>OZ032114.1:775000-1375000 GCA_964026355.1 Pseudorhiza aurosa | reverse complement strand
AGTCATTGGCGTTTTACGCTCCATTGCTTTTGCAACTGATTCGGCTTGTCCAGCCGTCAAGTTTACTCTATATGGGTGATAGATTGTAGACATTTTAGCAATTTCAAACGAATGCATATTAGTATCTTGTATTTTATTTTTTTAGATAAATAAATTAAATTTTGACATTAGTATATACATTATTATAGTTGATAACAAAATGTCAAATCTTGGTGAAATAAGAGAAATTAAAAAATTCGTGGACTTCTTTTACGAAAAAACAAAGTCTGATTTTGATGACAACGTTAATCCTGTTATTATCAAATCAGCATTAATTTATCAATATTTACTTGTAAAATATAGAGGTAAAAAAGATAGTGTAAAAAATATAATAAATTCGTATAATGGCGAAATTGGTTTAATTGGACCAGGTAATGGTAGAATAACATGTTGTTTAGAGGCATTATTTTATCGATACTCATTTTGCCATTATCATAGCTCATTTCATGATGCTTATGGCCGATTTTACACTAGATATGGTTATGGCAGTGGTTATTGTTATTTATTTCACAATTTACCAAAATTTTGCAAAAAAAATTCATTGTTTGGAAATATTATTGGTTTGATATTTTCATTTTGTAAACAATTGGTTTAATTGTCATAAGTATATTTATATTGATATACCTTTACTTTATTATCCGTAGTTGTAAACCAGTTGTATTCTATTTTTTCATGATAGATTCTTTTGTTTATTTTTCTGGTTAATTTAATATTTTGTTTGAGCGATTTTGGTAAATATATACGAACTGTTTCTTTAGTTTCATCATCTTTTAATCCTGCAATGCCACTTTCACCATATTTTGTGTCAAAGTAAAATACATCTCTTACGGCATAAGTATGACCTACTTTTAGCGCAGCGTCAATCTTTTTTGCTAATACTAAATCGTTTTCCATAATATCAAAATCTGCTACATAAGGAAAACCGGAGTCAAAACTATTGCTGTCTGATTTGAGATATAATGATTTTATTGTTTGCTTTCCATTAACTTTTCCCTTTGAAACAATAAATTCATCAATTTCTGAATCTTCAGATATCTTTTCTTTCAAACTTTTTGGCGCATTTGCTTTTATTATAACATCAGATATATAATTTTGGTTGGCTGGACTTTGTTCTAAATATAAAACAAGTTTTTCACCATAATATCCGACTGTTTTTTCTTTATCAAGAATCTTAAAGACGGCGTCAACGTCAAGCTTTGAGAATGGTACATATGATTGATGCATCTTTGAGTTTGGTGTGACTTTTTGTTTTTACTCTGCTAGTAAACTTTGTAACTCTTATATACAGTAGTAAATTTAAAACTCTAAATGAAAATTAGATAAATTGTGTTGTGGGGAAAAATGGTTGGGTCGGAAAGTGGAAAAAACCGGTTGAATCCAAAAAATGTCTAATATGAAAAAAGTGTTGACGCTCTCTCTTTTCCTAACTACTGCATTAATCACAAAATGCTACGCAGGATGCCGTTGCGAAGGCAACTAAACCCTTGCCGCATTTTCACTAACAAATCTTAAGGGACTTATCGATGCATGCCTTTTCAGCAGTAACTTTGCAACGAACTCAGCGCAATGATCAACATCGCACTGCATCGTCACACGATAAACGCAAATCGAGCATCACAGAAGCAACACGAGCAGACAAGTTAGAAATGATGGCCAACGCTTGGGTCTTACCAGTTGCAATCGGATCCGGCTGATGCTATGTACTTCGAATCTCGTTGGTTCCAAGCGGCCGTGTACACGCTCCCTTTCCCGTGTTCGTTGAAACGCATGATTATCCTCTCCTTCTCAACATCCCAAATGAAGCAGCCAGACCGTGACGTTGCAGCTACCAGGCAGTTCAAATCACCTACATATGGGCAGGCAAAATATTTTCCCCTGTTTAGCATCTAGCACTTTGGGAAAGAGCATTTCTTCTAGTAAATTGTATTTATGAAAGACCATGACAAAGCCCCAACAATGGAAGAAAAGAAGAAGTGAAAGGCTAAAAGCACAGGAAGATCCGATCAAGTTTTTGATATTAGATAATGTCAAGGGAGTGAAACGCACAGTGCTACCAGGTGACCAGCCCCCAATTGTATAATTCACTGCACTTGCACAGCAGTGTGGCCTAAAGGCTGATGAAACGGAGATGGGCGCCGCCTGATTCATCAATAATGGCGAGGGAAGAAATTTGTCAGGAGAAAACTTATAAAACACCTAAACAACATGAGTGCAAAGCAGCTGAACCATAACGTTAATGCGAGTGGATAGAAAGAGATGGGGCTTAGGTGCATGAGTGCTCACGCAATGAGCGGCGAGTCTCCTAATGCCGGGTACTGCCGACTTTCACATGTCCATGGAGCATACGGCAGCCGTAACGACATATGATTATATGACCAATCTACGTCAGTTCAACTCGTGGAACGACTCTGCTAACCCGATGCTCGTTCAAGCAAGGCCTCACTAGTCTTGCCTTGGGATCTACACACAAATAAAGCCTACAATATCCCGAAATTCTATCTGTTCTTAGGAGATACAAATACATGCAAGATATTCTGATATCTTGATTCACACCTAACCCTCATTTAACATTAAGTTAAATTGCTTTTCACACTTCATCAACTGCATCAACTGCTCTGAATCAACGGGAGAAGTAAAATGGCTAGAAAGTTACCCGGTGCCCATGAAACTGAGTATATTGCTGTCTCGTTTCTCGATGTTGACTTCACCTAAAAAAATAACACAGAAAAGAAAATAAAAATGTTGTCAAAATGCACAAGTGGCCCGGTAATTCAAACGAACGTTTGCAAGTGAGCCGGTGTGTCTAGTCACGCGTTCCCACCCACGTGCTCCGCGCCCATTCATGCTCCCCCCCCCCCCCGCGTCATTTCAGACACGTCGGGTGAATTTAATGCATCCATTCCTCTTTTAAGGCGATTTCCAAGTTCGGCTTTCAAGGATACCTGTTGGGAAACTATTCTTTACAGCAATGTGCTTCCATGATTTTTACAGTCAGAATTAAATTTTTTATCTCTTTTTCATTTCTTTCATTTTTACACATGAATCAACAGACATAAATAATACTTGAAATATGTGAATGTGTTACAATATCTAATCCCTCAATGCTTCAGAAATTCTTTTTGAGCTTCCTCGTTCCAAAAAAATCGAAAACCAATCTATTTTTTCTATGAGGACAATGTTAGGGTTCACAGTAAGGTGATCAAAATAACTATGAGCCATCACTTTCGTTGACAATGTTGAATAGATAACCAGCAACAGGCCTATTAGAGGGTTTTATCGGCTCTATGGTTCACTTATGGTAAAAAAACCCAATCTACTTCAAAGAGAAAGTCACGTAAAGCTTCCCGTCTGACGTTGAACAACATTTGAGATCGGAAGTTCAGACTCAGCTCCGTTCGACTGGCTCCGCATCACGTCACGAAGATACCGTATGTGCATAGCAAAGATCAGAGTTTGAAATTTATCTCCATGTTGCTCGTTGCGCCTTATGTATTATATTATGCTATATTGTATTATTTTATATCATATTATGTTATATTATATTATGTTATATCATATTATGTTATATTATGATATATCATAGCATGTCATACTACATCTTATTATATCATATCATATTTTACTATATTATATCACATTATATTTTACTATATTATATCATATTATATCATATTATATTTTACTATATCATATTATATTATATTACATTATATTATATCATATTATATCACATTATATCATATTATATCATAACGCATCATACTATATTATATTGTGTCATATTACATTATATCATACTATTATATATTACATTATGCTATAAATGCTATATTAGCTATATATTACATTATTATGCTATATAGTATCATATTACTTTATACTACATTATAATATGTTACATCGTATAATATTAAAACGTTTAAGGAGGGTGGCTCCCTTCCGCAGTAGCTGTTTTTTCAGGGGGCTCTCCATTTAAATACATAACACGGTCATTAAAAAATTTTAAAGCCTAATTACAATCCCTACCTAAGAGCAAAGAAAGAGTTGTATATACAATATCAAAAGTGTCTTATTAATAGTGCAATGACAAGGAGAAGAAAAGAATAAAAATTGGAGTAATAAAAGAGTTTTGGTTTTAGACTTCATGCTTTCTACTCTATGGCACAGCAGCTGGCATTGAAAGCGAAGCTGTCTCCACAAAAAGAGTGTTGCGTATCTGACTGATTTATTCGTTCCCACGAGCAAAAAATCGATACGTATCACTTTCAAAGCGGAAGGGTTCCACTCAGCTAAACCGATACGGAGTGCATCGGACTTAGTAAGCGCTGTGGGAACAGTGGGTCTATCGAGAAAGAAACGAAATTCGATATGACGTGAATTCGGCGTCGTGTGAACGCGGCCTAAGAGCTTTTTCGAGATAAGTGTTTCCCTTATCAGCTGACTTCCATAATTTATCAAATGAAAACAGCTTTTCCACTCCGTAAAGCCACGATGGCTTCCCTTGACCTGTCGAATATGCAGAAGACCAAGCAGACAATTTCAGATGAAAGCGACAATATCACAGGTAACGTGTTAAATAAAAGATAAACCTGTTTTAGAGAGGGCTTTCTATTCTGACCTCATTCCAACTGTTCCATCATTTGATAACAAGCTCAAAAAAACAAAGGCCTGCAAGAACATCTTGCTACTCATCACAATGGCATTCTGTGTCAAATCGACATTGCGCCCTCTCTCTACAAAAGCCATTCGCTTATTCTGAATGCTCGCGTATACCGTATAACTGCTAAACTCAATTTTGCTAAATTGCCTGAGAACGGCTGGGGATGCGAGATAAGATTCCTCTCACGAAAACGCTAACAACGACGGGCGATTGGGCATGTATTTAAGGTACTGTTATGATGAGAGATGGGGAGTCTTTCACTGTTGTGTAAGTCGAGTTCCGTACTCGAAACGAGCGTTGGGGAGCACCTTCTTAGAGATGCAACATGCCGAGTCACGGCACTGCGAGACTGTGTTCATCACCATACTTTATCCCAAGCTTTATACCGGGTGCTTATTCAGTGCATGATGGATATAGGGAGAGGAAGAAAGGAATGTGCTCGAGGGGTGGATAGCCCGGTCCGTCCCCCCAGTAGGCATGGGCCGAGGCTATTGTATGGTCAGTGGTTTATAACGCCAACGGTCCCTCTATTTCACATGCCTCGTCGCACCAAACTGTGAAGGTGAAGGCCTTAAGCTTTGAAAAAAACCGATTAGAAATATCAATGGAACACGATTCCATTATTGGGGTGGGGGAGGGAACTCGCAAAAGAATGGGAGGGGGAAATGTATAGCGTTCCGAATGAGAGAAGCTATAAGATGGGAGCGAGAAACGAGCGGTTCGGGTGGGTTCTAAATATTTTCATTTAATTTTATCAGTTTTTAGTCGATGCTCCCTTTTAGGGAACGATGAAGATGACGAAAACGATGCCTTGATCTGAGGAGTGGGTGAAAACTATAGATGGCAAATTAGAGAAATACATCCAAGACCGAAAATGAGGCATAAATGAGCAACTCACCGCCTCCATCGTTTGAATGTTCCATACTTTGATGGTGCCGTCGAAAGAACATGTTGCCAGCAGGTCTGGATCGTCAGGGTGAAATTTACAATCAAATATTGTTTCGATGTGTCCCTGTAAAATGACAGTGGCACTGGCATGAACGCACAAAAACAATATGTGACATTGACTGAAAACTTATGTCTGAAAAAATGTCCTAGGGGATGGGCCTAAATCAACAGCTACATCTTCAAAAGCATTTCATTTTACTTTGACCTTGCCACTTTGCGTCTTTTTAGCCCCTAATTTAATACCCTCCTCGTATTCCTTCTCTCTCTGACTCCTCGTTTCTTGGGGCTACCATTTAGCTCCTAGAAGCAATCCCTCCATTAACCGCCTTCATCTAGGCAGTTTCATAAACCTGATGGTAAGACGTCAATTTAGTTCTCCTTCCTCCCCATTTCTCAAAGCTCACGATCTTGACTGGCTTGCGGCTTCTAGAGCTTGGGCCTGGCCGCTATCTAACGAAAGTATTCTACTAAACTGCGGTAAGTACATACGTTCAACCCAATGGGCAGACTACACCCTTTCAGATAATCAAAGCATATCATATACCAATACTACGGTTGGCATGAAAAATACTGGTACGGGGCATACCAATTCGTCCCAAAAAGTCAGCGATTCCAAGCATAAACTCGATCAAAAGGAATGTCAAAGCAGGTACATAGAAAGAGACCAGGAGGCTAAGCTCATGTTGTATTTTATCCTGATTCTTCCTCTGGCTGTGACCACACGTATTGATTCCAACTCTTGAACTTGCGGGAGTTAATTGGCGGTCAGTGTGGGTCAGGCGGATAGTTGCGTATCATTCAAGCCGAAATTTTGCTACTTATAATCAAATCTCCTACGAAACAGCCGCTCAATCTGGATTCGATCAAAAACAACAGCAAAATCAGAATACCTATTCAATCCTTAAGAATCTAAATACCAATTCCATATGGAGTCTATCACCTCTGTCGCGAGCACAAGAGTAGGGAAGTTCTTTTTGCTAAGGTGGATCGATACAGCTAACGTCAGCTCCCATACAATTCATTCAAAAATGTAGCGTAACCGAGCCGTGCCGCTCATGAGCGGGCGATGACAGGCATCGAGCCCAGCACTTTGAGATTCCTAGGCAGACACTTTCCGACTAAGACCAAAACTCATATTGATTTTATCAGAGAATGCAAAGCAGCTGAAATCTTTACGGTTGCAGTTGAAGCGTTGACAGCGGTTGCTAGTTCCAAAGTAGATGGTTCATGTTACACGAGAGGCAAAGACTGAAGGATAACTACTCACGTAGTCTCTGAGAAAGTCCCATTGTCGCTGGTGAACGTCATACAGGCCAATTCCTCCATCCAAGAAGGTACAAACAACTCTCGCTGGTGGTATTTCGTAAGTTGGATTCTTAGTAGATGATGACCTCCCCG
Source organism: Pseudorhiza aurosa (assembly GCA_964026355.1). NCBI lineage: Eukaryota > Metazoa > Cnidaria > Scyphozoa > Rhizostomeae > Lychnorhizidae > Pseudorhiza > Pseudorhiza aurosa. The sequence continues at coordinate 1,367,955 of OZ032114.1, read as the reverse complement.
ACGCTAATGACGTGGAAGAGGCAGCAGCGGTCAATGTCGCTCGCAAACTAGGATCCTCCAGTGGCAGATTTGTAGGTATAACACACACTGAATGGAAGCCAGTTTCCTTGACTTTTAAATTTAGAACTGGGGATTCGTTGGACACACTCCATATTCGAAGAACTCCACTTTGTGCATCTAGGGAAAACGAGAACATTAAGTTAAGGGTGTGATAAAGAGTCAGAGTAGTGAAAGAGTTCTTAGGGACATTATCTCATTTCTCTTTCCACTTTATTCATTCATTCATTCATTCATACATCCATACAGTCATTCATTCGTTCATTCATTTGCTTCGGGTGATCATCTGTCCAAAGACCCATGTTCCCATCTCATATCATAATAGACACCACTTAGGTACGGAACTACATCTCATTCCATTGTTCAAAATGGATATCCATTTGCTTCATCTCCCAGCATTTTCTGCTTGCACTATGAGCAAACACCCGTCCATCCCTTCCTTCCCATTCAGCTCTTTTCATCCATTCACCGTAAAGGTTTCAAGTCTAGGCACAACGATCGTTTTATAAATAAGGACATAGATAGCATTGCAAACTCTGTTTGGAGCGTAGCAGAAACCAGAGACAGGGCTTTGAATTTTTCTAGGAAAGTTGATTTATGAGCTGGTTCCCCATTGCCTTCCTCACCAATGGCGTTTTTATTATGACACATGGAGGACAACCCCTGTGTTATCAGTCTGCATGCCTAACCATGACACCAAGGCACCACTGGTTAGATAGCAGAGACGTCTAAAGAAGAAAAACCAGTACGCAAATGAACACATTTTTTGCTCCATGCCAACATAATACATGCAGAGAAAAAGAGTAAATAAGCAGTTTTTATAGTGTAAAAATGCAAATGCATAAAAAGTACAGGGAGTTTCAAAGAGGATCCACGTAAGATGGATGCAGAGAGACAAAATGCCATCTCAAGGAGTGCTCAAAGTGTATGACATGGTGCACTGCATCACAGCTTGGAATGTATTTCCAGTTTCTGGCTTGGGATAAAATGCCAGCTGAGACACTTTGAAGCAAAGGATGTGAAATACGAGGCCACTTAGAAACAGTTCATTTGAAACCCAAACAGGAGTAGAAAATAGCAGATTAACAGGTGAAAAAATGCAGGCTAGGATCTAACATAACTTTATGACTGTGACACATGACAAAGTTTGCATTCCATTCAACAAAGAAGTAGCCATGAAGCAAGCAATTTAGCCAATATCAGATAAATTAATCAATCAAAAGAAATGAAGCAAACATTTTTGCAGAATGCATCCTCACCTCCACTGACAAACATACCAGGTGCATTGAAAATCCAAGAAAACCCTGAAATCCTGGCTGCTGCACTTGGTAGCTTGAAGTTCATGATTACATTACATGATTCAGTGTCTATTAGCTTAATCCCGGTTCTGTTTCTATAAGCAACAAGCAAATAATCATGCGAAAGTGAATCCCATTCCAAAATCTGCACTGGCTCATCCTCCCCATTCTCATCGGGACTCTCCGGTCTAAGAATGTGCTTCTGTATCTTCTTACCAGGGTTCAAAAATGACAATGATCCATCTTTATGGCCAAACGCAACCTTGCCTGCACGTTTAGAATTCCAAGAAAACTGAGTAACTTCTGAGTAAAAACCAAAAGTATCTTTGTGTGAGGTCACTTCCTGGCTAATGCTGCTATTCCACATAAAAAGTGGGCCACATCCATAAATAAAAGAGACAATGTCTTTTTCCAGTGGATACCATTCTAGACAAACTGGGGCCTCCTTTATCTCTTTCAAACGAAAAAGAACCCTTTGCTCTGAGATGTCCCATAATATTATTTCCTTGTCTGCACTTGCACTTGCCAGGATATTCCTGTCCCTGGGGTTCCAGCTGATGCATGTAATTGTCTTTTTGTGTGCTGCGACCACAGAGTGAAGATTGAACTTCCTGAGGTCAGCATTCCACTAAAAATAGAAAAAACAGAGCTTGATTTTCAGAAACTTCCTATTAACCTTTATAGCTATACACGCAACCTGTTTTTTTGCGATGGGTAGCAGATCACAAACACGTGGGATTACACAATCATTCTGAATGTAAAACTAAGCCACCCTTTACCTAAAACCTTTCTTGTTTCACTTCATTTTCAATAGACTCTAACAAGAGGAAACATACATCTTGCTATTCAAAAAGAAACTTAAAGTATCAAAGACTTTGTAGATTTCCAAGGAGTGTACATGAATACAACAATTCTTATCCTTTGATTTCATACTCAATTGTATATATTCTATTCTACTTTCAATTTACTTTTAACTGTCCCGGATTTTCAATAGGAAAGATTACAGATTATTTAATGATAACAAACTGCTTAGGTCTGAGCACATGAGCCTGTTAAAATGTCAGTAATTATTATTATTTTTATTCTTCATTACTTCACTTTGGTTTTCCGCAAAAGGCATAACCTAACTTGGAGGTAGCAAAGGTGCCCACTGCTGGGAGGAGGCTTCACTGAAGTATAAGTGATAAAGTTGAGATGGCCTTCCTTATACTATCAATGGTAATAATTAAATCCAAACAATGTATCTTCTGTTGATGCTGTGATTATCTATTGAGACACTGCCATTTAATACCTTTTAGTTAGAAAAGAAGGTGCTAAACTCAACCAAAAGGCAAATTATGAATGTCACGTCAAGGAAATGATAAAAATTTTCCTAAAAATTGAAACTTTATCTTGGATACAGTGTGGTCACATCAAATGGAAAGGCCAGGACCATTATTATGACAACATTAAAATAAAATCCATCATACCCTAGGTAGCACCAAATATTAACTGATTCAAAAAATGTAAGAATAAAAATAGAATAAGGGTAACTGGCACAGCCTAAATTCAATATCATTCATTGAAGATTACATAAGAGGCCTTACTTCATATATGTAGGTTGCTAATGTTGAGCAGTAGGCAAAACGATCTCCACTTGCTGTGCACATTCGTGGGCTCCACGGCTGAGCCCCAGCTGTCAGCAGGCCTATTTGCTTCAGTGACATTTTGATCTTACTTTGACATGAATACCTTGACCACTTCAATCAACACCTTCAAAGCTGCGACAGTCCTGAAAAAAAAATTGGTAGAATCTACTGCAAAATTTAAATTTGACTCTGCCTTAAGTAATTATGCTAAAAGGAAAACAAGAAAAAAAACATACTAAATGCATATTACAATTATGTAAAGAAAACACAAGAAAAGAGAGACAATTACATAAGAATATAATGCCAAAAGAAAAAAGGCAAGAACAAAAGGGAATGATACTCAGATATAAAGAGTAATCATGTAAGATCTAAATGAAAAAATTAAATTATTTTCTCAAAGGATACAAAGAGGGGTCAAAGACAATTTATGTTTAGCAATGAGGTGATTCTTAGCATGGTATAATCTCACTGTATGGGTTGGGGCCATAGCCAAGTCTGACTGAGTTGAAAAGCAGATGAAATGATTCAGTCACTTATAGCACTTTTACAAAGAGTGGTTAAAGCATGACTGGTAAGAAATGAGTGTCTGGGTAGTGATTTTGCAGAGATGTTGAAAATTACTGGTTGCATCAGTATTGGAGAAGAGAATATCCAGCTTCAACTATGCAAGCAAAGATCTTAAGGGCAATTACAGTAGAGGCAATAGAAATAACAGAGAGCACAAATAAATATGGTTTTCAGGGAATCTGTAACATAGGGCTTTGGCAAAGAGAAAAAAGACTGAAGATGAAAGATGTGATGATAGCCAGTGACAACGTGCTCTCTATAGTCAAAACTTTGAGAGCTTGACTTTGACTTAGTGTAAGGAGACATAGTGGCTCTCTCTAATTCCAGGCATGTGAATCACAAAGTAAGATTATATCAAGCAGAAGGACCAAAGATTGATTGATAAGCTTAGCTTATTGGGGTCCTAAAATCTCAAAAATTTTGAAGCAAAGATGAATTGATAGAAGGGAAAAGGCAATATAACACTTGAGAGATGGCTAAGTTTTTGCTATCGAACAAGAACACAAAATAGAGAATGAACCATTTAAATAGACCATGGCATTTTCAAAAAGTGTTTATTTGCATGACAAGTATCCGCTTCTATTGAGAATTGAACAAATTGAAGAAATAGGTCAACTGTATAAGAAATACTTGCACAATCTGCCCAAATAAAATCTGCCATTTCAATTTGGAAATCATTTAAACTCAATCAAGTTCCTTCTTGCACTTACTTATTCAAATGTATTTAAATCATTTTTAGGTGATTTTTCCACGACTTATTTCAAAACATCATTGTGTGTTGGCATAAAATCCAAACATCATTAAAAGAAATTTCCTGAAGAGTCAAATATTGCTCTGGTTTTTGTTGCAAGCAACAATCCACGGGGTTTTGCACAACAAATCTGTTTATTCAGGCACTGACCAACCTTATTGTTAATTGAAACAGGCCTTAATATGAAGTATGTTCCATAAAAATTAATCACGACTTCAAGTTACAATTACAATGGGTAGTTGACCGATATAAAAAGCTATCCTCAATAGAATTATACCGAATTTAATTGCTTAATGTAGCTTTGCATGACAATATCTCCAAAGGCTAGTACGCTATTGCTTTTCAAGAGAGAAAAAATTCAACCGTACGCCTAGAAAAGTTTCCATCGCAATTTATCAGCTTGGGATCCACTCTACATTCATACATATAGAAAGACGTCACTATCTACTTAACAGCAGACAGTTGGTGCCACTGGAAATTAGAGAATTTCCATATGAATCATTGGCATTAAAAACGAGAATTTCATCTTGCATGCTCGTGAGCACTAAGCTAAGAATATATATAATTTTTCTTTAACAATATTTAGAGGAAAAAAGACGAGTTAGAGGGCGACGTCAACTACAAAGGAATCTTGTCACTAGACATCGAAAAATACATAAAAATATACCCATGCTAATGAATGAAATAGAGATGGGAGGTTGTCGGAAAAAAACATCAGAAATCCTATTCGAGAGAAAATGTTTTCAAATTAACCCCTAGGTAGTGGCCTAGCGAGGTGATAGATAAAAAAGTGAGTTGTAGCATTGAAGACATAAGTCTTGAATATCAAAAGATCATTGTGCATGATGAAAGAACAGAGCATTTTGAAACATGAACTTACATATATCAACTTAGACCTTGCTATGACTCGACTGTGCAGCGATTTAACGCGCCTTGCAGCATTATGCCATTTTGCGGAGCGACACTGGATTGAAAATAATGCTACTTAAAATGCCATACTACAGAAGGAGTTGCAGATTGTAAACAAAAAAGATCGATATTTGCATTTTCTGGGATATTTGTAGAATAAACGCCATCATGTCGCTTTTAGTAATAATTCGCTTCAGAATTGCTCCCATTTTGGAGCCGCATCTCCAGAAAAAAAGATTCGGAATCTCAGTATTGCAAGATATTTAGGCTCTGGATAATGTAGCTGAAATCTATTAAGCCTCCTATCTGGCATATAATTTGAAAGCTTTTGAACCCTGATAAGCTATGCTTATTGAGCAGTTACCTTGTCCTTGGTGTTAACCACTACTTGTGATTCCTACATAGCTAGCGACTCTCTTCCCGCTAAGTTATGCTGGACGCGAGTTTAAAATCCTTAGCCATTATCAACGACCAAATACCGTACCATTGAGACGTTCTCGTACCTACTACAAAGCACTCCAACATCGTCAATTATTTAAGAAAGTTGTTGCATGGTGAACCACTTTAGGGCTCAAAGTTCTGTATCCTGCACTCGGTCTTATCAATTTTCGTGATTTCTTGACTCGTTCTCTGCTAATAAGCTCCATTTCACTCGTCTCAAAGACAGCTTGTCTTTGGGCAGTTTCTTTTTAATCTAGAATTTTATGAAGATATAATGAACTTTCCCGAGAGATCAAAACACGAGAGGGATAGAACTGTGAATCCAGTTGATCTAGGTTTTCACACAGAGAATTATATGGAAGTCAAAATGACCAAGTTGGAAAAAGATTAAGACTGCCAGGGACAGAACCACCTCCGATGGTTTGGGCATGTACATCGCCGGGATGATGACAATATTATTTAAAAGAGTGGTGAGAATGGAACCACCGGGAAAAGAAGCAGAGGAAGACAGAAGGAAACCTGGAGGAGCAGATCGATGAGGGAGGTATCAATATGACTCCTGTGCCAGAGACGAATCGTAGGAAATAGAGAGCGACCTCTAGAATTCAATAGAGAGACGGCGTCAAGGTGAGATATATGGAAGTCAGAAGAACAGAAAAAGTGATACTAAGGCGAAGTATAGAATTCTTTTACTGTTACTTTCACAATTAATACACCTCTTCGTCAAGATTGATTGTGCGGATAAGTTGGTAACAGAATTTTCACTACTTATCACAGTACTAGACAGATGTGCCAGTTATCATGATTTTAACTCACCCATGACTCATATCGTATTTGGTATTTAAAGAGTAATTGTTCTTTGCAAGTTAATTTGAATCCTTGGGGTGTTTTCTGATTCCAAGACATACCATGTGAACAGATGGGAATACCACCGTCGATTTTTGGGCATTCGTATTGCCAAGTAAAGTTACTTTGGCAAACAATAAGTTGAAATAACTCTCGTGTGGCAGGTTAATGCAAACAGAAGGGATTCGCGCTTAATAACTAGCCAACAGACCAAGGGGCATCGGATTGATTCTTCCCCGTAGCCTCTAAATTTTCTGGGGAGTCTTGATTAACCACGATAATTGTTGAAATTAAAGGAAAACAAGATCAATCTAATCGTATATAGTGCATCCAAGGAACTCAGTCTTTATTTGCTTAAATGGCTAATAATTTGCTAAAACTGATTTCATGTCATATCGATTGGTAAATATTTGATCATTTGCCCATTTAAGACGCCGTCTCTTTCAATGGCCATTTTCTGTTTTCGAGGAATGGTCGAGAAGGGACCTTAGACGATTCTCCAAGGACAGGTCTTCACAAATCCGTTAGTAACATCGATAGGTATCCATCACGTAGGACTAAAAGGGAATTGAGAGTAATTCACATAAGCTTTAGGCTATCATAAAGTCAGGCATTGCAAAACAGTGTCTGCTAGGTACGCTGTCAGTTTGTGACATTCTTACTAACGTAATAACAACCGTCAATCTCCTGCAGCGGCAATGTGCCTACAAAGGACATTCAAAAAGGCCTCGACTTTCCTAGCTTAACAGGAACAGATACAAGGCTGCGAGCTTGTTCAAGGACTGGATTTTTTAAGATGTGGCGTCAATAATGTAGAGGTTTGATCCACCATGGCCAGTCGTAATGTCACTCACCATTGGACTTGAGAAGCATGACTTATATTAGACTAACGGTGCTCAGTCCATATCTCATCAATAGGTGCAGATTTGGCGGCGTCATCGCTGCCTAGGAGCGTTGCTATGGCTGGTTCCCAAACCAGACCTGTTCAAGTTAAATTACTATGTTGCACAAAGCTTCGTTTGCACTTTATTTGCACAGGTATCTCGTAAATAACAATGAAAAACCTGTTTCTCATATTTGAACCCAGTCCTAACATGAATTCATATTTAACAGTTCTATTGTAACTACGCTGTTAAAGTAAATTCCTTTGGCGTTGTGGATTGTCTAGTATCAGATCAGATCTTTATGATGGTATTGCTTGGGTCTTAATAGTTAGATACCCTTCCACCTTTATATCTCAATACAGTGAAATGATAGGATACAAATATAGTATAATGACAGTATATAAGTACAGTGCAATGACAGTTCGTAAATACAGTACAATGACAGTTAATCAATACAGTTATATCACATTAGGCGTGAACAGATTAGCACAGCACTTCTGCCTTTCCACCGCTCAGAGTGAGGTTGAGTTTCTCTTAGGCTTTTGAGAAGGCATCCGTTGTCTCTTGCAGGGTTTTCTTTAGGAAGAACACATGACGACATCCCAGTCCATAGAAACATCTCAGCCTCACTAATCTCCAATGATCTGACAATTATTGAGAAACGGGGGAAGGCAACCTAGTTTCGTTCAACCAAAGCAAGACGACACAGGCTGTCATTTCACGCAAACGTAATAAAAAATTTCCACCTGTCCTCCTGAATGCTGATGAACTGGACACTTCAACTTCCTTCACAGAACTTGGCTTTTCTCTGTCGTCTAATCTCACTTGGAAAACTCACACCCATTCCCTTGCTAAACATGCATCTCAAAAAGCTCGGCTTCCTTGCCAGAGCCCGCGGGTTTTTCTCATCTTCTCACCTTTTAACTATATACAAGTCCAAAACCGATCCTTCTTTAGAGTACTGCTCCCACGTCTGGCGTGGCCATACAAAAGCAACTCTATCTTCTTGGCAAAGTCCAGTCCAAAGCCATTCGTCTCATCAATAATCCCAACCGTGCAAAATCTCTCTAACATCTTTCCAATCGTCGTTTAGTTGGAGATCTTTCCATCTTTTACAGATACTTCAACGGACATTGTTCTCAGGAGATCAGGGATATTATTCCAGCTCCTCTGAGGCATGTCAGGACCACCAGAAGCTCAACTCATTCAAACCATTTCCAAGTTTCACTGCCTACTTCACGAACTCTTTCTCACAAATCATCATTCATCCCAAGAACATGCAATTTGTGGAACCTCTTGCCTTCTTCTTGCATTCCTGAGTCCTACAACTCGCCATTTTTCAAATGTAAGATCAATAAATTTGATCTGATCTCTCTCTCCTCTTAGCCTTTCGCTTTCTTCTTTCTTCCATTGTTGGGGCTTTTTATAGGCCACCATGACCCTTCCTCAACATAATTCACTGAAAAAAATAACATCATAATCAGCTTACCGTAGTTTGATGACAGATAGTGGAAGGTTCTTTTGATTTGAATTGTAGATGAAAGAGATTGAAGAATTTCCCGTTGCATCTCAACATCAGATGGCAAGTTTGGAGGGTTCCTTGAAAACCAGCTCGTGCTGAAGGGCAACCCTCCTTAAAATGATTAAGTATGAATTGTATATAAATATGGAAATATGAAGATTCTATATGCAAGCTCGAGTACTGCGCCCTTGAACCAATAGACCAGGGTCGCTGCTATGACACAGCCTTGCTTTGCACCACTACTGACAGGAAAGACTGCTTGCATCCATTTAATCATGAAATAGTTCTGTCATGCTCACGAGCTTCTCTGGGCACCCATTATCAAATACGATCTGCCATAATATGTCACAATGTCCCGGTTTACAATTTCAAAGGCACCGGCAAAATCAACGAATGCTGCGATGATTGCGAACATTTTCCAGAATCTCAACATCAATTGCCAAGAAACACTCCCAATCGTGTGGACAAAAAGAGCGAAGACCCCTATCAGTCGCGCGTAAATGAAAGAAACTGACACTTTGAAGAAAAACAGCGTTATGTACTTGGGAGGTGGGGGTAATATCGGGTAAACAAAACATTTGACGTAGCTTTAGACAAAACCGTAACGAGCTAAAAGTAATTGCTGGCAAAGAAGGGAAGAATTATATCATATATCATATCATATCATATCATATCATATCATATCATACAATATTTGACACGAAGCCCTATCAGCTACATGATTAAATAACTTACATGGAAATAATATATACGCACACTGATGTCTGACCTGGTAATGTGGAAGCCAAACTTTGGTCAAGGGAACCAGGGAAGACATCGGCTCGATTTCATAACTCTCCTCCGCAAGGACACAGCGGCGATGTCAAATCGGGATTTGTGGCACATGCACTCCATGGATTCGGGTGCGCCCGACTGGTAATAATAACTGATTTCTTGTTGAGTAGTTAGATAATTGAGATCTGGAAGCAATTATTCCTCTTAGACTGTCCGGGCAGAGACCATTTGTTATCCAGTGGATCATTAATGCTCTTTCAATTAGCATTATATTTGAGACTGAAAGCCAATTACATCCCCCCCATCCTTTAACCTAGAACTCTCTTTCAAGTTTTTGCTCTAGTTTGTAGAGGTTGGAGACGTTGAAGCTTTGCGTTCAATGAATTGTCGTATAGTTCGTCACTCTATCTCAGACGAATCTCAAACAGTGCTTACACCTGATCAGGACTAGATTGAGGTATTGTATTCTTAAGTTTCTGCAGGGACGAGATGGCAGTTTTAAATTTTACCTTTCTATGATGTTTTTAATCTACTTTAATTCCAAGGCATTTGACCTTTTTGACTCACTTCATTCATTCTTTGTTTATGTTTATAATTCTTTTTTTAAAACTTCATTTTGATATATAAGCTAAACATACAAATACAAATCTCTCTAATAATAGGTCATTTGTATTCGGCTGACCTAATTACAGGTATTTCTAGTATAAAAAAATGAATGAATGAATAAAATAATAAGATAACGAATAGAAAAAAAATGTAATAAGAAGAATTAAAGGTTGCAAGGAGACTGTTAGTAGGAAAGAAGGTCTGGGTTAGTCCAGGGTTTATTACGCATACAGAATATGTAGTAAGTTGTGCGAATGATTACAGTTGATAATTCAGTAAGGATGTAGTTAGTATGTGCCTTGTCAATGGTTAGCTCGCTACACATCTGAATGAACGAATCGCTACATTGTCCAAAGATTCCAAGGGAACCTATTGATATGTTCACAAATTTAACGTGGCGGTATTTCGATGTTAGGTCATTCAGTAGGTAGCGATGCTTGGTAAATTTCCTATCAGCGTTATTATCAAGGTGTTTCCCAAAGCCAACGCTCAATTCTAGAACATAGAGAGTATTAGAAGGAGTGGAGATGAGCATGTCAGGACGCAGGTCGTCACCAGTGACGAGAGAAAGGGAAAGATATTGTGGGAGGTCAACATAGAAAGTACAGTGATTTAAATATTGAAATGTTGAGGCCAAGAAGTTTAGTGCAGAGTCATGTATCTATGTGAAGCGGCCCTCGCTGAGATAAGATCTACAACCTGCAACAACGTGGAGAAGAGACTCTGGCTGGAAGCAAAAGGAACAGTCAGAAGTTTGGGAGAGATTCCACAGTTTGAGATTTGTCCGAGTCGCAAGTGTGTTATTAAGGTACCTGACAGTGAAGTTAAAGATGTTTTTGGGTAGTTTACTTTGGGCAGACGACCAGAGAGAATTTACAGTTTTCAAAGAGTGATTCAGGAGGAAAGTAATGAGAAAGCCTTGAGAGGTTAAGTTAGATCGGAGTTTGTCGGTATGGCTCCGACGCACTGCCTTTAAAACTTGCTTAGTGTTTCGGTATGTATCATATTGTATGTTCATACCGAAACTAGTACTTCTCCACAGGGATTTTATTGCATCGTTCGATGAAGATTTCAGGGCAGTACGCAGGACAGTTTGACATTGTAGGAATTTTACAGAAGGAAGAAGGAGATTCAAACCAAATTGGTTTCGAGGAAGACTAATACCGCTGAGGGTGGCGCTAATTGGAAGATCTAACCATTTTCTCGCGAATCTTACCACAACATTGTCGAGATTCTCGATGACCCATGTCCTGGAAAGATTGGCAACAGTTAGATGCCAGGAGAGCTTAGAAAGAACGTAGCGTTGATAGAGGACAAGTCTGTTTTTGGGAAATATGCGTAACGAATCGATTAGTTTCATCATGGCGAGAAGAGATGATTCAAGGTGGATTTTGTGCTGATGATTGTCCATTTGGAAATTGAAGAAGCGGCCGAGATATTTAAAGGATTCACCATGTTTAACTACTGGCAAAAGTTTGGTGTTGATGAAAAGTCTAGGTTGCAATTGTAGAGAGCGGGAAGAAAATTTTCTGATTCCAAAGGTGACGCATTTATCAACCCTAATAATCATGTTTGCCCATTGGCACCATTTAGTAAAACAATTCGCGCTCGTCAGTTGCAACGACCGCTGCGTCATCTGCGAATTGGAACCAGTGAATAGGGTTAAAGAGACGATCAGTAGAATCATGTGTAGAGAAACCGAGTTGTTTGTATTTCTCTTGCTTAATGACTTGAATAAATGTATTAAAGCATATGTTGAAAAGTAGGGGGCTGAGGCAATCCCCTTGAAGGACGCCTCTACCGATGGGAATAGCAGGGGAGGTAAAGTTATCAGTGATGATGGAAGTCTGAAAGTTTTCATAAAGATTAGATATTAAAGTTTGTATAGAGAATGGTACATGATGATTGAGAACCTCTTTGATGAGATTGTGGTGCACTTCTCCGAAAGCATTTTTCAGGTCAATAAGCGTGATGACAACCGAGCGCTGTTTTATGCGTGCCTTGTCGATAATGGATGCCATCATGGAAGTGTGTTCAAGAACCCCTGAAATCTTCGGAGTAAACCCTTTTTGGATTTTTGTTTCGATAAATTCGTTTTTAGCAAGAAAAGAAAAGATAGAATCATGAGAACATGAAGTGAAGACTTTAAGAAAAACAGATTCGAGAGTGATAGGTCTGAAGTTGGCAGGATCATCGCTAGTGCCCTTTTTGTGCACCAGAATGGGGCAAGCTTTCTTCCATTCTGATGGAACTCGTCCCGATTCCCAAACAATGGGGATAATCTTGGTCAGAAATATTCTGAGGTATGGGCATCTCTTGAAACAGATGATGGATATTTTATCCAAGGGACAAGGTGAACCAGAGGACTTGATTCTGCGAACAACTTGAGTGACTTTATCATAGGAAGGAACAGATTGATCGAAAGAGAAAGAAGGTTGGTTAAATGAAGGGATCCAATGTGGTATGGTAAATTTCTTGTAGGGAAGGATTGCAGCAAAGAATGTTATAAAGAATCGAGTACAATGATCACGAGAGAAGGAAGGCAGTACGGCAGAACCCTTTTCAATTACATTTTTAACAAAGCCCCAGAGGTTTTTGGATACATACCGATCTTGGTTGACTGCAGTGGCAGAAGAATGAGTAGAATCTTGGTTTTTCAGCTTTGAGCGCAGCAATTGAGACACGTACTTGATTTCTTGGAGAGGGGAATCGTTCATTTTGAGCTGTTTTAATTGGTGCTTTAGTGATTTAGGGGTTAGGTGTTTATACTTACCGCAGAAAGCATTAGTATGGTTAGTAGAGTTAATAGTGCCATAAAGATTTGCAAAGTAATTATAAATAGTATTGTTCATAAATTTTATGGTTAAGTCTATTGATGTTGGTTGCATCTGGAAATTCCCGAAAACAGTTTTGAAGTAATCGTTTGCAGCGGTCCATTCGTCAGGCGATCTCGGCAACTTCACTCCGGGTTTTATACGCACGTTTGCAACCTCAATAACCTGCTCATTGGTCGATTCGCTGCATACGTCATCGTTGAGAATCTCAAATTCTGACCGTTGGTCTTCATCCACATCCTCTATAAATCGGCAGCGACGTTGATGCATTTTCAGTCCTTTTACGCCCTTGCATTCTTTTCCGCAGCTACATTTCACCACAATCCGTTTGCAGACTTGGTTGGACTCATGCTGTAGCGTTGGAATGGGCTGTTCGCCCGTCGCACTGGAGTTAGACCGTCTTTTCTTGCAGCGCCAACTGTGACGGCCTAAGGACTTAAAATCCTTTCCGCAAAACGAGCACACGATAAATACAGCGAAAATCCAAAATAAACGAAATCGAAACATTGACCACTGTAACCGATGTATTAGTAATGAAAATAGTGAAAAATAAGTAAGAATAAACCTGTAATTGTCAAGAATTCGAAAGGTAAAACGAGAGCTGTGTACAGTGCGACTTGCCGCCACTGCTCAAACAACGATAATAAGAATGATAATAACAATAATAATAAAGACTATATTTATACAAGCAAACTTATTCATCAAAATGAATTTGCTGCTATCAACCAAGGACCTGTGAACCTAATGCCTAGAATACGAAATTTACAACAATATATCTTAATTTTCTAAAGGTACGATTGGTTTGTCATTTGTGACCTACTCAATATACTCCGTTTTATCAGTGCTTAAACTCAGTTTATTCTGCCGTTACCATTCTGCAATAAATCAAAATTAATAATTCACCCAAAAAATGTTACCACATTCTAGTTTTGCATTCAAATATTACAGAAAGGGAAAGCAACGGGATTTGTCTAATTCATTAAAGATATTCTCCCCTTCAATGAATAAATTTCTTCTGAAAAGTCCATTCTACAAACCTCATTTTTCTATAAATATCTTCTTTAACACTTTTCAATTTTTTTGCTACTAAAAATATGAATACAAATCTCTCTAATGACAGGTAATTTCTATCTGACTGACAAATTACAAATGATTCAGAAAAACGACTGAAAAAGGATTATGATTGCAACGGAAAGAGCGAAAGAAAGGATGTAAGATTTTAGTACAATAGAATGTCTTGGACTGTCCAAGGTTTGTTATACAAGCAGAGAACGTAATAGGTTGTGCGAATGATTGTATGAGTTGATTTTATAACTTTTTTTTCAATATCTTTGGTCGATTCTAAGAGAACCTAAAGATAAGTCAACAAAGGTGATTGGCGAAGTGATTGGATGATTCATCAATTATAAGGTAGCGATGTTTTGCAAACTTTTTACTGGCATCGTCATTCAAATGTGTTCGGCATCAGATATCTGGCATTATCGTTCGACCTATCTTCAATAATTTTTTGTGTTCGGCATCAGATATCTGGCATTATCGTTCAACGTTGCTTCAACAATAATTTCAAACCATTCATCAACTTCATATTTAAAATACAAAAATACACCTCTTATAATAGGCAGTATGTAGTTGGCTGTTTCTACTTAATGCTAATGACAATTAAAACGGAAAAAGAAACAACAGGAAAGAAGGAAATACAATGTTACATTAAGCGAAAAAATAGTTCAAAGGTCCATCAAAGCAGGTTCCGTCCAGTCCTTGTTCCGTCGGCAAAATATGTAATACGTGCATGGTGGTTACAAGCTTTGGTTCATAGACTACTCTTGCAATTCTTAATAACAACCGCAAAATGTACTTAAACAAAGTTGTTAGCACTGTTACTGTAAACAGTAATGCTTTTAAAGTTAACTTGCTCTATAACATTGCAGTAATTCTCTTTATTCAGTGCAGTTACTGCAAATAGTTATACATTTGTGCAAAATCCTAGTAAAACATGTGTTGCAAACTGTTATTCAACACTGGCTTTAGAGCGTAAATGCATTATCTAAGTTAAATTCAATGCCAATGTGTTTCTTTACATTGTGCTTGGGCCGTATAAACAGAAATAAAAGCAAATACGATGAATGAACATGAGTTATGCATTAAGAATACGGTTACAAGCATTTGTTTATAGACTACTCTTGCAATTCTAAATATCAATTGTAAACTGTACCTAATTTACAGTTGTTAGCATTGTAACTGCAAACAGTAATGCTTTTAAAGTTAACTTGCTCTATAACATTGCAGTAATACTTTGAGTTCAGTAAAGTTACTGCAAAAAGTTACAGACTTGTGCAAAATCTAATAAAAACATTGTGTTGCAAACTGTTATTCAACACTGTTATTAGACCAGCAACGCCTTATCTAAGTTAAACATTACGCCAATGTTTTCATTTACATTGAGCTTAGGCTGTATTAACAGTAATAATTGCAGTTACGATGAACAAACATGATTTAAGCATTAAGAATACGGTTACAAGCATTTGTTTATAGACTACTCTTGCAATTCTAGATATCAACTGCAAACTGTACCTAATTTACAGTTGATAGCATTGTAACTGCAAACAGTAAAATTATTAAAGTTAACTTGCTCTATAACATTGCAGTAATTCTCTAAGTTCAGTCCAGTTACTGCAAATAGTTGGATACTTGTGCGAAATCTTAGTAAGCTTTTTGTTGCAAACGGTTACTAGCGTAAATGCATTATCTAAGTTAATTTCATTACCAATGTGTTAATTTACATTGTGCTTTGGCCGTATCAACAGTAATAAAAGCAAATGCGAAGAATGAACATGAGTTATGCATTAAGAATACGGTTACAAGCATTTGTTTATAGACTACTCTTGCAATTCTAAATATCAACTGTAAACTGTACCTAATTTACAGTTGCTAGCATTGTAACTGCAAACAGTACAGCTTTTAAAGTTAACTTGCTCAATAACATTGCAGTAATTCTCTGAGTTCAGTACAGTTACTGCAAATAGTTAGAGACTTGTGCAAAATCTAAGTAAAACATTGTGTTGAAACCTGTTATTCAACACTGTTATTAGAGAGTCAATGCATTATCTAAGTTAAATTCATTGCCAATATTTTCATTTACATTGAACTTAGGCTGTATTAACAGTAATAATAGCAGTTTTGATATATGAAAATTATTTATGCATTAAGAACAGGCTTACAAGCTTTAGTTCATAGACTACTCTCACAATTCTAAATAACAACCGCAAACTGTACTTAATTTACAGTTGTTAGCACTGTAACTGTAAACAGTACAGCTTTTAAAGTTAACTTGCTCTATAACATTGCAGTAATTCTCTAAGTTCAGTGCTATTACTGCAAATAGTTAGACATTTGTGCAAAATCTTGTTAAACTTTTTGTTGTAAACGGTTATTAGCGTAAATGCATTATCTAAGTTAAATTCATTGCCAATGTGTTAATTTACATTGTACTTTGGCCGTATCAACAGTAATAACAGCAAATACGATGATGGAACATGATTTATGCATTAAGAACACGGTTACAAGCATTGTTTCATAGACAACTCCTGCAATTCTAGATAACAACTGCAAACTGTATTTAATCACAGTAATTGGTAATGTTACTGCAAACAGTATAATTTTTAAAGTTAATTTGCTCTATAACATTGCAGTAATTCTCTAAGTTCAGTGCTATTACTGCAAATAGTTAGACATTTGTGCAAAATCTTGTTAAACTTATTGTTGCAAACAGTTATTAGCGTAAATGCATTATCTAAGTTAATTTCATTGCCAATGTGTTTATTTACACTGTGTATGGGCCGTTTCAACAGTAATAAAAGCAATTACGATGAATGAGCATCACTTATGCATTAAGAACACGCTTACAAGCATTGGTTTATAGACTACTCTTGCAATTCTAAATAACAACTGTAAACTGTACTTAAACAAAGTTGTTAGCACTGTTACTGTAGACAGTGAAATTTTAAAGTTTACTTGCTCTATAACATTGCAGTAATTCTCTTTATTCAGTGCAGTTACTGAACATAGTTAGACATTTGTGCAAAATCCTAGTACAGCATTGTATTGCAAACTGTTTTTCAATACTGTTATTAGAGAGTCAATGCATCATCTCAGTTAAATTTTACGCCAATCTTTTCATTTACATTAAACTTTAGCCGTATAAACAGAAATAACAGCAAATACAATGAATGAACATCACTTATGCATTAAGAACACGCTTGCAAGCATTTGTTTATAAACTACTCTTGCAATTCTAAATATCAACCGTAAACTGTACTTAAAATAAGTTGTTAGCACTGTAACTGTTAACAGTAAAATTTTGAATGTTAACTTTTTCTATAACATTGCAGTAATACTTTGAGTTCAGTAAAGTTACTGCAAAAAGTTACAGACTTGTGCAAAATCTAATAAAAACATTGTGTTACAAGCTGTTATTCAACACTGTTATTAGAGAGTCAATGCATTATCTAAGTTAAATGCAATGCCAATGTGTCTATTTACATTGTGCTTGGGCCGTATTAACAGTGCTAGCAGCGAATACGATGAATGAACGTGAGTTAAGCATTAAGAACACGGTTACAAGCATTTGTTTATAGACTACTCTTGCAATTCTAAATATCAACTGCAAACTGTACTTAATTTACAGTTGATAGCATTGTAACTGCAAACAGTAAAATTATTAATGTTAACTTGCTCTATAACATTGCAGTAATTCTCTAAGTTCAGTGCAATTACCGCAAATAGTTAGACATTTATGCAAAATCTTAGTAAAACATTGCGTTGCAAACTGTTATTCAATACTGTTATTAGAGAGTCAATGCATTATCTCAGTTAAATTTTACGCCAATCTTTTCATTTACATTAAACTTTGGCCGTATAAACAGAAATAACAGCAAATACGATGAATGAACATGAGTTATGCATTAAGAATACGGTTACAAGCATTTGTTTATAGACTACTCTTGCAATTCTAAATATCAATTGTAAGCTGTACCTAATTTACAGTTGTTAGCATTGTAACTGCAAACAGTAATGCTTTTAAAGTTAACTTGCTCTATAACATTGCAGTAATTCTCTAAGTTCAGTACAGTTACTGCAAATAGCTAGACATTTGTGCAAAGTCTTAGTAAAACATTGTGTTGCAAACTGTTATTCAACACTGTTATTAGAGCAGCAATGCATTATCTAAGTTAAAATCTACGCCAATGTTTTCATTCACATTGAGCTTTGGCCGTATTAACAGTAATAATTGCAGTTACGATGAACAAACATGATTTATACATTGAAGACACGCTTACTAGCATTGGTTTATAGACTACTCTTGCAATTCTAAATAAGAACTGCAAACTGTACTTAATCACAGTTGTTACTACTGTAACTACGAACAGTAAAATTATTAAAGTTAACTTGCTCTATAACATTGTAGTAAGTCTTTTTATTCAGTGCAGTTACTGCAAATAGTTAGAGACTTGTACAAAGTCTTAGTAAAACATCGCGTTGCAAAGTGTTGTTCAACACTGTTATTATAGCGTCAATGCATTAACTAAAATAAATTAAGCCCAAATGGGTTTATTTACATTGAGCTTGGGCCGGATCAAAAGTAATAAAAGCAATTACGATGAATGAGCATCACTTATGCATTAAGAACACGGTTACAAGCATTGGTTTATAGACTACTCTTACAATTCTAAATAACAACCGCAAACTGTACTATATCACAGTTGTTAGCACTGTAACTGTAAACAGTAAAATTTTTAAAGTTAACTTGCTCTGTAACATTACAGTAATTCTCTGAGTTCAGTGCAGTTACTGCAAATAGTTAGACATTCGTGCAAAATCCTAGTAAAACATTATACCGCAAACCGTTATTCAACACTGGCTTTAGAGCGTCAATGCATTATCTAAGTTAAATTTTACGCCAATGTTTTCATTTACATTGAACTTAGGCCGTATCACCAGTAATAACAGCAATTTTGATAAATGAACATGATTTAAGCACTGAGAACACGCTTACAAGCATTGATTCATACACTACTCTTACAATTCTAAATAACAACCGCAAACTGTACTATATCACAGCTGTTAGCATTGTAACTGCAAACAGTACAACTTTTATCGTTAACTTCCTTAAAAATATTGCAGCGAGTCTCTTTAAACGTTGTACTGTTTGCAGTTACAGTGCTAAAAACTGTGATTAGGTAAGTTTGCAGTTGTTATTTAGAATTGCAAGAAGACTTTATAAACCAATGCTTTTAGACGTGTTCTTAATAAGTAAAATATTTTCATTCATCAAAACTGCTATTATAACTGTTAATGCGGCCCAATTTCAATGTAAATAAACGTATTGTCATTGGATTTAACTTAGATAATGCATTTACGCTATAATAACAGTGTTGAGTAACAGTTTGCAATACAATGCTTTATTGAGATTTTGCAAAAGTGTCTAGCTATTTGCAGTAACTGAACTGAATAAAGAGAATTACTGCATTGTTATAAAGGAAGTTAACTTGAAAATTTGTACTGTATGCAGTTACAATGCTAACAACTGTGATTAAGTACAGTTTGCAGTTGCTATTCAGAATTGCAAGAATACTTTGTAAGCCAATGCTTGCAAACATGCTTTTAATGCATAAAACATGTTAATTTAATAAAACTCCCATTATATCTGTTAATTCGGCCTAACGTCAATGTAATTATACGCAATGACGTTGAATTCATCTTCGATTTCCATCAATTCTTTAATAACAGTGTTAGTAATAAGCTTGCAACACAATGTTTTACGAAAAGTACGTCATAGTTTCTAACTAGTTGCAGTAACTGCACTTAACAGTGAGAATTGTTGCAATGTTTTAAAGCAAGTTGACTTTAAAAGTTGTACTGTTTGCAGTTACAGTGCTAACAACTGTGATTAAATACAGTTTGCAGTTGTTAATTAGAATTGCAAGAGTAGTCTATAAACCAATTCTTGTAAGCGTGTTCTCATTGCATAAATCATGTTCATTTATCAAAACTGCTATTATTACTGTTAATACGGCCCAAGCTCAATGTATATAAACGCATTTTCGTTGAAATTAACTTAGATCATTCATTTATTATATATTAACAGTGTTAATAATAAGTTTGCAACACAATTTTTGTGAAAAGTTTGCCAAAGTTTCGCCGAAATGTTTATCTACGACTTTGCCAAAGTCTCCTACTAGTTGCAGTAACTGCACATAACAGTGAGACTTACTGCAATATTATAAAGCAAGTTAGCTTTAAAAGTTGTATTGTTTGCAGTTACAATGCTACAATTTTTGATGAAGTACAGTTTGCAGTTGTTATTTAGAATTGCAAGAAGACTTTGTAAACCAATGCTTACAAACATGCTTTTAATGCACAAAACATGTTGATTCATTAAAACTGCTATTATAACTGTTAATGCGGCCTAAGTTCAATGTAAATAAATGCATTGTCGTTTAATTTTGTCGTGTTTTTCAATTCGCTAGGCTAGCTCGCGGTGACCGTTTAGTTACGTTCTCCGTTAATGATGAATGTTGTCAGAAAATCAACAAAGGAAAGAGAGAACAAGTGCAAATCAATCGTAAACACAAGTACTTCTCTAAAACATTTCGCAAACATGTGCGAAGAACAGAACTTTACTTTGCGGTTTTATAACCGAACTAAAAGTGTAAATTGTCTTTTTAGAATTGATTGAATTTGTCCCAATCCACAATGTGGCTATTCAAAGACAATTTGGCTTCTTCGATGAAGCCTGTACAATTTTCATAACACCTTTCTGCCAAGCTAAAGTACAGGGCTACAGTTAGCTGACTTTGATTCTTGTTCCTTGTCTTGAATGCGCTTGGATCTTCTAGGGTTGTTTGGTCCATACTCATCTGATGTAGGAAACCTTGGGTTGCGTCGCTTTGGCTTCTCGCACTGTGCTTCCTCATTCTGTATTTCTTGAGTAGGCTTGGCTCGGAATCCAGGATCCTTATCCTCATCTGTCCCATACCTTGGCCGCAACTGATCTAAATGTCGACGCCAAACTGGTCTTTAGGAATCACTTTCACATAGACGCTTCTTGGTCCCCGAGTTGCTTTAACAACAGCAGGAACCCATCTTGGTTCTCTATCGCGTCTTGGTCCACAGTATAGTGCATAGCAAGGTGCACCAACTTCATACTTCAAAACCTTGTCAACGAGAATCTTTTCTTTGTTGATGCGATTGTTAACTTTACATTGCTGAGCTTGGGCAATGTGAGCTGGAGATGGAATGATGAAATCAATCTTGGCTCTGATTTGTTTTCCAATCAAAAGTTCACTAGGCGAATACCCTATTGGTAAAAGCGTACGGCGGTATTGCAATAGGAATTCTTGAAGAGCCTCTTTAGGAGGAAGAAGCGATTTCCTTAGTGAATGTTTGAATGATTGTATCAACCTTTCTGCTGACCTATTTGTTGCAGGATGGTAAGGTGCTCCAGTAAGATGAACAATTCCTCTCTCCTTACAGAATTCTTGAAATTCCTCAGATGTAAACGTTGCTGCGTTGTCGCTTACAATTGTGTGCGGATACCCGAAATGTGCGAAATCGTGCTCCAAATATTGCACTGTAGCTTTTGATGAAGTTGACTGTGTCTGGTGAATACAGGGATACTTTGAATATGCATCAGTATCAATGAGCCCGTTAGATCCCATAAGATTTATGGCGTGATCAACATGAATTCGGCTCCAAGGTTTTTCAGGTAAGATCCAAGGATGAATTGGCGCTTTTTCTGGCGCGTTCTGGTGCTCTGCGCAGCTTGTACACCCTCTAACCAAATCCGAAATGTTCTCGTCAATATGCGGCCAGTAAACTGCTGATCGTGCCAGCTGTTTCATCCGCTGCATGCACATGTGTCCTAGATGTAAAATATCAAGAACTTGCTTTCGAAGTGCCTCAGGAATGACAATTCTTGATCCATGGAAAGCGCATCCATTGTCAATTGCAAGTGAATGTTCGAGTTTCTGAAATGACGTAATTCTGGATCATCATTATCTGGCTTTGGAGAAAAACCTTCAAGAATGTATCGCTTGAGTTTTGAGAGAATTGGGTCTTTTGCTGTTTTATTTTTCATGACTCCCGGCTGAGTTGGACTGAGCTGTGCTCCAATGGAACTAATCAAACAAACCGTATTTATGTCCAACTTCTTCCCCATTATCAAACTTTGCATCAGGTCCGATAGGAAGTCTACTAAGAACATCAGCATTTCCAGGTTCACTCGTCTTCCTGTATTCAATTGTATAGTCATATTGACTTAATGTAAGAGCCCACCTTGCTAATCTGTTCGCTGCAAGCGCTGGAATTGGCATTGTTGGACCAAAACGAGCAAGCAATGGTTTATGGTTCGTAAATAGAATGAATTCTCTTCCGTAGATGTATTGATGAAAGTTCTTTAGAACCAAGATGATGACAAGAACTTCCTTTTGGATTTGAATATAGCGTCCCTGGGCATCGGTCAACGCTTTTGAAGCATTGCTGATAGGATGTTCACCTCCGTCTTGATATCTGTGAAATGAGACTACTCCGATCCCTGAAGCTGATGCATCACACAAAATTCCTATTTGCTGTGAAGGATCATAGTGTGCAAGTACCGTGTCATTTGAGAGAATTGTCATTAGACAATCAAATGCATCCTTTGCTTTCTTGTTCCAGTTCCAAGGTGCATTTTTCTTTGTCAGCTGGTGCAAAGGTCCAGTTAGTGTAGACAGATTTGGGATGAATTTCCCATAAAACTGAACAGATCCCAGGAATGAACGAAGACTTGAGACGTCAGTTGGCTCTGGCATATTTTTGACTGCATCAACTTTGCATCGCTTCTCCACTCCTCTCTGTGTAAGCTTGTGTCCCAGATACTCCACAGATGGTTGGGCGAAACTGCATTTCTCTAAACGACACCGCCGTCCGTGTCCTTCAAGGCGCTGTAAGAGCTGCTGTAGGTTCTCCAGATGATCAACCACATTTTCTCCACTTACTAAAATATCGTCCAAATAGACTGCCACCCCTTGTAGATTACATGTCAGTTGCTCCATTATTTCCTGAAAATAGCCGGGTGCAGATCTGATTCCAAATGGTAATCGAGTTTACAGGATAACACCTCTGTGTGTACTGAGAGCAAGGCGTCGTTGACTTTCCTCTGAGAGCTCGATCTGGCTGTAAGGGTCTGCAAGATCGATTTTTGTGAACCCGAACCCTCCACCAAGTCTCCTCATGAGGTCCTCAGGAAATGGAATGGATTGACAGTGTTCCTGCAGCTGACAGTTGACCGTTACTGAGTAGTCTCCGCAAACTCTGAGTGCAGCATTTTTTCCAGGAAGTGCTACTTTCCTAATTGGAACAACAGGTGTACCCCAACTGTTGAATATGACTGGTTTCCAGATACCTCGCTTGATGCCTGTGTCATATGTAGCATTGAGGTCCTCTTGTAGAGCCAGTGGAACTGGTCTTGGTTTACAGAACTTCGGCTTTGCATCAGACTTGAACTTAATGTCTAGTTTAACATCTTTCAAACATCCTAACTCTTCTTTGAAAAGATTTGGAAACTCTTTGCGGATGTTTTGACATTTCTGTTGCAGTTGATTGAACTGCATGTCAGTACTAGTTCTCACTAAATGAATGTCTGCTGTAAGATCTCTGTATATAGAATCCAGTGAGACTTCAAGTTTGCCAATCGAGCGTAATCCAATAAGATTGAGCGGTGATTTTGTAACGTTGAAAGGTAGGTGATTGTGTATCAAGTTGCTAACGGATGTATCCAAATAACAGGTCCCGTTAAGCTGAAGAGCATTTCTTGTCGCAGATTCATAACATACGTTGTTTGGGAAAAGCTTTGGTCGTCAAAACTGTTTCCATGTATATTCAGAAATAAAATTATCTGGTGCTCCAGTGTCGATCTCCATCGTGAATTCCTTGTTGTTGAGGCGAACTGGAATTTCCATTCGAACTTTTTGCTGCTGGTCACTGAAGTGATACGTTCTTGCTGACGCTCTTTTTGACAAATCCTGGGTCACTTGATTTGATGCTGTTAACAGTAGCAGTCGCCTGCTGTGTTTGCCATTGTCTCTTCTTGGAGAGAAAGACTCACTCAAGGTGTCCCTTCTTTTGACAATAATTGCACGTGGATTGTTTGTATCGGCAGTCATTAGCTTTGTGGTTTGTATTGCCACATGTCATGCATGTGTTACTGGCGTTGTAGACTAGCTTTCGTTCAGAGTTGCGAGGTGTTGCAGGCTCATTTCGTTTCTTCCGAACCGCATGTGCAGGATTTAAGGATTGTTGCTTTGATCCATAGATGGTCTCCTTGGCAACTTGAGCTGCATCCTCCGTCTCGCATGCTAATTCTACTGCTCTAGTGAAGGTCAGTTTGTCATCATCTTCTTTAAACAGCATCTTTAAAACGGCTTCATTTCCAACTGAGCAAATAAAACGCGTTCTCATTGCTTCATCTTGGGGATCGTCAATTGCGGAAAAGTTGCAAGTTGCAGCTTCTTGACGAATGCGTGCTGCCAATTCTTGGATTGTTTCACCAGGCTTTCGGTTAAGAGAACTCCAAAACTTGAAACACTCTTACTACAAATCTCTTTGGATCGTACTGCTTTTACATGATCTCAACAATCTCGTCCAATGATAACTCATTGATATCTTTCTTGGGGGTGAGTTGCGAACCCATGTTTGCCAGGATTTTGTAGATAGCATTGCTCTGATTAGTCAGAAAAGTCTGTGCTTTCTCTGAATCTTGAACAGAATTGGCACCAAAAAATGTTTGAAAACATTTCCAGTAATCTGTCCACAATTCCGATGAGCTATCGAACGGTTGAAACTTCGGAATGACTGTATTGATGTTCGTTGCGATTGAATCGCTGTTGTTGACTGTTGGCTAAACCTTTCGATGGCTTTCATCATGGTATACATCTATTGACGATGTATCTCTTGCTGCTTTTGATACTACTCC
Organism: Pseudorhiza aurosa; assembly: GCA_964026355.1. Lineage (NCBI taxonomy): Eukaryota > Metazoa > Cnidaria > Scyphozoa > Rhizostomeae > Lychnorhizidae > Pseudorhiza > Pseudorhiza aurosa. The sequence continues at coordinate 1,342,828 of OZ032114.1, read as the reverse complement.
TGTTGTAGTCGAAGTTGTTCTTGCTGTATTTCGAGAAGTTCAACTAGTCGTTTACCGCCATTCTTCAAAATGGGGACTCCCTTTTTTTCCAAAACCCTCCTCGCCAATAGACCTATTTCCCGATACGGACGCCATTATGAAACCCGTTGCATTCTGGGTTGGCTAGGGGCCAAACAAACTGTTATCAAGCAGCGGAACAGTAGTGCTATCTGCTAGTTCATCACACTAGATTTCACTGCTTTGCGTATTTATTTCATACTTATGGGTAAATCAGATCACTGTGCTGTTTGGGGATATGACAATGATTGCAGGTATCCTGAGAAATGTCGTGAAGGATCACATTGCAGAGTTTGATGGCTCTTTATCAATGCGATTTTGGTCCTGTAAATCTCAAAATTATTCAATATGGTCGAGAATGATCAACAGAGAAGTCTTCTGTAAAGGGTCGATGAGATGATTTAAAGAAAGTTTTTAAGATGATTCTTTTTCACGACATGGGTGCTGAATAATTACAGAAGACATTTTACAAGCCTTGTGAATTTGCCTTGTTTTTTTTAAACTCGAACATCCCACTGCTGCTTTTTCTCAGTAAAAGATTTATTCCTCCCAATATGGACATCATTCTCGATACAGTGAAGCAAGGCAAACACATATTTACAAGAATAACTAGACCCAGCGAGGCAGGTACACTCGACGGTCAAGATGGAAGAAATATCGTTACGTAAACAAACCCATACAGAGTATGGACTTGCAGCAATACGGGTTTGAGGAACAACTAAAGCTTTGATGAAGCAAAATTTGATAGTCTCAGTGATTCGGTGGAAAAAAAACAGATTGAACATGACCAGAATGTTGAAGATTCTTCCTTCTTTGAACGCTTTCATCGAGGTTGTTGCTTCTGCGTAAGACTGCAGTGAGTCTAAAGTTAGGTCAGGAAAGTATTCACTGCCTCCAAGCGAATGGTCCTTGACGCTTTCAGGAAAAGGAATTTGAACTCCATCAATCAACAGATATTGTTTTCTACTGCAAGAAATTTCAGAAAGTTACTGCTGTTGAGATGGTTGAACAGGTAGACTCAACTTATCCGCAAATATAGCTTTTTCTATCATATCAGCTTTACGACAGCTTCCACTCATAGGTACGCCTCTATCATTCGGATATTTTCTGAGTTCTTCGCCATTCCATTTACTCAATTCTTCCGCAGTTAAACCCATATTTTGAAATGTAAAACTAAACAAAACGTTGGCAAAATAGTGTAGTCCTACTGTTCCGCTGCTTGACAACAGTTTGTTTGGCTCCTAGCCAACCCAGAATGCAACGGGTTTCATAATGGCGTCCGTATCGGGAAATAGGTCTATTGATTTCTGTTGTATTTTTCAACTCGCTAGGCTAGCTCGCGGTGACCGTTTAGTTACGTTCTCCGTTAATGATGAATGTTGTCAGAAAATCAACAAAGGAAAGAGAGAACAAGTGCAAATCAATCGTAAACACAAGTACTTCTCTAAAACATTTCGCAAACATGTGCGAAGAACAGAACTTTACTTTGCGGTTTTATAACCGAACTAAAAGTGTAAATTGTCTTTTTAGAATTGATTGAATTTGTCCCAATCCACAATGTGGCTATTCAAAAACAATTTGGCTTCTACGATGAAGCCTATACAATTTTCATAACAAACTTAACTTAGACAATGCATTTATGCTACAATAACTCTGTTAATAAACAGTTTGCAACACAATGTTTTAATTTGATTTTGCACAATTTTCCAACTAGTTGCAGTAACTGCACATAACAGTGAGACTTACTGCGATGTTTTAAAGCAAGTTAACTTTAAAAATTGTACTGTTTGCAGTTACAATGCTACCAGCTGTGTTAAGTAAAGTTTGCTGTTGTTATTTAGAATTGCAAGAAGACTTTGTAAACCAATGCTTATAAACATGTTCTTAATGCATAAAACATGTTGATTCATTAAAACTGCTATTATAACTGTTAATGAAGCCTAACTTCAATGCAATTATACGCAATGACGTTGAATTTAACTTCGAATTCGCATCTATTCTTTAATAACAGTGTTAATAATGAGTTTGCAGCACAATGTTTTACGAAAAGTTTGCCAAAGTGTCTAACTAGTTGCAGTAACTGCACTTAACAGTGAGAATTGTTGCAATGTTTTAAAGCAAGTTGACTTTAAAAGTTGTACTGTTTGCAGTTACAGTGCTAACAACTGTGATTAAATACAGTTTGCAGTTGTCATTTAGAATTGCAAGAATACTTTATAAACCAATGCTTTTAAACGTGTTTTTAATGTCAAAACATGTTCATTCATTAAAACTACTGTTATAACTGTTAATGGGGCTGTTAATGTTCTTAATCCATATATTCTTAATATATTGATTAATATCTAGAAACTATGATGTTACAGGGAAGTTTTATAGCAAAGAAATATGATATTTTGGTACAACTGGTCAAAATTTAAAAAAACATATTATTTTATAGTTGTCCATATGAGATTGTTTTAGGTTTTGTTCGAAAATAAGAATTGAGTCAAACCGGCGAGGGCTGCTGGGAAGCTCATTATACAATTTTGGAAATTGGAACCCAGAAGCCTTTTTCCCTGTCTCTGTTCGAATTCTCGGTATTCGGGAAGCATATTTATTGTTACGAGTGTTTTGATTATGATTCAAGGTTTCAAGACATGTGTTCATAACTTCCATAGATGTTTTCTTTACGCATCTAAAGGCCAATAGACAAGCCTTGTATTTCTTGTTTCTTTCGATTTACAATCTTTCTGTTGTGTTCCACAAATAATCTTTAAGGCTCTGTTCTGAAGTGATTCAAATTTAAAAATTGTCAAGGGTTGGTTAGATAAATCCCGCAGCGATGGGGCGTTGTTCCCCCTCTTCAGTAATTCCCATTTTGCAAAGCTGTTACTAGATACGTGAGCAAGACTGGTCCTGTTTTATGCCCTTGGACGCCACAAAGTCAAAGAGTTCATCCCCCTGAGTCGTTGGTTAACCATCGAGAAAAGCGTCGACTCGTGCGAGATTTAAGGCTCTGACCTTCTAATAAACCACTTCTACATTCAGGGTTCTCAAACTACAAACATGCTTGTTAGAAACGAATCTCAATGGCCACTGATTGCTCTTGAATTGTCCATCTTCATCATATGCACTTTTAAAGTAGTTAAAGAAGCTGGAGACAAACGACACTTTACCAAAAATATTCACTTACGCTTCTGATACTTTAACAGGGTATTAAATTTGACGTCATAGGACCTAATCTAATCAACCAATGGCATCAACAGCCAATTCCAATTGCTAGAAGGTTATCTGTGTGACGACAGACATAAGAGAGAGGTGTCTGCTCGGAGACACGCAGATCGCCCCTGCTACGTTGCTTGCAATGTGCGTAAAGAAATTCTGAAATCTTTGCGAATTATTCTTGCAATTGTCCTGTGTAATTCCAGTCATAGAATTACAAGGTTGAAACATATTGACAGGAAGGGTCAGGTTGCTCGATAAGCATAGCTTCTCAGGATATCAGTATTCATAAGTAATATTAGATGTGGTCAAATCGGGAGGAAGGACAGCGAAACGACCTGAAGCGATGCTTCTCGCCTTCCTACAGTCGATCATGAAGCTGTATGACGTACTCTATAGATCAGAATGTTTGTTCCAACATAAAAGATCAAAAAATATATTTCGTAGAACATGCCTTAAGGTTCTCATGTTGAAATCATTGTACAGGGGGAACGGTGAAACTCTGTCGTGAAAATTGCCAAGCATTCGTTGAGCAAAGCGACAAGATATCTTGAAAAAAGAAAGGTCCAGTTGATTAAATCTTCAGTAATCACGCATAGAACTATATCAAGTGCGCACTAGCAAGTTGACAAAATAGGTACAGAATTTCCATTTGATATGAACATATGAACCAAAAATGGAAGAGTGGAGTTGACCCAAATCTTATTGGGCTTCTTAAACAAAGAAACCTGTTTCGAAATACGCAGGGCAGATAAAGTTTGCATTCTATTTAATTTCCACTATGCTGTCATCGATGTGTCCAATCTGCGTAAACCTTTGATTTTATTGACCTTCGTAGTAGAATGCAACTGAAGCGAAATCCAGAGCATCTCTGTACAGACGCACCTGGAGGACTCAGTCAATAACGGCAAGAGCAATGTCAGCCAAAACAGGCCTTAAAAAGTTTATCGATTGTCATCTTATTACCAAAAAACATGAATAGCTCTGCCCGCAATTATGGCTGTCTATTTTGCAAATGTGTATTGGAGGTTGTGGATGCAGACACCGTGAATTTCTTGGTATGTATTGGTGGTATAACAACCGTACCGTTTGAAGAAGCAACACAATGCAAAATAAAAACAAATGCATTATGTGCAGAATTGTATTTCTCGATTTTTGTAAGGCCTGGAGTTTGACATAGTAATTTGCTCCACCTGGTAACGTCGTCTTGGTATTTATAAAATGGGTTAAGTGGTGTCATTGGTAACCCTTTGTGGAGATTCTTCGATGGAATACACATACGAAAAGAAGCTATGACCTAGAAATAGGACGTTTCACCCAACTCAAACATTAAGCTTAGTCGCAATTGCAAACTTCAGTAGCTGTTTACATAGCCTGAACAATGTAAAATAGAACTTCGTCCCATCATAATATTTCGTTCTTGTGATTTCTTTAGTGAAACGCCTACAGTGAAAGCTATTTCAGAATCCAAAAAATTGTCCCGTCATAAATTCAGGAATTATTTGACTGCCTTGCCAGAATCTTGAAAATTTCGAAGGTCTACTAACAGTGAAATGGGCAACCCATTAGGCCAAAGAAATAGATCTTAAAAGTTTCAACCTTAGAGGATAGAAATTGAAATATAATATTCCCAATTTGTTGGAGAAGACAGTCTCATTGCATCGTTATTGACGAAGGACTTTTATCACTGCTTTGTAGACCGTATGAAAATGAGTTATTCCTTGGCATATAAATTACAGAGCTACTGTTAGTTTTGCTTCGATTTCACACGATTCACCACGAAGACTGCAAGAGATCTTGAATGTTTTGACTCATCACTTTGTTACAACACTGCAGATGCACAGGTTTGACGGCAATATCTGATTCAAGTACTCGAGAATTCCTGGCAACCTTTTAGATCCACAAATTACAACGAAAACGCCGATCTGAGCTTGGTCGTTGTTTCACTGGAGAGCTTAGAAGGGATTACTTAAAGCACGTGAAGGGTTTGAAATACAAAAGGCCGCGAGTTGATTCAATATGGCAATCTGGCTTCCGTTCTATATCACTGCCTTAGCGCCTAAAAGTTGACATGACACCTCTTTCAAGCAACCAATACATTGGAGCAGTAAACCCCTAAACCATACATAGACATTCTTTTGAGAGGGGGTGTAGTTTCCCTCATTCAGAACTCCCTCGCAGGCCACTACTTGTCCAACCTGTGGGGTCACTTCAACCTGGAATCTGAAGCTTCTGACCATACTTTCATACCAGTTAAGAAACCCCAAATACTTTCAAAAGAACTATTTGCGAAGCCAAAAATTCAGTGGTCTGTCTTACTTTTAAACTTTGATTACCCAGAAGATTGTTATGAACAATCAAGTCTACTACTACCTCACCCCTTGCAACATCTACCAGATACACCCATAGCTTTTTAGGCAAGAACTATAATGTAATATATTTGCAACCAAAAATGGCATTCTAAAGACCACAAGAACTGGAACCTTCCAATAATTACTCTGCCAATTAATGAGAAAAATACAAATTTTTTACAAATTTCAACATCCTGCCAAATGGCGATGACACTAAATGGGAAACAGCGGAGCATGTAATAAATGAATTCCGATAATATCCTGGTTTAGGCACCCCAGTATAGGAATCCTAATTCACAACCGCTTTTGCTAAAACAATTTTTATAGCTACAACTGATCTTTGAAAATCTCAACAGGAGGTAACAAAAACGGTTTTCACTTGATTTTCTATCTCCTCTGGACAGGCTAGGTCATGTCAATTCAAAACTAGACCATTATATCTACTCTGGGTCAAATATTCTTACAGGAATCTTAAATAACCTTTTAGGTATAGTGGGATAGAAACATTACAGATAAGTTGTTGATAAATACAGGACATTGTGAATTTGCGGGGTGCCTACCTCTGGAAAGCCATCACTGCAAATTCTGATTTCGCCTGATTAGTGATGATAAATTGATTCCGATAATATTGCCTTAATTTTAAATGAACACAATTTACTTGCCCTTGGTATAAATGATACTGTAAAATTAACGAAATTATCTAATTTCAACATAAGCTAAAAATGGTGGCAATCATATTGAATTACTATGAGCCATCAATAATTTCTTCTCAACTCTGAAACGGTCTAAGTTTATTAACTTTTAAAAACATTAAACAGCCACCTACTAATATTAGCAAATGCCTGTTGAGTTTACACGGGAGAATCTAAGTAAATTTTCTGTTCAGTGTCACCTGAAGTTTCTAAAATCCATGGATGATTCTTATACTTATCCATTATCAAGGTTCAGTTTAGTTATGAAATTTAAATATTCACTGGCAAAAAATAACATGTTGCGTTGTTTTTATCAAGAAATGCTTTGTCAATAGCTAGTTTCCAACTGAATGTTTTTACCTTACTCTGCTTAGCATGTTAAGGTAGACTGAATTGCACTAGAATCATCTGGCAATAAAATGCATCCTGATTCTGTCTTTAGTCCTAGTCCAGTCTAGATGTTGCTGTATTAACCAGTCTAGATGCTGTCATTAAAAGAACTGCCTTGGTTGAATGCTCAGCAATTAACCAACAAAAAAATATTTTGGGGGGCTTAATATTGGTATCAGCCAAAAAGCAGGATAGGGTATTTGTCTTTCATTTTCCCTATACCAGGGAAGTTCTTCTTGTTGGGGTGGAAAACTGCACCCACATAATCAATTTCCAGAAGATTTCACTGAATTTTTTAGATACCCAGGCTGTGTTACTCAAATGTTGAGTTAGCAAGGAAATTCACTCAGCCCAAAAGCTTAAGATTCCTGATAGAGAACAGATAAAAATTTGTAAGCTCTGTGGTACCAATGATATAATCTTGTCCTAGCTTCATTGGAATTGGACAATGCTTCATAAGATAACCCAGTAAGATGTGATTTGATTGTAACACACTGCAAGATCCCATCTCTACCACTGACTTGATATATTTTCCAGGGAAAATTCTCATGAAAATACGCCTGAGTTAGAAAACTTTACACCTAGAGGTGAGTTATGGCAGAATTATACCACACATCAATTGTATGGTTGCGTTTTGGCCCTTCAAATTTTTGCCCACGGTTGATGGCACACCTTACTAGCAAGGTACCATCCTGATCCATGGTCATGTGAAGTAGAATGGAAAGTTCCTTTTCTCGTCACACTTTTTGCCTAGCTTTGGGCCACGTGGCCATTCGACTGCTGGATAGACAGACAAAGGCCTCCAAGAAATGTGTACAAATGTGGCTGGAAACTAGGGCCTGCAGCCTTGAGCTCCAACACTATTGCAATTACCACTATATTAGGGATGAAGATGTCCGACTAGAGAAACAAATCAGGATTTAAAGTGTGGAGTACTCCTACTTCTCAATAAAGGTAGCACTGAACATGTATTTTCTCAGCACTTCTTTGCGAGCATTTATTGACACAGACACCCCCAGGTCACAAGGTGACTTAACAGAATATAAAAAATATTCTTCAAACATATGTGGTTTGGTTATACCTCACATCTTCAAGGTCTATCTTTTCATCAGATGAGCTCTCATCTGCACTGTAGCCAGTATCGCTATCTGATTTGGCTAGAAGATCTCGCATTTTTGCCAACATAGCCAGTTCTATGCCATGGTCCGTATTGCCAATTTCATCTTCCTGCTCCCTTACTTTGCCCAGATATTTTGTTTCGTAATAGTAAAATCTGCTGTCAATTGCAATTAGCTCTAGAATGTTGTCAAAGATGGCATGCCCGTCTTCATTATGATGTAAAAACAACTGATACTCTCCTTGCAATAACAGCCCTGTGATTGTTGTCCTTCGAGAGAGCTTTACGGGTTCAATATCATCAAAGTAGTTCAAATGCTCCAACACTTTGTTCTCTAGTTCCGGCATTTTGCAACCAGGGGAGCAGGCTGCTTTTAACATCCCTATAAAAAGTCTCGCCATCCAGAGGTGGATCATACAAATACTGTCATCAGTGACCATTGCACTTTGACTTCCTTGGCAATAATCTAATGCATTTTCAAAGTTCTCCCCGGCTTCATGCCATAATGTCTGTGACATTCCGTTTAGCCTCTGTCCAAAGTTCATCATTATGATTCCATGAAGCAAAGATCTGAGTGCCATATCTTCAGCTGACAGCGATGAGTTTACCTCCTTGTCAACCATACCAAGGCATTCCTGAGCAGTGCCATAACTGCCGTCGTTTATATGAATAAATGCCAGAAAGAGGTAGGCACGGTTTTTTATTGCAGTGCTGTTTTTCGACTTTGATGACCTCTGCACAGCTCTCTGTAGCAACTTTTTCCCTTCACTGGCATTCCCTTGGTAACAGAGACAAGTACTCTGCTCAAGAATCAACGCCAGCTCTTCATCGAGATTTCCTTTCCTTTTAGCATTTTTGAGCAGCCCATAACACTTGGCATCGAATTCCTCCACCTTCCCGTTATCACGGATATACCTAACACTTTTTATTGTGTCCATTAACTCTTTGCATTCGAATAAATTCTGCTTAATCGCCTCTGACATTTTCGTCTTGCCGTTCTTTCGCTTTTTTGTATGTCTCGGTTCGTTACCAAACTGCACGTGGATTTCATCCAGTTTGACAAGGTTATAAAAATCCTCTTTCCCTCCGTTTCCTTTGCATGGGAAATGCGAATAGCTGCTTTTCCTGGCTTCAGCCGACCATAAAGTGAAGTTCAAGGTGAAAGTACTCTCCGGTCCAAACACCCTTACCCAAAACCCCGCCACTTCTTCGGGAACGCTCGTATCACTGACAGTATGATCATTCAACTTGGCACAAATTATTCTGTTATTATGTAGCTTATTTTGTATTTCAGTCCCTCCGCTCGCGTGGTCGATCTGAACTTGTTCGAATTTTAAGAAATAATGCTCTCCGTGAGGGTTCTTCATTATTTCTTTTTCCAACGTTTCATCAATACTTATTCCCTCGTTATCGATATAGTGAAGCTTGATAAGAGTCTGCTCCTTGTCAAACAGTCCCAGTAAGACACATTTGTCTTGTGTAGGGTCTGGAAATCTACACCTCGTTTTTCCGTTAATAACACTCGATTCTGGCTTCGATAATATGCACAACTTCGGGGGCTGGCCTAATTTCTGGACGGCACGATTTCCTCTCTGCTTGCCATTTTTAAGACGCTTGGTTCTTGGCGATATGAGGATGTCTTGCTTGCTTGACTTTTGAAGGAAACCTTGTGGAATGAATCTGTCTGGGGCAGGCATTTTGTCAAACATCGAGACGTCAGGACGAATAACAACAAAGATATCTCGTTGACACCAAATCAAAATAATGCTTTGGGAAAAAGATTGTGATGGAATCCATAATCCACGAAGTCCAATTATCATGCGATTTACATTTTGGTCTCTTTTCTCCTAATCGAAACCATTTCATGATAAATCTCGACACACACCTCCGCTTTTACCTAACCCGTTTTCTTGCTCAATTATTAGTAAATTTCGAGATGGCCTCTTAATAACATGATACAATCTGCGGGACGTCGACATTGAATTAGGATTAAAAACGCGGGCCAATAGAAAAGAAGGAACAGGATTGGCACAATTGTTGAAATTTGCGTTTTACCGCGGGTACATCACTTGCTTCACTCTCTGCAAAATAATTGTAATCTATGGCCCACTAATCTGATTCCACGCAAAGTTTCGAAATGAGTAAAAGTCGGCGGCTGTCTTTGATTTTATATCTAAAAACTGATATTTCTCCACATTCCATACCCAAGAAAACACAAACATCACACTGAATATTCAAATTTTTGAGAGAGAACTTCTCAACTCCTTGTCGCCGATATTGATCGTCACGCAGAGCTCATTCAATTAAAAAGATTCCGCTGATTTGGAAGGTTTCGCTATTTTGATACAGAAGCTAAATTTTTGTGTCATAGTCCTCGTCGTTCTTGAAATTCCCTCGCATTAGAAGTGCCAATCTGCTGAAGACACCAAAGGCTGTGATTTAACAGCCGTATCTAGAATTCAAAAGGCTCGACACGCTGAATAGTATTACTGCAGATTTTTAATACTATAAGCTCTAGCTTCCTTTCAATTCATGGAACAGAGTGATTTATTCTCAACAATTTGTGACCGGATTCCGTTGTTTGAAACAAGCCAAAAAGGCAATCAGAGTTATTTTAATCCAGTGTTTAAATTTGAGTCTAGTTTGGTCAATAATTTTGACTTTCTGAAAGCAAAGGCTTCGTTACCGGGAAACAGTCTGTAAATCCCCGCAAAAGATCTCACAAATCCAGCAAGGTCTCGCTGTATGTTTGGTAACCTGTGGCCAGTTTGCACCTCTGGGCATTGCAGCTGAATTGGGCGACAAAGCCATGGTGATGAAAGCTTATCCGATAGGTTAAGCTTATCCGACGTGACTCTTCTTCTACCAATCCTTCACCCAAGGCTAATCTTTTTGCGTCAGTATTTGCCTCCAACTCCAACCTGGACGACCAAGGGGTCCAACCTCGTTACTTCCCCCCTTCAAAATTCACCATGTCACCCATTAAGTTCTCCACACGAAAAGTTCGCCAAACCCTTCTCCAGCTTGACACCTCCAAATCCAAAGGCTCTGATGGTATTCCAGCAATAGTTCTCAAAACCTACGCTCCTGAACTCGCCCCTATTCTTAACAAATTATTCCAGCTTTCCTACACTCTTGGCACATTTCCCACCTCGTGGAAACAAGCCCACGTCTTTCCTATCCCAAAAAAAGGCGACAAGTCTAATCCACTCAACTATCGTCCCATTGCAATCACTCCACTCATCTCTAAAACTATGGAGACCATCATAACTAAGCAACTTCTTACCTTCCTTGAAACAAACAATCTTCTCTCTGATCACCAGTATGGCTTTCGAAAAGCCAGGTCTACTGGTGATCTTCTGGCTTATGCTGTCCATGTCTGGTCCTCTGCTCTAGAATCCTGTGGTGAGAGCAGAGTGATCTCTCTCGATATCTCCAAGGCTTTTGATCGCGTTTGGCACCAGGGCCTTCTCGCTAAACTGCCGATGTTTGGTCTCTATCACACTCTCATTAATTGGATTGGTAGCTTCCTCTCTGATAGGTCAATTGCCGTCAGAGTGGATGGCTTCCTCTCCAATCTGCACTCCATCAATGCTGGTGTACCCCAGGGCTCTGTCATCTCCCCTGTACTCTTCATCCTCTTCATCAATGACCTGCTCACCTCCACGTCTTCTAGCATTCACTCCTTTGCTGATGATACCTTCCTAAGCTCCTCATTTTCATTCAATCCAAATGACCATGCTTCCACCGATATCCAACTCCACAGAAATATTTCAGCCTCGCTTCTCTCCAATGATCTGACAGTTATTGAGAAGTGGGGTAAAGACAACCTAGTTTCGTTCAACCAAAGCAAGACGAAACAGGCTGTCATTTCACGCAAACGTAATCAAAACTTGCCAGCTGTCCTCATGAATGGTGATGAACTGGACACTTCAGCTTCTTTCACACAACTTGGTCTTCCCCTTTCATCTAATCTCACTTGGAAAACTCACATCCATTCCCTTACTAAACATGCATCTCAAAAGCTCGGTTTCCTCGCCAGAGCCCGTGGGTTTTTCTCATCTTCTCACCTTCTATCTATATACAAGTCCCAAATCCGTCCTTCTTTAGAGTACTGCTCCCACGTCTTGGATGGTGCTCCAAAATCTACTCTCTATCTTCTCGACAAAGTCCAGTCCAAAGCCATTCATCTCATCAATAATCCTAACCTCACCAAATCGCTCCAACCTCTTTCCCATCGTCGTTTCGTTGGAGATCTTTCCATCTATTACAGATACTTTAACGGACATTGTTCTCATGAGATCAGGGATATCATTCCAGTTCCTCTGAGGCGTGTCAGGACCACCAGAAGCTCAACTCATTCACACCCTTTCCAAGTTTCACTGCCTAATCCACGAACTCTATCTCACCAATCATCATTCATCCCTATAACATGCAACTTATGGAACGTCTTGCCTTCTTCTTGCTTTCCTGAGTCCTACAACTTGCCATCTTTCAAATCTAAGATAAATAAACTTGATCTTATCTCTCTATCCTCTTAGCTGCTTGCTTTCTTCTTTCTTCCTTTGTTGGGGCTTTGTATAGGTCACCATGGCCTTTCCTCAACATAACCCACTAAAAAAAAAAAAAAAAATGAGTCTCCTCGACATATGATTTAATTGACTAGGGCTAGGACTGGGTTCGAGTTAGGGTTAGGGTTAGGGTTAGGATCAGCACAGAATATGGTAAAATTCATTTACGCTTGTGAAAGCGTCTAACATTGCTTAGATCCAGAACCGCACACAACCCAAAGTTGCCTTGCAGTTGCTCCCATAGTCTACCAGAGTTGAAAAGGCCAGGTCGGTCTATATATTTCAAATCACATGCTGATCTTCAACCAACGCCAGGTTACGTCATCTCAATGCAATGAAGAGCAATAACATGGCTCATAAGCTTTTCCATGGCAAAACAATAAGGTCGACTTGAGATGACGTGTGCTAGTCACCCGTATTGAATGGCTTCCCGGAGATGCATGCCACCAGGCTCATAGCAGCCTTCATCTTTTGTTCAAATACAATTAAGATAAAGGAAGCATTTTTACGTGCGTTTTTCTTGTAGGGAACTGCTTCAAATTCGAGGTGTGCAGAGTTATTTCCTTGTAATTAATCATCGGATTCTTGGCGGTGTTGCAGCATTTTTATATGATTGTACCTAGATGTCAAAGATAGAAATTTTGACACTGAGAAGATTTTTGCTTATCATGCAGTGTCCAGCTCCTTCTACTCGATGTGACCACACCTCGTGATTCCTACGCCTGGAATTACAGGGAGCTGGCGACTCTCGTCACTCAAAGGCTGCGTTTGCACTGTACCGGATCACTGTTGATCCGATACAAAAGTGTTCCTTTTCCCTCGCGTTTACACTGTACCGGTACAGTTTCGGAGCAGTGCAGGTACAAAACTGTACCTGATAGCAGGTACAAAGTTGTACCGGATCACTTTATTTAGTGTAAAGCATAGCTTATCCATAACAATTTTGTATCGGATCAAAAATTGATCTGGTACAGTGTAAACGCTGCCTCAGTTAAAGTTTTAGCTGAGGGGGGATTCGTGCCGTCGACCATCGGATCAATGCGCAAGAATCTTAACACCGAGCTACCCTATGCCTCTTGCGACAAATGTTGCCCAGAAGAACAATGTGGGCATATATGTTGCCCACAAATGGCCTTAACACATTGCAATATCACGGCGGCTCACTGTTTACGGCAGTTGATTATGGACCCTTGCCCTCGAGCAGAATCTTAATTAGAGTAAGGAGAGTCGACATTCCTTGTACCAAAAGGCTGTAACTTGACAAAATAGCCTTTCCTCAACATAATCCACTAAAAGAAAAAAAGTCGTATCTTGAATTCAAGAAAGTCAAGAATTCAAGTATGTTGGGTTGGGTTGTCGTTGGATTTTATCATCATAAGGCTTTGCTCTCTGTAAATCCAGGTGTGTATGGATCACGAGATGTGGTCACGTTGTGTTGAAGGTCCAGTCCACTACTCGATAAGCATAGGTTCTCATTGCCTAGAATCTACCCTCAAGATCTAGGTAGAACAGAAAAAAGCAGATTAAGATGTATACAATTCCCGCAAAATTTTGAATGCCTGCTCCAATAAATGATGATTCCAGCGTAGGACGCAGAAAGGGTTCGTGATTATGGGGACTAATTGGGAAGGGCACAGCTTATTTCCGAATGTTTTTCAAATGTGATTTTAACGTTCGAATGTCCTATGCGAAAAGTAAAAAAAAACCACAACTTAGATTGTAGACGACTTTTCAATTCGGGATGAAGAAATGCAGATTAAGGAACGAATTCAAGTCAAAGTCTACTTTTAGTGGTGCCGTGGTGCATTCGTTTAGCATGCGGGCTCATAACACAGGGGTTGCCAATTCGATTCTGCCATGTGTCTCTGGTTTCTGCTACTCTCAAAATCGAGTATGCTATGGAATACTATGAAAATACTAGTGGTGAGGAAGGCAACGGGAAAACACCTCATATAAAATCCCCTTCCCTAGAAAAGAACTCAGAGCCCTGAGCATGACAGCCTCTTTATCGATTGAGCTCGCTTTGAAATTGCAATTCATCTCAGTCGCTGCGAGGCAAGCAAGTACTGAAACAAGATGGCGACTGTTGATATTTCTGACGCGCTACTGATTCATAGAGAAAAACGACTTTACTTGAAACATATCGCGAAAATGGTAATCATAGTTCAGTTGCCAGTGATCAAGACACCTGGTTATTCTATATCAAATTGGGAGGTAATGGAAAAGCTCAAAATATCGATTTGTCCAAATGTTTTTTCGTTTATCAAAGTGACGAAAAGCTCGCTTGAATTTCTACATTTTGAAGCCGAAGCTGAATCTAAAGAGCTTTTACAAAAATTTATTACCAGCCTAGATGGAAAGTGCATTAAACTAAGTGGAATATCAGAAATACTGAAAGTCAAAGCAGGTAAAGCAAAGACAAAGTTTCCAAAGAAACACGATTGGATAGCATTTTTTAGGGACTCGAAGTTCCTCGATGAATCAAAGTACGGGGAAAGGCCAGATACTTTGCACGTCAAAGGCCTTCCTTTGAAGTGGTTCGGAAGTGGAAGGAGGAAGTCAGAGGATACTCCTTCGGAGGATGTCGTCAGAGAGTTTTTTGAAGCATTTGGTTCTTTGAGAAATATTGACATTCCAATTTTAGATGAGTATCGGCCTAGGATGGAACTGCAGGATTCAGAAAAAATCACGGGGTTTAGGACTTTTTCCTTCGGCTCAAATTTGTATTTTGATGTATTCATTCAGTACCTGGATTACACAGGCTTTGAAAAAGCCATGCAAGAGCTAGAAGGCAGGAAGCTAATTCATGTGTTAGATGATGGTAAAAATGCGTCAGTTAATTTGGATGTCAACTTTGATCGAACGTGCCATTTAAGTGAACGGAATATCAGAAAACAAGATGCATTGCGGGAGAGATTGATTGCGTTTGATTTGAATCAAGCAGAGCTAGCAGAGAAAGCAAGATTGGAGGAAGAAAGGCAGAAGGAGATAGCAAGACTTGAAATGATTCGTAAGGAAGAGGAAAGGAAGAAAATGATCGAAGAAAAAATGAAGCTAAAAAGACTGAGAAGGATAAAGAAATCTGAAAAAAGGAAAGTTGGTAAGATAAAAGAAAAATTATTACGAGAAGAGAAACGGAAACAGCTAATAATTTTAGAAGAACAGAGAAGGAGAAAAACTGCTGAAAGAAGGATGGATGCTAGAAAGCTTTTATCTAAAATACTCCAGATAGTGTCTGAGAAAAAAGCAAAAGAGGAAACTGAAAGCAAGAAAAGAAGAAGGGAACTGAAAATGTTTGAAGAGCTTGAGAAAAAGAAACTGAAACTAGAAGAGGATGAGAAAATGAGACAAGAGCTGGAAGAGAAACAGAAAATGGAGCTTAAGCATAAGGAGAAACGACTTCGTCAGAAAATAATGGAGAACATTAAAGAAATGGAGGAGACCAAAAAGGGAATGCAACGAGAATTACTCAGGAGAAAACTTGCAAACTCTAATACATCTCTCAGCTCTGTGGCATCATTCAAATCAGCATAATTCATGTTTTTCCTGAAAATTGATACAGTAAAATGGCACTAAAGCTGTTTTTCTCAGGGCAAACCCTATCAAAAAGATCAAAAGCTCTCTAGCTGTGACAAGCAAAAGAAAGCTGCAGTATCTTTTGTATGTCACTTAGAAATTGCAGTTTCCCAATGTTATCAATATGTTATCGGTGTTATCGGTATGCTAACGATATTTGCTAAGCATTTGGAAACCCTACTCCTTCAACTTGAATCCTGCATTATGTTTCCTAATGCTATCCTGGTTGTCTGCTTTCTCATAATCTCATTCCATATGACCTTCAGTCCACCTTTCTCTCCTTCCTCAGCCAGTAATCCTCCATAACAACCTCATCTACATCAAACATTGGCAGTGACCCATTCAATGCAAGGAACACCTCAGAAGTTCTTCCAGTCTTCTCAGGTTCAATATCCACTAGATGTTCATGGCCCCTCCTCGTCAATTGTTGAAATTTTCCCACCAAGGAAATTCCAGCCGCTATCCCAATCAGTCTTCAGAAATTTGAGGAAAATAAGTCAGTTCTTTTTCAAGCTGGCATAAGTACCATTGAAAAAATAATCTATAAGATGCAGTCCGAAGGAACCCAGGAAAATAGAATCCAATCACATGAAATAAACTGTTTGATGTACCCAACAATTATTGAAAAAATTTTTGTACCTGCTCAAAAACTTGGGATAGTAATAAACTGTACACAATAGGGTTATAGTGTAGCTAATGTTCTGTTAGTAACAGTAAAAATTAACGATATCTACCTCATGTTGAAAGATTTTTGCCTTCTGCCTGTTAAGATTTCCATGCCTTTAAGGACCCCAGCAAGGAAGAAGTATTTCTCAAGATTACATATTTCCAAATTTCTTAAAAAGATTCAAATAGAAAAACATTTTTGATGTCCTACCAAACGATGTCTTCAACGCTTTAAGCTAATACTTTGCGTATCAATAACACTACAAGAACACAAGAAACGATAAATGTGACATATTTTTCCACGTAACTGAAGATGCGAGGAAATGCTTTTACATGTGTATGAGCAGACTTAATGAACCATCCCTTAGTGCAAGGATGTCTGAAAATGTACCTGTTTGTAGGAAGATTATGAGCAATGTAAATACACTTAACTCTGTCTAATTCAAACCATCCAGGGGATCGTAAAAATGTTTGAATTAAAAATTTTTGAATTAAAGATATTCAAATTATAAAGGTTTTTTTTAGGAGATTTCCAAAGGACCTGAAAAATTTTTTTGAATTAGCAAAAATTTGAACTACACAAAATCAAATTAGATAAAGTTGGCTTAATAACTATATAAACACATGCATATCTATATATGTTTTAACATGTTGGAAATGTTGTAATTGTAATATATAAACTTATATTATTTAAAGCTCCTTTCCTTAAACAGGACAAGCATTGATAGCAATAATCTTTCAATTTTATATTTTATCATTCATGATATAAAAATTCCTTATGATAGTATTGTCATTATAGAAATTTAATTTTCTAATGTGAAACATCAGAGGATGACTTTGAATAACTTACATAGAGTTACAACTTTTTCATTCTGGAAGAGACGTGGGAGAAACACACACTTGGATATCAACTAAATCATAAATATCTAGGAACAAATTTATTTTTCAAACTACATGACACAGCTTGTCAACACTCTTAAGTTTTCAGTAAGCAATGTATCTTTAAAATGCAGCACTAAAATATGTTCTGTCGATCAGTCCATAGTCTGCATTCTTAACATGTCTAGAAATACCCTTTGAACCAGTTTCAAATTCATGGTTGCACCGGAAATCACAGCAATCAGAAAAGCTGCTAGGAAGCGATAAAGAGCTATATTCCAGGTGGAGGAATGAAGCCCTATTCCTAGAAATCATAAAAAATCAGAATAAAACTTAAATAATTGAGACTTTGATTGCAAAATGGAGGAATCAAGAAAGATAAATTAATATTGTAAGAATATTGAATTCAAATGAGGTTACGTTCAACATAGCTTACTGTAGAACATCACAAAAATTAGCATGTCTAATGGGACTTCTAACATGAACCTTGACAATACCACAATCAAATTCTCTATCATAAGCCTGTTCTTACCATTTAATTCTCATAAAAAATTGCTGCCATAACTTGATGTGTTTCGTGCAATTCTCTATCCTGGTGATGAATTATCCTTCAACATCTAAAGCTTATGATCGCAAACAAATATCATTTATCCATCTTTCAATTCGATTGAATTTTAAGAAAAAAGACAAAAAAGCTTGGGAAAATATTGACTTGTGTCTTATGATTTGTAGTGGCACCGAAAGAGCCAAAATAGACGTAGAAAGAAGTACTTAAACTGATTCAAAAGAACTACAACTCACAACAGTGTCTAATTAATGAAAACATGAATATTACAACAAAAATCAAGGAAGCCACAAACAAAAATAATCACCATCAATGGAGTTCAAAGGAGAGAGAGCAGCTACAGAAACAGAATGATAATCATTGCAATGTAAGCTACAGTGAAGTACTTAGTTGTTGGAATGGCAATTTATTCATCAAAGCAATGACACGAAGACACAAACCATTAGGAGTAGACACCTTTGCTTAATCAAAGTCAATCATTTTAGTTTGGACAGATAGTGGCATATCTCTCAATTTCAGATATGATAGGATACAAACTGTGGCTGCCTGAACACTGCCTGACACAAAATTGGTTTAAAAGCACTTAAATGCTATTTTGTAAAACGCCTTCTGTCAAAATGGTCAAGCCTTGAATCATGGCCAAAGCAATTCTATCTCAACTACTCTTTTTAGCATCTGCACCTTGGCGCAAAACAGATCTATACATTGGTAGATGCTCCTCAAGGTACACATCCTATCATGGCATCCATTCATGTTGCAATTTGTCTGTTGATAGAGGGCAGCTTAGCAAGTATCAGTACATTTTGAAAGCAGTGATGATGGTCATGCAAGGTAGTGTATTTTCAAGTGGAATGGCACCTTCATTGGCTATGTAATAATCACGGCAGCAGAATGACAGAGCCTTCGCCCCATAACACCCTAGCCCTATTTCATCATTTGTCTATCTGTTAAGTGACCTCATGCTTATATTAAAATCGGCAAAATTGATGCAAATGAAGATTCTGTATCGCCTTGTGTCATGACCAATAGATCAAACAAAAGATTTGAATCTATGACCAAACCACGTTCCTTAAAGCACACGTACAATCATCTTTCCTCGGCTGATGACTGGGTGCCTGTCATTTGTTCTTTTTGCTGCTTGCTTTGCTCTCATCTTCCTCCGTATCTGACTCATAATCTGTCCCCTTTTCCCCTGGTTTTAACAATCGTCCAACATACACATACTTCTCAGTAAACTGCATTTCCCATTCCTTGAGAGAGTCAAGCTAAAAGTGAACCAAAAAACTCAGTATCAAAACTTTGATAATGCGAACAAAATAGCAAATGAAACAACATTCTGCATGTGTGGCAAAGGAAGCGGGCATAGTCTATGCTACAGGAGAAATACAGGAAGCTTGCTTCAAGCAGATTGCATGCTGTTGTGTGGGCTAAGAACTGGCAGATACAATATTGAATTGACTTGGATTATCATTGGCGAATATTATTAGCCTTTCGCTATATTCTTTCTTCCTTTGCTGGGGTTTTGTATAGGCCACCATGGCCTTTCCCAACATAGCTCACTAAAAAAATTAGCAGAGCATAGAAAATATCAGAGTAACACCCTCTGTGTCTATTGCTGTATTTGTTTCTCCTTATTATGATATGTTTCCATCATGATGTCAAAGAAGGCAATATACATTTCCAATTAGACGATTGCATCTACTACTACCTTCATTTTTACTTTTATCGGCATATTTTAGAAAGTAGAGTTTTCTCTACTGGTCCCCTCCTGAAGATGGCAGGTTGTAAGATTCAGGAAAGCAAGAAGACAAGACGCTCTATGAATTGCATGTTCTTGGGATGAATGATGATTTGTGGGATAAAGTTTGTAGATTGGGCAGTGAAACTTGGAAAGGGTGTGAATTAGTTGAGGTTCTGGTTGTTCTAACACCCCTCAGAGGAACAGGAATAATATCCTCACAGGACCCTAATGATAACACCATGCTGTTAGGTTATTCCTGTATACAAATTTGTATATTATTATTATCCCGATGATGATTGATGCTTCCTGGACAGAAGTTTCTTCAGTAGCATTGCAAAATTTTCTATTTCTATTGCGTGACAATAAAATTTTGTAACAGCCTTGGCAACATACTATGCGGTCCTTTAAAACTTAAAATTTGTGACCGTGGCCCTTCTGCTGAAAAGTTTCCCACCCCTGATTTAAAGCAAGCTGTTGGGCTTGTGATAAAAAAGCAAATATTAATCGACAAAAGTTACCTGCATTGAGTTTAAGTCACTTAAATCATCATATTCCTCCTTTAAAACTGAACCATCAACTGAAAATGTTGCAAGCCCGCGACTTGCATCTTTTCCAGCAAAAACACCGTATGGACGATCTATGAAAGACATGTATGCCATTTAAGAAAAACACACTTTAATTAACATTTGCATACCTCATTAAACAGGTAGCTTTAAACTGGCTAGTTCACACTGAAAAAGTATGAAAATTTTAGGAAGGCTTTTTTAAATGATATGACTTTGGGGAAATCCCTTCATAGCTATGAAACATAACATAATGCGATGCCCTTACAGGGAAACCTATAATCCCATTCAAGCAGTTGCTTACTCCACCTTCTGTAGCTCCAAGTCTTTCAATATTTTAAGCGAGCCCTCCAAAAACTCTACAGATAACATGAGCTTGCCCGATAGCACTGTTGACAAATTCTAAATCTCATCAGAAAGAAATTGCGAAAAAGCTACTGATCATTAAGAAAAAATACATCCTTCATTGAATGCTTGATCTCAAGTCTTATATAATAACCAGCTATCAACCTAATTGATCAAAAATAAAGTACATCTCAGGATCTCTTTGGTAGAGGCAAAAATATAAGTCATTCCTTGGTAATAACTCTACACTAGCCAAGATTGGCTGGTTACAAATGGGACAAAGGTCTCTTAGCAAGCTATTTCTGAATTCCATTAAAAGTAGAATAGATTTAACACAGGACCCTAATGATAACAGCATGCTTGACATGCTGATAGGCTATTTAAGCTAGTCTAGGCGATATGTATATAAATTTGTGTATTATTATTATTATCATTGATAGTTGGATTCAAAGGGCTTGTAGTAATGCATTACATATTTGTGCTGCAAGTACTCAACTAAGTAATTTTTATGGGCATTTACAGACAATTGATCTTTAATTGATTCCTAACTTTGAAGGAATGATTTCGATACTTTGAAACTCGCCCTTCAAACCAGGTCAGTAATTTATAGCCTTGCCCTTTGAAAAATAGATAGCAGAATTTCAGTCGGTTCGATGTCTCTCTGATTGCTCACACTTCGCGGGGTAATGGTTGTGGATTCGTTCGAATTTAACCTCAAAGATCGTTTGAAAAGCATTAAAAAGTCACTTCAACCTTGGAAAAAACAACAAAGTAATTTTTGCTATTTTTTCACGCCAAAATGACCTTAGTAGGCTCTCGTCTTGTACTTCTAGCCGCAAACTAGGCCTATCTAGGTGTAACGACAAGTTGGTTTACCTGGACCATAATAATTTCTGCCAAGGGTAACATCAAAAACCTTTCCATTGACAGCTATAAGAATGCGTGAGTTACATCTGCCATCATATTCTTTAAGGTCTTGGAGAGCGAAATCGCGTTTTTTCATCGGCTCCAGAACTTCGACTGGCTCCTCATCGGGCTCTTCAACCTCTTGCCTGAAGAAGTACTTCTTTACAAGGTAAACCAGCGCAATTAGGCACAATATTTGAACGGGAGCCGTGAAATATGCAGCTAAAGTATTAAGAGGTGAGTCTTCCATTATCAAAAATCATCCACAGTTAATGTATAAGATGTCGTGAATTATTATTGCTGAGACAGCACCATCACGCTGGCTAGTCAGTTAAACGAGGACGACCATGGTACTGTCGTAAGGTAGCCTCGATGTCACGCACAGCAAAAATGGAGGTATCTTCTGCAGGCTTCTCCCACGATGAGGGTTCGACGATGTCGACGGTCACGACCATCGATTCATTTTGACTTTTCACTGCAGACCTTTCTTCTCTACGACCTACCGTATTCCACTTTCATACAATCCTCCCTCCTCCTCTGACAACCCTATACCCTGCAGTGCAGCTGACTTCTTGTGCTACACATGTTCGATATGGCTTAGACCGGGTTTTCATGGTTGTCTTTCCTACCACCGACCTCTTGACCAATTGACCCTTTACGACAATCAGAGAACATGCAGGTCCCATTCTATTACGGGATCCGCACAGGATTTGAAAAGCTTTATTCTTAACTTTGTTGCAGGATAATATTATATCAACATAGGCGAACCTCTCTAACTTTAATGAAATAAAGAAACAATACGAAAAAGCTTTTAGAACAAAATAGTCCATGATTCGATGACAAAAACGCAATACGAAGTCCTTATGGCGATTGCCTCTATCTTCTTGACTCTATATTCCAATAAGAACAATTACAATGATTTAAAAAAAGATAGCAATAACAAGGGAAAAAGTCAAAAAAAGAGATAAAGTCACTTCGAGGTTCAACTATTTTCAAGACATTCTCGTGAAAACGTTATATCAAGAAAAAGTCTGTACAAAGAGCATGCCAGACTCGTTGTCCAGAAAATCCTCTGGAATTCTCAAATCCAAGCACCCCGGAGAGTGAGCGTTCGCTTCGAAGCCTGTTCTTATTGGGCCCAAACGAACAATTAATTGTTTCCTGTTCTTTTGTATATATTGACATACACTGAGTGTAGTTTGATGAGTCCACCAGAACGGACGAAACTAGTAACGATAAAGAAAATTTTCAAAGATTTGCTGGTTTTATTCTTTTTCGAACTATTTTTCACTGTACCTGAACCATTTTTCGTTTCGACATTTCATATATAAATATATCCTGAGTCCTACAACTTGCCATCTTTCAAATCTAAGATCAGTAAACTTCATCTGATCTCTCTCTCCTCTTAGCTTTTCGCTGTCTTCTTTCTTCCTTTCCTCGTCCATGTATCGCGATGCCCATTACCTGTTCGCCAAGTAGAAATGAATACCTGGCAAAATACGGGGGTAACTTGTGGAGAGAAAACGAACCAATCAGCCTACCTCACAATGCGGTGGCAAAGGACGGTACCTTAAAAAGTGCCCCCGGCACTCATTTCGAGCATGGGGACTCAATTGCAATTTCTGGGAATCTTGCTGGAGATATCTTAAGCAGTTGGATACTAGCAAAATTTGCTCCCAGCTGTTTGAAAACAAGTTTTATATCAATGAAAGAAGAGAAGTTCGACAACGAACGACAATTCTTGTAAGCAACATTGAGACAGCTTTCAATAACCGACTTAATAATAATAATAATAATAATAATAACAACATAAATTACTGATGTCTATAGGATTAATCTGAATAGGAAAACACCAAATTCCAAAATCTTACGCGTTCTATTACTCATGAATAGTGAAAAAGTGAACGTGGATATAGATGCTACAATCTTCGCCAAAGTTCCTTGCACTAAATTTCCGGTGCACGAACCTTAATTCTAAAAGAATCATCCACTCTTCGATCGGTCTTAACTCGAGTAGGGATGGAGCGGCCAACAAGCAATTCAAAATAACCTAAAACTGCTTCAGAACGATTCGTTCTCGGATAAACCGAGGGTCCCTTCTCTTCCTCTGCTGTCCACCAAAGCGTTCGCATGTCGATCCGGGAAAGTGGCCAACGCCTTTCGTGCCACGTTGAAATTCTTTAAAAATTAAAATTCCATGAAATCTTTAGCCTAGAGGGGAAAACAGCCTGACAGTTGGGAAAGCAAAATTTGTGTTTCGAAAAGACCTCGAAATATCTAGAAGTGTTGAAATATCACTGGTACTTGGATGTAAAAAACAGTGGCCAGGGTCAGGATAGCTCGATTTGGGTCTTACAAGAGAAAATAAAAAGATTAACATAAAACCCTATACGCAATGATTTGAGAGGCGTGCACTTAGGGACACGGGGGCGCATCTGCTGCCGATTCTGTTAGACACAGGCAGTCTCTAATAGAAGATGCCCCTTTTTTATGTGACAAAGCAACCGCCGCTAAGAAATTTGAAAATCAAGTGAGGACGAATCTTCTGGATTAATACGCTAAACAAATATTTACAGTTCTTAAATGTTCAGACACACGGCCTATTCCTAGTAGGCAGACAAGTCTCCTGGTCTTCTGTTGCCTGGGTGTATGTGGCTTTTAGTTGCACCTTGGGGGCATAACTCTATTCAACAGCAATGTGGTCCATTGACAAGCCCTTCTCGTATCTTCGCCATACCTTGTAAAAGAGCGATTCCAAATCACGGGTATATTTCTGAGTGTCGAAGAGAGGCGAAAGGAGGCGACCATCCCATACCTTCTTCTTTATGCTGTTGTAGCTGAGGGGAAAAGATTACAAGTTAGCATTACGTACGAAAAACGCGTCGTACGCAGAGTAACAGAGAATCGGTCTTTTCCTTTTCTGCATTTCTGCTATCAACGCTCTGTACTTTGTACATAGAGCACCATATGGTGGCGAAGACAGTACCCTCTATGTTATATATATGTCTATATATATATATATATATATATATATATATATATATATATATATATATATATAACGCCACAAGCATTATCACTGATGAAGCCCTCACAAGGCGAAACGTCTGCAGTAATCAATCAATAAATTTGCCTGAAAAAGTAGCCTATTTTACATTCACATTTTATCTGAGGCATGGCCGCACACAAATGTTCAACATAAATATACATATATATATATATATATATATATATATATATATATATATATATATATATATATATATATCACAAAGAGGGTGCTGTCTTCACCACCATATGGTGCTCTATGTACAAAGTACAAAGCGTTGATAGCTGCTATATATATATATATATATATAAAGCCACAAGCATTATCACTGATGAAGCCCTCACAAGGCGAAACGTCTGAAGTAATCAATCAATAAATTTGCCTGAAAAAGTAGCCTATTTTATATTCACATTTTATCTGAGGCATGGCCGCACACAAATGTTCAACATAAAAATATATATATATATATATATATATCACAAAGAGGGTGCTGTCTTCACCACCATATGGTGCTCTATGTACAAAGTACAAAGCGTTGATAGCTGCTATATATATATATATATATATATACATATAGATATATATATATATATATATATATATACAGTCTTCAGTTATAGTCTGTCTGACGAGTGCATTCGCACGAAACTCAGAGTAACAGAGAATCGGTCCTTTCCTTTTCTGCATTTATGCTATCAACGCTCTGTACTTTGTACATAGAGCACCATATGGCGGTGAAGACAGCACCCTCTATGTGATATATATATATATATATATATATATATATATTCTGAGGCCACACTAAGGTAAGGGAACCCTCAAAGGCTTTCAGATGACCGCATTCACTGTCATTTTGACTGTCCCAACCACACCTTACTATCAACTTCTTCCCTGAATCAAGACAATACTAACAATACTTCCACTGCAGCAGCAACTAACGTGGCACCTAAACTCTTTTCTGTCTCATTCTGCAACATCCGTGGACTATCTTCAAACATCAATCCAGTACACCATCATCTCCAATCCATAAATCCCTATGCACTCTTCCTAACTGAAACCAAAATCAAACCTCTTGATCCCAGTAACAGCACCGTTCTCTCTCCTCATCTCAAATGCCCAGGTTATAAGTTATTTTCCTCCTTCTTCCCTAATGGTGGGTTTGTGCATTTATTCGCTCTGATGTGCAGACTTTACACCTCAAACAATTCGATCTTTCTAATCCTGGCTTTCAACTCTTCTGGTTGACAATTTCCCTTCCTCATGCCACAAAGTACATTTGCACTCTATACCGCTCTCATAACTCAAAAAATCATGAACTTCTTGTCGACCAAATTTCCAAATCAATCGAAACTATCACTTTACAATCTCCACGCTCTGAAATCATTGTTCTTGGTGATTTCAACATCCATAACTCCGACTGGCTCTCCTATTCCTCCAATGTCACCAACCCTGCTGGTCGGAAAGCTGAGGCCTTGCCATTGTCAAGGACTTGACACAGGTAATTTCAGAGCCGACACGCGTTCCTGATCGTGCAGGATAAAAAGCAAATACTCTCGATCTTCTCCTCACATCTAATCCTAGCATTTACTCTCCTCCCACCGTTAGCTCTCCTCTTGGTAACTCTGATCATTGTCTCATAACCTTACGGCATGACTTCCTCCCTCACCTGGATAGACCCTATGCTCCGCAAAGAGTCTTCCACTACAGCAAGGCTGACTGGGACTCCCTTCGCACTTTTTACTCTTCTTACCCTTGGTCTTCAGGCTTTTCAAATCACCCTTCCTCTCTTGCTTCTTTCATCACAGACGCAATACTTCTTGGCATGGATCTTTTTATTCCTTCTTTTTACAAGCCTGGTAAAAAAAATTCCTCTAAGTGGCTCAATTCACAGTGCGCCAAAGCTGTGAATAACAAAAACCACTACTTCAAGGAATGGAAGCGACTTCAAACCCAACACTCAAGAACTTCTTTCATCCAGTCACGCAATACTTGCTCCAAAACCATAAAAAATGCCAAATCATCTTTTCTCCAACGCATCAACAACAAAATCGCTTCCTGCCAGGCTGGCTCTCGCTCCTTTTGGTCTATGGCCAAAGTTGTCTCCCAAAAATATTGCCAATCATCTTTCCCTCCACTAAAAAACAACTCTGACTCTTCTTCTACCAATCCTTCACCCAAGGCTAATCTTTTTGCGTCAGTATTTGCCTCCAACTCCAACCTGGACGACCAAGGGGTCCAACCTCGTTACTTCCCCCCTTCAAAATTCACCATGTCACCCATTAAGTTCTCCACACGAAAAGTTCGCCAAACCCTTCTCCAGCTTGACACCTCCAAATCCAAAGGCTCTGATGGTATTCCAGCAATAGTTCTCAAAACCTACGCTCCTGAACTCGCCCCTATTCTTAACAAATTATTCCAGCTTTCCTACACTCTTGGCACATTTCCCACCTCGTGGAAACAAGCCCACGTCTTTCCTATCCCAAAAAAAGGCGACAAGTCTAATCCACTCAACTATCGTCCCATTGCAATCACTCCACTCATCTCTAAAACTATGGAGACCATCATAACTAAGCAACTTCTTACCTTCCTTGAAACAAACAATCTTCTCTCTGATCACCAGTATGGCTTTCGAAAAGCCAGGTCTACTGGTGATCTTCTGGCTTATGCTGTCCATGTCTGGTCCTCTGCTCTAGAATCCTGTGGTGAGAGCAGAGTGATCTCTCTCGATATCTCCAAGGCTTTTGATCGCGTTTGGCACCAGGGCCTTCTCGCTAAACTGCCGATGTTTGGTCTCTATCACACTCTCATTAATTGGATTGGTAGCTTCCTCTCTGATAGGTCAATTGCCGTCAGAGTGGATGGCTTCCTCTCCAATCTGCACTCCATCAATGCTGGTGTACCCCAGGGCTCTGTCATCTCCCCTGTACTCTTCATCCTCTTCATCAATGACCTGCTCACCTCCACGTCTTCTAGCATTCACTCCTTTGCTGATGATACCTTCCTAAGCTCCTCATTTTCATTCAATCCAAATGACCATGCTTCCACCGATATCCAACTCCACAGAAATATTTCAGCCTCGCTTCTCTCCAATGATCTGACAGTTATTGAGAAGTGGGGTAAAGACAACCTAGTTTCGTTCAACCAAAGCAAGACGAAACAGGCTGTCATTTCACGCAAACGTAATCAAAACTTGCCAGCTGTCCTCATGAATGGTGATGAACTGGACACTTCAGCTTCTTTCACACAACTTGGTCTTCCCCTTTCATCTAATCTCACTTGGAAAACTCACATCCATTCCCTTACTAAACATGCATCTCAAAAGCTCGGTTTCCTCGCCAGAGCCCGTGGGTTTTTCTCATCTTCTCACCTTCTATCTATATACAAGTCCCAAATCCGTCCTTCTTTAGAGTACTGCTCCCACGTCTTGGATGGTGCTCCAAAATCTACTCTCTATCTTCTCGACAAAGTCCAGTCCAAAGCCATTCATCTCATCAATAATCCTAACCTCACCAAATCGCTCCAACCTCTTTCCCATCGTCGTTTCGTTGGAGATCTTTCCATCTATTACAGATACTTTAACGGACATTGTTCTCAAATATATATTTATATATTTATCCCAAAAAGTATTCTGTCATGGGGAGCCTGCATTGATTATGATAGACCGCAAATTAAGAGAATCCGCCGGGTCACATTTCCCTAACAGCATGGCACTATAATAATATTTATTACCCCTTCTTATTTTGGCTAAAATACTTAAATGTTTTTTACATTGGTTCATAATATATTTGTTTTCACTTGTAAAGTAGGTCTTAATTAGCTTTTTGTAACTGGTTACAATAATTTTCGCGAATTTATCCATTCCGTTACATTACCAATGACATGACGTAATCGTGTCAACGGTGTGTTACTACAGGAATCCTTCATCTTGAAAGGGAACACGAAGCCGCACCGTGCGCACGTTTGGCGCACAGAGGACATTTGGCTTTCACGTGTCAATCCCAGGCATAATAAATCTGAGCGAAATACAACCAAAGCTAGACGATCGCCTTCGTTGGAATAATACTTACGTGAAGCGCATGGAAGGAAGCTGCTTGGTGGTCGATGATAGAACGTTGCGTCGAAGCCAAACAAAAATAATCGAACATTTTTGTCTTATACCGTAAAACAAAAAGAAGATAGAGAGTCTTTTTACCTCTCCTTTGTGTTGAGCTTCCATTTAAAGACAATAGAAACAACAGAAGTGGAAGTCTGTTTGAACTACTTACTATTCCTCATCGGTGCCTAGTCTGACCGCTATTTCTTCGTAGTCTTTTCTGGACTTGGCAATAAGCTCAGAAATACCGATGGCTGTGAGCAGTGACGATGCCACTCTGGATGCAAACGTGTCCAGTGGCAGAGTAACCATGGGGCAGCCAGCCCAGAGTACATCCATTCCAGTCGTGTGACCATTACACAGGGGGGTATCGAGACAAATGTCAGCTAACTGTCCACGCCGTACATGTTCCTCCTTCGGGGCGACATTTGAGAAAATCACTCGCTCTTGTTCCACGCCGTGGGCAATAGCCTGGGCCTTGACGTTCGCCTCTCCGGCGGCCGGGAACCGCAACAGCCACAGGACGCTATTCGGGACCATTTTTAGTATGCCACACCAGGATTCGAATGTTTCTGGGTCGATTTTATAAAGCTGGTTAAAATTGCAAAATACAAATGCGTTACTTGGAAGTCCGTAAGTCTCCCTTGTCATGTTTGGTATGACTTCGGGTACCCTCTCTCCGCTGTCCTTCGTTCCGGCGACCTCCTCTTTCCGCTTTTCCACGCTCATCGATATGAATTTAGCCACAGCGGACGTACAAGTGACAGACACACT
Source organism: Pseudorhiza aurosa (assembly GCA_964026355.1). NCBI lineage: Eukaryota > Metazoa > Cnidaria > Scyphozoa > Rhizostomeae > Lychnorhizidae > Pseudorhiza > Pseudorhiza aurosa. Next base: position 1,313,292 of record OZ032114.1, on the reverse strand, counting down.
CTCCGCCGACAGTTCTCCGCTCATGTGCGTCACTGCGTGCTTCTTCAGTTTCGCTTCGTTCCGTTTCTCCCCAGTTATGTCTCTAATCAAGTGGGGGAACATTTGTTTGTGGTCGCCTACGAAGAACGAGCTCGGCATCAATGCCAGCTTCTCCGCGTAATGATCGCTGTACTGCATCGGTGACGTAATTCGATCGGTAATGATGTAATCCATGTAGGTGGCACCGCTGGTACCGGGATAACCAAGCCACATTATCTGCAGTGGAAATAACCAGTTCATATAATAATCTGTTTACAAAATTGCATCGCATACTCGATTTCGAGCTAAGCATAAACCAGAGACAAGGCTCTGAGCTTTCCTAGGGAAGTGGAATTCATGAGGTGGTTTCCCCGTTTCCTTTCTCACCAACGGTGTTTTTATTATGACACGTGCAGGATTCGAACTGACAACACCTGCATTGAGTCCGAAGGCTTAACCACTACATCACGGAAAGGAGTCGGAAGTTGATCTAACTGTTAAAGAGGGGCAAAGCGTTGTAAAAAAAGGATCTCCCGGCATGAGCTAATCAAAGAAAAAACGGCAAACCTGTATGGGGGCTGGCTTCAGTGCAAAGATCTCGTTTCTGGCACCTTTCGTATAGCCATTCATGTTTACTAAGATGTGTATGCCGTCCGCATTGATTCGATCTGCTGCTTGACCATGGCACTGATACTGAGTCAAGTCGATAAAATGCTCCGCCTCCTTCTCGACCTTCTTACGGAAGCTTGTGTTGTCGTCATTCGTGAGGGAGTAACAGAAGATCTAAAGAAATTAGGAAGTCAGGAGACGTCATACGAATAACGATGCATAAGACAACGGGAGACCAACGCATAAAAGCCTCCTTCCATAGAGCTTGAAATATAGCCTCTGGATCTGTTACATTTGCAGAAGACAGTGGCATGAAGAAATCCATAAACTTCGATTTCCACTGTCTAGTGACTCAAATTGATTCGGTTGATGACGCATAAACTGAGAGATGCAAAGTTATAGACACATTATATACCACTACAATACATTATCATTACTGTATTTTCATCTTTATAGCGAAACTTCCAAAGCAGTTCTCCACGAGCCACAAAATCTTCTCTGAGTATTACACCTCTTCAGTCTTGACTTTGTATTCCATTCAAATTTCGCTGTCACCAAAATGTGATGATTAATTCAAATCTCACCTCAACCTTTGACCTGTCGTGAAAACCTGGTATGCTTTGCATCAAATGTGACGTCGGATGGTTGCAGAAATCGCTGCTCACGTAGCCTACTCTCAGTCTGCCCCTAGTGTTCCTTGTATCACGTGGATGGTTAAATGGCTGTTTGTGAAGTAATGCCACCTACAACAAAAATAAAATAGAAATCAAAGCAAAAGGTTCCGTGTGTGAAAACTTCAGTAAGGTCCGGAACATCTTTTAGTGAGTTAACTTGAGGAAAGGCCACGGGTGGCCTATACAACGCCCCAACAGAGGAAGAAAGAAGAAAGCGAAAGGGTAAGAGGAGAGAGAGATCAGATCAAGTTTATTGGTCTTAGATTTGAAAAAATGGTAGGTTGTAAGATTCAGGAAAGCAAGAAGGCAAGACGTCCATAAGTTGCATGTTCTAGGGATGAATGATGATGTGTGGGATAGAGTTCGTGAAGTAGGCAGTGAAACATAACCACAAGCTTGCATCCACGAGCAAAGTGTTTCTCGAACGCACAGTTAAAGCTGATGCAACTCAATGTGCGGACATGTGTTACTCATCCTTTAAGATACTGCTGCCACTGAGCGTGCACCAAGTGCATCCTCACGCTCAGGATACGCACTCGTCAGCACTGGCGATCCCATACACGTGGGATTCAAGCAAGAAGTTTCCTTCCTAGAATTAGCTGGAGTTAGTCGTGGTTTAAAAGAAAATACACAATAAATGATTGAGCACAGTAAAAAAGCCACCACTAAGAAACTGACTAAGAAGAAAATGCAGCCTAGTACATGAAATCACTCGTACTCATTTGTAAGAAACAACTCCGCTTCAAAAGACCTTTCCAGTTTCTTATAAGCCCTTATAAGCCCAGAAAGGACATCCAGAGAGACAAAATATCACCGCACAGCAAAAAGCTGATTTCTTTCAAATAAAAAAAATGAAAAAGAGTACTCGATGATTTGGCTCTGCCCAAAAATGCTACGTTACATAAGTCCTTTTAATAGTTTCTTAGTGAACAAATAAGAAACTGTGCAGCCTAGATTTTCCTCCTTTGTTACTCTATAAGAAACTACGAAGCCGAGTTTCTTTGTGACAAGTTTTTGCTGTAACTTGTGTCATTGCTTTGGATTCTGACTTGAAAACATGACAGTTAGATATAAAGTGAAAGCCAGCCTATGCCGAAGGACAAACCTACTTAAAATAATTAAATATGAAATAAATATGAAATATATGTATGAGAACTCTGACAACGGCCCCTTACCTTGTCCACGCAAAGGTTCCCATGCCTGTTTGCGATAGCCTTGCGTTGATACGCTGACAGTGGGTACAACATGGTGTGATGCGGGTGCACAGATGGCAATCGGTTTCTTGATAACTGGTCTTCAACGATAGACAAGAGCTTCTTCATACGAGATCTATAGTCATTCCAGTCGCATATAATTTGAAGGCAATGCGCCAAGTTGCAATATGCATCAGGAAATTCTGGCTTCAACTTCAACGCTGTTCTGTACGATTGAATAGCTTCCGCGATGTTGCCGGAGTCCTGTGAGAGAGGAGATACAATTTGCGAGCTGTAAGAAAAATTAAGCATGCTTGGTCTCGTATATTTAAAAGATACAGGTCCGATGGTCAGTTTCTTAAGGCAAAGCTTCGAAAAAATGCCACAGTAGAGATTGAACCTAGCATGTCAGATAGAGGGGGTAGCTGGCATTGTCACTGGCAGTGTGTTCGAGGCACAACCTGTCTACCGAGCAGAATAATGGCACCTGATCTAAAGCTGGAAAAAGTGTGGCGAGGAAGGGAGCCGGCCAACCTACATGACAATGCCGTGAGTCAGGATTGTAACCTTCTAACATTGCGCTCTCAACAGTTCGTATCGAGTATAAGACATTACTTTTCGACAAGCGATGCTTTTTGACATAGCATGGTAAAATTGCTGGTTCCTGACCATTCGAAGAACAACTCGCGCAGATAAAAGCAATATACGGTGGGAACAGTGAACCAGAATTGTACTGAATACGCCAAAATGAATTAGAAACATTAAAAGTCATCGGTTAATCAACAAAATTATCATTTCTGTTTTGCTTCCGTGCTTTAATTATGAAACATCTAATTCCAACCTGAAAACGACTGCGTCAATACGGCAAAGAGGTGTCCATTTGAAACGCTTACACAAAAGAGTTCGTTTTCCTCAAAAAGAAGCTTCCATTCCGAAAGTAACAAACCTTGTAAACTGAAGCTAAATTGCTGTGTGCGTCGGCGAATGCCGGGTTGATTTGAATGGCTCTTGTGTAGCATTGGATGGCTCCATTGATGTCTTGCATCTCCTTGAGAGCGTTGCCCATATTAGAGTAGGCATCGGCAAATGTCGGGTGAATCCTAATTGCCTCTTTGTAATGAATTAATGCTTCGTGGAGTTTCCCTTGCTGCTGCAACACACTGGCCAAATTCGAATGAGCTGCTGCGAATTCCGGGAACACCTAAGAATGGGCGAAAGAACGGTGTTAGTCCCTATTTTTCAAAGCTTCGACTACAGCATCGTTTCCTCTGGGACAGACAGATTCCTAAACATAAGCAGCTCTTTGATCAAAAAGCCCTCTGGCAATAGATCGGCCGTACTTGCTACTGATTTATACCAAGACATCTCAATGCAGTCGCAAAAGGGACTCGCACTTTTTTAGTGAGATATGTTGATGAAAGGCCATGGTGGCGTATAGAAAGCCCTAACAGTGGAAGAAAGAAGAAAGTGAAAGGCTAAGAGGATAGAGAGATAAGATCAAGTTTATTGATCTTAGATTTGAAAGATAGTAAATTGTAAGGTTCAGGAAAGCAAGAAGAAGGCAAGACGTTCCATAAATTGCATATTCTTGGGATGAATGAGGATTTGTGGGATGGAGTTTGTGAAGTAGGCACATCTAATGAATATGGCCGTAAGCTGATGACGGCGGGTGAACTACCATCAAAGTCAACACATAAACGCCTTTGGTGATTTTGTTATATTTGAAATAGATAATACTGTGCAGTATCTTCACGGGATAAATCAGTAGCTACGCAGCTTAGGAAAATGCGTGCGTCATTTTTCAAGAATTCCATCAATGCCACTAGCACCGTAGCGAATTCAGAGATCTGAGCTTCTCAATAAAGCACTCGATATTCTATATCCGAGATCAAGCTTCCGATTAACAATGGCTATCATTCGACGAAATGGAACATGAAAAAAAATTGAATAGAAAACGGGCGAAAATGAGATTAAATTCGAGACGAAAAGAACGAAACGAAATAATCAACCTTGCCGTATGCAACTACATTGCTGAAAATATTCTTAACGAGCGGACGAAAAAAGACGCACCTCTAAGGCCTTGCAGTACAGCCTGATCGACTCTTCGATTTTGCCTTGCTCCCTTTTGATGTTGGCTAAGTTATTCAGCGAATCTGCATGAGTTGGACAGAGTTGCAAAGCAGTGTTGTAGCAATCTTCTGATTCTTCCACCTTTGAGAAAACGCATGTAGTTAGATTGACATCGACTGACGTTCCCGCTCTACCCGTAAATTCGTGTTTTATGCAGGCTACGTCATTTTTTACATTAAATACAATGATTATATTAATCATCTATTCATCAGTCTCGTTGCTTCGAAATTTTAAACATCATGAATAATTGGGAAGGCTTTTTCTCTGACACTCATCACATCGGAAAAGGCTAGGAATCACTCAGATGCAATTAAACAAGGCGGGAATAACAACAAGGGAAACCATTTGGGCGCCGTCAAAATATCCATGACGGAGAAAATTAACCGGCTACAGAACTTATTGGGTCTTAACTCTTCATTTCGAAGCAATTTCCCATGAATAGATCGATATATCATAACTACAATGATTAAATTCTATGCTAAATTTGAAGAGTTTACGGGAGCGTTGATAAAGATTAATGCGAACGACGAGGCTTGTTCACTTTGGATGGGAATTCTTTTTTCGGTTTACGTCGTGCCATCCCTGTTTAGTTTTCTAAGCGTATGAGGAACGAAAAGCTGAAAAAATATGAACTTGCTTCGTTTCGAAATTAGCTGCAAAACAACGACCAACAAGAGCTGATGACTTTGGGCAGCCTCAATTCGAATGGCACTATCTCGTATCCAATATCACGCGTTGTCGCGCTCAAATCAAATTCGTCCCGACGAGCGCTCTGCTGGTCGTTTGTCTGCACGAGTTCATCCAGAGAAAAATAATAGGATTCGATTGTGCTCTTTCATTTTTGAATCAAGATATAACATATAACACCATAAGTTCTTGTACTCTCGTTTGTTGACGATTTTTAGGTGGAATTATCAATAAGACTGTCATCTTACATAAGTCCAATTCTGCCCTTTTCTATGTCATATTGAGCTGCGTTACAGTATAATCCTAGGACCACGTACTCTTGGGCTGAGCTGGGGCGCTCCTTCGGTACGATGTTGGAAAACCAGCATTCTACGCAGCATCGTACTAGACGAGACAGAGTACAGCAATTGATAGCCGCAAGTCTGCTTTGCAATTGATAGCCGCTGTACCAAAACAAGATACAATTGAGTACGTTGTAACGGGATTATCCTGTTACAGCTTTGCCAAAAAGGAACTATATTTGAAACTGCGAGTAAATTTGGGACCACCTTTAACAAACAGCATCTTGCATACTGAGAACAAAAATATGGCATATCCCCTCCCTAAGAAAAACTGGCCCCATTAAAACCTTAATTCGCATGGGACCGAGTCGATGGACTTTTCCATGAAGATTGGACCAAATTATTGATTTATAAAATGGCTTCCGAGACAAATAAACTTTGTGTCGCGTCACCGTGTATCTCTGAACGGTTTGATGGTTTTTCATTTTCATTATTGAAACTGGGGATTCTCGTCAGAAAACAAGCTGACTCTGAATTAATACGGGATAAGCTTGCATCTCGGGATAATAATCTTGTGCAGCTTTCCTGACCAAAACCCCTGTTGATTCATGCAAGATGCTGTTACTTTGATTGGTGCTTCCACACGGTGCAATTCTATGTGGCTAGGCACTTGTTGTGAATAGAACTCAGCTGTTTGATGCAAAGGAGCAAGCTCATATAAAACTGAAGTTGTGGTTGATACAAGCATATTCAGCCATGAAGAGCACATACTTGCCCTTCATGACACTGGTATTCAAACAATAAACATAATCTAAGAGCTTTTAATGGGAGCCGCCCTACAATATCAGCAATCGCTTTACCACAAGAGACACTATCAAATTCAGCACTACCTAACAAAAAGATTAGCATAGCTTGTTTTCAGGTAAAAACAGGTGGCAAACACCTTTCCTAAAGCCCGCATAGCTGTCATTTAAATTCCAATTTATTCTAAACATTCCGCATTCTAATTTGTAAGCCAGCGCATCGTTGAGGGCAGCGGCTGCATTGCCGCCCTTGGGCAGCGTCCGCCACAGAGTCGAATCGCCTATATCAACCACAAGGCAACAGATCCTGTCTTTAAATTCAAATTTTCGTTCCTGTACACTTAGGCGTATGAAAGGACAATACCTTTCCTTGCTCTTTTAAAGCGTTGGCAAGGTTGCAATAAGCGTCCGGAAAATTCGGTTGTAGCTCAATAGCTCTTTTGTATGTATCAACTGCGAGATCTATAAGCCTAGGGAAGACCAAAGTCATGTGAACATTGCAAAAACGTTTAAAATGAAAACCATTTAAACTCAAGTTGAAAAGTCTTGCAAATGGCTGGATTACTAAAGCTCTCATTATAAAAACGCAATGAGTTTCAATCAAACTGCAAACTTCCCCACGTATTCCTACCCCTCCCAGCAACCCTTGTGCGATAGAAAGGAAAGGGTAGGGGGTTTGTGTGAGAGCGAGGCATTCATAAGCAATCGAAAATAATGACAGGGTGCATGTAACCCTGGAGAGGTGTTTATTGAATAGAGGCGTTATTTTTACCGTAATGGTGAGGTTGAGTGTAAAGCTAGTTCGAAAAGAATTTTGTTCGAATGAGAATGGTGCAGCTGGGGTCATACAGCTGGAGAAATCCAACGTAATGGTGCCTTTGAAGCACATAACAAAGCAATTTATGGCATAATAAGAGCCGAAATACTGAAGCAGATAGAAAATGAGGGATGTCTAGAATTCACAAGGCGTGGTATCTGACGGATGGCATCGATAGTCGCCATGGCAGTAAAAATGTTTTTGCCTTTATAACAAAGAATCAGAAGTGCTTCCATTTTGAAAGAATTGGTAGAAAGACAGGTAAGGAAAGGTGACGTTAGCCAAAATGATAAATCATAGCTTTAAAGATGCGTCAGATCACAACTTAAAGAATAATAAAGCTTTGTTGATAAGCAAATGGACTTTTACACTCATGCAATACATGGCGGTGGACTCAACAGAGACACACAGAGAGGGAGGTTCAGAGAGAGATTGAAAGAGAAACAGAGACAGAGAGACTCTGGGACAAAGAGACTCTGAGAGATTGAGAGAGAACTCTGAGAGATTGAGAGAGAGCTCTGAGCTCTGAGAGAGAGCTCTGAGAGAGAGAGAGAGAGAGAGAGAGAGAGAGCTCTGAGAGAAAGAGAGAGAGAGAGAGAGAGAGAGAGAGAGAGAGAGAGAGAGAGAGAGAGAGCACTGCAGATATAAACTGAAATACTAAGGCAACAGAGCACTAATTATAGTGAGCTTCTGCCATCACGTCACCTAGAAAGTCTTTAGAGGAAAAGGTTGGAGATATGGCGACCGTGAGACGTTTGCTAAGCAAAGATATGACAGCAGGATGGGGGAGGCTCAAGGAAACATTGTCTACATCTACCGTTGGATGCTTGGAAGGCTAACACAAACGGAAGGCTTCAGGCAACAACAAGGATGCAACTGAACCTCGTCAAATACCGATGGAAGAAGTTCCCAATAATAAATTGGACGACTAATCAAGATGTAATTTGTTCTCCCACTAAATGGTCATCTTACAACAAATCCTCGCTACATGGTTTACAATTACATCAGAAGTCCTTCGAGGTTTGAATCGACCTATCTCAATAATTCAACTCACTGAAAACACGGACAACGCATAGACGTAATAATGACGAATCCAGCTTATCACTGTTTCTAAAGGGTCTAATAAATGTTTCTTCCAAGAACACGTCTCTCCAGAATAGCCAAACGTCTTTTCCATCATTCGAATGAGATAATTAAATGTCATCCTAATCAATGCAATAGTGGGTTTAACTATCCCAAGACTTTACTGACAATGGGGCAGTCGCAAGGGCAACCGTTTGTGAGGGGAATTCTTATCCTGCGAGACAATCCCTACGTTTCTTCATTAGAACCAAACAAAAGCTACCAGAAAAGTAGAGGGTTACAAGGAAGTAGTCGGAGAGGAACCACAAAGAAGACATAAGAGAAGGATCCATTTGGCACAAGGTAGGCAGAGAAATGCTTGAACATCTGGCCAGACGCACTTGATAGGTTGCTAAGTTAAGACGCATAAAATAAATAGAAAACGTCTCACTCACCCCTGCTCATAATATACACATGCCAAATTCCCGTGGACAATCGCATGATTCGGACTGATCGCCAAAGCACGTAAGTACGCTGTCACAGCTCTACAAAATAAAATGCAAGAGTTTGAAAGGAAAGACATCGGTAACATACATCAGCTTGGAACGGGTTGTAAATAATCAGAATTTCATTTCAAACAGTATTTCCAGTTCGTGGGTGCAAAGATCTGCAACAATCTCCCGATTGAGTTAAAGAAAATGGAATCCCTTGAGCAGTTGAAATAACTGTTGAAAAAACACTTCTGTGAAAACTTGTACTGTATCTGGAACTTGTAAATAACAATTATAATTCTCCTAGGCTTTATCAAATAACCATTTTATAGGTTTTCTTATTTCTTTTCCTTACGGTACAAGACACGCGCTGATAACAGCATCTTTTGTTGAAATGTATATTTAAAGATTCATCATATCATTATTTTCATTATGAAAATCATGAGCATTTCAATACGATGCTGATACTACATATTTTGCCGACGGAACAAGGACTGGACAGACCCTGCTTTGATGGACCTTTGAATTACTTGTTTGCTTAATTCAACATTGCATTTCATTCTTCTTATTTGCTTCTTTTTCCGTTTGAACTGTTGTTAGTATTAAGTAGAAACAGCCAATTACACACTGCCTGTTATAAGAGAGGTGTGTTTTTGTATTTGAATATGCAGTTGGTGAATGGTTTAAAAAAATTATAAACTGATTTAACGATATTACTGATACTAAACTTGAAATTTTTTGCAAGACTTTCAAAGATTTTCAAACTTTTTAATTTGACTTAAGGAACAGGGCTCTAGTCATAACAATATATTTTTGTACCGACAGATCACCCTGAAAATATTCCCAGTATTATCATTAAATGGAAAAATTTATTTCCTTGCTGGAGACCTCCGTCAAGACTGTGATTAAATCACTGGCAAACCACATTTTTCATAAAGCAAAAATTTGGTCACCGAAAATGTCCACTAATACCCCAAATACCGCTACTGCTGTTGACTGTGACCCCCCATAATCTAAACGCAAAAGGAAATTATGAGGGTTGGGTAAAAAGAACCACGATTTATAACCACCTCCAGGTTTATAACCTCTCACTGCCAAATAATCATAACCATGAAATTTAGTTTTCGTCAAGGAAGCAAGGCTTAACTGACTGTTACAAATCAGATAGTGTGAAATCAGTAAAAGCCCATATGACAGTATCAGACAGATTTGCAGTAGAACTTTCATTTTGGTGACTTATGTTGAGGAAAGGCTATGGTGGCCTATACAAAGCCCCAACAAAGGAAGAAAGAAGAAAGCAAAAAAGGCTAAGAGAAGAGAGAGGTCACTTTTATTGATCTTAGATTTGAAAGATGGCAAGTTGCGAGATTCAGGAAAGCAAGAAGAAGGCAAGACCTTCCATAAATTGCATGTTCTTGGGATGAATGATGATTTGTGGGATAGAATTTGCAGATGAACTAGTTGACAATAGACTTACTGCTCTGGGTTCATTACCTGTCAAATATTCTGGCTTCTTTCAATACATTGCCAAGATTGATATATGCGTCTAAGAAGTTTGGATCTATTTGTACTGCCTGCAAGAAATCAAGAAAATCTTCTTAAAAACGGGCTTGTCTGAATATGATGCTTTTTGTAGCATCAGAGAACAGACTTAGAGAGGCGAGAAGCACTAAGAATTATGCATCGCTAATTTAACCCATGGCCTTTACCATGGCAGAGATGTACTTTAATATTTATGCCAACACCTCTAAGCACCAACCTTCTCAAAATGATGGATTGCCAACCATATCTCCCCTTGTGCATTGAAGACACAGCCAAGATTGCTCCAAGCCACTGCAAAGTTTGGCTGTGTTTCAATTGCTTTCAAATAGCAAGCCTGAGAAAGAAGAAAAATTAGAAAACTTTGCAAATTGAATGGCCCTCTGCGTGAAAATGAAATTGAATACAGAGTGGCACGGACAAGCTATCTAAGGAAATGCATCTTTAGATTTCAGCGTAAAATCAAAGGATGAGGGGCAGAATGTGACTTTATAAACAGGGGACAGGTGGTTTGGATCTCATTGGCACAATGGATGGTGTTAAGAAGGGCATCCACCCTTAATCCCCTATACTTCTATGAAGTCCTTCTCTCTGGTGGGAATTGTTCCTGACATTAAATGGGTGTCTGCTTCCTTGAGGAACACAGAAGGGAATAAAGCGAAGCCTCAAAGGTATCATCGCAGATTCCTTTTGATTTAAATCAATTCATGTTGGGGATATTTTCATGACGAAAACACTCAGATCATTAATGTACGCAAAGTCTCACCTTGGCTTCCTCTAATCTTCCTAACGCTTTCAATAAGTTACCAAGATCACTTCTTACGCAATAAAGATCCTAGGAAAAATAAGAATCACATAGAGATTCATAGTAACAATCTAGTGAAGAAGCACAGCTTTGTGGGGCAACCTGCATCATAAATATTTAAAGCATTATGATTGGGATGATCTGTCAGTTGAGTTGCTCTTGGCTGGACTTGCACGACGAGAAATGAGACATCAAGAAGCCAGAATGGACAATATATAGTCTGAAGAAATCAAAGAACTTTACTGCATCAGCAATTACAACAGCTGTTATCAGATGAAGTGCCAATGCAGCTTAAATACTCAGCACTATCTGCAGAGGATCAAGGTAGATAGTTATTTCAATGAAGGTAAAAATAAATGGGGTAGGCCTTGAGGCTAGCTATCAGCAGTTACTGCTAATTGATTTTGTCTCAAAATCACAATCAAAGACATGTACTAACACACACGCAGTTGGGTAACATTCACTCACTGGATTATATTGCAAGGCTGTGGCATATGCCTGAACTGCACCCTCTAAATCCCCAGCGGCTACGAGTGCAGCTGCTAGGTTTATGTAACCATCAATGAAATCGGGTTTCAGTTTGACGGCATGTCTGTAGTTTGCAAGGGCCTCTTTCAACTGCCCTTTTTCTTTTAAGACATTTCCAAGATTTGAATAAGCTTCTGCAAGCAATGGGTTCTGTTTTATAGCTAGCGTGCTGAAATGTGCTGACCTGAAAAAAACAAGTATGGTAATCAATGGCACAATTTCTGATGTGGAAAGCAAAGCTTACGACAAGATGGAAACGCTGTATAGCTGATTCCCATTACAGCTCTCTTCAATGAAAGGACTCCCTTGCAAATGAAATGCATGGTTGAAAAGGAGAAAAGGCACAAGAAGGAATGTTCTGTAACTGCAATGCTATTGTAAATTTCCACTGCTAGCTAGCTATGGATGAGGTCACCTAGCATGGAGCACACACTGTGGTCTTTTACAATAGCTAAGGGGGCCCCCTAATATGCAAGTTGTAGGGTCCCTAGTCTACACACGCCTGGTCAGTAGAACAAGGAAATAGACTAGTGTAAAGGCCCATTTCCAGTTCATTCGCAAATCGCAAATTGTATGCGATTTCCGAACTGCGAATTCCGAACCCGTACGAATTCAATACACAGTCAAAGGTTGTTTGCACGATTCCTTATTGTCAGGTTAGCCAATCAAACTGCTTATTGTATGGATATTGGCGCCAAGCCAAAACCTACAATTCTGTAAAACGAGATGATCGCCATTTGTAGAAGAAAAACTGTTGTTATTGCTACTGATATGAAGAGGACAGAACAGAAGTAAGCTAAAATATAGAAAAAGCTTTTGGGTTCGACCTATCAATCAAAAACGGAAACAACAAGGAGAGTATGCCAACCTAATCATATACGGTCAAGAAGTTGGAGGTTGTTAGAGTTTCCACAACGCAGAATTTTTTCTCAAAAAACTCATTCTATCCATCCATTGCCAATAAATTTTGTTGGCACCCCCAGCATCTCCACAATTCGGGGTCAGCATCTTCAACTTTTTTCTGTATGTGTCTTTTAAGTCATGCCATTTTGCCTTTACTTGAGATGCTTTCCCCTCCAAACCATAGTCAATTGCAATTTGGACCCATGCAGATTCCAGTGCATTTTTGCTCTTGTAACTATTGCACCTACTATCCCAAACAACTTTCTGGGAGCGAACACTTTCAATTAAGAATTCCACTATTTCGGGAGTCCACTCAACTTTCGCAGCCATCGCCATAAGTGTTCTGGCTGATTTGTTACTATCCAGGAATTCTGTTCGCATGCGAACGTCCGGAAAAACTCAAACATTGCGAATTGTTGAAAATCGCACTGCGAACGTTCGCATGCGGTGAGTGGACGTCCGCAACGGAATTTAAAACAATAGATCGTATACGATTTCCGATTTGCGAATGGACTGGAAATGGGCCTTAACTCTTGAGGGCCCTTTGAAAACCAGATGATCCTGAAGGGCAACCTTCCTTAGAATAATTAAATATGAAATATATGTGCAACCAAAGAATGGTTACCTAGCTGGCAGGTCACTGCATGATTTTCAACAATGCAAAACTTGCTATCAATGGGATATGATGGAGACAAACATACAGAAATGTTGCGTTTTCTCATCTTTGTCATAGGGAAGAGAAAGGGATAGAAGGGAAAGCGAAAAATATCGCATCATTTCAAATCAGGGGAAAGGCAGAGTAAACATTCAATGCACCTCTGAGTTCCTACGGGTATATGGCACAATAATATGAACTGCTATTAGTATTACCATTATCAAATGAAATAACAAACTATTGTCAAATTTCAGAAAACCAAGGGACATCAGTCAGTCAAAAGATGTGGTGCAATCAATACTAATTTGTGCATGTTTCACGTTTCACTCTTCAGAAATCTTTTCAGTTAGGGAAGCAAGGAAGCAACAAATGGGAAAACTTCCATAAACCTGACTGCACCTTTGTGGGATGATCTGCTTGCTTTGGCTAGCTTTAAAACACTTTGACTCTGCTCGAATAAGTGAAAGGTCTGTGGATGACGATCTATAAGCTATAGGTTGCCATTGATGCAACAATTATTAAGTTTGAGCTGAGGTTCTTAGTGGCTAAATACCATTTGTTGGAATACAATAACCTATTTAATGCTGATTTAATCTCCATTATGGAAGAATCTGCAATCCTTCAAAAACAATCCAAAAGGCTTCTCTTAATTCTCTAAGCTAAGACTTTTGCATCTTTTGAAAGAGATTCAGCTTCAATAAATTGGAGCACTTACTGCTTTAGTGTCCTCTGTTAGCAGCAGCGTGGAGAGGAATAGGGCATAATTAACTAAATCTACTTGACCTTGTTTCCATTTGGTCTCAAATCAGGTCAGTAAACGAAATAGATGGAGTGGTTGGGTACTCTTTTTCATTTTAGATAAGGGATCATTAACATAATTGAACCACCTACACTTGATCCACCATGTAAAATACACAGAAAAAGTCAACTCAAGTCCTGTACTTGAAACAGGTGTTGGGGACCACCTTGCTCCTGAGCCACAGAGTTGTAAGGTAGGGTAAAAATTTCCATTTCTCCTTCCCCTGCATTAGGATAAATGCCCATTTGTTGCCAAGTGGACAGCGAGGGCAAAAAGGAAGATGCAAGAGCAGGCCCTAAACCAAACATCTATTGCACAGTAGACATGTGCTCTAAGCACTATTCCAACACATAACTTGTTGAAAAGAAACACGCAAGCAAAAATAACCTAATACCACAGGAGTCTACGAAAGAATCACAGCATGACGTAGCAGTGCTATAGAATAGCAGGGAAGGAGGAGGAGACGTGGGTAGAAATACTTTGATGGCATACTTTGATAGCAAAGAATTAGTATAATCAATAGGCAGGGGGTTGCAACTTGAACTCACTCGTCGAGCCGCCTGCACTGAAAATGGATAGATGACAACAACAACAAACATCCTGTGTTTTCAGGCTCCCTTCTCCACCATTGATGACACATTTTATGTGCTCGGTCGTAATTCCCATTCTGATATTCTCTGTGGGCAATTTCTGCCAATGACAGCGTCGACACACTACTCACTATAAAAAAGACACACGAATCTTCGAAAATCGGGAATGATCTAAATGCAAAAGAATTTAAGTCATAGATGTTAGGCCTTATTCATCATTTCAAAATCAAATGCAACAAAATTGAGATTTAAATCAGCATCAATTCTCTGCATTAAATGCTCTCCTCAAAAAAATTTTAACGCTGCAACATTTTTGTCAAACTTCGAAAGTTCGTCAAGAACCATCATTTTTGTAAATATGCAATCATTGTTTAGCCTTATTTACCATGACACTGGATGTGGATGATTTCGCTAAACAACTACGGTCGAGATACAATTTTTCACAATAAACTTCCACTCCAAGATAGTTTAGCTAAGCGACCTGGCGAATTTCCGAAAAGATTTCATGAACAGAAAAACTGCAACACCCCATGAGAAAGAAATATGGAACACTATGATACATGTGAGAGGAACATACAGGAGAATAACATCTTTACCTGGGCTCTCCATTGATGTTGTTCCCATTACCATACTTCCAACTGTTAAATTTTTTGGCTACAGTGAATCGTCAATCGCAAAGGTAACAGGTATAAAGACCAACCATACCAAACGGTATTTGGCGTACAGGCGTTCTTTCATTAGTGCACGAATGCAATGCAAGGCCGTCGTGTCCTAGTCCAGGCGGTCCAACGAAAAGAAACAAAGGAAATTATGATAATAATATGCTAATGTATGCAAATCAGAAACGTCAGGTACTTTTGCGCGCGCATGTGGCTACAGTTTGGAGAAAATTGTTATTAATCAGTATTCTGAAACAGATTTTTCCAAGAGCTCCTCGCATTTTCTCCTTCTGACTCAGCTGTAGATTTACTCTCATAGAAGGCAGAGGAGTAATAATACTATGCGCAAGGCACTTTTACTGTCGCTCATCAGCGGTCTGGCCCACCATACTAGGGGGGCCAGATACAAAATGGCGCCCTGTAACAGAACATGTGAACGCTGACTCGCTATCATTATGCAAAATTGATGGTACTAAAAATAGGGAACGACTTCAAAATGCACTTCCCTTTAGACAACTCTATGCCCCGCCTCTGGTTTCTACCACAAAAACCGAGCACTCTGTATGCAGTGCAGTTGGTATTGAGGGCAGCACCAGCAACATCTTCCACTAGTGTAACAGGCTGTGCATTCAATGTAGTACATAGCCAACGTATCATGAATTCTTGTTTTCTTCTAAAAATGACAATGTTGAAAACAAACCGAATAATCTCTATCCATTGACTTGATTGAAAATTACATTCATCTGCAGAAGGACTCTTGGAGGGTTAAATCAATACCAAGAAAGAACAATGTCGGCCAACACAGACCTCACGAATTTTATCAATTTTTGCCTTATTCACAAAAACGAGAATTAATTTGTAGACACTATTGCCTGCTTTTTCCAATGGAGATCACGGATTCAAACATAGCAAGTTTCCATTTCAAAATAATTAGCATGGAATTTTTCGTCATCATATGATATTAGGTATTTTGAAACGATGTTGCGATATAAAACTGTTAAGTATGGTATGAGGTACAACCATGGAAATGAGTTCAGCCATCATTGGGTAGAAAGTCTTGCAAAAAAATAACAACATGCATTGCATGCAGAGGTGCTACCTAGAAAATAGGATGTAGGCCAAATGCAAAGACGAATTTTTTTTGTAAACTTTATTAGCTGTATCAAGGCACTTTGTAAGGATATTTCAATGATGGGGGATTTGAGAAAAAGTCACTTTAGGTAATTGCAGAATCCACAGTTAACAGGCTGTCAACAGTAGCCTCAAAATATTGCTATAGGACGCAGAAGGAAAGACTGTCTTCTGGCTTATGATAAAATAATAATATTATGATGTCCATCTTTTCTGAAAAATGACGTCTGCTATAAATGTCAAAGACTGGTTTTCAGTTTCTTTGTTCCTTCGCAGCGAGAAAATTTGCAACAGCACCTCATGAACACAGCAGTGCAAACGTGGCAAAGAATAAAACAAATCCACCAAATGAGGAAGGCATTTAACTGGTGGGACACCAGTTTTCCACTGGTGGGACAATGGAAGGGGCTGGTGGGGAAATTCTCCACCATTTTATATGTTGAAAAATGTCCTGCGTTGCTTACACAGCATCACAGATTTGAAATAGAGCTTCAACCAATAATGGCCCATTATTTCTATGAGACCATGTGACAAGGTTACAGCAAGAGCTTTAGCAGAACCGAAAGAACCTGTCCCTGCATCATTTCTGAAATTTTCGAAATATTGAAAATATGAAAAAGGTCTACTGACAGATTGGGTAACCAAGTCGTCAAAATTTTAGGAAATCGAGAGGTCGAGTTTTGAAAATGAGGCATGATACACATGCCAAAACCGTAGCCATGATTGAAATGTTAGGATATTCGAAAGTGATTCTGCTGCACAAAAAATATAGATTCTCTTTGTTCCACTATAGAGTAAAAACTGTTTCGAAGCCTGCTAAGCTCGGAGTCGAGTGTGCCACGCAGTTTCTTTGTCAATGCTTTCAAGGCAATTGGAAGTTCAACGCTACTTCTTGACATTCTGATGACAGAGCTGCTATGGACTGAATAGCCAGCAATGATCTTTGTTTACATTTGACACGATTCACAGCGAAAACCGAGTGAAGATTTTTTATATGATTTGATCCGTCAATGTGATGTTATATGAGTTTTATTTGCATTTGAAACGATTCACAAGGAAAACTAGGTGGAGATTTCGAATTTGTTGTGATTCATCAATTAAAAACAAACAGATGCACAGGCTTCAAGGCGGTATCACGTTCCCCACGATGAAATTTTCAACATAGTTTTTAATCCGTGAATCAACTGCAACTTGGCTGAAATGTGACATTGGAGATCAGAAGGGGATGCCTCTCAAGATTTCAGATACGTACAGGAGGGTCTTTGTCCAGAAAAATTAATGGCTATGCACGACTATGTATGGTTGGGTGTGGCTATGCATGTATGGCTATGTATGTATGGCGGCTATGTATGCATCCATGGCTATGTACTGCATGGCTATGTATGTATGGCTATGCATGTATGGCTATGTATGTATGCCTATGTATGTATGGCTATGTATGTATGACTATGTATGTATGTATGGCTATGCATCCATGGCTATGTACTGCATGGCTATGTATGTATGGCTATGCATGTATGGCTATGTATGTTTGTCTATGTATGTATGGCTATGTATGGCTACATATGGCTATGTATGGCTATGTATGTATGGTTATGTATGTATGAATGTGTGTTATGAGAAACGCTTGCGGCAGTAAATTCGCCTAAAATGACAACAAGGTTGCCCGCTGCAAGATATCTTTCTTCTGTCATTTTTGGCGCCTAATTATTCTGATAGGGCCTTTCACAAGCAATTAAACTCATTGCAGCTTCGAAAAGCTTGCTGCCTTTCAAGCACGTTAGCTTGCTCACCCCCTCTCACCACGATGACAGGAATTACATATACACTGCCTAATCAGTTTCTTGTCAGCTGTGTCTCTGACTCCCACTGGTACCATGTAACCCAGTACTATTTGTTTTCATGGTCGGGTCGTCGGCGACTAAACCGGCTCCCCCACCCGGGGTAGCCCGGGTGTGAAGGGTGCGGGGACACCCCGCAGGATTAAAAACAAGACCTGTCAAAGGGTGGACAAGCTCCCCCAGGAACCAACGGCCATCTTCTGCAGCCAGAGTCGACACCAATGTACTGACGTTGTCTTTCCTTGGAGCTTGTCGGCTCTGGTCAAGTCTGCCTCGTGTCGCTTGGGCAACGTACGAGTTCTTCTTTGCCCAGGGCTTGTACAACGACGGGGAGGTCACTCCAAAAACACGGTGGAGGATTGTTACGATTTATAAGTCCGGTCTAATTGGCGTCATGAGTGGGCGCTACGGATCCTCTGCGACGGTGGGAGGGGCTTCTTAGCTCCATGGGTAAGCTACCGCCCGCCTCAAGCCAGGCAGCCCCTGGTCAGTTAGGTGCTACCCCGCCACGTCCGCTGCTTTGATAGGGTGGTCACGCAACTGCGGACGTAAATCACTCACCTGCTACTAAATCATCAACCACTCTCCGACTTGGAAGTTGGAACATCCGCACGCTTTGCCCGGGTTTTACAACGGATCCGGATCTGAACCTCCGTGGACAAGGACTTCTGCGAAAGACCGCGCTAATAGATCGCGAACTCGCCAATCTCGCAGTTGACATTGCCACTCTACAGGAGACCAGACTGGCCGACACAAGTTCCATCACAGAGCAGAACTTTACATTCTTCTGGACTGGAAAAGCAGAAGAAGAAGAGGACCGCATCCACGGTGTGGGATTCGTAGTGTCTAACAGACTGCTCAAGGAAGATGCAGTTGACACACCGACCCGAATCTCTGAGCGAATCATGACACTATAAGTCAACTGTGCTGCCTCGGCTCTTCATCTAGTCAGTGTCTATGCTCCTACACTGACCAGTGAAAATCACGTCAAAGATGAGTTCTATGATCGCCTTAATGTGCTACTGCTTGGTGACTTCAATGCTAGAGTCGGTGCAAACCACGCTGCCTGGCCGGACATCATTGGTCACTTCGGTATTGGAAAAATGAACGAAAATGGTCAAAGAGTCTTGGAACTCTGCAGCCAGCAGGGACTCTGCATTGCCAACATCTGGTTCCAGCAAAAGATGCGCCGACGTGTCTCATGGAGAAATCCACGCTCCAAGTACTGGCACCAGCTGGACCTGGCATTGTGCAGAAAAAGAGACATTGGATTAGTCAAATGGTCAAGAACCTACCACTCAGCTGACGGTGACACGGACCACTCACTCATCCTGTCTCAAGTCAACCTACCGAAGAAGAAACCTGCGTCGAAGAAGCCAAACCACGCCGCAGCCTCAATACGGCTGCTATGAGAGAGTCTGACAACATAAAAGCATTCTGCGCTGCTTTCTAAACCAAACTGAGAGGAAGTGCCCCAGACGTTGGAATCGACCCCGACGACCCGGATGTGTGCTGGGAAAAACTGAAGGCTGCATTCCACGAATCTGCAGTTGCATCTTTCGGGATCAAACGGCCACTTCGAGAACACTGGATGGCAACGAATGCAGAAAGCCTAGAACCACTAATATTGTCCAAAAACGATGCTCAAAGGGCACACGTAAACAGGCCGACGCACAGCACCTTGTCAATTCTGAAAGAGGCCCGTGGCCAACTCCAGAAAGCTACTCGGCCATTTGCCAACAAATATTGGAACAATCTATGTGACGAAATCCAGACCGCTGCAGACTCTGGAAACCTACGTGAGATGTACCGTGGACTCAGAAAGGCAACTGGACCAAGTGCAAGGAAAGTTTGTCCTTTGAAGTCAACCACTGGTGAGCTCATCACCGATTCCACAAAGCAGCTCGAACGCTGGGTGGAGCATTACTCGGTGCTATATGGAAAACCGCGCAACATAACAGAAAGAGCCATCAACTCTACTCCCACTTTCGACACGTTGTTCGAGCTGGACAATACACCGACTATGTCAGAACTTGTGGAAGCCCTGAAGCATACAGATGCAGGAAAAGCTCCAGGCACGGACGAAATCCCAGCAGACCTTCTCAAGTGTAACAGCAGTTTTCTCCCGTACCTTTACAACCTTCTCTGCATCAGCTGGCGCACTGGAAAATTTCCAGCTGCAATGAAGGACGCAAAAATCATCACTCTATTCATGAAAGGCGACAAGGGAGACTGCAACAACTACCGTGGCATTTCTCTCCTTAGTGTCACAGGCAAAGTCTTCGCAAGAGTGCTCCTACCAAGGCTCCAACAAATCCCAAGTCACATCTATCCAGAGTCGCAATGTGGCTTCCGCAGCGGACGTTCAACTGTGGACATGATCTTCTTTGTGCGTCAAATTCAAGAAACATGCAGAGAACAACGCCAGCCTCTCCACATTGCATTTGTGGACCTCACGAAAGCATTCGACATGGTCAGTCGACATGGTCTATTTGCTATTCTTCAGAAACTGGGGTGTCCACCAACTCTGCTAAGCCTGACAAGGTCACTCTACGACAACATGTCTGCCGCAGTATCCTTTGATGGCTCAATGTCTGACAACTTTCCCATACGGTGCGGTGTCAAACAAGGATGTGAACTGGCACCTACCCTATTCGGCATCTTTTTCTCTGTGCTGCTGCAGTACGCCTTCAACACCCATGAGGATGAAGACAGTGTATACCTTCACACCCGCTCTGATGGGAAACTGTTCAACCTTGCCCGCCTACGCGCCAAAACCAAAGTGCGAACCATTCTTGTACTCGAACTCCTGTTTGCAGATGACGCTGCATTGGTCTCGCATTCGGCAGAAGGCCTTCAGCGCCTGCTGGACAAATTCAGTGCTGCCTGTGCAGAATTCGCGCTGGTAATCAGCACGAAGAAGTCTGTTGTTCTCCACCAAGGTATAGCATCGCCAATCACTGTCAATGACCAATAACTCGGAACAGTGGACAGCTTTGCATACCTCGGCTCCATTATGCATAATCAGCTATCCATCGTACAGGAGATCCAAGCGCGTATTGGACGGGCAGCGTCCACTTTCAATCGTCTCCGCGACCAAGCATGACTTGACTCTTCGTACAAAATGTCGGATCTAAGACTGCTGTGTACTAAGCACCTTACTCTACGGAGCCGAAACATGGACAACATACATCCGTCACAAGAAGAGGTTAAATGCCCATCACTTACGCTGCCTTCGGTGCATCATGGGGATAAACTGGTGGGATAAAGTCACCAACGAAGAGGTGCTAAAGCGCGCGGGCAGCCGCTCTCTCTTCCAGTCACTGAAAACTCGACGAATGCGGTGGCTTGGACACCGGCGGAGAATGCCCGACGGACGGCTCCCCAAAGACATTCTCTTCAGTGAACTACGCCATGGAAGAAGAGGAAGGGGCCGCCCATTACTGCGTTTCAAGGACGTAGCCAAACGGGACCTAAATGACCTAGGCATCGACGTGACTGAGTGGGAGCATCTTGCTGAAGACAGGCTCAAATGGCATAGTGCTATCAAGACTGGTGGTGAGCGATTAGAAAACTAGTGGCTCATGAAACTGGCACTTCAAGACAAAGAAGATCCACCAATGATTGACTTTTTTGCCTCATACCTGTGTCCTTTGCAGCGTTTTTGTGTTATGTCCTGTCTCTTGTTGTAGAACTCGTAAATCTCTCGAGATTGTTTTGCCCTTTTAATTTGTCACAAATGAATAAAGCATCTGGAAAACTTTAGGTATCTTATAGAGCTGCAACATGCGTGGAGCACTCAAGTGTTCTGCTCTAGACGAATCTTGGATGAAGTATTCTAAAGAAGGATGGCCTCCTGCCACCCAAAACGTAAGTTTAAGACGACAACAGTACCTCTTGGCACTGAAAAAGGTATTATATTATTATTACAATCATTATTATGATTATTACGGTGAATGTCTTTATGAGAATAGTAATGATAATTCTTTCTTTAATTATTCCAAGAAATGAAGTTTGCAAAAATAATCATTACTACCATCAAAAAGACATTCACAATTTCGCTTGAGGCAGTATTTAAGAGATAACATCAAACAAATTATATCAATGCCATTTGGATTAGCGATACCCAATTTTCTCTCGAAAACCATTCCACAATGACGAACAATAAGTCATATACACTACTGGCCAAAACTAAGTTGCCACTCTGGCTCTAAAAAATGGTTAGAATTAAAACAGTTCTGGAGCAAAGCAATCACTGTACAAATTAAGTTGTGTCATATTTTTGTATAACCGCATGGCAGTCTGTGTATTATTTAAAGAAATTCATTCTAGTTTAAGACTGATTTTTCATTGCTTGTAATGCAGCGAAAATGCTCACAAGCGAAAATAAGTCTGCTTTTCCAATTATTGTTTAGGTGGCTCATAGCTTTTGCCATTAGTGTATGCCTATTTGTACTTTTCTAATTGTCTATTAGGCCACCATTGGCCTTTGTGATTAGCAACAGCATTTTTAGCCGGCTGTAAATACATTAGTCACATTACATTGTACTGTTTTACAGAAAATTACATTACAACACATTGCATTGGAAGAGGTTGTAATGAACGTTGGAATTGTGGAGGAGACCCTGGGGATTGGGGAGAGAGAAATAGCACAAGGGAACAAAATATGGTAGCTTTGAGACGCATAAATTTATAAAATACATTAAACGTTCATTAAATCGTACAATTAATGAAGAGATAACATCAGAGAAAGAAATCAAGAAAAGGCTAGCGATTGCGACTAACCAACTTGCAAAGTTGCACAGAATCTGGAATTCGAGCGGAATATCCATCACAGTGAAGATACTACTAATTAAATCATTGATAACGTCCATTGTTCTCTATGGATGCGAAACGTGGACCTACAACAAAGCTTTAAAAAAAAGAATAGCCTCATTCGAACTGCGCTGTTTCAGGAGAATTCTGGGAATCACATGGAAGCAGAGAATCACGAATGTCGAAGTCCAAAGACGAATAAAGAACGAAATAGGTGAACATGAACCTCTACTGGAGACAGCAAGAAGAAGGAAGTTGCAATGGTTTTGACACACTTCGAGAAGATTTGGAACACTTGCCTACGACATAATGCATGGTAGTGTGAACGGGTCGAGAGGTAGAGGAGGGCCGAAGAGAACTTGGTTCGATGACATCAAGGACTGGAACGGCAGGAGCATAGTTGACTGCCTCAGGGCTTCGAAAGGTCGAGAATATTGGAGACATGGTGAACTCATCAAAGTGCCCCAACGGCCGACATGCATAGGCCAAGGGAAAGAAGAAGAAGAAGAAATCGTACTAAAAGGAGTTTTTATCGTGAAAATCTTTCAAGGAAGTAGCAATGAGGAGGTTTTTACTATAAGTTTGCCCAAGACGACAGTTGATCGATGATGTGAAGAGGTTGTAAGGGATGTCGGCAGCGGTTCTCTGCGTGAATGGCGGAGGATAGCGAAGTCCGTGGTTTGCCCCAACGGCCGAGAGGCTACGGGAGTGACGTGACGTCACATTGCAGTGTATTGATGTTCAAAATTGTGCATTGCCTTTATTATCTTGCATTACATAGGTCTCGTAGCAAGATACATTTAGAAAGACAATGAGTCCCCTAGCACCCAGGCTGTAACTGCTGCGACCGCAGCTACAACTCAGTGACGTCAAAAGATGTATCCGTGTGTTTCTACTGCGGCGTTGCATACTCGATTTTGAACGTAGCAGAAACCAGAGACAGAGCTCTGGGCTTTGTCTAAGGAAGTGGATTTTATAGGGTGATCTCCCGTTGACTTCCTCACCCATGGGGCTTTTATTGTAACACGTGAAGGAATCGAACTGATGACCCCTGTGTTTTGAGTTCGCATGCTTGACCACTAAGGCCGCATTAATGGGGAGGGTTGGTGCCATCAGGGGTTTCCTGCCGTAATAAACCCCAACTATCAGCTTTATGGAACTGACTGAATGAGTGAGGTCAATGGAGGAAACATAACAAGTTGTTCTGCGGTGACGCCATTAATGGGGAAAACCAAAAGGGAAAGAAGGATGAAAGCAGCTTCACCATAACAAGGTGTTAGAGGTTCAATACGACACAGAAGATTGGGAGGGATCTAACTGAAGTTTTGCAACATATGAATAGTGTTCATATCTGTTGATAAAATGGTTTCTTACTTGAGAATGAGAGTGAAAGCGAAGCAAGAGGACGTGCACTGAGACTCAAAAAACCAAGGAATGAATCATCGCTACAGCTTGGATGTACTTTTTTTCCCTGAAAGAATAGCAAGTAATCGGAACAGTCTGAAAATAAGGGGATGGCAGCAAGCACTGTTCATAGCTTCAAAAAACCGAACCAACGACACTCAGACCCTGTGTATTTATTAGAAGATTAAAGTGAAACAAAATATATTACATTGTTAAAATCTAGCCATGACTACACGCAGCAGTTACAACCGAAGAGGTTGGTACTGTGGTTTTGCTAATACTATTACTATTACTACCTTCAGTACTGCAATTTGGGCAAACAATTAAACTATAATCTTTTTCAGATGGCCAGGGTAAATTCTAAATTTTTCGGAACTTGAAATCTCAGAAATGAACTGAGCTGAATTAAGAATGATACAGGATAATGGTAACATCGATATGAGAAAGGAAGCCATTAAATTTTAAGATAAAGATGATGAGAAAAAGAGTCCGCAGAGGTCTTGCATCAATTCGGCATCCTAATAACTGCTGCCAATCTAGTATTTTTCTAGTGAGTGATGTTGGGGAAAGGCCATGGTGGCCTATACAATGCCCCAACAAAGGAAAAAAGAAGAAAGCAAAGGCTAAGAGGAGAGAGAGATGAGATCAAGTTTACTGATCTTGGATTTGAAAGATGGCAAGTTGTAGGATTCAGGAAAGCAAGAAGAAGGCATGGCGTTCCATAGATTGCATGTTTTAGGGATGAGTGATGATTTTTGGATAAAGTTCGTGGATTAGGGTGTGAATGAGTTGCACTTCTGGTGGTTCTGACACACCTCAGAGGAACAGGAATAATCTCCCTTATATCCTGAGAGCAATGCACGTTAGTATACAATGCAATAAGTACGAAATACGGACTAAGAGTGACGTCGTATGAATGGAGTCACTTCAAGGACGAACACGAGGACAGAAAATCATGGAAACGAGTCACTTTCATTTAGGGAAAGGATACTCTGGAATGGACGTCCAGATCAATGTGAGGTTGCAAAAACTGATGTTCAGAATGAAAGTTAAAAATTGGAAGGGATTTGAATGCATTTGCCCCATCTGTACAC
This sequence comes from Pseudorhiza aurosa, assembly GCA_964026355.1. NCBI lineage: Eukaryota > Metazoa > Cnidaria > Scyphozoa > Rhizostomeae > Lychnorhizidae > Pseudorhiza > Pseudorhiza aurosa. The sequence goes on along the minus strand of OZ032114.1, from coordinate 1,287,764 downwards.
AGTTTTCTTTTAATACTGTTTATCTTCATTGGGGTGTGGTGCCGCTGCGTAGTTATTAAAGCATTTTTTCAATTTTTTTGTTAGGTGCAGAGCCCCTGCTGGGCTAGCAAAAGCGCGGGGCATGGGGCCACGGCACCCATGTCCCCCTATTATTGTCATAATGACTTTTTTTTATACTTCATTTTGATATATAAGCTAAACATACAAATACAAATCTCTCTAATAATAGGTCATTTGTATTCGGCTGACCTAATTACAGGTATTTCTAGTATAAAAAAATGAATGAATGAATAAAATAATAAGATAACGAATAGAAAAAAAATGTAATAAGAAGAATTAAAGGTTGCAAGGAGACTGTTAGTAGGAAAGAAGGTCTGGGTTAGTCCAGGGTTTATTACGCATACAGAATATGTAGTAAGTTGTGCGAATGATTACAGTTGATAATTTAGTAAGGATGTAGTTAGTATGTGCCTTGTCAATAGTTAGATCGCTACACATCTGAATGAACGAATCGCTAGATTGTCCAAAGATTCCAAGGGAACCTATTGACAAGTTTACAAATTGAACGGGGCGGTATTTCGATGTTAGGTCATTCAGAAGGTAGCGATATTTGGAAAATTTCCTATCAGCGTTATTATCAAGGTTTGTCTCAAAGCCAACGCTCAATTCTAGAACATAGAGAGTATTAGAAGGAGTGGAGATGAGCATGTCAGGATGCAGGTCGTCACCAGTGACGAGAGAAGGGGAAAGATATTGTGGGAGGTCAACATAGAAAGTACAGAGATTTATTAAAATGTTGAGGGCAAGAAGTTTAGTGCAGAGTCATGTCTCCATGTGAAGCGGCCCTCGCTGAGATAAGATCTACAACCTGCAACAACGTGGAGAAGAGACTCAGTCAGACGTGTGGGAGATATTCCACAGCATGAGATTTTTCCGAGTCGCAATGTGTTATTAAGGTATCTGACAGTGAAGTTAAAGATGTTTTTGGGTAGTTTACTTTGGGCAGACGACCAGAGAGAATTTACAGTTTTCAAAGAGTGATTCAGGAGGAAAGTAACGAGAAAGCCTTGAGAGGTTAAGTTAGATCGGAGTTTGTCGGTATGGTTCTGACGCACAGCCTTTAAAACTTGCCTAGTGCTTCGGTATGTATCATATTGTATGTTCATACCGAAACTAGTACTTCTCCACAGGGATTTTATTGCATTAATAATAATAATGATTTCAATCATTTTAGGACGGTAACCCATTCAGCAGTGCTGGTTTACAAGGGGCCGTCCATCTACAAACAAACAAATTTACTAACTAACTAATCCAACAAAATGGCGATGTATAAAAATTAAGATACAAATGTTCAATGCTAATAGAAATCCAAACCATTATTATTATTATAGCTCTAAACTACTTACAATTTCCGAGATAATTAAAATAAAAAACTGCACTGCATACTCGATTTCGAGCGTAGCAGAAACCAGAGACAGGGCTCTGAGTTTTTTCTAGGGAAGTGGAGTTCATGAAATGGTTTCCAGTTGCCTTCCTCGCCAATGGCGTTTTTGAAAGTGGCACATGGAAGAATCGAGCTGACAACCCCTGTGTTGTGAGTCCGCATGCTTAATATTGGCTGTGTTCAGCAAGGAACCACTTCTAAATAAAAAGATTGTTTCAAATGAAGACATTCGTAAACAGATACAACCCAATCCGCTTTTAATAGAAAGAAACGAGGCACATTTTGAAAATTCTGTTGACAGCTAATTTTCAAAGAAGGGTCTCGCATATGATTTTTGCCCTGGGGCCCACAGTCCCTAGAACTGCCACGGCTATGCCGTGATCCGAATTAAGGGACAGCCAAATGAAGGAGAAACGGAATGAAATGCGCTCCAGTGCTGGACCATTGAATAAGTCAATTCCTGAGCCTGTGTAACAATTTTATATTTATCACACGATAAGCAAAGAAGCACTTCCTAAAAACCTCCCAAGCGCTCCTGATTCACAAGTTCTTTCGACTGAAGGGAGCTTTACCTATAAACATTACGTAGGGGATGTTCTGTGTTTTCAGGACCACCAGAAGCTCAACTCATTCACACCCTCTCCAAGTTTCACTGCCAACTTCATGAACTCTGTCTCACAAATCATCATTCATCCCAAGAACATGCAATTTGTGGAACCTCTTGCCTTCTTCTTGCATTCCTGAGTCCTACAACTTGCCATCCTTCAAATCTAAGATCAATGAACTTGATCTTATCTCTTTCTCCTCTTAGCTATTCATTTTCTTCCTTCTTCCTATGTTGGGGCTTTGTATAGGCCACCATAGCCTTTCCTCAACATAACCCACTAAAAAAAAAAAAAAAACAGCCCGTTGTTTGTGTTCTCATTCGAATGTTGCGTATTGTGATTGGTTGCAAGGGCTTTGTTTCAATTTTTCCTGATTCTTATTTCAGCATCGTTCTGCGCTCCCTGGGAACTTATTCGAGGGAATGTCGCTACGCAGTTCTGTGTGGACAGTGGGGAGAACGTGGAGCGATGTATTTGCTGAGAATCAGTTGCGTTTAAGAATCATTTAAGAATCATATAAGAATATAACGACAGGAAACAACCGACTATTCTTGCCATCGAAAAACTTTTTTTTGAGCTGAACTGAAGTAAATCAGTTCTAAACTGACAATGCTCTGTGCAGCCTTGGTATCTTTCAGTGACGATGGTTGAATCTATCAACTCTCATTTACTCGCTTCTCTTGAGCTGTTGCCACAAAATGAAAATGAAATTTGTCTTCCTTCTCTCGCTGGCACAAACGTCGCAGAGCTAAAAGAAATCTGCTTGTGCTTGAGTTAACCGAATTTTTCTCCCAGGGTAAAATCTCGATCGCGGTAGCTAAAAATTCGAGGTAAAAGTGTTTGATATAACAGGGTCATTTCTTCACAAAATGTTAAAGGAAAGCAAAGGATCAAAGAAGGATAATGGACGAAAGAACAAAACTATACCAGAATCCGTTTGCTATAGGAAGCTGCTTGAGAGAACCGGCATTCGAGATAGCGAGGGTCGAATCGATTAAAAAATCATCGATAAAAGTTTCACTTAAACTATCATTTGATGTTCTTTTTACACGTAGAGTTTCGTCGTTGGCCAGTTCCTGGCAATTGGTCTCTTCTTCCCAAGCAGACTACTAAGTCAATCAAAATCTCTCATCATGTCTAGCATATAAGGCAGAAGTGAGGAGTTAAATTTCTCTGTTCGGTGCAGGTACCCGTGAGGTTCGCCAGCGGATGGCCTCAATTCATGAACGCCTTTCTATGATTCAAAGATCTTATTGCTAGAAGATAATACAGTATATGTATGTTTTTTTAGTGGGTTATGATGAGGAAAGGCTATGGTGGCCTGTACAAAGCCCCAACATAGGAAGAAAGAAGAAAGCGATGTGAGTGACAGGGGATAACTAACACTGTCTTTTGGGAAGGTAGCCATTACTTAGTAGATGGGTAGGCCCGAAAAATGTTTTTGTTCTAGCCAACTGAAACATTTCGCACACTTGCGACGGAAAAGCAAGCGAAAACATTTGCACCATAATATCAGTTACTTGGAATGCTGAAGGTCGGATCTTACTAATGCCTTCACTAATTGTTAAGAATCCGTGATACGGGTTGTTGAAACTGCTAGATCACAGGCCTCAAAAGCACATGATCCACATAGGAAATGCTTGAATTGTCTGCGAAATATTAACAGATTTCAAACAAAACTGACACAATAATGTCAGCCAATCTTTTGTTCCAAGGTGGGAATGATTCTACGTGGTGATAGCAGCGACAATCTGTAGTCATGCTTTGGGAGAAACCAGGAAGCGCATAATGGCCCATACCAGGGGAATCCCCATCCATTTCCTCCTGGTGAGACACCTGCTTCTCCGTCATCACAATTGTCTAGACCAATAATCACGTGATATTTCTATTGTTTAAATGTCAATTGTCTGTAGATTAAGCAGTCATGCGTTCACCACTCCCATCCAACGACTACAAATTTGAGAAGAAGACAAACTGTTATCATTCTGCGCTTGGTGTAGCATAAGAAGGACGTGGAAGCATTGTAAGACGGTAAGTCAAGCAACTCGGCAATCTTCCTTTCCTGCAATGACTGACTTGATTGTGTGATGATGTATGATTGATGCGCTAAGTGGCTTTAGCTAATGGGTTTTTTGTAAACATTTTCAGGTTGTTTTCTTTACCACATCATCAAGATGAGCGACAAACCAGATCTCGAGGAAGTCACCAAATTCGACAAGACCAAGCTGAAGCACACAGAGACCCAGGAAAAGAATTCCTTACCCACTAAAGAAAGTAAGTACAATACATTAAGTTTTGATGCGGGGAATGGGAAGTGCTCTCAACATTTGCGCATTTCATGCTGCCGATGTAATTTTTGAGGCCGTCGAAGGGAATAATTTGTTTAAAAAGTTGATTTTAACTTTTCCTCGGTTTTCACTGCCCTCAAACACGATAATTAGCGACATAAATAATCTTTCAACTAAACTGTTTTAGTTTGGATTATGATATTTGCTTGTTGCTGTGTTTCTTTCAATACGGAGGACTGGACTTGGACGAGGCGTGGTCAGTGTGCAGAAGTGTTGACCTGCAAATCACCTAACGTGCTCACTCAGGGAACTCCTTTGGGTCATAGCCCTCTTAAACTTACCCAAATGTTTCATGCCGAGACGAGTTCCATTGAAACTGAACGAAATTAGTTGCGGCGATAAGTAGGAGGCTGATTATCTTTGTGAGAGACTTTCTTGATAACCATGATGGTTGCTATTCGCTTCCGTGTGTTGATATTCGAAGTCACAAGCAAGGGCTTTTATCGGTAAATCGACGCTTTACGAACCTTTGTTGCTGGATGTTGACATTGTATTTTCAGTACAAATTCAGTTATGTTACCAAGTTTATCAACAACCTCGCTGTTGACTCGACGTCGTTTGAAAGATAGGCATAACTAGTAGGTCGTATGATAATCTAACGATGATAACTGAAGCAGTGCACTTCTCCCGAGAATGGATTCCCAATTGATGATGGAAGTCGCTCCGGTGCACAGAGCTATTTCCGGGTTCAAGACACCAATCCCCTCTAGGGTTCACCAGAGTCTTGTGTTCAAGACGTATGTGGTTAACAGGAATATAAAAGCATCCTTGTTACTTTTGTCCGGTACTCCCAGTAGAAATTTCCGTGGTACTATTCGATGTTTTGCTAGGCCGGCCGAACACGGAAACGGCACTCAGCGCGGGTTCATTAAAGTGTTGTGAATATTTCCATATCAAGAAATAGGGGCAGGACCAAGACGCCAACTAGAAGAGGCCCTTCAAGTGTTTAGAAGAACATGTTGACTTCAAAAGGAGTCTCGTACGGAGTGCAATTTTTTGGGCACGATTTCAAAGGTTTTGATTTTGGCAAGCCGCACGGGATTCTGCTCCCAAGCCTCATTCCTTCGCAGAGGTCTATCAGTCTATTGAAAATCATTTTTGTATTTATTGCAGCCATTGAACAAGAAAAATCTACTTAAAAACATCGGGCGACATTTGAATGGCTTTGGAACTTCAAATGAAAAGAGGAAAACATTGATATCTTGAAGCAATTATGCAAAGAAGACTTAAAATAAAGATTTCGTTCCAATAATAATTATGTTGATACAAGTGTCCCTTATTTTAAAGCTGCGTTTTTCCTTGCTATATTCTAAAACAACTGGTACCAACACGTGGTCATCCAGACCAGGCAAGACCTGTTTTTTTAGAGCTAGGACCTGCTTTGGAATATGACGGTGGCAGTTTGGATTTGGGTCTAGTTTAAATGACAAAAACTTAATTTCAATAAGAGATAATGCATGGAATTGAAAAGAACCCTGCACTTTCTGTCGATCGATTGATCTTCAAATAAGTGCTATTTTCACTCGTTTGCACTTCACACGAATCAGCCTCGGTAAAAGAACTGGGATAGAACTTTGCAAGTGCGAATGTATAAAGCCAGTATTAGCTGAACCCCCCTCCCCCCCCCGGCATAAGATTTCACAGAGCGCAGTGCCGACACCACTCTAGGTCGAACATGGGCACGGCGGGTTAATTAAGATACTGTAAAAATCCGCATTGAGGGATTAATTTTCGCCAAATTATCGAGACATGTGGGCCAGTACTCGAAACAAAGTGCTCCCAGATGCAAAGTACCAACCTTTCGTCAAATTTGTGTACAAGTTTCTCCTACTTTTGCCAATCCTCCCTCCCGCTTCTTCAAGTGCCCTGGTCAAGAGGAGTGCGTTGCGGTAACCAAGATTTGAGGATTTTTGAAGCGGCAAACACAGCTTCTTTGAAATTTTAGAAAGGGTAAGTGTGATAAAATCAAAATAAGTTTACAGATTTTTCAGCCCAGGCGAAACCTTGAAGGCAAGCTTCCCAAGTTTGCGAAATTAGACTACGGTTCTCATATCGAGTTTCTTACAAACAATACCCCGGGCTGTTTCATCGTGCAAATAGCTCTTTGGTTTAATGCAACGGCAACCGACCACTCGTTTCAAAACAGAACAAAGAAGAGTATCTTTTGGACGAACAGGGCCCAAACACGGCCACTTGGTAGGACAGCGACCCTTCCATTATTTTCATAAACAAATATTGTTAAATAACTATCAAATCTTGCGGCAAGGATTTTTTAGTTTAAGTATTAATGAAATGAAAATGAAGACCTAAGAAGGCATGTTCCCTTCCGGTTTCAATCATTTTACAGCTATTGGTTAGTAGTAGGGGTGTCCTTAGGATTCCGGCCTGTAGCCAAGGGGGTGCCTGGGAGGCAAGGCACCCTGGATTTGTGAAATTGGACTCTGTGCCCCCAGAAATTAATTATGTATTCCAAGTTATAGCCAGTAGCAGAGTTTTTTCGTCTTCTCAACTCCGTTGGCGTAGTTTGTGTTAAGTTTCGTTTTTCAATCCCAACGAAATGTTTGGATGAGGCATTAATAGCTCTCACCTAATTGCAAATTTCAGCACTTGGAAGTATTTTTGCTATTAAGTGCTGCTGTTTTAATAGCTTTCCCTGTACAAGGGAATTTACCTGTATCACCAAGGATCTCTTTTTCATCAATTTCAGAGTTCGATTTATGATATAGCATTGGCATTGACGCAGTGGGAAATATGGTGTGCCATTGTGTGAGAAACCTGGGTCGAATCCCTCGTGGGGGCAAATTCAAACACCCCCTTACCCGCAAAGCCAACCCAGCGCTCCATCCTTCTTATGCTGGTACATTAATTCCAGATAACAATGGGACATATTGCACCCATCAAATGCATCATAAGAAAGAGGAAAGCGAAAGGCCAAAAGGAGAGGGAGACCAGATCAAGTTTATTGCTCTCAGATTTGAAAGATAGCAAGTCGGGAGATTCAGGAAAGCAAGAAGAAGGCAAGACGTTCCATAAATTGCATTTTCTTGAGATGAATGATGCCTTTTGTGATCCTGTTCGTGGGTTAGGCAGTGAAACTTGGATCAAGTTAGTTTCTTGACCACAGGTCATCCCTACCTTGTTTAGTGAAATATGTTGAGGAAAGGCCATGGTGGCCTATACAAAGCCCCAACAAAGGAAGAAGGAAGAAAGCGAAAGGCTAAGAGGAGAGGGAGACAAGGTCAAGTTTATTGATCTTAGATTTGAAAGATGGCAAGTTGTAAGATCCAGGAAAGCAAGAAGAAGGCAAGACGTTCCATAAGAGTAAGATACGTCAACTGGCAAAGAACTCGAAGCAATTTGTCGTCGGCACTTTGTTTCTAGTCTGTATTTTTCAGAGCACTGTAGCAAAATTACTAGTCTCTTTTTGGACGATGCAAATTTTTTAGGTTAAATTGGCGGAAGCTTACATGAAAATGGGCGCTATCATCCAAACTTGAGTTCTGAGTCGTTCAAGTCCTGCATAGGGTATCAAATTTGCTTAAATTCATTCAAACTAGCACTCGAAGGCAGATGGAAGGGCTTTGAGAAGCTATGCTTATATAGCAGTGTCCTTATCCATCTTCTCAATGCGATCACAATTCGTGATTCCTACCATTCACGAAAGGAAGATTTTAGGACACTGAGAAAAACCATGCTAATCGGGAAGCTTTTTGGTCTTTCTCATGATGTGACTTCATTTAGAGATTGCTATGATTCACAAATCATAAAATAGATTTTAGAACAGTGTTCCTGGCATTTCTTGCGAACCGCTGTGACCACAACCCGTGATTCATACCACCATTCACGATTCCGAGGGAAAATTTTAGGACACTACCAATCGAGTTTGTTCTTTCCTCTAGAACCTGAAGCGACAGAGAACCTGAAGCGACAGAGAACCAGCGACACTCTCCAGTCCATGTGATAATCCAGCATGGGTGGGGCTTGAACTGCTGACCATAATTTAAGTGATCAAGAACCCTGAACCATGGAGCTGTCCTCTAACACGAGCATTGGCTTCTGCTTGGTAGCACCGACTAACAATAAGCAACAATGGAACTCATCATAGCTTTATACCGGTGAGAATCCTGACACTGGCTGGTAAAAAATGCTTTGCCAAGTCTTCAAAGATCGTTGCTGTCTTCTTCCTCTTCAGGTACCTTGCATGATCAAAATTTTGGTTACAGATCTCCGTCTACTGCGACCATCTGCCATGTGAAAGTTTCCATGAATAGGCCTACCAGTTCTTTCTTTTGACGTCGTCTATATAGTTCTTTTTTTAACGTCCTTGTGCTCTATGTCCTTCTACCTTGCCAGCCCCCCATGGAGAGAAAATTCGTCTGTGACCCATCATTACCAAACGCAAGGCTCTATGAATTAATAACCTAGCACCTTTGTTGGGGCACTTAGCCTCCTGTGAGGGATTTTAGCCCCCCCACCTGTCTGGTAACTTGGCCCCCTGTTGGGAAATCTGGCGACATCCCTGTTGGGGTATGAAGTGGGGCGTTCGATGACGTCGAGGGTGAGAATTAGACATTTTTCCTGACCCCCTTCCATCCCAAGGTCAGTCCTACACCAAGACCTTGTAGCTACAGGGCAATTAATAAAAGTTATCGTTCGAAGTATGACACATGGGATGAAGGCGGTTTCAGTAAAGACTTCTACCCAAGTGCAGACTGAGAGTTGGAAAGTGAGCAACTATATATGATTATATGATTTACAGGACCCTAATGATAACAGCGTGCTTGACATGCTGATAGGTTATTCCTGTATCAAATTCGTTTACTGTTATTATCATTACTATTAACTGATAGAGTTATTTTTTTGCCTGTTTGTACGAAGATTTCTCGACTTCCGTCTCGACTTCTCTTTGGAATACTGGAAATTCGCACATCAAAGGATTTTGCCCACTGCTTCAATTATCCGCGCTGATTGAGAATGAAAACACGCAAGCTTGGGTATCGAATTAAATGTTGAGAATTTCAAGAAACTCTGACCTCATCATTTGCAAAACCCGACCAAGTGCAAGATGAAGTCAGTTATTCCTGTTACGCTAAACCTAGATGGCAAACGCTTTCAACCCAGCACTCGGTGACGACCTGTTCATTTGATCGAGGAAAGCTTCAGCAAAACATTCTTGATAAAACATTTTAAAACATAAAATGGCTTTGATCGTTCTGCACGCGAACACTCAGGCAGCGTTGGATCATTATTCGTTCTCGGGCTACATTTCCCAAGAAGAGCTATGTCAGTAACAGAGTCAAAGCTGCAGATCTACGCCATATCTCATACAGCAGGTTATGCACAGCAATGGATTTATCCCCGTTAATTCAATTTTCATCTAAGCTAGCATCTTCATTCAACTTGATAACATCTGAGCCTGAGCTGCCACAAGACAATATAGTGCTTACTGTCTATCGTCTTAAGAGTTCGCAGGTGTACCTTGGTATGCATTGGCTGATCCATTCGCGTACGGAGTTCCTAAACCGAATAGATGACCACAGTACTTGTCATCGTCGATGTTGTCTTCAAAGAACATCTGAAAGTAGCAATTTTACGCCTTTAAGCAATGGGGGACTTTCCATTTATAAAACTCAATTCAGTCAATCAATATAATTCACGTAATTAAGTATATCTTCCCGTTTCCATGTGATCTATAAAGATATCGACCATTGGTCTGATTACATGAAAAGAGGAGGCGTTGATTAGACTGATGACGGATTGTGGGAACTGTGAGGAGATTTGAGGCAGCAACTGAAATGATGACCATCTGCGTAGGTCGTTACGGAATGATGATGACGATAATGCTGAAGAAGAATGATTATGGTGATGACAATAAAGATGATGATGATTGATGATGATTTATGAAGAATGATGATGGTGATGATGACGACTGATGACGATTGATGAAGATGATAACAACGAAGGTTAATGATGAATGATGATGGTGATGACAATGAAGATTGATGATCATTGATGATGATGATGATGAATAATGATGGTGATGATGATAATAACAATGAAGATTGGCGATGATTGGTGATGATTGATGATGATTGATGATGATTGATGAAGAATGATGATGGTAATGATAATGACAACGATAATGAAGAATAACGATGGTCGCGATGATGATGATAAAATGAAAATTGATGAAGAAGATGGTAATTGATGTTGGTGGTGATGATTGTTAAAATGATGGCTATGATGGCGGTAATGGTAGAGATTGCGATGGCGACACTAGTGATCATGATAACGGTGACTGACACAATGATGCTAGTGAAAATTGATAAAGTTGTGACAACAATAACAGCGAATGAAGCGCGCGAGCAGCTTCATCAATATCAAGTTGCTCGGACCTACCTCCCTCATTCTGAAGAAAGCCGCGCCAGTTAGCAGACTGTCGCTCCCAGCTTGATGTTGAGGACCAACTCTCTTTAACTGAATGAAATCAAGGGAAGAGCGTAACTAATAATCGTAACTACTAATCGTAACTACTAATCACAACTACTAATCGCAACTACTAATCGCAACTACTAATCGTAACTACTAATCGTAACACAAAAACAAGTAAACTTTATTACCTTGGTAAACAAAAGCACACTGCATCCAAAACGTCACGAATCAGGCGCCATTTGGCATCTCCGTACCAATGCAAAAATCAACCGCTGTTATAATGAAGGTCTTGGGTGACAGGCAAAATGACCTTTCAACTAGCAAAATCAGTTACTTCTTGGTTGGTGTCACTATAGTGCTTAAAAAACTAGCATCTTTTACAAACAAACTATCTACAGTAAACAACAAGACAATGCAAAAGAACAAAATTGACTAATAGGAATAAATAAAGTTCATCTGCGTGATTCGCAGTTATAGTGAACTATCCACCCCCGTTTTTAAGTCGATCTTCGAAAAAGGCTACTGGCTGGGAGCACTTGGTTTCACTATAAAAGGCACCCGGGGGCGTTGGATTGGTTTTGTTCATAATTCATCACCAATTCAGTCTAGGTATTGTTCCCAGATATTTGCCCTTCGTATTCTCGTAATATTCTTGTATTTGTATTCTCGTCAGGTTTATCAATATAGCTGATTATAGCCTCAAAGCTTGAAGCATCGCTCAACTTAAATCTGTATACATTTTCATCAAACTTAGAAAGCAGCCAAAATCCGAACTGAATGAAACATTGACGGAGAATGTGCTTTCCTTTGTATTCAAAGCCATGACGAAACTAGACACTCTAATAACAAGGATCAAAACAAGGCTAATAGCCATAATAACCCAGATGTTGATGCACATAACTCAATCAAATGCGGTGCTAGTTTGTGAAAAAGGCTAGCAGAGGTATTGCCCTTCAGCATAAGCTGGTTTTCAAGGGGCCCTCAGACAAAAAAAGCAATTACTATCTACGATAATAACACGAACAGCAAATTAGATGAAATCGAACTATCAATCACTGGCTACAATAACTATAACTAAATGCAAGAAAATTAAAAATCTATACGATAAACAATAAAAAGAAAGAAACCCGCTCTCTACATAATCTCCCTAAAACTATACAGCGAGCATGCCTGGTTTGACTCGGCTGAGAGGCTATTCCACAGTTTTACAAGATCAAGCCGAAGCCACAATACAATGATTTTTCGGCCTAGCAAAGATGACACTATTTATCTAGCAGGGATGAAAAGGCTACGGGAATGCAAAAAGCAAATATCTGGGAACAATGCCTAGACTAAATGTTATGTGATGAATTATGAACAAAACCAGTTCGTGGTTAACAGCACTATGATGATCTGATTGCTACCGTGATCGATTGATGTATAAAAAAAACCAGTTGAGCATACCTCTAGAATATCCGCTACTTCCTGGAGTCCACCTTTTAGACTTTTACAGCTTTTCATAAGGTATTTTATGTCATATACGTTGTTGAAGTACAGTCTCAGAATGTCGAAAAAGTCGGACTCCTCCGCTGGAAGGTTGGACGCCGTTAGAACTTTTAGTAAATATCCAAAATCATACGCACTGGATGGGAGGAAACGAAATTGATAAGTTAAGCTTTGATCATCCTGAATTTCAAAATTCCATGCAATTAGAATAAAGTAAGATAACAAAGAAATAGCAGCTGAAAATGTGATGAAAACGCGTCCCCCTACAGAACATGCTCGATTTTGGGCGCGGTAGGGCTCCTAGCTTTCTTCCCCAGTATACAGCATATTCTAGTATGCTTTATTCTACAGTCTCTTTTTCGTTATTTTATATATATATCTATATCTCTATATATATATATATATATTTATATATGTATATATATGTATATATGTATATATATGTATATATATATATATATATATATATATATATATATATATATATTTAGCAGAAATGCAGAAAAGGAAAAAACCGATTCTCTGTTACTCTGAGTTTCGTGCGAAGGCACTCGTCAGACAGACTACAACTGAGTCACATTCCAAATTTCATTGATTTAAAATCAATGTAATTAAGATCAATCAATGTAATTCATTTTAAAATCAATATAATGGAGTTATCGTCTGTCTGACGAGTGCCTTCGCGCGATAACAGAGAATCGGTCTTTTCCTTTTCTGCATTTCTGCTATCAACGCTCTATACTTTGTACATAGAGCACTATATGGTGGTGAAGGCAGCACCCTCTATGTGATATTCACATATATCTATAAATAAATATATTCGTATGTGAATATGCCCGAAAGACAAGTGATAAAATCACCAAGGGTGCTCAATAGTAGAACTAGAGCGATTGATAAAAAAACGAGAGAGAATAAGTATTATTAGTCTAGAAATCTGAATTTCATGTGCAACCACAGAGTATAAGTTTAGCTGAAGATTGCTACACATGAAACTCGGAGGTCTAGACTAATAATACTTATTCTCTTTCGTTTTTCTACATAAATATGAATATAGATATATATATGCATACTTATTTATATATATTTATATAGCAGAAAGTGAAGAGAAGCCTTTAATTTTTAGTAGGGAAGTTTATTATTATGAGGTAGATTCCCATTGCCTTCCTTTCGGATCAACAAAAGGACAGACTCCAATGGAATGATGCAGAAAGGCACACAGAGTGCACAGATAAATTTACCTGTGAAATGACAGCCATCTTATGTTATCAGACAGTATGATACCCGATGTGTATAGGAGTTCTGCAAAGCGATTCACGTCAATTCCTTCTTCATCGTGTCGACGAAACTGAATTCCAGATTCAACCAGCAAGTCAATGGAGTCTTGTGCATACATATCTTCACTAAAGACACAAAATTGCCTTCAACACAAATTGCTTCAAGAGAATATTGGCGAAGATGCTAACTTCAGGGCGTAATGATAACATGTTTGCTTTCATTGTTTTAGGTACAGGCTTGGTGCCCCTGTAAAGTCATGCCAAAGACTTACAAGCTGGTACACCATGCTACCTGACATTGCACTTTGGAAAGGATTATGAGACTTAAACAAGATCTTAGTGGCAGATGATCATTCCCTGATAGTAGCACTGTGTTTGCACATATGTAGCCCAAAGGCTAATGAAGCAGACTTTATTGGTGTAGGTTTTGTTTACTGCGTTGCATACTCGATTTTGAGCGTAGCAGAAACCTGAGACAGGACTCTGAATTTTTTCTACAGAAGTGGAAATCATGAAGTGGTTTCCCATTGCCTTCCTCACTAATGGCGTTTTCAAAAGTGACACATGGAGGAATCAAACTGACAACCCCTGTGTTGCGAGTCTGCATGCTTAAACACTACGCCCTGTACTACTTTGGTGTAGATAGGCTAAGCATACTAATTTCTTGAAAAAACTTTGGACAAGGAAAAATATAAATATTTTGAATTCATCCTACATTCCTTTGAGGCAAAGAAAATCCAACTTCTAAAAGTGACAAAAAGTGACAAAAGGAGCTGGCCCTTAGCCGGTATGATTGAAGGTACCCTGCCACAAAGCAAAAGCTACCAGTCTTATGAGACTAACTGAATCAATATGGGTAGGCTAGGAGCCAGAGGAAACAGTTCTGTGGCAGTCCTATCAACACAACCTGATAGAACAAGGATTCAATATATGATACCGACAAGAAACGCAATCAAGCATTGTCCTGGTCTTTCCCCCATGTCAGAAAACACCCCATGAAAATTACATTAGAAAATTCAGAGCAGACGATTCCAGGTGATGATGTACTTACGTAAGATTGAATTGAAAGTTGAACTGCCATGTTGATCCTTCACTGGGTTGCTCCCCATCTTCATTGTAGAAAGTCAATCCAAGCTGTATTATCTTGAGTAAATCTACATTACATCTTAGGAGCTGATACTGATAGTCAGAACTGCTTTTGAATTCACCAATAGGCCGTGCTACCACACCAGGAAACTCAGTATCCTAAAATGGTCAGGAAAACATTTTCACAAGAAGTCATGGTAAATAATCCAATTATCGAAATGCAGTTTTGACGGAAAATGATGACCAAAATTTGCTAATTAATTACTTTGTTTGACATGATCCGATTTAGAACAAAGTCACCCCACCCACCAATCGAACCTCAGGTTGCAGGTTTAGTGACCATTTACATTTTTTTCTATTTTTCTTAGTGAGTTATGTTGAGGGAAGGCCATGGTGGCCTATACAAGGCCCCAACAAAGGAAGAAAGAAGAAAGCAAAGGGCTAAGAGGAGAGAGAGAGAGAGAGGGATCAGCTGAGATTTGAAAGAAGGCAAGTTGTAGGTTTCAGAAAAGCTAGAAGAAGGCAAGACATTCCATAAATTGCATGTTCTTGGGATGAATGATGATTTGTGAGATAGAGTTTGTGAAGTGTAGCAAAAATGGAAGGAGAAACACAGAAAAGTTTGTTCCTTGATGCAGTAGCAATTTCCTCATCTTTTGGCATCTCCCACATTCTCCATGCTCTATCTCTTGCATCCTTCTACTCAAAACACCTTATTTGGTGTATATTTACATTGTTGACTAAGCAAGTTCTTAATACCAGATGCCTTTACAGGGCCAGCATCTTTTAGTACCCTCATAAAAATACAGGACACACGATTCTCGAACGGTACTACAACTTATGGTTGCGAGTCCTGGACTATTAGCAAGGTGATGGAGGACAAACTTGCGGCTGTGGAAATGTGGTTCTATAGAAGAATGCTGATGGTGCCATGGAAGGAGCTGGTCACAAACAAAGAGATACTGAACTGAACGCGAGCCAAGCGATTACTGGTTGCTACTATTCGCAGCAGGCAATGGGAGTTTATTGGCCACGTACTCAGAGAGGAGGATGGAATAGAGCGCCAAATCATTGAGACTTCAATGGAAGGGAAGACGGCAAGAGGGAGGCAGAGAATCACGTTTCTGGACTGGATGAGGAAGAGAGCAAATGCACGAGATGGGACGGAATTGGGAGAGATGGCACGTAACAGAGATGGATGGAGACGGATGAAGCCACCATGAATCGTCTACGGCATTTAGATGCCACAACACAAGAAGAAGAAGACTACAGGGGCATAAATCAGTATTTTGCATCACACAGATCACACTTCCCAGTACTATGCTACTATAAATGTCATTCCATAGTACTCTCTTACAATGCTCCACCATCTGATATGCAAAATGTGATTGCTAATATTTTAATTTGAAGTGAGCAACCATCTGTGCCACATTTGTGTCAAATAGAATTCTCCCACTTGGATTCACTATATTTCATTTTCAATTTTCAATTTCAAAAATTCATCAATCTATTTCATATGCAAATCCATTTACTAGATTATAAACAACAAAGTATAACTTAAAAGCCCTCTCCAGTGAAAATTGTCATTTTCGATTAGGGTGTAATCAAGTGTCCTGATCTCGAATCTGCAGTTATTTTTCTGATATCTTGAGCCGTTTTCATGTTATAAGTTTTTTAAATCAGCCTTCACCGAAAAAAAACAAGAAAAAACAAAAAAACCAAAGTACTGTATACTTAGTGACGTCACAGAGCATATCATGATTAAGCACAAGAATTTGCGAATCTCGGCATCTTGAGTGACTTGCAATTAAAAGCTGTTATCAAATGTGGGACCAGTAAAAAAATATAGATGAACCAGGCAAGCCTCACTTTAACTGCTTCATCATCGATTCTTTATCAATTCTTTCCCTCAAATGTGCTTTGAGGGAAAGTGGTTGCAGAATCGGTTACGAGCCGACAAAAATGAGTCGAGATCACTTTTGGCGGTTGATATCCAGGGACACCAACGTGGAGGTTTCTGTGACTTAAATTGCTAATTAGGCATATGAGTCAACACGATGAGCTTTTAATTTTAGGCAGCCTCCAAAGTTACATATTTGAGAAGTGTAAATGTGTACTTATCAACAGTACTTAAACAGTTCTCTTCAAAAGTAAAATACTACTTTACAAATAATACTAAATAATACTAAAGCCTAATTCGAATACCACAACATAGAGAGGGTGTCACTCCTGAAAACGAGGGCTCTATAATAATGTCTTTAATGTAGAGCTTTGAACTAATTGGGTGCCTATTTCCATGTTTGCAATAAAAGATCTAATTGATAAATAAGAATAAAGCATACCATTGCAATGTAGTTATATTTTTTGACAAGTTGTCTGATGTTCTTGAATTCTTCTTCTAAATTGGACTGCCATATGTCCCTTATACCAGATTCAGATACGGCAGTGGGCATTTTTCTTGTCTTTCACAGAACGAATCTAAGGGATATCCAGTTATATCATATGATTTCAGTTCGCACATGACACTACCTGGGTCTTGACAAAGTTCGATAAAAGAACAGGCTGGAACCAACTTTTAAAGCCTAAAACCATAGCTATGCCTACCTGAAGCAGATTGATAACTATTTCTTTCTGTTACTCTTAATTATCTGTCAAGTATATTTGCTTCAGTAAGTTTAGTTAGTTTCTTGCATCAAAACACGTCAATGTTTTACTGCCCAAATATGCCATCCTCTCCACCTTATCCTCTCTCTCTCTTTCTCTCATCTGAAAAACAGATAGTATCTAAATGTAGAATTGGGCAGAAATCCAGCTTTACATGTCATTTATCACCGATTTTGCACCTTCTCCTCAGCAGAAGTGACGTAGGCCAGTCAAACTACTATCGAGTCCTAAGTGGAAAAACAGCGAATCATCCAACTCTCTCAGTAGAATTTCAGTTCCGAAAATGAAACCTGAATTGGTAACAAAAAGGCTCTACTATCTCGACTAGGATCTCACCTTTAAAGCCTATTTCAAAATCGCAACCAGGAACCTTTACTCATTTTCAACATCTACCAAGGTCTTCCGCCATTTTCTTTTTCGAAAACTCGTTTGAATAGAATGCGAAATGTGTTGTGTACCAGTCCTCCTGCAGCTATGTTGGGGGGGGGGCACAATTCGACAAGCAGGGTTGCTCAGTGCCCTAAAGCCCACGTTTAATGAATCATAGGAATCTTGACTTCACGTTAAATTAGGATAAAGGACCAGAAGGACATTTTTCGATAAGAGTTGGATTCCAAGCGTCTTCAAATCTACCTACTGATCCTTAGGTAGGCTGGACATGGAAATTTGATCCTGCGAGGGAGGCCAAATTTTAAAGTGTTCCAAATCGGAAGAAATATGAACACTTTTATCAATAGAAAGATTGTGCGAAATGAAGCTATGAAATTATTTTTCTGCTATTTGGAAAACTTCTCTCGATCACCATTAATCACTTTGAAATATGTGGAACTCTAAGGATTATCAGATGGAAAGGACTGCTTTGACCTGTCGCTTTTCAATTATAAATCTACGTAGCACTATGGTAGGATCCCTTTAACGCATGCCTTGTATTCTTGTATGTATCTCACTTATTTGAAACAATACAACACCATCTTTGACAAAATTTCGATACCGAGAACCAGCAACTTAATATAAAGCAGTAACAATTTTCATCAAAGATAAAGCTGATCTCTAATTTAGTGCACAATTCAAAAACCTCTTGACTGGCACAAAATATTCATCTGGTCATTAACTAGTAACCATCTGATACTATAAAGGCTGAAATTTTGGGGCATTGGCCACGTAAGATCACAAGGAAATTCTAAGGCTGTTCATTCTTTTCCGCCTGCCATTGGTACACTTTTAGAAAGCCGATGGGCAACAATTTTATGACCTAGATCCCAGACTGGTCACTGTCCTAAATAAGGGACCATCATATGTCACTGCTGATCCAAAACAATTTACCGATACAAATCTTCTATCAAAAGCCTGCCTACAAGCAGCAGTTGATAAATTGGAAGAACAAAATATCGCTAGAAGTGTCTTGAATGAGCTCAGGGGAGGCATTTCCCGCATCATCGCCAAATGTCAAACAACCGGCACCACTATCCTCAAGTCTAAGAGACAAAGTGTACCAGAAACCTCCACAGACTCAATGGTTATTATACCTGCAGATAAGAGGAAACGCCTTATGGCTATAGACAAGACCTATTTTGAAGTTGTCCTTCATAAGAGCACAATTGCAACTAACAACGACCAACAAAGAAATTCAAAACTAACCCAACCAAGAACAGAACAGATCAAATTTAATGGGCAGCTGAACAAGATTGCAACTAAATACGGTAAAAATCATCCAGAATTATATAAGGCATTTAAGGACAGCATCTGTAGTGAACCGTTACCTTGCCCGGTGTATTGTTTACCAAAGGATCAAAAAGGGGGAGAATTGAAAGGAAGACACATTCACGCTGCCACTGATACTCCAGCCACTCATCTCTCCAAATTCTTGTACCTGCACATTTAAAGAATACACAATAATTTTTCAGCTTTATTTCTGCACTGGATAATGTCAAAGGCTTTTGCAGTCTAAATGTATGGAATCTCTATGGATCCATTCATTCCTCTGAATGATCGTGAAGATGGTACACCTATAAAACAGCGACTGAACTAGTACACCCGATCGATCTTTGCCTACTATTGCAGTTACGGCAATAACCTAGCCCCTACTTTAGCCATTATTTACACGAACAACGTAGATCAAAGGATCCGATCACGGTTCAACATAGAATTACAACTTGAAAGATATATCGATGATATATTCATACCTTGGGCATCGGACAGTATAACACCTGCTTGTATCCTGAACACGGCTCCCGATCATAAAATTTACATTGGAAAATCCAGAAGAAGACCGTTTACCACTTCTAGACACTATGGTCACCTTACATCGCAATACAGGCAGTTTTTCATCGACATTTTTACACAAGACCAATCCATTGGCTACCGAAGATCATTTATCAAATCTACCGTCACAAGCGCCTTACGCAAAAAAGAAGACCCCTGAGCAGGAGCAAGATAATAAAATATATCTGATTCAAATCAAATGCCGTTTATCAATGATCTCAAACGACAAACTGAAGCAGTCATCAAACGGACAGGAATCAGCAACATCCGGGTTTACTGTGTGAATGGCATATCATCTGCGAGCGTTTTCAAAGCGCCAAGAGACAAACAGCTCTGTCAAGATCACTGTGATACTTGCTCTGGTGCAAAAGGAGCCGACAGGTGCTTAGCTCAAAACAGTGTGCACGAAATCGATTGCCGGCACTGTCACCACACATACATTGGAGAATCAAGTAGAACCATTGGATCTAGACTGAAAGAGCATGTACGAATGCAGTCTATGTGCACTTAGCTACCCATAAGAAAAGTCCTTCTTTAAGTGATATCTCCTGGGAAGTATTACACAATAACATCCAAGCCTTGAACACATGCAAAATCGTGGAAGCTTCACAACGCTTAAGTGACAACAAACGAAGACACAACCGGGAAAAACTACATAGGCACGACTGAAGGAACATTCAAACAGCGATTTACTCAACACAAACTGTCATTTAAGAACAACAAGTACTCCAACAGCACCGAACTTTCCAAATACATCTGGCAACTTAAGGACAAAAAAACAGACTACCGAGTACAATGGACTGTCATCACTGCAGCTCAACCATACAACAACATCTCCAAAAGGTGCGACCTCTGTACATCGGAAAAACTATACATAATCAACGGCCACAACAATAACCCCCTGAACAAACGCTCTGAACTTATCTCAAGTGCCGACACGAGAACAAATATTATTTAATGAACAATAGCATCACCTAGACCAGGGGTGCTCACACTTTTTCAGCATGGGAGCCACTTTTGAAATGACCAAGTCAAAATGATCTACCCATTATATCTATTGAGAAATATATTGAGGATTCTTACAACTTATGTTGATGTATAACCACATATGTTGCACAACGCAACATAATTCAGAACTGAACAGACTGAACAACATAATTATGTACATTTTTTGCCATCACCTGAGCTCACTCTGATGACTTGCACTGAATTGAATCAGCCAAGGATACATAGTCCAGACAGTAGCTGCTGACAGCTAGCCTCAAGCACATTTCCAAATGCTCATCAGTCACAGTGGAGCGGTACTTGGACTTAATTATCTTCATGTGGGAAAAGGCTGACTCACATAAATAAGTGGAGCCGAAAAATGCAGTCACGGAGGTAGCACATTTCCTCATGTTGGGATACTTTCCCTCTGCTAGTAAGTTCCAGAATTGTCCATGAGCTCTGGACTTCAGCTCAATGTCAGTTTGTAGTGTGAGTATCTCATCTTCCACTCCAGAAGAGTTCATGTGAAACAGTGTTGCAATTTTTGCTGAGAGAAAATCAATCTCCACATCTTCCCGAGAAGGAAAACACATGAATGCTGCAACTGGCTCGAGCAAATAAAAGTCTTGAAAGCGTTTTTCAAACTCTGACAGACAGTTGTCAATCTGTTCTGTGTAGCGTGCACTGTCAAGTTGCACACAGGCCTTCCCTTGCATCTCCAGCTCTGTTGAGAATAACCCCCTATCTCGCTGGTACAAGGATCGTTTACCAAGTGCAGAAATTCTTTCAAGAAACACAACTCTGTTTGCGTTGACTCCAAATATCTATTTCATTCCTTACACTCAAATATCTCTAACCCTTTCTAATACACTCTAATACACTCTACATCACTCCCCTTCTTAACATGCGTTAAAATCACTTCTTATAAAGGTATGGTTAGTTCCTTGTTAGTATTGACGTACATGATCTTAAAAATACAATCCAATCATATCGTATGATTATGAGTAACAAAAACAGGCGCGTATTAACAAACATCTGGAACCTCGTATCTATCCGTTCCTAAGTGAGGTTCTGACGCAAATATCACAAAAACAACAATAACAGGAAAATTCTTCCATGACTTATAGTGGATGCCGACAAATGAATGAAAAGTACCTAATGCAACGTGGCTAACAAAAATTAATGTAAACCGGTGGATTACCCTAACACTCCCCCCTCCTTGACTCAGAAGGAGTCAAGCAAGAGGCGAGTCTTACACTGCGCATCCCTAGCTGCCGCACGCTGCGGGCGCCTAACCCCCGGTGGGTTCTCTGCACATCTTTCACCTTGTGTTTCACATTCTTCGCCATTCTTTCCTTCATCTTCAATCTCCACTCCCGTCTTTGCTCTAACACATTCTAAAGGATAAAGTTTCTGTAAAGGTCTACATATAAATTCTGGCTTACCTTTACCTGCTTTTCGTAACTTAGTTCCTCTAACAACCCCATCCTTTCCGACAACGAGATCCTCTACAATAGCCATTTTCCACATACCTCGTTTCAAGTTGTCGTCGTGTACTAAAACAACGTCTCCTTTTGAAATATTTGGCGATTCTTGTTTGCCTGATCTATGTACCTCTCTCAATCCAACTAAATATTCTTTATGCCACCTTATGTATGTATGTTTATGTAAGTTAGAAATATTATCGAATACATTATTATCTACTCGTTGCTGAATACCTTCTGCTAAAGCAGATAATCGCCGACCGAAAATCAAATGAGATGGAGTCAACATCTCCACCCCAGGTTCATCATAATCATAAATCAACGGCCTAGAGTTTACCGTGTTTTCTACTTCTGTGAGGACTGTATATAACTCTTCGAATGCCAATCGTGCATTACCCAATACTTTTCTCAAACATCTCTTTACCTGACCGACCATCCTTTCAAAATGTCCTCCCCACCATGGAGACCGTTCTAAGTTAAATTTCCGCTGAATACGCTTGTTTCCTAAGTACCCTTGAAATGCTTGGTCTGTTTCGAGTTTGTTAAGTAAATTAGATGCTGCTTTGAACGTCTTCACGTTATCTGACACAATAATAGTCGGTGTGCCTCTCCGTGCACAAAACCTGCGAAAGCAAAGAATAAAAGTTGCTGTACTTAAATCATAGACCAATTCCAGATGAACAGCTCGTGTTGTACTGCACGAAAATAGAGCAATATAACACTTATTCATCCCCTTCTTAATTCTACAATACAGCGGTCCTGCAAAATCAATACCAACACTACTAAACGGCGGTGCTTCTGAGACTCGAAATGCTGGTAGCGGCGCCATAGTTGGAGAGTCAAATGCGTTTCCCTCTAATTTCTTGCATATCAAGCATCCTTTTAGGACCTTTTTGACATACTGACGCCCTCTTGTAATCCAAAACCGCGACCTAACTTCTGCAAGGGTTGCTCTTACCTTGCAGTGATGGACCCTCTGATGACAATCCAAAACTACAAGCTCCGTGAACGTATGATCTCTAGGTAACATAATTGGGAACTTTGCCCCTAGAGAGAGATCCGAATTTTCCAGCCTTCCGTAACCAATCAAGATTTCGTTTTGTTTCCTAATATCTAGATTTGTCCTGACCTTATCAAAACTTGGGTTCTGTTGTAAATCGATCTGCGAATCTTTTATCCAGCTAATTTCTGCTCTCTCAATCTCATCTCTGCCAATCGGTTCCAACTCCAAGTCCTGTCCTTCCTTTCTACATTTAAGATTCGCAACAAATCGTTTTACCCATGCTGTTACCCTGAGCAGTTTACTAAGTGAACAAAATCTGCTCAAATCAATAATCCCACTTAACTATGGTTGTTTCTCTGCTACCACTGATAAGGTATTAGACTTTCTCTCTTCCTCTTTCGCGTCTTCCGATTCCATCAAGACCATAGTCTTAGGCCATTCTTCTTCGTGCTTTCTTAACCATTTAGGCCCTTCCCACCACAATTTATTTTCAACCAACTGCCTAATGGTGACTCCTCTAGACCCTAAGTCTGCTGGGTGTTCCAATCCACTCACATGCCCCCATTCGTCCTTTTTTGTAAGGGTAAGTATTTCATTGACCCTGTGCTGAACAAACTGTTTCCACTCATTTTTGTTTTGTATCCAATACAAGGCGGTCTTGCTATCTAACCACAGCCTAACCTTGTCAATATTAACTTGAGATTGGAGGGCATTCTTAACAGTGTTCATCAAAACTGCTAGGATTCTAGCCGACATTAACTCTAACCTTGGTATAGTTGGCGATTTGAGTGGGGCTACCCTGGTCTTAGAGCATAATAGCTGAGAGAAAATACCTTGGAAGTCCCATAAACCATGTATACGACTGCACTGTATGCTTTCATGCTGGCATCTCCAAATCCATGTAACTGGCACCACAAAATTCCACCTTCACTCTTATCATACACACACCTGGGTATACTGACTGTTCCCATCGTTTGAAGATCCTGAAGCCAACCTTCTCATAAGGGTAACTTATCTGCAGGGAGAGGTTCATCCCAGCCTACCTTTTCCTTACACAAATCCTGGAACAATACTTTTGCTATGACTGCAACTGGGCTTAGTATTCCCAAGGGATCAAACAACGATGCTAGGGTGCTAAGGATTCCCCTCTTTGTTGGTACCTTTCCCCTTACTTTCAACATTTTACCCAATTCAAATTCAAGATTGTCTTTTTCTGTGTCCAACACAATACCTAATACCTTGGTTTTCTCCCCTGTCTCATCAGCCAGGCCTAATGTTTCCTTTGCAAGGGAACGCTCCTCGAATTCTTCTTCTCTTTTGAAATTCTCTACTTCCTGAAATTTCTTACGTACAACTC
This sequence comes from Pseudorhiza aurosa, assembly GCA_964026355.1. NCBI lineage: Eukaryota > Metazoa > Cnidaria > Scyphozoa > Rhizostomeae > Lychnorhizidae > Pseudorhiza > Pseudorhiza aurosa. The sequence goes on along the minus strand of OZ032114.1, from coordinate 1,263,333 downwards.
TGTCATTGGACTTCAACTTTCTCAACTTAAAGCCTCCTACCTGCATTCTTTCTTTTGCTTTCTCATATAGTGCAATTGCCTCTTGCGGGTTACTACACCCCGTTACTAAATCATCTACATAGAATCCATCAATCAACTTTTTTGCAAATCTTGTGTCGATCTCTTGAAATGTTTGAATATGATGCCTTAGAACTGCATTTAGAATAAATGGTGAAGAGTTCACCCCAAAAACCACTCTATTAAATCGATAAACAACAATCTTTGGTTCATCTACTGACATACTATCAACCCAAAGAAATCGCAAATAATCTCTGTCATTTTCATCAATTTCGACGTTCAAAAATGCCTTTTCTATGTCCCCTATGATTGCTACATTCTAATCTCTGAATCTCAATAGCAAGTCAAAAATGAATGGTGTCATAGGTGGTCCCACGTGAAGACAATCATTTAACGACATTCCTGATTTCCTGGCTTTGCAGGATGCATCAAATACAATACGAACTTTTGTTGTTTCTGCTTCATCACGTATGGCTGCCTGATGAGCTAAGTAATGCATCTTACTTACATTATCTATGGCTGTTACCCTTTCTATAATGCCCATTTGCTCTTGCTCTCTAATAATCTGATCATATTTTTTCATAGAATCTGGATCCTTTCTTGGTTTCTTAATCTGATTTGTAGGCGCATTAAACTAATCTCATAATTAGAAGGAAGATCTCCCTGACCAACCTTCCATGGCAACCCAGCCCGATACCTTTCTCCAGTAAAACATACATTATCAATCAAAGTCTCCTGTACGTGGTCTTCTTCCTTAATTCCTAAGCTTTCTAAATCCCATAGTTTGTTTACCATTGTATCCATGTGTTGCTTTTCTGATTTGACTGATGAAGACACGAAATTAATGCTAGCATGAGAATAATCGTCAAGCTTACCCACTTTCAGAGGCCCTGAAAGTACCCATCCAAGCAATGTCTTTATGGCAACCGGTTCTTGAGGCCCCCCTCGTATTGTCTGCCCATTCATGAATTCCCAGAGGAAATTTGCACCTATCAGGATGTCAACCTGTAAAGATTCTCCATGCCGTGTCACATCTGAAAAGTAAATCTGTTTCAGATGATCAAAATTCTTTTTAACTATATCGATCCGTTCATTAGGTATGTTGGCAATTTCCTCCACAACATAACATTGAACTTTAGCACTCTGTTGACCTGTAACTGGAAATAATTCTATTTCAACAACATCTCTCAATTTCGTTTCTGCCTCACTCGCCCCAAAGGTCTTCACTGACAATCTCTCTTGCCTAACAGGCTGTAAACCAATCTTACCAACAGCTCTAGCTGCAATAAATGACTGATGAGAACCAGAATTAAAAAGCACGTTCACTAAACACTCTCTATTTCCTTCTACCTTGCCTATAGCTGTTTGCAAGGCCACTCTCTCTCTGCAATAAGTACTTCCTACCCAGGTTGCAGCTTGCGGATTAAGCGTCGCAGAATTAGACTTAGCCGCGCTTTCCTTGTTTACATTACTTTCTAAGCCTCCTTGTTTAGGCTTATCGCAAATAGAAGCATGGTGCTTGCCGTTGCAATGCCTACATAACGTATTGCACCTACATACGTATGCCCTGTGACCGGACATTAGACAAATAAAACATTTCGCATACTTTCTTAGAATACTCTTACGGTCATGGCTAAATTTTACTTTTTTACAGTCGGCAGGCTCGTGCTTGTGCAAACAATAAACGCAAGTATTATCATCTGCTTTTTCTGTCAGCAAGGCATTTGCCGTTCCAAATGCTTCTCTGCTCCCCACAGCAACTGGCCCATTCCTTCTGTCCCCGCTACTACCAGATAATCCCATTTCTCGGACACCAGCATTTACCGTCTTCAGTGGCACATAGCTCTCCCTCAGCGAAATTTCCTTCTCAAGCCCATCGAGAAAGTTTTGCAGGGTCCAATCCATTTGATCTGCGCCGCTGAACCGAATCATGCTGAGTCTAACCGTTTCTGGGATCCTTTCCATCAAGACAGGGACTACGAAGTCTGAGTACGTTGCCATGTCGACGCTAAGAGCCTCCAAGCCACGTAGGTGGGTCTCAATCTCGTCATGCATTGCTCGGAGTCGTGCGAAATTCTTCTCACTGAACACAGGCGGTATGGAAATTAGCTGGTTAATATGAGCTCGTTGAATTACGTTAGGCTTCCCAAATCGCTTTCTCAGTAAATCTACCGCTGTATCGTACGAGCTGTCCGTTGTTGAGATGCCTGCGATCACAGCTCTGGCCTTGTCCACCCCCCTTCAGATAGTTCAATTTATCCACGTTGGCCAGGTTTTCATTCTGATGGATGGCGCTGTTAAAGCCATCCCAGAATTCCTGCCATTCGTGTATCTTGCCCGAAAAAGGTCGTAAATTGAACTTCGGCAAATTAACCACTACTTTCTTGACTCCATTTCTGCTGGAAAGTGAATTGAGACTTTCCGACGAATTTGATCTTGCCAATTTTTCCGAAGCAGGCCTCAACGCGGCTTCCTTTATGGCCAAAATCTCACATCCGATCTTTTCTCGATAATCGTTCGTTTCGTCGCATTCTTTATTTATTTCTTCGTCTTCAGCGCTCTCTACTAACGTGTCCAGAATTTCGTCGTCTAGTTCCTTCAATTCCGTGCGTCTTTCTTCTAACTCTTCACGAAAGTGTTCTAATTTTTTCCAGCCATCTCCGTCCGATCCCCTTTTCAGAGCTTCTTCTACCCTTTGGATCAAAATGGTTGCTGTACGTCTTTTTGATGCTCGTTTTCTCTTCGCTTTTTCTAAACTGCTCATTTCTCACTCGGTTTTCTATCCGGCTCGGTGGACCACAATGTTGAGAATAATCTCCAATCTCACTGGTACAAGGATCGTTTACCAAGTGCAGAAATTCTTTCAAGAAACACAACTCTGTTTGCGTTGACTCCAAATATCTATTTCATTCCTTACACTCAAATATCTCTAACCCTTTCTAATACACTCTAATACACTCTACATCACTCCCCTTCTTAACATGCGTTAAAATCACTTCTTATAAAGGTATGGTTAGTTCCTTGTTAGTATTGACGTACATGGTCTTAAAAATACAATCCAATCATATCGTATGATTATGAGTAACAAAAACAGGCGCGTATTAACAAACATCTGGAACCTCGTATCTATCCGTTCCTAAGTGAGGTTCTGACGCAAATATCACAAAAACAACAATAACAGGAAAATTCTTCCATGACTTATAGTGGATGCCGACAAATGAATGAAAAGTGCCTAATGCAACGTGGCTAACAAAAATTAATGTAAACCGGTGGATTTCCCTAACAAGCTCTGATGCCAGGTTCTGGAAGTTTGCCAAATCATGGCGCTGCAGCTTTGAGGACAGATGTTGCAGTTTGCGTTTGAAAGCATTAACTGAGCTGATCATATTTATCACTGTTTTGTCTTTTCCTTGCAGCTCTAGATTGAGGTTTTTCAACATGTTTGCCAGGTCAGTTAAAAATGCCAAGTCTAACAGCCACTAACCGTCACATAGTTGCTTGTATTCTGCATGCCCAGTTGCACCGAAAAACTCTTTAATCTCCGGAAAGAGCTCTCGAAATCTTTGCAGGAATTTCCCTCGGCTAAGCCACCTCACGTCAGTGTGTAGCAACAAGTCAGAGTGGTCGCAGTCAGCCTGCTCCAGATGTGCACGGAATAACCGTCTTTGAAGAGACCGGGCTCGAATAGCACAGGCGATCTTCGTTGCGACATCCATGATTTCTTTCATGTTGAGCATTTTAGCGCATAATGCTTGTTGGTGGATTATGCAATGGTAATTCAGAAAGTCTGGGAAAGCATCGTCCTGCCTACACTTAGCAATAAATCCATTCAAGTGACCAATCATTGCAGGTGCGTCATCTGTGGTGATAGAAACCAATTTGTACACCGGCAGCTGGGTTTTCTCAATAAAGTTTTCGAACGACAGAAATATGTCCTCTCCTCGCGTCTTTTCTTTCATGGGCAGTAATGTTAACAGTTCCTCTCTTGCAGTCATATCACTGAACACCATACGAATGAAAACGCACATCTGGGCTGTGTCACTCACGTCCGTAGATTCATCCAACTGCAGTGAGAAACACTCGCAATCTCCGATGTCCTTCCACATTTGCTGCGTAAAGTCCTCAGCCATGGCTTCATAACGCCGTGTAACTGTACTCCTTGACAGCTGGAGTGCTTTGATCGAAGACAGGATTTCTGCTTTATTTTTAAAGTCCCGGAACAATGAGTCCGCTGCTTCAACGAATGCCTCTTTTACCATCTCTCCATCTTGGAATGACTTCTTGTTTTTAACGATGATGTGACTTACTCGGAATGATGCTTCGGTGGCAGCTTTCACTTCAGAAGTAGCTTGTGTGAAAAATGACTGCTGTCCCAATAACTGAGATTTTAGCTCCTTCACCTGTCTTTCTCAGCTCGCATTTCGGTGGGAATTCAGTATCGTATGTTCCATGAAGAGTCCGAAAATGCCGCTCCACATTTCCCTTCTTTGGTATTGCGACGGTAGACTGGCAGACGAGACAAACGCACTTTGAAAATGTCATCGTGAAAAAAAAGTCCTCCTCCCATTCCGTATGAAAGTGATAGATTTTTTTCTTTTTACTTGGTCCAGCTCCCCCACTCATTTTTATACCCTATCTTACGTTTAAGAGGAAAAAACCGAGCGAAGAATTAGGATGTAACTAACGACTAGCTTGTTAGCTTTGCAGCGCTCATGGGCGTTGTTTGAACACGCACAGTGACCTAATTGTACGGGGAAAAAGTCAGATGTCATCTGACTGGTTGTCCTGTGTATCAATCAAGTGACGTGATGGCTGATAGGCTGGCGTCTAGTTTTTTTATTCAAAACAACTCAACTTTATTTGTATAGCGTCAGTTCATGACAATGTCACCTCACCTTGTCATGTGATCTACCAATAGTACCTTGGAGATCGACTGGTAGATCGCGATCGACGTATTGAACACCCCCAACCTAGACAATAGACAGTAACTTGCCAACGGCTTCTTTTATCCTAATTTTATTTTATTCTTATTCTATTTTTAACCCATTCATTTATTTTAAAATCAATGTAATTCGGAATGTGTTTCAGTTATAGTCTGTCTGATGAGTGCCTTCGCACGAAACTCAGAGTAACAGAGAATCGGTCTTTTCCTTTTCTGCATTTAGTAGTTAAGAAAAGCCGGATCGTCGACACCCACTAGTATAGCAAAAAACAAAATCCACTTTCTGATTTTACCGTTTTTTATCCAAACCGTTTTTTTCCACATTTTAACCCACATGAGTAGAGCAAAACCATTTTTCCCCACAACACAATTTATTCATTTTTTCATGTAGAGTTTTAAATTTAAAAACTGTCTATAAGAGTTACAAAGTTTACGTGCAGAGTAAAAAACAAAGTCACACCAATCTCAAAGATGAATCAATTATATGTACCATTCTCAAAGCTGGCAGTCGACGCTGTCTTTAAGATTTTTGATAAAGAAAAATCAGAAACCAAATATGGAGAAACACTTGTAAAAATCTATTTGGAACAAAACCCAGCAGATAATAATTATGACTCCATAATAAAAACATACGCACCAAAATGTTTGAAAGAAAAGATGACAGAAGATACAGAAATGGATGAATATATTATTTCAAAGGGTAATGACAAAGGAAAGAAAACAATAAAAGTATTGTAACTTGAATCAGATAGTAATAGTTATCCACAAGAAACAGACTTTGAAAGTATAAAAGATGATTTAACACAAGCACAAAAGATTGAAATCGCGTTGAAAATAAGTCATACATACATCGTAAGAGATGTGTTTTACTTTAATACAAAATATGGTGCAAGCGGCATCGCAGAGTTAAAAGATGAAGAAACTAAAGAAACAGTAAGAATATATTTACCAAAATCAATCAAACAAGACATTAAACTGAATAGAAAAAGGAATAAGAACAAGGTTGATAATGAAAAAATAAAATATGAAGGTTTTGAAATCAAGGGTAAAGTAAAGGTATATAAATATAAATACACCTTTGAAAAATTAAACTAATTGTTTACAGAATGAAAATATCAAACCAATATTACCAAACAATGAATGTTTTTGATTATCAATAATTATTTTTATTTTCATTTAAAGTTTTAAATTTACTACTGTATATAAGAGTTACAAAGTTTACGAGTAGAGTAAAAATTAACACAACAATGACATAAATTATTCCAAGATGTAACTGGTTAATGCTAGGTCAAGAAAGAACCTGCAATAGGTTGGTAAAGTGTGAAGGGTATTGTGATTATCATGCTAAACAAAAAGTAAAATCCTTTCCATGTATGAGTTGTGGAAAAGGAACAAGATCATCCTTAGGTATGTGCAAAGGCAAGCAATGTAATTATGAGGAGCTAAGATATAAAAAGAAAAAATTAATAAAATCAAGGAAACAGAAGAACGTATAATAACCAAACATTATAAAAAGAAATTACATGAAGAACTAATTAAGAAAGTAGAAACAATATATTAAGTAATCAACCAATTTTTTTCTCAACTTATTATATACGAATAATTATTTATTTCTGTATTAGACATTTGATATTCTGTATTTTATAAGCGCTCATCACTTTCCTCTAGAGTAGCACAACATGTCTCAACTAAAAATGGTACGAAAAGAAAATGCTCTGAAAGATGTATTTAGAACTTTCGAACTCAACGGTTCGGATGATACTGATTTAAAAACTTATCTTGAAATGGCAGCTCCACATGTGGAAAAACAAATAAAAGAAGAATTAAAAAAAGATAAATCCTTGAAAGTTGAAATGGCAGTAAAAGTTAACATGGCAAGAAGGTCAATCGATAAAATTATCAAAGCATCACCATTCTTTCGCTCCGGAATACAACACTTTAACAGCTCAACAAACATACTCGAGACTTATGAAAATATGAAACAAAAGACAATCGAATCGTTTGCAACATACACCAGCGGGGTAGTGGTTGGATATTTCAAAGCATTGAAAATTTATTTCTAAAAGTTGATAGATTTAATCCGCTAAGAGGAGAAGGTCATATTAACTTACCCGCTGCTATTAAGTCAAAAGGAGCAATTATAAACGTACAAAACAAAGATAACAGATGCCTTGAATATGCAATTTTGTCTGCACAGCGAAATAAAGGAAAAGTATGAAAGACCATCAAAATATAAAGCACACTTGGGTAAACTTAATTTTACTGGTATTGAATTCCCAGTTTCACTAAAAGATATTGACAAATTTGAAAAAAATAATCCTGAAATAAAGGTCAACGTGTTTGGATATGAGAAAAGCGTGCACATATCAAGATTAAATATAACAGACCCACAAAATGCAATTGATTTGTTGTTTATTACCAACGAAGAAAATCAACATTATTGTTGGATAAAAAACTTTTAAAGACTAGTTTCCTCCCAAGTCTCCAAACATAAAGCCGTATCATATTTCTGCAAAAGATGTTTAAACAAATTTTCATCACCAGAAAAGTTGGAAGAACATATCGAGATTTGTAAAGAAAACTCAGCTTGTAAAATTGAAATGCCAAAGCCAGGTGAAACAATTACATTTAAGAATTTTAACAAATCAATGAGAGTTCCATTTGTAATCTACGCAGAATTTGAAGCTGTTACAGAAAAAATAGATTCAACCACACAAAATCCAGAAAAATCGTATACCGAAAAATATCAAAAATATACTCCATCAGGATTTTGCTATTATGTAAAAAAAGAAGGTGAAGAAAATTATGCTGAACCAGTTGTATACAGAGGTGAAGATTGTGTGCAGAAATTTTGTGAAATGATTGAAGAGGAAGTAAAAGAATAGCTGAAATTTATAAAAATATAATTCCTCCTGAAATGACAGCAGAAGATCATGACAAATTTCAGTCAGCAGTGGATTGTCATATTTGTAGCAAAAATTGAACAACAACAAAACAATTTTGTTCAAGAAAGATCCAATTCATAAATCTTGTTTACCAAAAGAATATAAAGATGCCTCAGAATTTTGTTTGAGAGGTGTAATGGAAAAAGATGATTGGTGCAACTACTTTAAAAGTGTAATTGTGTAATTTTTAAAGGACTCCTAACAGGTGAAACAGTTAGAGACCATGATCATTTAACAGGGAAGTTTAGAGGTGCTGCACACAGCCAATGTAATTTGCAATATCAGCTGCCAAAATTTGTGCCTGTCATATTTCACAACTTGTCAGGTTACGATTCACATTTGTTCATAAAACAATTGGGTAAAACACAAGGAAACATCAAATGCATACCAAATAATGAAGAAAAATATATAAGTTTCAGTAAATCAATCTTGCCAGAAGATGCTGAAGATAACAAGAAAAATAGAATTGAAATTAGATGCATTGACAGCTTTCAATTTATGGCATCATCACTCGACAGTCTTAGCAAAAATCTTTCGCGGGAACAGTTTAGAGAAATGAAGAAAGTCTTCGAAGGTGATACAAACTTGTTGATCAGAAAAGGAGTTTACCCATACGATTATATGGATAGTTTTGAAAGATTTAACGAGACCGAGCTACCTGTGAATGAGTTTTATTCAAGGCTAAACGACTCAGATGTAGACCCAAAAGGTTATGAACATGCACAAAAAGTATGGAAACACTTTGGCATATAAAATATGGGTGAATACCAAGACTACTACTTGAAAACTGATGTAATCTTGTTGGCTGACATATTTGAAAACTTTAGAGATGTTTGTTTAAAAAATTACAAACTAGATCCAGCATGGTATTATACATCGCCAGGGCTCAGCTGGGATGCACTGCTAAAGAAAACTGAAATAAAGTTGGATTTACTAAGCGATGTAAACATGATTTTGTTCATTGAAGGCGGAATAAGAGGTGGAGTTAGCATGATTTCAAACAGATATGGAAAAGCAAACAACAAATACATGGAAAACTACAACCCTGACGAAGAATCAAAATTTATAACGTATTTAGATGCAAACAACTTGTATGGATGGGGGATGAGTCAAAAGCTACCGTACAAGAACTTTAGATGGGTAGATGAAAAGAATTTAGTTGGCTTAGATCCCACTCTACTAGGTGCAGAAGACGAAACTGGTTATATATTACAAGTGGATCTAGAATATCCAAAAGAGTTACACAACTCACATAATGATTACCCACTTGCACCAGAAAACATTACCATTAATAAAATAGATAAATTAACACCAAACTTGAACAACAAAACAAAGTACATTTTACATCTAAAAAATCTTCAGTTTTACCTTAGCTTAGGACTAAAGTTGACTAAAATCCATAAAGTGCTAGCGTTTGAACAAAAAGATTGGATGAGACCATACATTGACTTGAACACAAATCTTAGAACTGCTAGCAAAAATGATTTTGAAAAGGATTTCTTCAAGTTGATGAATAATTCTGTCTTTGGAAAGACTATGGAAAACATAAGAAACCGAGTTGATATAAGACTTGTAAATGAAGAAAAACAAGCCGAAAAGTTGGTATCAAAGCCAACGTTTGAAGGAAGAACAATATTTTGCAAAATTTAGCAGCAGTTCACATGAAAAGAGTAAAAATAAAATTCGACAAACCAATTATTGTAGGATTTTGCATTTTAGATTTAAGTAAAACGCTCATGTATGACTTTCATTGCAATTACATTGTAAAAAAGTATGGACAAAAACAAAAGTTGTTATTTACAGATACTGACTCTTTAGCTTACGAAATAAAAACAGAAGACTTTTATCAAGACATCAGTAGCGATGTAGAGGAAACATTTGATACAAGCAACTATGCAAAAAATCATCCATCAGGAATTAAAACTGGATGTAACAAAAAGGTAATTTGAATGATGAAAGATGAATGTGGCGGTAAACAGATATCAGAATTTGTTGGATTAAGAGCAAAGATGTATTCTTACTTACAGGTTAGACGAAACAGAAGAGAAAAAGGCAGCGGGTGTTAAAAAGAATGTCCTCAAAAAAGATATAAGCTTTGATGATTACTATAAATGTTTGATCGAAAGAGTAAATCCAATCTATAGAAAAATGAATTTAATCAGAAGTCATAAGCACGAGATTTATTCTGAAACTGTAAATAAAGTAGCTTTATCTGCTGATGATGATAAAAGAGTTATTGGTGCAGATGGTATTTCAACATTAGCTTATGGTCATCACATGTTATAAGAAGTAAATGAATAAAAAATTTTTTTTTTTTAAATTTTCTTTTAAATTTTTTTAACATCATTTAGCGGAATCCAACTATTAAATTCTTTAGGATAACCCTTCCATGATACTAGCGCTAATTTTTTCTTGTAATCTTTCTTGATTACTTTATCAATTCTATAAAAATCTTGATCAGTTTTTTGTAACTCATTTTCATAAAAACTTCCCTCAGTAATTTCATTGTTATAGTCTTTTATTATATATGTAGTAGGATTGGTATGTTGTATTCCTACTATAACAACAACTTCTTCACTCCAGTTTGGTGTATAACCTTTATCAAACAAAGTTCTTTTGTACTTACTAATCCTTACCCTATCTCCCACCATAAACTTAGATTTATAGATGGTTTCATCATGGATTGAATATACATCATTTTGAATAACTTTTTCATTATATTTCATGTTAGCTTCCGTTGGTGTCATTTTTATTGTAGAGTGTTTGTGGTTGTTATATTCATTAATTAAATCTGGTAATACATCGACATATTTATATGTATTATTAGCAGTAAAATATTTATTCATTTTATTTTTTAATGTACGATTAAATCTTTCAATAACAACGGCCTTACCTTCATTAAATGTACTGTACATTTTAACTTCATTCTCAACCAACCATTTTTTAAATGTGTTGTTATAAAATTCCGATCCATTATCAACCCACAATTTTTTAGGTTTCCTCTTGCTAGTTTTAACAATAGATTGAAATGTATTGGTAATTGTTTTACCTGTTTTATCTTTTATAGGAACACTCCATACAAATTTGAAAATACATTAATAACATTTAAAATATACCTAAATCCATGGTTGTAGCTTTTAAGTTGTTGCATATCAACCAAGTCAGCACTCCAAATATCATCAATATTACTGAAAATAACTTTTCTCTTTTTAAACTTTCTTATAATTGGTTTGTGTAACTCATCTGCTAACTGTTCATTCCAATTTTTTGAACTTTTTTTTTTAAAACACCTAGTCCAAGTTTTTGTTTGGTGTTGATAACTTTTCTAGCAAACATACTCATTTTTGGCAGCTCACCATAAGGAATCTTATCCAATTCAGAAACCATTTTTCTATCACATTCGTTTTTATCAACGCCTCTTGAATAACATACATCATGATGTGCTGAAATTTCATCAAATTTGTTAAAAGGAGGAACTATCCATTTAGTGATTTCACAAGTTTCTGGATCATATTCTAATTGTTTATCTAATGGATTAGATGGTCCCATGTATTTATAATTAGTAGGAGTCCAACCAGCTTTTGGTTTTGGCAATTTACCGATAAAAGAATGAATATCAAGTTTTCCACCGGCTTTACTTTTAGTAAAACAATTTTTTGATGTACAACATATTTTGCACTCACCTTTTACTACGGATCTATTATTTTTTGTGGTCGTATGCCTTATATTTAAAGACGGAGTTTTTCTTTTACATTTGGCACAATTAATTTCCATGATTAAAGTCTTTTTCTTTACATATACAGGAATAAATATTTTCAAATTATTTAAATTATTTAAATTAATTCATCGAAATTTTTAAACAGCTCTCTATTGTTTTGATTTATAAATAGAAAATCGTGTTTATCAAGAACCTCAAATTTGCACTTGTCAAATCTACATTCTTTCGAAATTCTTGCTTTTTCACCATCTGTTGGAGGATCATAAGCAATAACTTTGGAGCAATTTGTTCTTATATCTTTTGATATTGTGAAATACAATTGACTTAAGTAGACTGGACAAATTTTGTGATGTCTACCATCAGTAAAATGGTTTGCAATCTTTGCTTGTATTTTTTTATCAGCATTCATTAGATCATCAAATACAACAAGCTTTACACAATCATCAGATTCATTTTCATCTGTATTTGATACATCTTCTTGTCCACATAATAACAAGACTTGATGACCTACCAACTGAGAAACTTGGCAAACTTATTTTTTAGTGAGATCAACTTATCTTGATCTTTATTAGGAGTATATATGATAATCTGATCATAATAACATAACGGTTTTTTAATGATATGCATTAAAGTATTTGTTTTTCCACAACCAGAAATTCCACAAACAAACATTCTAAAATCAGCGCCCAACCATGATTTATGCTTTGTTTTGTCAGCAACCAACTCACTATCATAATTTGGAATCTTCATTTTGATGTACCCTTTATAGTCTATATAGCTTGTAAATTTATAATTTTGAATTATAAAATATTTAAGTAAGTGTAAGCAAGTTCAAAGAGGGTGTAATTTTTTTAGGGTAGATAAGTAACTGTATGTTAGTTAAGTCAAAAGATAAGTAACTGTATGTTAGTTAAATATTTTAATATTTTGAATTATATAAAGTATATAAGTATATATAAACTATTAAAGTATATGAAAATCAAAAAGTATGGATTTAAACAAATTGAAAAGTATAAATAAAAAAGAAGCTGCAACAACAAATATTGTTGACCAAGTTTAAGATGATGTAAGGGTTTTTAAAAATTTTACAACTTGGAATCATTGAAGAAAGAGAAAAGGCTGCTGCTCCAATTACAAGAGAACTTAGTAAAGTTGGACAACAAATAACTGATATAGATAAAAGACAAGATGAAATGATTGACCAGCTGAGAGCAAACCAACTAGCACTGATGCACTCCCAACCACAACTAGCAATTGAGTCACCAGAGCCACCAACTGCCCCTGAGACACCAAAGCGACCAAGGCATCAAAAGCAACCAATAACACTTAATTTTGATAAAAGATTTGATACAAAATTTCAAAGTGATTATGATTTACCAAGTACTAATGAATTTCCAAATATGACAAAAGATAAATTAGAAACGATAACCCAAAAAGTGACAAAAGCACAGAAATCTGTTGGTGGACGTAAAAGTGCGGCTAAAAGCACTGAGAAAAGGGATAGACTTGATGAAGATTTAGCCAAATTAAAAGAATATAAAAAAAATATTAGATGCAACAATGTCTACAGACTTGACAGAAATAATTGGAAATGGGTTTGGTCATCAAAGAAAAATAAATGCTTACAAGTTGTCAAAAGGTGGATCCTTTGGTCATGTACATATTGATCCAGCTAAACTCAGAATGAATAGACTTAGTGTTAAAGATATGGCTGGAAACAATGTAATGGATAATGTTGTTGATAATTCTCTTATAGATTTGTTAACAAAAAGATACAATCCAAAAGTTGAGTACACATCAGAAGCAAAAGATATTTTCAAAGATTTGACTCGCTTTTCTGGTTTAAAAAAAATAGAGGTTCAGGGAAACAAAAGCTACTAGGCGGAACTGTTACTTTGATACCAGACACCCCAAAAGATATTTTGGTGAGGTTGACCCTTTTACTCGGCACACGACGTGCTGGTAACAATAGTTTAGATATAAGAAATGAAATAGTTCAACTAATTGATATTGCAGCAGCAAAAAATGTAATTACAAGTGAAAATAAAAAAAGGTTAACAGTAAAAAATAATTTAAATTAAGTTAATTTTATAATTAAAAATATATACAATATATACAATATACATTATACACCAACAAAAATGAAAGAGTTGGAAAGACCGTTTGTTTTCAGTTCAACTGATGGAATCGCTGGATTAAAACCAGGTGATTTTACAAAAAAACATATTCCAAATATTATTTTGGATAAAAATAAAGAACATGATATTGCGCTTGATAAATTTAATGGTCATTATTCATGGTATAACATCAAGTCAACATACAATAATAATAAGATTAGCTATGCACATGATAATGGAAAAACCAATAATCATATTAAAAGTTCTTTAAAGGCAAATGGCCATACAGTAGATAAAAAGACTCCTGGTATCAAATTAATATTCAGTACTTCTAGATTTAGAGTATATGTGTTGCTGTCGACAGGATATAGTTTTGATCTTAGAGGTACAGATAGAAACTTTAATGATATTATTGGGTTTACAAAAATTAATATAACAACATCTCAGTTTGGACAAGTGCTACCAAACATTACAAATTCTGTTGATAATATAAAAATTAAAACATCGTTGATAGATGATTCTTTGGACGGTGGAGTGTCAACAGATGTTTTATATTCGTTTGACACGTCAGATATTTCACGTGCATATCCTTTTAAAGTAGAACCAAGGAGAAGATTATATGATAAATTAAACACAAATATTATTTCTCAAGTAAGGATATATATGACAGACTCAATAAATAGACCCATCGATTTCAACGAAGTACCAGATGGTTTAACAGTTGTAATAAAATCAGTAGACAAGGAATGAACCAAACAAAAAAATATAATAGAATAAAATATGTTGCCCCACAAAATCCAATTGATGGTGAAGGCTTGTTTGACATTTTTAAGTCAACAGGTAAAAAAATTACATCACTTGCAACTTCAAAGTTTTCAAAAGAAGTCGCTAAAAAAGCTGCTACAGCAGGTGTTGAAAAGTTTGCAGTGTCTGGTGCGGAAGCTCTTGGCAAAAGTGCTGCAGACAAAGTTGTATATAGATTATCTGCTCCAAGTATTATTAAAGAAAATAAGCCATCCCCAAATAGTGGCGCCAAAATTGCCGAAAGCTTAAAAAAAGTAGACTCTTTACCCATTCAATGATCAGAAATTGAAAACCTAAAACAACAGTTGACTCAATTTATGTAGGGATTAATTATTTTTTAAAAAAATCATTTTATTTGAACACTATTTATATATATGCTATAAAATTAACAAAGTCAAAGTCGTAGTAATGGAATACAAACAAGGTGATTTCTAGAAAGGTATGAGGAGGTTGTATATGACCTTCAAAATCCAATTAAGCTTCCAGCAAATGGAGCAACTCAAAACAAAAATTCATACAAGTTTTATGTAGATTCAACTGGTGAAGTAACTGCTCTCAATGATTGGTATAATTCTTATCTTGAAATTGATGTAGAAGTTAACAAGAAAGCAGATGGTACAACTTATGCTGCTGCTGATAATATCACTTTTGCATCAGATGCTTATTCAATCATTAGAGAATTAAATGTAAAGTATGGAGGTGTTCAGGTTATTGATACACCAAATGTAAATGAAAGTGTTGCGATTAGAAATAAAGCAGAATATTCAAGCGCTTATCTTGCTCAAGCAACGAGTACATTCTTTTATTCTGATAGTGGAACTAGCACTGCTGATCGAAAAACAAATGTTGGTTTTGCTTCGAAAGCTGCACTTACTAATGCTGTTGGTGGTGTTAATCTTATCGTGCCATTAAATAAGTATAGTTTCTTTGCTGCTTCACAAAATGTGGTTTATCCAACTGGTAAAATTGAGCTAAACATTACACTTGAAAGAGATGAAAATGTCTTGTACAAAGATGCAGCAGCTGCTGAAGGTAGATATATTGTTACAAAAATGAGACTTTGGGTTCCAAAGATGGAGTTGAATTCAGCTGGTATGAATAAATTTGGTGCAGAATTGACTGAAAAAAGAACGTGGGGATATCTAGCTGATAGAGTTGAAACATCACCAGTGTCTACGCTGCAAACTGGTACATTTGATATCTCAAGCAGTATTGAAAAACCAAGATTTGTCATGTTGTATGCAGTTGATTCAACAAAAGATGGTGATGTAACAAAAAATAGCTTTCATTATGACACATATAGAATTCCCGGTGTTGGTAGTGTAAGACAAATGACAAGAGCACAGTTAGAGGTAGGAAATGGTGATTATTATCCACGGATTGAACTTAATCCAAAAATGAATTAACAAGAGTATACAAACGATTTATTGAATATCAGAGATTTATTAACGTAGGCTCACTCGAAGGTAGTTTCATTGATAGAATGATGTTTAAAGAACTTCATTCAGCATTGTTCTTCGATTGAAAAGAGCAGAGAAATGATATGATTGATGGACCACATAAATTAAAGTTTTCATACACTCTTGATGGAGCTCCAACAGCTTATGTGTGGAAGGCAGTAGTCTTGTATGAAAGACAAATAACATCAGATCCTATTTCTGGCTCAGTTAAATTGACATTTAAGAAGAAAAACAAATAAAACTAACAAAAAAAAACAAAAAACTAACTAGCAAAATAATTATGACAAAAAAAAAATTTTTTCTACTTTTTTACTTTACATTGAAAGCATTGGTTCATGTGTAATAGCATATTTATCCAACAAATGTTTCTGAATTCTTTTTATTGTTGAAGCATTATTCAATTCGTCTTTTTGTTTAAATATCATCAATTCTGCAATATCTCCAGCTAGTGGTGCTTCTAGATTGGTTGCATTAACACTACCTAGCGCAAAACTTGTAGCACCAACGTTTTCTTTAGCAGTAAAGTTTCTGAGCTTTTGTCCGTTGCACCATACTTTTGATCCGTCTGCGCCTAATTGGGGTGACCATGTAACTGTTATAACAATCCACTTATTAAACAACGTTGGATCTGCGTTTGTTGGAAATGTTGAAATTGTTATATTATCACCACCATTATATGATGTAGATTCTTTTTTTGCATTACTTACAATAAAGTTTTTATTATCATTCATAGAAATAAAATGATCCCATCCTGTATTATCATGGCCAATAATGGCATTTTTTAACCCGACACCAGTGCTATAGGCAGTCATTCTATAAACAACAGTTATTGACAACGTTTTATCTCCGCTTGTTATATTCAAATTCATATTACATTTCATTCTATCATTAACACCATCAAAGGTAACATAGTTGTATCTGCCGTTAATTAATCCTGCTCCTGAAGTTGGTCTTTCTGCGTTTGAATATTTTACAATGTCCACCCTTTCACCAAAACTTTGATACAGTAATGATTCAACATTTGTTCCTGATAAAACGCCATATTTTGCAACTTTCGAGCTCAACGGACTATTGTCAGAGATTAACCAATGCCCGGAAGCATTATTTTTTATAAATTCATTTGACCAGCTGTGATAATTTCCATCCATCATAATAAGACTTTTAACAACAGCATCAACTATCTTTATTTTGCCAGCACTATCTCTTTCAACTCCTCCTATGGGTAAAACTGGAGCTATTAATTTGTGTGCAGTTGCAACACTAATTTTTAATTTTCCTGCTCCATCTCTTTCTATTCCACCATTTGCTAAAATGGGTGCTATCAACGTTTTTGCTTCTGGTACATTAAGTTGCAGCCTACCAGTCACATCTTTGTTAATTCCACCATGTAGTGCAACGTCAACGGACATAATTCCTGAAGCGTCTTTGATAATGCTTCCATTTAGTAAAACAGGTGCTACCAATCTTTGTGCTTGTGGCACGTTGAGTTCAAATTGGTTTCTTGCATCTTTCTTTATTCCACCAAATCTACTTATTTTTGTTGCATTCATAATGCCTAGGTCAACATAATTTTTTGTTGTTGCGTCAGCATATGCTGTTGGCTCACCTTATGAACATATCCTTTTGGTTTGCATGTGGTAGTCGTTCGAAATATCTCCATAAACTATTCTTGGTAAATAGAGATTTAAGAATCCATAGCTTACTACATCACGGTCGGCGGATGGGGTTAATGCCAAATTTATTATCTTTTTATTTTCAGCATCTATGTTTCCTGAACCATCTTTTTTAATCCATGATTCTACATATCCTTTGTTTGCTATATGATTTGATGCTGCTGGTGTTGGTACATTATCGACTAAAAAATTATTTAAATCAAAATTTCTATCCACCTTTACTCCCGTACTATCAAAGGGTAAGCTATTTAGTTTTGTTTCAACAACTCTAACATCAACTTCAATTTCGTTTACTCGTTGTGTTACTATTGAGTTTGCTTCTGCTGTGCCACCTCTAGAAATATTGTTTATAAAACCCATATTTTTTTACTCAAAATAATTTATTATGTACCTTTCGTTCTTCTTATAGTTATTACGGGCAAACTTTTTTACTACTTTTAAAAATTATTTCTCCCGAACTCTTTTAAGAAATACAAGCAATAATGTCCACATAAAACACTGCTCAAATCTTGAAGCTGGTTTGATCTATAACTTATTAAACGTATAATATAAGTTTACCAATTCTTGTGGTGGTTGCATTCCAAAACTATCGAAATAATTGACAAAGTCTGCTGTTATTTTTACGGCTACCCAATGTGTTCCTGGTCCTTCGGTGTCATCCAAATTTATGATAAAACATTGGCCTGGTATATTTTTTACTTTTGTTGGAATCTCATCTCGTGATATAACTACTTTAAAATTTTTGATTTTCAAGTATTCAACCCAGTTCATTATTTCCAAATTAGATATTGGATGATTTATAAATTCTGGTTTACTTACAACAGAGCCCCCAACAAAGGTATTTGACTGAACGGGCTGTTTGGCCCTAAAAGAAGACCCGATCCTTTTTTTTTATTTCCACTTAATAAATATTTCAAAGCTGGTATAACTGTACCGCCTCTAGTTTGTTGTGATCTAATTATAAAACCATTTCCTGATTGGGTTACATCTATTTCGCCTCGATCTATCAGTGGCAGCAGTGATTCAAACATTCTTAGTCTATCATCTTCATCTTCATTATTTTCTCCATGACATCCCCAAACAACTTTGCAATTAATGGAATTCCGATTCCCGCCAACAAAGTGCCAAGAAAACCACCTTTTTGTCCGCGTCCTGTTTTTAAAACTAATCCGCTACCACTTTTATATGATTTTACTAGTTTCTTTTGTTGTGACATGGGTAATAGTTGTTTGATTTGTTCCCTAATTTCTGGTGTATCTACTACCATTTTAACATGTTCTGGTGATAATTGATATGATCCGCCGACTGCTTTTTTAATGGCGGTCTCCTAAACCAGAAACTGCACCTGTTGCAAGTGGGGCTAAGATTTTTGGTAATATTTTTTTAGCAACACCGGTTACTATTCTAAACAAATTCATAATGCTTCCTCCGCTTGTTGCAAATTTTCTGAGTTGAGCTTTACTAATTCTAATATCAGCTCCTACACCTTTATTTTTTGCTTTTTCAAGCTTATTAATTTGAGATTGAGTAAGATTTACTGTTTCATCGCCTCTCATAAGATTGTTATATGTTAATCTTAGAGTCATTGGCGTTTTACGCTCCATTGCTTTTGCAACTGATTCGGCTTTTCCAGTCGTCAAGTTAACTCTATATGGGTGATAGATTGTAGACATTTTAGCAATTTCAAACGAATGCATATTAGTATCTTGTATTTTATTTTTTTAAATAAATAAATTGAATTTTGACATTAGTATATACATTATTATAGTTGATAACAAAATGTCAAATCTTGGTGAAATAAGAGAAATTAAAAAATTCGTGGACTTCTTTTACGAAAAAACAAATTCTGATTTTGATGACAACGTTAATCCTGTTGCTATCAAATCAGCATTAATTTATCAATATTTACTTGTAAGATATACGGGTAAAAAAGACAGTGTAAAAAATATAATAAATTCGTATAATGGTGAAATTGGTTTAATTGGACCTGGTAATGGTAGAATAACATGTTGTTTAGAGGCATTATTTTCTCGATACTCATTTTGTCATGTTCACAGCTCATTTCATGACGCGTATGGTCGATTTTACAATATATATGGTTATTGTTATTTATTTCACAATTTACCAAAATTTTGCAAAAAAAATTCATTGTTTGGTAATATTATTGGTTTGATACTTTCATTCTGTAAACAATTAGTTTAATTTTTCAAAGGTGTATTTATATTTATATACCTTTACTTTACCCTTGATTTCAAAACCTTCATATTTTATTTTTTCATTATCAACCTTGTTCTTATTCCTTTTTCTATTCAGTTTAATGTCTTGTTTGATTGATTTTGGTAAATATATTCTTACTGTTTCTTTAGTTTCTTCATCTTTTAACTCTGCGATGCCGCTTGCACCATATTTTGTATTAAAGTAAAACACATCTCTTACGATGTATGTATGACTTATTTTCAACGCGATTTCAATCTTTTGTGCTTGTGTTAAATCATCTTTTATACTTTCAAAGTCTGTTTCTTGTGGATAACTATTACTATCTGATTCAAGTTACAATACTTTTATTGTTTTCTTTCCTTTGTCATTACCCTTTGAAATAATATATTCATCCATTTCTGTATCTTCTGTCATCTTTTCTTTCAAACATTTTGGTGCGTATGTTTTTATTATAGCACTGGAGTCATAATTATTATCTGCTGGGTTTTGTTCCAAATAGATTTTTACAAGTGTTTCTCCATATTTGGTTTCTGATTTTTCTTTATCAAAAATCTTAAAGACATTTTCCAGGAGACTCTCGTTTATAGATGGGAAAATTGTCAATGTCGAATATGATGAATTTGTGGTCTTTTTTATCCGGGATGTTGGAAAACCAGTCTATGACGGAGAGAGAGTTTTTGCATTGGTTGAGTGACGTTTTGGTTCGAATGGTGGTGTTGATGTTGATAAGGATCTTGTTGCTGATGCGGCCTATCTCACTTTTTGCTGGGTTGATGAGTCTGCAGGTGGGTTTGTTCTCGAAGTTGTCTTTGTGGTCTTTTAGGGTTATGAAGGCCTGTTGTTCTGCCATGCGTTCTACTCTGTCTTGTATGTTAAGGTCGGTTGCAATGACCAGCCACTATACATCAACACTAAGTCTAACCATCCTCCTAGAATCATTAAACAGCTCCCAGACAACATTAGTCGCCGAATCTCAAACCTATCCTGCAACGAAACAGAATTCAACAAAACGAAACCCATCTACGAAAACGCCCTAAAATCCTGCGGACTCACGCACACCCTCACCTATAACAACCACGGCCCACCCACACGTACAAGGAAAAACAGACAACGAAACATAATTTGGTACAACCCTCCATACAACCAGAACATCCGCACTAACATCGGCTACACATTCCGCAAGCTAGTCAGCAAGCATTTTCCAAAAACCCACAGGTTTCACAGCATCTTCAATAAGAACAACCTAAAAATTAGTTACAGCTGCACAGAAAACATGGCCTCAATCATCAACAAACACAACAAGAAAATCCTCAATACTAAAACACCCACCCCAGCACCAAAATCATGCAACTGCCGCATAAAAGAAGACTGCCCCCTGAACAACAACTGCCTCACCACTAACATTGTCTACAACGCTTAAGTGACAACAAACGAAGACACAACCGGGAAAAACTACATAGGCGTGACTGAAGGAACATTCAAACAGCGATTTACTCAACACAAACTGTCATTTAAGAACAACAAGTACTCCAACAGCACCGAACTTTCCAAATACATCTGGCAACTTAAGGACAACGAAACAGACTACCGAGTACAATGGACTATCATCACTGCAGCTCAACCATACAACAACATCTCCAAAAGGTGCGACCTCTGTACATCGGAAAAACTATACATAATCAACGGCCACAACAATAACCCCCTGAACAAACGCTCTGAACTTATCTCCAAATGCCGACACGAGAACAAATATTATTTAATGAACAATAGCATCACCTAGACAATAGACAGTAACTTGCCAACGGCTTCTTTTATCCCAATTTTATCTTACTTTATTTTACTCTCACCCTATTTTTAACCCATTCGCTTATTTTAAAATCAATGTAATTCGGAATGTGTTTCAGTTATAGTCTGTCCGACGAGTGCCTTCGCACGAAACTCAGAGTAACAGAGAATCGGTCTTTTCCTTTTCTGCATTTCTGCTATCAACGCTCTGTACTTTGTACATAGAGCACCATATGGTGGTGAAGACAGCACCCTCTATGTGATATATACATATATATATATATGTATATATATATATATATATATATATATATATATATATATATATATATATATATATATATATATATATATGTGTGTGTGTGTGTGTGTGTACGTAAATATGTCCAAGAGACAAGTGATAAATAAAATCACCAAGAGTGCTCAATAGTGGAACTTGAGCGAATGATAGGATTGCAAGAGAGCAAAACCAGTACTAGTTTAGAACTCAAAGTTTCATACACCAAAAAAGCCACCCTTAAATAAAAGCCCAATTTCCCCTACTGAAAATAATAGCCACCACGTATTTCTTTCCTCATATCATTATGGTTTCTACTTCACCTTCCTCGGCGTTGCAACCAAAAATATAAAAGCAGCCCTTCAATACAAGCCGCCTCTTTCCTTACTGAAAATAGAGCCCCATTCAAACGCACTGATCTTTCAATGCTGAAAAACTTGTTCAGCGAAATGTTGAGAGCGTTTGCATACCCTGTTCAGCGTTGTTCAGTGTTTTTTTCAGTCTATTTTGAAAGCAGTAAAAAATGTTCAGTCGATCAGCAGAACATTTTATTGTTCTAGGTGCTGTCGAGCGTTGTTCAGCAAATGTTCAGTGCATTGCTACACCCACTCGTTGTTCAGTTCGTCCATACGAATTAGAACTATTTCATCGCGACTAAAAGCAAAAGAACAAACACCTATTGACACTCAATCTCAATTGCTCTCAACAAAATGCCATGTTCAGTCGAAATGTTTGTGCGTTCGCAAACCTTTCTCTGGATACATCTGAACAGGCCTCTAGAAATGCTGAGCTATGTCCAGTGAAATATCGAAAATGTGTTTGAGCAGGGCTTAATAAATGATAAAAAAATAAAAAGAAGACATTACAAACAGATTATTCTAACCAGGTTTTTAGAGACCGAGATTTTCTTCGCAGTTGTAAGATTTCACCTTCACCATAATGAAGACTTGGCCTTTAGCAAAATAACGGCTCTTGCAAAGTGTCTTATTCTTGACGATCAGTAGTGGGTAAACGAAGGGAACGCTATCCGAGGAATGCGGCCGGTGATAGCACGGCGGGACAACAGAATCAGAGCTGAACTCGCAGAAATCCACGTGCTTTTCAATATGATGTCGGGGGCCATTCGCTTGCTGGTCCAGGATGATGATGGAAAAGTCACACTTGAAGGGCCAAGGAAGTAGATCATCGTAAACACCTGGAATCATCCTGATAGAGAAGATCGATTCGTATGGACGTTTTAACATAACAACCTGGAAGCAGTACCCACGTGGGCCAGTGGCGAAAGGGGAACTTTCCAACTGCAAGGGTCCACCATTGCCAAAGGCTATCGGAGTTTGCCATATATTTATAGATGACGACTGTGGCACGATACTTTGGAGCGATTGGCCTTGCGTTTTCAACTGCATGACTTTGTCTAAATCAGCCTTGACAGAAGCCAATTGGGACTTAATGTTCTCCAGTTCGTTACAGATGGCCTGGAAATGGACGCTACTGCTTTCCTGCAAATGATCATCCATCCTCTCTCTTGGTCCCTACAACGAAAAATCGAAACTACCAACAGCCCATCTCCATAGTAGAAATTAGACAGTTTGGTTGATAGATGTAGTCTGGAAATAATCCAAATACGCGTAACTAATCAACAGAGCGAACGACGCGGGAACCAACGTCATCGGGTCTTTGCAGCCGGCAGAGGTGAGTTGATTGGTTCTTTGGGATAACATCATCTGGATCCAGCGATTGACTTGGCGGTTAATTGACCGATCACTTGATTCTTAGGCAAACAGATTGACTGATTAAGTGAATGATTGAATCACGATTGATTAATTGGCTGATTGATTGATCACTTGATTCTTAGGCAAACAGATTGACTGATTAAGTGAATGATTGAATCACGATTGATTAATTGGCTGATTGATTGATCACTTGATTCTTAGGCAAACAGATTGACTGATTAAGTGAATGATTGAATCACGATTGATTAATTGGCTGATTGATTGATCACTTGATTCTTAGGCAAACAGATTGACTGATTAAGTGAATGATTGAATCACGATTGATTAATTGGCTGATTGATTGATCACTTGATTCTTAGGCAAACAGATTGACTGATTAAGTGAATGATTGAATCACGATTGATTAATTGGCTGATTGATTGATCACTTGATTCTTAGGCAAACAGATTGACTGATTAAGTGAATGATTGAATCACGATTGATTAATTGGCTGATTGATTGATCACTTGATTCTTAGGCAAACAGATTGACTGATTAAGTGAATGATTGAATCACGATTGATTAATTGGCTGATTGATTGATCACTTGATTCTTAGGCAAACAGATTGACTGATTAAGTGAATGATTGAATCACGATTGATTAATTGGCTGATTGATTGATCACTTGATTCTTAGGCAAACAGATTGACTGATTAAGTGAATGACTGAATCACGATTGATTAATTGGCTGATTGATTGATCACTTGATTCTTAGGCAAACAGATTGACTGATTAAGTGAATGATTGAATCACGATTGATTAATTGGCTGATTGATTGATCACTTGATTCTTAGGCAAACAGATTGACTGATTAAGTGAATGACTGAATCACGATTGATTAATTGGCTGATTGATTGATCACTTGATTCTTAGGCAAACAGATTGACTGATTAAGTGAATGATTGAATCACGATTGATTAATTGGCTGATTGATTGATCACTTGATTCTTAGGCAAACAGATTGACTGATTAAGTGAATGATTGAATCACGATTGATTAATTGGCTGATTGATTGATCACTTGATTCTTAGGCAAACAGATTGACTGATTAAGTGAATGATTGAATCACGATTGATTAATTGGCTGATTGATTGATCACTTGATTCTTAGGCAAACAGATTGACTGATTAAGTGAATGATTGAATCACGATTGATTAATTGGCTGATTGATTGATCACTTGATTCTTAGGCAAACAGATTGACTGATTAAGTGAATGATTGAATCACGATTGATTAATTGGCTGATTGATTGATCACTTGATTCTTAGGCAAACAGATTGACTGATTAAGTGAATGATTGAATCACGATTGATTAATTGGCTGATTGATTGATCACTTGATTATTAGGCGAACAGATTGACTGATTAAGTGAATGACTGAATAACGACCTTTTAACTGACTGATACATTAAGCCAGGCAACTTGCTCTATTCTCCAGAGAATGCGACCTCAAAGAACTTGTGCACTCAGTCTCAACAATAAAACATTTATCAACATCATGTATGCAATAGTCATGTAGCATTAAACATTCTTAATTCGATAAGTCATTCATTCACTTTTTATTCAATATATCAATTGGATCTTTATTGATTAATCAATCCACTCATTTCTAAAGAAACTAACGATTCATTTCATAAATTCTTTAGTTCATTAATTGATTAAGAAATTGTTCATTCTTTTATTAATGACTGATTGCAAAAATACCGTATTTATTCGAGTATAACGCGCAACATTAATTTTCGATTAAAAACAGGCACAAATTTGTTCCGCTTTTTCTTGCCCAGAACATGGATTGCAAGGGACAAACGTTATTGAACATGCGTAGCCATGAGAAAAATCATTTATTGACAGCATAAACTACAAACACAGCACGGAAATGAAATTTTCAATATTATTTAAAATTCTTCAAAGTCGGATTCATCCCCAGATGAACCAAAGGGCTGCTCCCATTTTACCCTCGTATACAACGCGCATTCCCTACTTGAGTTCTTTTATGGGTAGAAAACTTTGCGCGTTATACTCGAATAAATAGGGTAAGTCGGTAGCCAGGACATACCTGAGTGGTGCAACCAATAGATCGAGCGGGACATTGAACAACTGTCTTTGCACATTCACTTTCAATGTGCTGCAACATCTAGAAAAGAACGGAAAAGCAACACCATAACACAAATCATCAATACCTTCACATCAGATTCCATTTTTATACATACATACATACATACATACATACATACATACATACATACATACATACATACATACATACATACATACATACATACATACATACATACATACATACATACATACATACATACATACATTCATAAATACATACATACATACATACATACATACATACATACATACATACATACATACATACATACATAAATACATACATACATAGATACATACATGCATACATACATACATACATTCATACTTACATACATATATACATACATACATACATGCATACATACATACATACATTCATACTTACATACATATATACATGCATAAATCGGCTTAGGCGATGCCCGTAGCCTCAGCACCATTCAATAGGGACCCCCTTAACTGGGTAGCGAGCCGTTGGATTCGCCTGGTTGGTGGGATTGTCCGGATTTGTCTCTTGAAAGTAGACCTATTTGTATGCGTACTTCTGTCTATTGACGATCGAGGTTGGAGCTGCACAGAGGCTGAATAGATGGGGGTATGCTCGACATCGAGGCTAGAAGGAACCAGAAGTAATGGCCCAAGTTTTCTTCTAGGAAAATGGATCTTCATTGAATGGCTGCAGGTTGCCTCGAAAGCAAAGATGCTTTTGTTGCTAGATGTACTAGATTCGAACCAGCTAACTCTGCGTTATGACTCCACGCGTTTAACTGCTAAACTACGGCACCGTTTTCATGGGAGAATATCTTACTCGACAGACGACAACGAAACTTTTCAAGACGATTCCAGCAAAAAATTCCATTCACACGTTATGGAACTTGCAGGTGAAAATTCTGAAGAGAGCATTGCTTCTACCCTGCCCCATTCACAATGGCTAAAAATACCTTCAAAAGATTCACAAACTTGAAAGAATCAGACAGAGCATAAACCGAACACGTGAAGTTCCTCCCAAGACAGAAATGTACAAGGGAAACTGAAGGAAGAGAAATGTTTCCTTGCTGAAAAGGATCCATAGACAACGCAGTGAAACAGAGAACTGAAGAGCTATCAGAATTGTCCTTAGCCAGTTGAAACAAGTGCCTGCCTGAGTGTTTCCAGTTAGAGAACACCTATAGAAGTTATGAACACTTGTCTCGAGCCCTTGAATCGCCATCAAAACACTCGTAACCATAAATGTGCTGCCCGAACACCGAGAGTCAGAATAGAGGCAGGGAAAAAGGCTTTTTGGTTCGAAGGTCCGAAATTGTATAATGAGCTTCCCAGCAGCCTTCGCCAGTTAAGACTCATTTCTTATTTCTAAACAAAACCTGAAACAATCTTAGATGGACAACTATATATATATATATATATATATATATATCTATATATACAGCGATTGTGAACCTTTCTATTCAGTTGAAAATATCTTCAGAAAGACGCTGAGTTGCACTCAATATGAAAAGCACACGAAACAAAGAAAGCAGCACAAACAGTCAGCACTTACTTGCGATCTTGGAACATTCATTGAGCATCTATTTTCACATGGTATTCTCTCCTCGGGACAGTCATTTCTTCTGTGTTCCTTCGAGTAGCAAATCAAAGTGTTACAAACTGTTTTACGCTTCATGGCGTCTATGCAAATTACGTGAACGATAGCTCTCAGCTAGAAGTAGATTTACAGCCTACTTTACTGCACGTTGAGCTCCCACACTCCCCCGTGCTGGGTGCTAGGCAGGGCGCCACTAGGATTTCCACGACAGGGGGCCAAGTCCCCCTCCAGGAGGGGCTAGATTATTCATTTACAGAAGCTTGCATTTGGTAGCGATTTGTCACAGACTTGACTTTTTTCCCTGATACGGGAGGGGGGGGGGGGGGGGGCTAGCGCTTAGAGCCATGGGCTACCCCCCTCTGGTGCCACCACTGATGCTAGGCGTGGAAGTATACAGCACCGAAAAATGAATCCTTGACTCATAGCAAAATTTGCTGGACAAGTTAAAACTGTATAAATATGACATTATTACTATCATTATCATTATTATTTCAAAGTCTTTGCTTAACTCAGTGGGGATCATACCACGATCTGGCGTGTGCAAGGCAAGCACTCAACCAACTGGCATTGGGTGCTGTTCGGCTTAGTTCTGCATGCCAAATTCATCAAAAAGGCATTCACCAGGGTCCAAACAAAACGTGAAACATTACGCTATCAAAGTTATCTGAAAATAGGTTAAGTAATGCTAAGTTATGTTATCAGTTATCTGAAATCATGTTAAGTTATGCTAAGTTACGTTTTTTTTTCCTTTTTTTAGTGGGTTATGTTGAGGAAAGGCCATGGTGGCCTATACAAAGCCCCAACAAAGGAAGAAAGAAGAAAGCGAGCAGCTAAGAGGATAGAGAGATAAGATCAAGTTTATTGATCTTAGATTTGAAAGATGGCAAGTTTTTAGGACTCAGGAAAGCAAGATAAATTGCATGTTCTTGGGATGAATGATGATTTGTGAGATAGAGTTTGTGAAGTAGGCAGTGAAACTTGGAAAGGGTGTGAATGAGTTGAGCTTCTGGTGGCCCTGACACGCCTCAGAGGAACTGGAATAATATCCCTGATCTCCTGAGAACAATGTCTGTTTAAGTATCTGTAAAAGATGGAAAGATCTCCAACTAAACGACGATGGGAAAGAAGTTGGAGCAATTTGGCGAGGTTAGGATTATTGATGAGACGAATGGATTTGGACTGGACTTTGTCGAGAAGACAGAGTAGATTTTGGAGCACCACGACGTGGGAGCAGTACTCTAAAGAAGGACGGATTTGGGACTTGTATATAGATAGAAGGTGAGAAGATGAGAAAAACCCACGGGCTCTGGCGAGGAAACCGAGCTTTTGAGATTATGATATTAGTTATCTGACATCATGTTAAGTTATGCTAAGTTATGTCATTAGATTCATCTGAAATTACGTTTAGTAATGCTAAGTAATGCTATAAAAGTTATCTGAAATCAGGCTAAGTAATGCTAAGTTATGTTATCAGTTATCTGAAATCATGTTAAGTTATGCTAAGTTATGTTATCAGTTATCTGAAATCATGTTAACTTATGCTAAGTTATGTTATTAGATTCATCTGAAATCATGTTTAGTCATGCTAAGTTATGTTATTAGATTCATCTGAAATCACGTTTAGTCATGCTAAGTTATGTTATAAAAGTTATCTGAAATCACGTTTAGTCATGCTAAGTTATGTTATCAGTTATCTGAAATCAGGTTAAGTTATGCTAAGTTATGTTATTAGATTCATCTGAAATCACGTTCAGTCATGCTAAGTAATGTTATAAAAGTTATCTGAAATCAGGTTAAGTAATGCTAAGTTATGTTATCAGTTATCTGAAATCATGTTAAGTTATGCTAAGTTATGTTATTAGATTCATCTGAAATCATGCCAACAGCATACCTAATAACTGACAAACTGATATTGGAATTTTCAAAAACGAACCCTTTCTTGAGGAGAATGCTACGAGAAAACATGGTTTCTGACACCTTCTACCATCATTAACTCAACAACCATCCACCCCATAGCCACTCTGAAAATCACTTGCCAAATTCAGATGTTGAAAGTGAAGTACTCTATCAAACAATACCTCGCCTTCAAATGCCCGTATTTTGTCACCGCATAGGCTGCAAAGAACAAGACGCCATTTGCATTCAGCCTCATGATCGGGCATTTGCTTTCGAAGTACGATATATGTACAGCCTTCGTTCCTACACGCTGCACTGACATATTGACAAGAGCTGACATGGTCCTGGAAAATATGTACAACCAGTTAATATACAAGAAGCAACGGTGCCAGTTCGTACTGTTCAAAATCTTTTGTTTTTTATAGAAATGATTCCACCTACCCGTCACCCGTGTGGGTTCCGGGAAATAATAGACCCAACGTACCCCCATGCGAGTCGTAAAAGGCGACTAAAATAAGGTTGGCGGCAGGAAGGGCATCCGGCTGTGAAATCTGCCCAGACTTAATCATGATGCGGAGAAACTTCACCATTGCAGACCGGGGGCAGAAAGGAGACGTATGTTGGGAAGAGAGCCAGGAGGTTGGTTGTGGGACAGAGGCAGAGGGGAAGACCGAGAGGGAGGTGGATGGACTGTATGAAAGAAGACATGAGAACCGCAGGGCTGACAGAAGAGAATGCGCAGGGCAGAGGTAGATGGAGGAGGATGATCCGCATCGGCGACCCCAGAGATGGGAAATAAGTCTGTAGAAGAGGAAGAAGAAGATTCTACCTACACATCAAAGGTAAACAATTGCGCACTGAGAAGCTTTTTGGTTATCAAGAAGTACCAATGTCTTTCCTCTTTATGCTGCCACATCTTGTTATTTGTACGCCTGGAGTTAGAGAGAGCTAGCGACTCTCGTCGTGATGAAAGTTCAGCTTAGGGTGCGTTCGAACCACTGACCATTGGATCAATGAGTGAGAATCTTACCACTGAGCTATCGCGACACCTATTAAATGATTATCCAGATAAAAAGAGTTGCTTAAGAAATACTTGCCTACCGAAATCTCCAGTATGGTAATAAAACAGTAATAATTATAATTTCTACGACCGTTTCTGTACCAAATTACTGCTATCGACAAGTGTCATGTAAAAACAGGAGGCTTTGTCTGACTTGAGTAAACTGTGAAAAACTAAAAAAATCAAACACAAATAATAATACCATACATCTTTCACAAATCATTATTCATCCCAAGAACATGCAATTTATGGAACGTCTTGCCTTCTTCTAGCTTTCCTGAGTCCTAAAACTCACCATCTTTCAAATCTAAGATCAAGAAACTTGATCTGATCTCTCTCTCATCTTAGCTGTTTGTTTTCTTATTTCTCCCTTTGTTGGGGCTTTGCATGGGCCACCATAGCCTTTCCTCAACATAACCCACTAAAAAAAACTCACTAAAAAACAGGATGGCCTTTTCAGTGTCAAATTGCTGCTATCATTTAATAACAAAGTACAACTTCAGATGTAGTTTTTATCAAGGTACACGTGTGAGCAAAATTCCAAAGCTGAGAAAACAAGCAGATTATTCTTTTACTTTCAGGAAACCAATTCCACTCCAAATGGTTTGGGTAAGATCAGATCAGATACCCTTCCTGCCACTAACCTCTTCCAGGCCCCTTTTATGACAAAAACAGTATAGGCCGGTCCTATTATTATCTGACAATCACACTTTTTTTTTTAGTGAGTTATGTTGGGGAAAGGCCATGGTGGCCTATGCACAGCCTATGCAATACTAGAACACATCTTAGCCAATAAATACCAAGCAGACACATAGTTCATTTTTTGTGAAGGTATTTGATGATTTTTTACAAAATGAATAAACAGTTAAGGATTCTTTATACCTCATACTTCAGCAACTCTGCTTGCCAGCAACATCCAGCATTGGCTTGGTCACATTTAATCTTCATGTTCAGGATTTTCCTTTTCAAGTTGTTGTCAGTAAATATCTGCATGAAAACAATATACTAATAATAATTATAATAACAATGTGAATACCAAATCACTTCAAAAGACATGTCCACTGGGGACTGCAAGGATCCTTTGTAGAGTACTAGGTACATGAACTTCAGGGCATGAAATGCCTTAGGAGAATTGTTTACATCCAGCCAGTGAAGAAACATCCAGTATGAATTGCGATGATAAGTGGAAAATAATAACAATAATAATGGCATTTATTTTGCGGCATTTATCCACATGTGGTGCCGTGGCGTAGTGGTTAAGCATGTGGACTCACAACACAGGGGTTGTCAGTTCAATTCCTTCTTGTGTCACTTTAAAAATGCAATTGGTGAGGAAGGCAACTGAAACCACCTCATGAATTCCACTTCCCTAGAAAAAACTCAGATTCCTGTCTCTGGTTTCTGCTATGCTCGAAATTAACTATGCAACGCAGTTTTATCCACATTGTTTAAAGGTACACATATCAATAAGATAGAGTCACTGATTAGCCAAAATTTGTGCCTGTAATATTTCACAACTTATCGGGTTACGATTCTCATTTATTCATAAAGCAATTGGGTAAATCAGAAGGAGATATTAACTGCATACCAAATAATGAAGAAAAATATATAAGTTTCAGTAAATCAATCTTGTCAGAAGATGCTGAAGATAAAAAGAAAAATAGAATTGAACTTGTTCAACAAATGCATAAAAACACGGAAGCACGGTTACGATGGTTGGGCATGTAAAGAGAAGTGATAGTTACATGGAAACAGCTTGTGAAATGAAAGCAATAGGGCAGAGAAACCATGGACAAAAAAAATAAGATGAAGCGGCTGTTTGTAAAAGGATCTAGGGAAGCTGAAGGAGGAAGATGCAATAGACCGTGAGAGATGGAGGAAAAAGATCAAGATGCCGGACCAGCAAATTTAATGTAGCTGAACCCAACGGGAAAACAGCTTGAAGATGCTGTTTTCATTCGGAACAAGAAAGGCAGCTCTTTGATACCCCAGAACATTGAATTCCCAATTAGTACTATTACTAATGATGCGTGGCATTAACTGCATTCACCATCTAATTCCTAATAGGTTCTGCATTTTTAGGCAAAGGTTAGGTTCTCCTGTTTATAACAAGAGCCTTAAAACCAGCAGTGTCACATTGACAGTAAAAACTCCTGCGACAGCTAGATTCGATGCAGAAAACAAATCGCATGGGACAAATCTAGACCAGCACAGGAATAGCCTTCTTCCTTTATCCTCAATTTCCTTCTGTACACTTTCCTTTGCGTGATCTTTAGCAAGCTAACTTGGCACGGTTTTGACATAGATTTCCATCAAAAATTATGCATAACACTATAGGAAATCTAAGGATGGAAAACACAACTTATCATCTTAACTTTCTGCTCAAGAATCTTCCGATGCAGCACATTATAGGCAAATGGGATCGATCGTAATTTTGAAAGTTGATCTATACGCAAAATACTTAGCACAGAACTTACACAGGTATTAGAGATTCTTTGTCTGTCTATGGGGCATGATGCACCGTCTCCTTGTTTCCTAAAATTTGAAAAAAACAGATCAGATCAAAGTATCAGTTCAGACAAATAAGCTAGCCCTATTGGAAAGCTGCCTACCTGAACATTGCTCTACTTATCATAAGAATATCTCAATCTCTTATCGTAATACAATTCTATAGTGCTCTCCCATCAATGTTGCCTCATTGCAGAGTAAAGACCGCACCTCCTTACTGTTGAACATTCTACTGAGCGAATACACTTGCAAAGAGAATCAAATTAATCAGCAAGCATAGCAAGTTGTTAACGTTTGTACTACCCTATACGCGAGCTGGAGCCATGAGGTTCACTAATCACCGAAAGTAAAAATATAGGTCAACATAACACAGCAGTGTTAATAAAAATAATAATCATAATCACGAGTCTCAGTTCTCAACACTTAAGCTTCAAATCTCTCCTCAAGTGATGCCATTGAGCCTCTAAGGCATCATGGCACATTCCCGATAGTAACACCGTGCTCTCTTAAGGATAATTTTCTGGTTTGTTGCTCTGGTATCTAATGAGAAATTTTAATAGCACTGAGAAGTGGGGTAAAGACAACCTAGCTTTGTTCAACAAAAGCAAGACGCAACAGGCTGTCATTTCACGCAAACGTAATCAAATTTCCCACCTGTCCTCATAAATGCTGTTGAACTGGACAGTTAAGCTTCTTTCACACAACTTGGTCTTTCTCTTTCATCTAATCTCACTTGGAAAACTCACATCCATTCCCTTGCTCAGCATGAATCTCAGAAGCTCGGTTTCCTCGCCAGAGCTCGTGGGTTTTTCTCATCTTCTCACCTTCTAACTATAGACAAGTCCCAAATCTGTCCTTCTTTAGAGTACTGCTCCCACGTCTGGGGTGGTGCTCCAAAATCTACTCTCTGTCTTCTCGACAAAGTCCAGTCCAAAGCCATTCATCTCATCAATAATCCTAACCTCACCAAATCGCTCCAACCTCTTTCCCATCGTCGTTTAGTTGGAGATCTTTCCATCTATTACAGATACTTAAACAGACATTGTTCTCAGGAGATCAGGGATATTATTCCAGTTCCTCTGAGGCGTGTCAGGACCACCAGAAGCTCAACTCATTCACACCCTTTCCAAGTTTCACTGCTTACTTCATGACTCTATCTCACAAATCATCATTCATCCCAAGAACATGCAATTTATGGAACATCTTGCCTTCTTGCTTTCCTGAATCTTACAACTTCCCATTTTTTCAAATCTAAGATCAATAAACTTGATCTGATCTCCCTCTCCTCTTAGCCTTTTTCTTCCTTCTTTCTTCCTTTGTTGGGGCTTTGTATAGGACACCATGGCCTTTCCTCAACAACATTCACTAAAAAACAGACATAAAACTCTTGATGATGTTCCAGGCATTCAGCTCACAACATCATAGCACTCGCTTCTGTATTGATGCCTCAAAGGAAAACTTTAATAACAAAGACAATTGCTTTGCTGCTTAAGCATGGAATCTTGTAAATGCTAAGGAATTTTTCAGCTACATCTAGATTTCTATCTATCCACTAGAGACAAAATATATATAACCCTGTCCCTCCCAACATATCCTATTTGTGAACTATAAATATAACTAGTAGACTCTACTAGCAGGGGGAAGTCTCAATGTACCAAATAAAATCAAATAGAATCAAGGAGAAACCTCAACACGTGCTTCTTGAAGGACAACAAATCGTTGGAAAAGCAATAAGATAAAGCCAGTCAATGACGAAGAACATATAGGATTTTTTCCAGGAAATCGAAACAGCTAAGGGGCTAAAGCCACCCCTTAGTCTTTGAAAAAATAACCAAAGGAGCTGAGCACCCAAAGAGCTCCCTCTTGCTCTACAGCCCTGCATGGAGCACTCACCTCAACAGGGCTTGCAGACAGGACTTACAGCAGCAATGGCCACAGGGGAATATTTGTTGCGGCTCCCTCATGACATCTAAGCAGATCAAGCACTTGTATTCATCTTCAACCGTGTTCACAAATTCGTGCTCATACCCTCCTTGCAGTGTTATCCCCACCAGTTTGTCTGTGGGTTGGGGTGGGTCGTTTCCCATGAATGTTAATGGGGAAGTTGGATGCCCGATATGCTCATCAAGTGGTGTCGTCGTCATACGTGGAGCCAAGAACCGTATACGGTGGCGAGAAATTGTGGACTCGTCAAAGTGCCCAAACGGCCATCAAGGCACGGGTGACAGCAGAATTCCAAACTCGGTTGAGGGATTGGTCGTAAATTGTTGCCTTTAACACGCAACAATTGATATACTGAAGCTGCAGCCAAGCCTAACAACCTGACTCTTTCTACTGTTTTTAATGAATTTCATATCGCTTGAGCGAAAAGATACTTGGTTATGATTCCTCGACCCAGTCTACTTGCAACGCTCCTTCGCATCGCACAAATGAGACGCAACTACAAGAAACCCCATTTGTTGTTGCTGTTGTAGCTGGAACTGAAGTCTTAAAATGTAAGTTTACAAAATTCTGTTCTTTTCACCGGGTTTTTTATGAATGATTGTGTACAAATGAAAGTTTGAATTTTCTAATTTTTCCTCAAACCAGTTTTCTGCTCGCTGGAAGACTCAAAACAAGTGTAAATTCTACTCAAATTGTCTGTATACTGTAACAAAACAAGAGAACTGCATAGATTCTGCAGAAGGAGTGGAAAAATGTTCATTTGAGCTGGGCAAGGACTATGAAGGACTTCTATATTTTTTTGCGATGCTTAAGTTTTACAAAAGAGAGCATCCAGCAACGGCTGCAATTGCAACTACTGGGTATGGCTACCCTCCACTTTTAGAGCAGATGCCAGGTCTGTATGTTTTTGTTCCTTTTCCTACCTCTTACACCAACTTTTGCATTTTAAATTTTAGGACAGAATTCTGGAAGTCGAATCCAAGAAAGCAATGTGACTTCTGCAAGTGCTGGATTGCAGATAACAGGGCTGTAAGTAAGACTTAGTTGAAAAGAGGTACTTATTGAGTGGCTCATGCACATTTGAACCATGATTTGCATAACAATGCTTGATTATAGAATCCTCTTCTATGATGTTGTGATTACAGAACACATTGATGAACATATCTTTGATGTTAGATGAACTTTGCTTATTGCTTCTTTAGACTCACGCGTGTTGATGTGATATTACAAATAGTTCTGTTCCTGTTTATTACCGAAAGCCGCATAAATAGAGAAGTTTGATTATTCATTGGATACCTGCTATCGCATATAGTTAATAGACTTCATGTTAACATCAGGGAAAATAGCAGAATGCTTTTTTGTCCTTTTTTTAGTGGGCTATGTTGAGGAAAGGCCATGGTGGCATATACAAAGCCCAACAATGGAAGAAAGCAAAAGGCTAAGAGGAGAGAGAGGAGATCAGATCAAATTTATCAGTTGGGGTATCATGCTAGTTTACTTTCATGAATATCCTCCTGAACAGTGTAGGCCAAGCTCAAATCTTACCTTTTATCCTTTCAGAGCATTGAGTTTCACGAACGAGGGAAGAATCATAAAGAAAATGTGAAAAGAAGATTAGCTGAAGTATCTGCTGTTCAGCTAGTTTGGAACCATAATTTTATCTGCCAGGGATAAATTCCCTGGAAGTCATTTCATATTTTAGTATTCTGATGAAAAATCCTAAGGATTTTGACATACTTTTGATGTGTGCTGATAAGTGGATTTATTCCAGAGGAATTCTATAAAACTGCTTTTTGATTTTAGGTAAAAAAGAAAGCCATTGATAAAAGAAAGGCAGATGAGACATTTAGCAAGGAATTTGCAGCAATGGAAGCTGTAAGTCAAAATATAGTCACATTACATTTGCTATTTGCAGTAATACGTGAAAATATTTGTTGCTCATTACATTTTCTATCAAATTGATGCTTGTCTCCCAAGCTGAAGATAATAATGTATCATTTAGCAAACGCATGAAGCAGAATAGTATACTGCAATTCATAACAAGTTCCCAATAGATAAGCCAGAGTTTATTAAGCTTTATTCAAAGCAACTTCACCACTGCGTTGTATACTCGATTTAAAGTGTAGCAGAAACCAGAAACAGGGCTCTGATTTTTTTTCTAGGGAAGTGGAATTCGTGAGGTGCTTTTCTGTTTCCTTCTTCACCAATGGCGTTTTAAAAGTGACACATGGAGGAATTGAACCGACAACCCCTGTGTTGTGACTCTGCATGCTTAACCACTACGCCACACCACTTCACCACTATAACTGATAAAAGATATAACGTAGTAGCTATGCATAAGTTTGCCAAAATAAGTTTCATTATAGGTCAAGTTTCAACCATAGAAATGACATTTTTAGACATTTTCTAGACTAATGAAATTCCTTACCTCTGAAGGCCGCCCTGAAAGCAGTACAGAAAGACTTGATGCAGGATCCCGGCATTGTGGGGGCAAATGATCTTCAAGTGTTAGTTAAAGGTATGTAAAGAGTTATAACAAGAACGTTTGCAACTTTTGACTAAATTGAGAGAAATTTTCAGTTAAGATATTTTCAATGCTGATCCCTATGCAGTTAAGATATTTTCAATGCTGATCCCTTGTTGGATTGAAGCCTGCACTATACTGCAGAATATTGATTGGATCTATATATCATAAACATTGTTTGTTTTAAGAGTGAATTGAAAAAGCTCATTTTAGACTCCAATGCAGACATTTTCTATGAAAGAGAAGGATTCACTTCTTCTTCTGTCGTGTCGCTAAACAGTACTCTTCGTCATCATCACACATTCGTTAGCTGCTGTTGAGGTACATGCAAAGTAAGTCATCCATTCTGCATTGCTGCTTCAACCGTGGACAACTTTGCAGCAAATAATCCCTCAATGTTGGCTGAGAGAATTGTCATCGCCAATGAAAGGTTCTGCTAATTTCTTGACATGGAAGTGATATTTTGCGTATTGACAGAACGAGTTTGCTTCATTGGGATGAATCACAAATCTGCAGAACATAACGGGGCGGCGGCGAGAATGCTTCTTTCTTGACTCCAATGGTTCACTGTCATGCTATCATCTCAAAGTGAAGTGTGTTGAAATGTGCATGCTGGTCAATTAAATGACCAATCAACAAATCAATTGATCAACTGGTTGATTGGTTTTGAGATTTGAATCTTTGATGTAGCCTTAGTATCTGAATTTCATGAAGTTCGGTTTGAAAGGCATGTTTACATCAACGGATCATCTGACTTTTTTTATTTTACTTATGCAATGAATATGAGAATTGGATTGACATTGAACCAACAAACAATTCTATCAATGTGTGTACAGTAAAGCAATAAAGCCAGAGCAGCATAAAATGCTTAGGGAAGCACAAGAATGACGATTGCTAATGATATTTATCTAAAAGATCTTAAAGCTTTGATTATGCAAATCGGAAACACCTGACAGTAGTGCATTTCAACTAGCAAATTCTTCAGCAATATTCAATTGAATCTGGCAGTCAAATCATCTTATTGTTGTTTTGCATGTATGGGCGATTTAGTCCCCAATTATTTTATTCTTTGAAAGGACCTATGATTTCCTTATTGAAGGAGAACTTAAGAAATGCATGCAACATATTCTGCTATCTAGCGCCTTGTTTTAATATTTTTTTTAAAACTTCATTTTGATATATAAGTTAAACATGCAAATACAAATCTCTCTAATAATAGGTAATTTGTATTCGGCTGACCTAATTACAGGTATTTCTGGTATAAAAAAATGAATGAATGAATGAATAAAATGATAAGATGACGAATAGAGAAAAAAAATGTAATAAGAAGAATTAAAGGTTGCAAGGAGACTGTTAGTAGGAAAGAAGGTCTGGGTTAGTCCAGGGTTTATTACGCATACAGAATATGTAGTAAGTTGTGCGAATGATTACAGTTGATAATTTAGTAATGATGTAGTTAGTATGTGCCTTGTCAATAGTTAGATCGCTACACATCTGAATGAACGAATCGCTAGATTGTCCAAAGATTCCAAGGGAACCTATTGACAAGTTTACAAATTGAACGGGGCGGTATTTCGATGTTAGGTCATTCAGAAGGTAGCGATATTTGGAAAATTTCCTATCAGCGTTATTATCAAGGTTTGTCTCAAAGCCAACGCTCAATTCTAGAACATAGAGAGTATTAGAAGGAGTGGAGATAAGCATGTCAGGACGCAGGTCGTCACCAGTGACTAGAGAAGGGGAAAGATATTGTGGGAGGTCAACATAGAAAGTACAGTGATTTAAATATTGAAATGTTGAGGCCAAGAAGTTTAGTGCAGAACCATGTCTCCATGTGAAGCGGCCCTCACTGAGATAAGATCTACAACCTGCAACAACGTGGAGAAGAGACTCTGGCTGGAAGCAAACGGAACAGTCAGACGTTTGGGAGAGATTCCACAGCGTGAGATTTTTCCGAGTCGCAAGTGTGTTATTAAGGTACCTGACAGTGAAGTTAAAGATGTTTTTGGGTAGTTTACCTTGGGCAGACGACCAGAGAGAATTTACAGTTTTCAAAGAATGATTGAGGAGGAAAGTAATGAGAAAGCCTTGAGAGGTTAAGTTAGATCAGAGTTTGTCGGTATGGTTCTGACGTACTGCCTTTAAAACTTGCTTAGTGTTTCGGTATATATCATATTGTATGTTCATACCGAAACTAGGACTTCTCCACAGGGATTTTTTTGCATCGTTCGATGAAGATTTCAGGGCGGTACGTAGGACAGTTTGACATTGTAGGAATTTTACAGAAGGAAAAAGGAGATTTAAACCAAATTGGTTTCGAGGAAGACTAATACCATTTTCTCACCCATCATACCACAACGTTGTCGAGATTCTGGATGACCCATGTCTTGGAAAGATTGGCAGCAGTTAGATGCCAGGACAGCTTAGAAAGAACGTAGCGTTGATAGAGGAGAAGTATGTTTTTGGGAAGGATGCGCGACGAATCGATTAGTTTCAACATGTCGAGAAGAGAGGATTCAAGGTGGATTTTGTGCTGATAATTGTCCAATTGGAAATTGAAGAAGCGGCCGAGATATTTGAAGGATTCACAATTTTTAACTACTGGCAAAAGTTCGATGTTGATGAAAAGTTTACGTTGAAATTGTAGAGAGCGGGAAGAAAATTTTTTGATTGCAAAGGTGACGCATTTATGAACCCTAATAATCATGTTTGCCCATTGGCACCATTTAGTAAAACAGTTTAAAAGGAGTTGATTTTCGCGCTCGTCAGTTGTAACGACCGCTGCGTCATCTGCGAATTGGAACCAATAATAATAATAATAATAATAATTATAATAATCTACCATGTTTATACAGGATAGCCTTTTCAGTAAAAATGTTACTGCTATCACTAAGGGTCCTGTTAACATTAAAGTTTGTAAAGTAAAAGGTTCAAATTTCAAGAGATAGTGGTTAAAGCTGAAAAAATGGACAGGGTTAGAAATTGCACTACAGAAATCGCTAAAAATCTAAGTTTGTGTTTTTCTAGATTCAAACAAGGCACAAGGCAGTAGCACGCGTAACGAGAATAGCGCAGGTTGGATTGCTTGCGAAGCACCTCAAGGATACACATATTATTATAACCAAAAGACTGGAGGTATCATATTTTCACCATGTAATAAAGGTTTTCCAAGCAAACTGGTTTAAGTGCTTGAAGGTGACACCTAACATGAATTGCTCTGGCTTTGGCTTCTGCAAAAGTTTAACAAAACATTTTGATTGGCAGCTCTCTGTAGATCCGGGCATGATTAAAACATGGCCTCCATCATCAACAAACACAACAAGAAAATCCTCAACACTAAAACATCCATCCCAGCACCAAAATCATGCAACTGCCGCATAAAAGAAGACTGACCCCTGAACAATAACTGCCTCAACTCTAACATTGTCTACAACGCTAAAGTGACAACAAATGAAGACACAACCGGGAAAAACTACATAGGCGCGACTGAATGAACATTCAAACAACGATTTACTCAACACCAACTGTCACTTAAGAACAACAAGTACTCCAACAGCACCGAACTTTCCAAATACATCTGGCAACTTAAGGACAACAAAACAGACTACCGAATACAATGGACTATCATCACTGCAGCTCAACCATACAACAACATCTCCAAAAGGTGCGACCTCTGTACATCGGAAAAACTATACATAATCAACGGCCACAACAATAACCCCCTGAACTGACGCTCCGAACTAATCTCTAAATGCCGACACGAAATCAAATATTATTTAATCAACAATAGCATCACCTAGACAATAGACAGTAACTTGCCAACGGCTTCTTTTATTCCAATTTTGTTTTATTTTATTTCATTTCTATTCTATTTTTAACCCATTCACTTATTTTAAAATCAATGTCATTCGGAATGTGTTTCAGTTATAGTCTGTATGATGAGTGCCTTCGCACGAAACTCGGAGTAACAGAGAATCGGTCTTTTCCTTTTCAGAATTTCTGCTATCAACGCTCTGTGCTTTGTACATAGAGCACTATATGGTGGTGAAGACAGCACCCTCTATGTGATAAATATAAATATATGCATATATTCAATTAGAAAGTAGTAAACAAGATGTCTGTAAGATAGAGATAGATTCTTTCATCTCAGTGGCCTAATGCTGAGATAAGCGGAGCAACAAGAGAGAGACTGTTCAGTATTCACTTATGCAAGGCACGATGAATTCTTTTTGACGAGGTTGAGAGCCAAACCCACTATCAGCTCCCAAAAATTTTACTCCAAATTTCACATAACTATTCAACTAAATTTAATTTCTACTACAATAAAACAAGTATTACGCAAAATTCAAATTACTTGAACTACGCTACTCATACAACCAATGGGCAAGGACAACTTTGGAGCCTTTGGATTTCTAGGGAAACACAATGCCAACAGCTCCTGGCCCATGTAAGAGTAAGCTGTCTTGTATGACAGGGTTTGGTTTGCAAGGGATTGTTGATTGAGATTGTATCTCATTTACATGCTTTCTTTACTGTTTTTTTTGCGTGTTTAGAGTCACAATGGGACAAGCCTACAGAACTAACAGAAGAAGCTAAAAAGTGAGATTTGCCATTCATAAGACCGTTATGATTATTGTAGTAGTTGATGAAAGCAAGATTTATAACTGTTCTCCTATCTTCTAACTTACGAAAACAACTGCCCCCACACACACTAAACTCTCGATGTCCCCTGTCTAACACAACACCCTATTCCCAGGTGGGCACCAACATCAATTCCCCGCACACAGAAGACAGCGCGAAACAATAAGTCCTAACTGCAAAAACCGTCTGACACAATACGCAACTCCCGAGTGGACACCAAACAAAGGAAAAACTCTACGCACGCACAACAATTATCAAAGAGGTCAATATAACTGACTGATGAAAATTGGCTACAACTACTACTAATGCTACTACTTTTACTTCTTCTAATACCTCTGCTACTTCTTCTACTACTACTACTGCTACTACTACTATTACTATTACCACTACTACTACCACTACTACTATTACTATTACTACTACTACTACCACTACTACTATTACTACTTCTACTACTTCTGTTACTTGTCTACTGACTACATTCACTCCTCAACATCTTCATGATGGTTTTAATTAATTTTTACTATCAGATGCCCTTTCCCTTAGTACCCTCTGTTAGTCATTAATATGGCTCATAGAAAGAATATGCGGGACCTCTTCTACTCTAGGGACCATACAGATTGGTCTAGATGCAAGCACTTTTGATGAA
The DNA here is from genome assembly GCA_964026355.1 of Pseudorhiza aurosa. Lineage (NCBI taxonomy): Eukaryota > Metazoa > Cnidaria > Scyphozoa > Rhizostomeae > Lychnorhizidae > Pseudorhiza > Pseudorhiza aurosa. The sequence goes on along the minus strand of OZ032114.1, from coordinate 1,220,639 downwards.
ATATGGCTTGCAGCATTGCTTTTGAATTTAGCTTTAGTTGTTGATTTTCAAAAAACTGAAAGCAAACTGGCTACTGGTTAATTTGAATCTTAGAGAAGAAAACAAAATAACGAAAGAAGAAAGTAATTCATCAGTAAGTTTTACCTTTCTTTATAACTGAGGTGTTGTGATAAAAATTTTCCGCTTTGATGGATGGTACTGAATTGCACCAGAAGGAACTGTATTTGATCTGATCATGTAGGACTGTGGTACATGACACTGCTCTGTACTGCCTCACATTGTACTATACTATGCCATGCTTTACTAATTAATTAATGTTGTACTGATCACACTGTACTACTCTGCCGTACTGTACTTATTAATCTATGTTGTACTGATCACATTGTACTGTACTTTCTGAAACCACACTAAACTGCAAAAACTTTACTGTCGTGTACTGTGCTGTAATTACTACATCATACTCACCTTATTATACTCTTTATGTTTGTATTGTACATAAATCCACTTTTCACATCTGTGGTCCGCTTAACTCTGCTTTATCAATTTCTTAATTGCAGGGCACTAATGTGTTTCACTTTCCACTTTGTAGGCTGCAACTCAACACCACAAAATTGAAGTCAAAAAGAATAAACATCAAACAGAAGCAGAAGAGACCAAACAGCACCCACTGCTCGGTGCCTGGAAGACTGTGGTAGAAGAACCCGAAAAAAGGTTTCACATTTATTAAGATTCATGTAATTATTTTCACTCTAGAATGGGACTACTGTTACGGCACAAAAATGATATCCTGTGCTTTTCGTATCGTTATCAGAAATCGCCTATTTTACCTGCTGAAAGAGTTGTCATTTATGGCTTAGCAGTGAAGCACTTCCTAATTTATTGAGCTTTCTTGTCACCTAAGTTTATGAGTTGCTAGCTTGCTGTAATTCAAGACGTGGGAGTAAAAATCTTTAGCCACACAAGAGGAAGGGCCAGGGCATTGCTGTGGAAATCTTACCATCTGCGTTCGATGCTCGGAAGATATCATAAACTATTATGGTTAACCACCTAGGACACGTGGTTTTTGCTTTAGCGATTTATGTTAGGGAAGGCCCATGGCGTACTATACAAAGCTCCAGCAAAGAAAGAAAGAAAAAGTGGAAGGCTAAGAGGAAACGGAGATAATAATAAGTTTATTGGTCTTAGATTTGAAAGAGGGCAAGTTGTAACATTCGGGAAGGGAAGATTGAGGCAAGACATTCTAAGACCTTTATCATCTCTTCAAAATGATTAGCTCATCATGACGTCGTAACCTTCCGATAAGTGCAAAATAGAAATCGCTTTTAACTCTGCAATAGTTTCTGTTCTCAAATTATAGTTATCCCTGACCGAGCAATTATCAAACTGATTGCACGATATATTGTGTGTTTGGTCGATTTGATTCAACTGGTTTACTTTTTAGCTCATACACGTTGGAAAGGAGTAGCAATCAGTTGGAACCCGTCGCAACTGAAGAAAATCGTGCGATGGAAGAGAACGACGGGAAAGCAGAAAAGGAGAAGTCACCAACGAATCCAGAATCCCTCTCAACTGAATCTCGCAAGCGAACAGCTATATTCAAAGAAAAACAGGCGAAATCGTTGATTAATGCGATTTCCGAAGAAGAAAATGTGGGATTTAAAAAGCGGAAAATAAAAAGTAACAGAAACGCAAGAAGACGTGATGATGATGATGATGATTAAAATACATCCTATCCAGAATTGTGCAGATTCTTATTTTCTGATGTTTTCTGTGTCCGGAATGAATTTTCCAAATAATAGATAAGCATCATATTGTATAGAATGAGAAGATCATCAAAGAAGCACTTACGAAAATATGACTTTGGTTCGATGACAATGTAGGTGAATATCGAAAAAACAAAGCAATATATAGAAATGCAGTCATCTATGTTTAATTCCAACTCACTAGAGGATCGTACAGATGTTCGAATTACGAAGCTTTCGAATGGCAAAGATTCAAATCATAGAGGTTTCTTCTTATAGATTTTCAAGGGACCCGAAAATTATGTTCGAATTAGCAAAATTTCGAATTAGACAGAGTTGACTGTAGCGGCATTAGAGAACCTGAGGTCATAACCTCGAAATGGCTTATATACAAGCATAACATCAAACGTCAACATCTTTGTCTATCATTGTTCTTATCTCATGCTTTAATCCGGGGGTGGGCAAACTGCGGCCCGCCGAGTGCTTTTAGTGGCCCGCCAAAAGCCTGTATCAAGTAAAAACAATATTGTCGTTTCTAATCGCTTGATACCGTATAAATGCATTGTAAACATGTAAAACGTTACCATACTGAGGATGGATTATGTTTTCAAAACATCTAAGCATATTTTTCATTTTTATTGCGTGACAATCTCATTTTGAAACAGCCTTAGCAACATAATGTGCGGCCCTTTAAAACTGAAAATTTGTGACAGCGGCCCTTCTGCTGAAATGTTTTCCCGCGCCTGCTTTGATCCCATTTAAGTGGAGTTGTCGGTGTAAGTGGGCATCCGTCTGCATTCGAATCATGATGACCTAGCATAAGGTGCTGTCCAATTTTACAATGGGATGCCCCTCCTGCCATCAACCGTCCCTCCAGGCTTGGGAGTGGCACCGAGAATGTACTACGTAGGCACACCAATTGATTGGGCTCTTGATGTTTATACATAACGAGGGCTTAAATAGGTGATAGTGAATCCTTAAAGGACGGGACAACAATAGCTTCGTTGTACTCTCTGCGTCTCGTAAGTGGTGACCGAAGAGGGCTTTTTGTGAGGAAGGCATCCGACCGCAAGAACTCTTTTTGAGGCATATACGCGAAACGAACATCTAGGAGCCCCTCGTTAGAGGTACCACCCTGAGCCAGGGCATTAGGTAAGGTGTCCAGTCCATTTCCTCCCTGCACGTAAGTCCTAGCTTCTCCCGAGGTACCCGTCACTGCTGGGTCTACATATACACTTCGAAGGAAAATTGTCATATTCTGATGAGTATCGGATGGTAGAATTTCCCTTGTGATGCAATTTACGCTTTCTCCGCCATAAATCATCGGCTATGTTCAGCTATCGACTAGCGGCAATTTGATATATGAGTTTCAAATTTAAAGTATACGAAATCGTGTTTTATCAATGCCTTGTTTCTCTGAACCAGTTCTCAAAATCTTCCAAAACCGAACAGCGGTATTGAGATGACGGACCAACTTGGCGCTGGAGGTCTAGAGATGCGCTATTTTGGATCAAAACTTCTTTTTGATTCCGATATCCTCCGCAGGGCGATCATAGCCGTGGAAACGATAATAAGTCCGGTGCCAAGAAGCGTGGTCCACTCTGGGTGCACTCCCAAGAAGAAAAACTGCAGTATAAACGCATAAACAATATCAGCATTGCGCACCAACGAGGCTGGGCCAGCATCTTCTAACTGAAGCGCCTCCGCAACAAAAAGCAAGTGAACGAACGACAGGAGACCTACTAGCAAGATCACTGATACATTTGTCCAGTGAAACTGAATGCTGAGAGATTCCCCTAAAATCAATGCAACGATTGGTGCTGCTATGATACCAATTAAACTCGGATATAAGATGGTTAAGGTTAGGTCCAGTTTTTGGCCTGATATTTTGTTCAACACATAGAAGATCGACACGAAAATTGACGACAGCAATGCGAATGATATGCCGACCAGATAATCCTGCTCGTCTGAGTTTTTTGAGTCCTCGTCTGGGTTAAGATTGCTTGGATATTCTTTCTCCTCCTTCAAGCTCGAGCCGAAGAATACGCTTGGCTTTGTCATGATGACGACGCCGATAAAACTGACGCAGCCACAGAATGTGTCGAACAACGTACAGCTCACGCCGAGTAGCAGGAAACTAAAGGTCATCGTAAAAACGGGTGCTGTGAATTGAATGACCGTCGCATCGCCAACCGGAATTCTCTCTAGAGCGAGGAACACGAAAAGTATTTGGCACGTTCCAGCCAGTCCCATGAGACAGAGAATACACGTGCTTTTTGAGTCTCGCAAGGGGCGGACTCGTCCTGCCAACATGAATACGAGATTAAGTAAGAAGACGAAGAGACTGCGATAGAAGAGGAAAGTGTACGGTGAAATTTCCGCGTGTGTGGATTTAAAGGCGAATTGCACGAGACAGTTTGACATGGTTATGTAAAAGCCAGCGGCAGACATAAGCATAAGACCTTGAATTCGTCGACTCTTAGATTTACTACCATTGCTCTCTTCCATTTTCGCATCATCAACCCAGAGAAACTTCCTGGTAGTGTATATCAGCGTCAGGTGATGCTGATAACACAGAAAACCTAGCTGATCCCAGTTGAATCGCCGTCAAAACAATTACGGTTTTGGCAGCAAGCAGTTCGAACGCGCTGTGATAGCTGCTCGCATGCATGAATGCTTTGATCACTCAACCTGAACTTATATAAGGCCTGTGTTACCAGACATGGTCATCGGTGTGTACAAACATGCAATACCTTTTAATGTGCCATCATATCGATAACCAACAGATTCAAACTAGCAGTGGATTTAGCTGAGGCAATCGTCAAACAACGGCCTTTGTCAGTCTTAGCGTGACGTTTGCTAACTCACAATGCAAGGGCCGTTGGTTCGGGTCCTGCTTTATTCATGATAAAAAACACCATCAGTGAGGAAGACCATGAGATCAGAGGGCCACCTTGTAAAGCTGGATTTCTCTAGGGAAAAACTCATGATCCCTGCTTCTGGTTACTGCTAATCTCGGAATTGAGCTTGCTATGAAGTTTACTCAAACCTCAAATTAGGTTTAGGAGAATGTGAAATAATCATCAGTTCAGCTGCTGCTCTAAACAATATCATAGCCTTACCAACTATAAATTGAAAACAGTGCGGGACAATTATACAAATATTTAGCTATGTAGAATACAATTTTTTACAATTACTTTGAAACAACAACTAAATATTGAAATATGAAAGTCAATGATAAATAATAGTTCAAATTTTGACAATATTCAAAATACAGTCACACATCCTCTTATACGCCCACGCATCTCCCTTCAGCCGTTTGTGACGGATCCCTTGAAAAAAAATGCAACTCTCATGACAACAAGGACTTAATAAGATAAGGAGACTGCGCATTGTTGCTGTCAACCAACTAAGGATCTTTAGTTGTTGAAACTCCACAATTGATTGCCAGTTACGTGTAGGGCCCTGTCAAACTGTGTATGTCACTATGCCAGTGGTACCGTGTGACTCAGGACAGCGATAGCAGTGGGGCAAATGAATGAGCGAGTTAGCGAATGAGTCAATGAGTAAGTGAGCTATTGAATGAATGAGCGAGTGAGCGAATGAGTAAATTAATGACTGGGTTATCTGGTGTAAATATTCATAAATGATTGAATGAGTTCATGTGATAGATTAAAACGAAAGAATGGATGTAGTGAGCGAACTTGTGAGTGAGGCAATGGATTGGCGATCGAGACGGTAAGCCAGCGGGCTGGCGTATGAGTAAGTGATTCAACGAGAGAGGTCACGGTTGACTTGCTTAGTTCTACAACATTAGGCCACTTGAAGCAGCACTAGGCAAGTCATATTTGGCGAATCATCTGGAAATGGATATGAAAATATTGAAATTAAGTCACAATTTCGCTTACCTATCATATTTTCAAGTCCAGGAATGGAGCAGATCTCAAGCTCAAAAGAGAGTTTCTTGCCTTTCTCATCATCTCCTTTGCATCGAAAAACAAAGCTGCGAAGAAAAAGATCCCCTTAAGATAAAATTGATACGGAAAAACTAATAGGTTCGATGAGAATTTTATCGCTCAAGCAGATTCTCAATGGCAACGACGGGGTACTAAGAAACTACACCTGTAAACCATTGCCGCCACCGTCCATTCTCTCGAATCCTCGGCCTATCGCAAGAGGCAGAATTCTGAAAATTGGGAGAAGGAACTGAGCGAAAAAGTCTTCGTTCTGAAAGAATTATTGCAACATCCATCCATCTTATTGAGGGATAGAGCAGTACCCTCAGTCGTCTAAACAGACGGTGGGAAGATTCTTCTTAACACTAACTTAACTCTAGAGAAGAACTGAGCTATCGGCCTTGGGGTTAGCAGTCGGACGCTTAACCAAAAAGTTACTGTCTCCAAAGGTTTTGCGAAAAGCAAACATCAATGATGGAATTAATTACGTAGCATATATACAAACAATTCTTGAAGATTTCAGGTCTGCTTTGAACAGGATACATTTTTTTTAGTGAGTTATGCTGCGGAAAGACCATGGTGGCCTATACAATGCCTCAACAAAGGAAGAAGAAAGAAAGAAGCGAAAGGCTAAGAGGAGAGAGAGATCAGATCAAGTTTATCGATCTTAGATTTGAAAGATGGCAAGTTGTAAGATTCAGGAAAGCAAGATGAAGGCAAGACGTTCCATAAATTGCATGTTCTAGGGATGAATGATGATTTGTGGGACAGGGTTTGTGGATTAAGCAGTGAAACTTGGAAAGGGTGTGAATGAGTTGAGCTTCTGGTGGCCCTGACACGCCTCAGAGGAACTGGAATAATATCCCTGATCTCCTGAGAACAATGTCCGTTAAAGTATCTGTCATAGATGGAAAGATCTCCAACTAAACGACGATGGGAAAGAGGTTGGAGAGATTTGGTGCGGTTAGGATTATTGATGAGACGAATTGCTTTGGACTGGACTTTGTCGAGAAGACAGAGAGTAGATTTTGGAGCACCACCCCAGACGTGGGAGCAGTACTCTAAAGAAGGACGGATTTGGGACTTGTATATAGATAGAAGGTGAGAAGATGAGAAAAACCCACGGGCTCTGGCGAGGAAACCGAGCTTTTGAGATGCATGTTTAGCAAGGGAATGGATGTGAGTTTTCCAAGTGAGATTAGATGAAAGAGAAAGACCAAGTTGTGTGAAAGAAGCTGAAGTGTCCAGTTCATCACCATTCATGAGGACAGCTGGAAAGTTTTGATTACGTTTGCGTGAAATGACAGCCTGTTTCGTCTTACTTTGGTTGAACGAAACTAGGTTGTCTTTACCCCACTTCTCAATAACTGTCAGATCATTGGAGAGAAGCGAGGCTGAAATGTTTCTGTGGAGTTGGATATCGGTGGAAGCATGGTCATTTGGATTGAATGAAAATGAAGAACTTAGGAAGGTATCATCAGCAAAGGAGTGAATGCTAGAAGACGTGGAGGTGAGCAGGTCATTGATGAAAAGGATGAAGAGTACAGGGGAGATGACAGACATGATAAACACGCACAAATTGCGTAAACTTTATTCAAAGTTACAATGCTAACAAACAAAGCAGTCAAGTGACGTAGGCGCAGTTGACATAGTGGTTGGTACACAAGTTTACTCTGATTGAAGGTTCCGGATTCCAGGCAGGCTCATTCTCGTAAATGGGTGCTCTCTATTGGCCCACCCATCAATAGTTGGGTACCTGGCATAAAGCTGGGGGAGGGAGAGTGACGCGGAAAGGAATCGGCAGCCATACTCGACGAAGCCATGTCACAGGACGTTGCCTCTCAAGCAAGGTGCTCCCAGTCCTCGTATCGGACACGAGACTCAACTTAACATTCCCTTGATCATTGGATGCCCTGTGACCATCGCTTGATCAATTTGAAAATCACAGTTAACTCTGTCTAATTCGAACTCTCTGGGGGACCGTAGAAATATTCAAATTACAAAAAGTTCGAAGTACATAGATTCGAATTAGACATCGTTGACTGTACTTACAATTGTTACGGCCTTAAGCGGACCTAATTATTTCAGATGCACGATTTTGGCCCTCGCCACTCAATTATTCATAATACCAAAACTGACTTCCAGAATTCAAATAATCCAGTTCTCGCTTAAATTGACAGAAATTGCCATAAACATTAAGTCATTCTTCTTTCATCCAGAAATGCAGGTAATAAACAAAATGAATGGGAGAATGAATTAAAGAACTAATAAATAAACGAATGAACGAACAAATAAATGAACGAATCAACGAAAAAATGAACGAATTAATAAATGAATGAAAAAACAAGTGAATGAATAAATGAACGAAAAAACAAATGAATGAATAAATGAATGAATGAATGAATGAATCAATGAATCAATGAAGGGATTCAACTAACTTTTCTGAGGAGTCGATACTATGAAGTTTCCCCCTGCTTCTCAGGTGTGAAAGGACACGATTTAACTCATTTTGAACTTCATCTGCAGACTTGGTGGAGGTGCTGTTCACCTTGTAGATAGCCTAAAATTCAAAACAAAAGGCACGCACAGTAAAGAGGAATTCTAATATTATGCGAAAGTATTTTGCTGCTCAGAAGAACCCCGGCCAATGACCACTTGGTGCGTGCGATCAAGTATCTTGTTACCTTAGCGATCCTGACCAGTTGTACACATTTTGTACGATAATTTTCCAGGGCATTGCTTCGGATTTCTTCAACTGCCCGAGCAAAATCATAATACGTGAAAAAGCCTAATTTACCTTCACTTTTCTGGGCTCACCAGAGGAAGAGTTTGCCTTTCGTGGCGTCATCAAATGAACGACTTTCTCTTTAATCTGAAAGGGGAAACTACTGGCTCACTCAAAATCGTTTGAATCGATTCTGAGAAAAGAATACGCAATTTCGCTGTATGTAATACCTCTTTATAGGTCAATGTACAGTAATGATAGATAGATAGATAGATAGATAGATAGATAGATAGATAGATAGATAGATAGATAGATAGATAGATAGATAGATAGATAGATAGATAGATGGATAGATATATAGATAGATAGATGGATGGATAGATAGTTGGATAGATAGATAGATAGATAGATAGATAGATAGATAGATAGATAGATAGATATATAGATAGATGGATGGATAGTTGGATAGATAGATAGATAGATAGATAGATAGATGGATGGATGGATAGATGGATAGATAGTTGGATAGATAGATAGATAGATAGATAGATAGATGGATGGATGGATAGATGGATAGATAGTTGGATAGATAGATGGATGGATAGATGGATAGATAGTTGGATAGATAGATAGATAGATAGATAGATAGATAGATAGATGGATAGATATATAGATAGATAGATGGATGGATAGATAGTTGGATAGATAGATAGATAGATAGATAGATAGATAGATAGATAGATAGATAGATAGATAGATAGATAGATAGATATATAGATAGATAGATAGATGGATGGATAGATAGTTGGATAGATAGATAGATAGATAGATGGATGGATGGATAGATGGATAGATAGTTGGATAGATAGATAGATAGATAGATAGATGGATGGATGGATGGATAGATAGATAGATAGAAGAGGACCTTGTTCAAAAGAGGATGCAAGAGCTGCATCACGCTTCTGATTTTTTATGACTCGGAATCAACGAACGTAAAGATCGGCATCGTCGCAAACGATCGGCGTGGGAAATAAACCCAACCCATTGAAGATTGACTTCTAAACTTTGTCTTCGCATGTCCTTAACTCATTAGAGTCTGTAGGGCAGAGTAGTGTCACATGTTAAAACATGAAACCCTCTATCCTATGTTGCAGGAGAACGAGGCTGCCGGCTAATTCATTATTCCTGTGAGCTGCCATTTTCACCATCACTGTTTGCTGTCCATAAAAGCATAAAACTAAAGCTGTCGTTTTCCTGTTTCAGTCTGCCAAAATGGCACACGTAGCTCAGCCTCACATCCATGAAAAGAAGCAGAATAACACGCTGGTTCTAAATTTTTGTTGAGCAAATTCTGAACTCGAAAACGAACTTTAAACTCTTATAAAGTGAAAACGGTACGAGATTTCAGAAAAATGATTGCAGATTCGAAATCAAGAACTCGACTTAATCTAATTCGAAAATAAAATTTTTTCACTGGAGGCCCTTTAAGAAAATTTAACTACAGGCCTTGAGCTTCAAAGCTCGAGAAACAGACGCCAAAAAACCAGTGAATATTTGCTGGGCGCCTACTGCAAGAATCTTCTGACTGGGACATTCGACTGTCATTTGATATGCTCATGGTTGGTTTCATTCAAGTCAAACCAAACGGAATTCTATGTCATCTAAGGTCATCAGGGGACTTGTAAAGATTTGACAGACTCTGTTACGCTTGCTTCATCTATTGTCTGGTAGGTTGATAGTGAGGCAAAAGGAAAAGAGAGTCTTGATAATGTGACCTTGGTGTCGCTCAGGCAATGAGAGATCTCATGTAATGCATACATCAAACTATCATTGATCTTTGGAAAACCAACTAACAAGCTGTTGAATTCGTAGTCATGGGCAAACGTGTCATGGGAGCGAACAAGAAACATAGGCAGACAGACAGACAGACAGACAGACAGACGGATGGACAGACAGACAGACAGACAGACGGATGGACAGACAAGACATAATCTTGACAGTGAGCAAAAACTCCATACCTTTTTCGCAAACTTTGGCGTTGCGAGCCCCATCGAGATAGGTGTTTTCGGGAAGGCAGAGAATTTCCCCTGCCTTGCGGGCGTGCAAACTCCTACCATACAGAATCCCTCAAAAACAGAGCTTGATTTGCTGTTTTGGGAAACAAACGAAGGGAAATGCTAGTAGAAATCAGCCTTACGGAACAACCATCAAAAGCTACATAGTGCGTGAAGTCCCACGTGGATTCAGCAAAGCGAATAATCACAGTGGCAAACAAATAAAGATGAATACTATATTCACGTATCGGGGGGGGGGGGGGGGGGAAGCTGACAAATCCAATAATAATAATAATAATTTATGAATTTGTATACAGGAATAACCCATCAGCATGTAAAGCATGCTGTTATCATTAGGGTCCTGTGATCAAGTCCTGTGACCAAATCAAATCCTTTTACTTTTTCTCTGATGAGGGGGGGGGGGACAAAGAATTAAATTTGAGCATGATTTTCGGATTCCTGTCAAAGCTGAAGACAGTGCAGGAATGACATGAATTTTGCATTCACACCTATAAGACGCAGTTAAGCTGCACTGTCATTGCGGTTCGGCTGGGATTGCCTGGATCACTTCTTGTCGAATCCGTCCTTTCCAAACTTTCAACCTAAGCTGCATAATGTTAAGAACAGGAAGTTGAAATACACCGAAACAGGACGAGGAGAAATGGTGCCGAAAGGTGCTGTTTTTATAAATGCAATGACTAAAATGACCCTTGGAGATCGAAATTTCGGAGGTTCTTATTTCGCTCTGGTGATCTATAATCATTTTGTAGCATTTGTGAATGATGAGAAATATACTTAACATACTCTTTGCTTTCTTGTAAAGGAGACGGTGCCGAGCCATCCTCATCTCGATAGGTCTTGTCTGTGGATGGACACAGGAAATGTTGTAAGGATACAGCACTTTACATCCATATGTGGGAGGGGGGGGGGGGAGGAAACACGAGGAATAGGAAAAAGAAAGACGGTGGGATAAGGAGGGTGGAGAAGTTTGAAGAAGGGGGTTGGAAGGAGGATGAAGGTGAGCAAGAATGGGCAAAGGAGAAGAGGTGAGGGTTGAAAATAGGAGAAACTTCAAAATAGTTAATAAAGCTATCGCTATAATCAGAATGTCTGAGTGGTGGCTTAGTATAGTGATTCAGCGTGCGAGCTCATAACGCATTGGTTCATGCACGGCTCAACACTAAAACACTATTTCCTAGGGCGAGGAAGGCAACGGGTAACCGCCTCAATAACATTCCTTTCCTTGAAAATACAACAGCCTCTACTTTCTCCAAGCTCGGGATCGAGTATGCCAGGCCACTTTGCTAAGCAGAATCAAACTGATTTGCAAGAATATATTGGTTTGTCAATGTGCTGGGATACTCTGTTAGCTGTTTGGAAGGGGACAATAGTACTACCATGGGATACGACAGAACGTCAAAGTAAAAACTATTCACATATCAGTGGTAGTACCTAGGTCATTTTCACTTCCACAGTACGTCATTGCTCTCTCTCTCTTGCCTTTGGGGGTGAGGAATGGCCACTTTCCGAAAACGTCCTAAAAGAAAATATGGCAAACATCGGTGAACCTAGCGTAAATATAAATATATGCGACTGAAGCACCGACAGCAGCAGCAGCAACCAATTCAATGATCGTCGGCAACGACTGAAAAGGCCAATCATGTATTTATATAGATATATTTATATATATTCATATGTATATTTCTTTATAGACATATCCCAGAAATCAGGATTGCCGGTGAAGACTTGCAAGTCTCTATATTGACGAGAGTTTGGCTTGGATTTTTGCTGCCACCAACCTTTCTTAATCATAATTTATGACGGGCATAAGATGCCCTGGTATCATGGAATCCAGGAGCCATACAGATTGGATCTACATGAATGGCAATAAATCCACGATGACTGTGAATCGGCTGCCATTTCGTGTCCTGAGATTTGAGTTGCTATGATGGACAAAGCAAAGAGCAAACGGGCGAAAACAGACATACCTCATCACGAACAGATCCGTCATCGCTGATCAAAGTGACGTCACTAAGGGAGTAGGAAGTGCAGGAGGTCATGAACGAAAGGATATAAATTTGAAAACTTTTACTTTAACATGTACCTCAGGCATACCTGGTGAGTGGGTGGAAAGAATGAGTGGCGATTTTCGAGTCAAAGCATCAGAAAAAAACCCCACATAAACACAGTTCTTAGATGATTGATTGCTCGATTGATTGATTTATTAATCCCTAACAATGACCTTTCTTGAATTAAGAATAAGAGGGCTTCTTCAGACCAAGAAGGTTCAGTACACTTGCTGATATACGCAAACCGCTTCTTTCCTCCTGTGTTGGGGCTTTGTATAGGCCACCATAGCCTTTCCTCAACATAACCCATTAAAAAAAAGGTAGCATGGCTTCTAACCCTACACTAGTCACAATCTAACAACTAGGTCGGTGGGAGGAAGGCTACAGGAAACCGTTTCATAAAATACCCATTCTATAGGGAAGCTGAATATATCTATTTATATATTTATATATATATATATATGAATATAAAATAGGCTACTTTTTAAGGCAAATTTGTTGATCACATTATTATATTCCCATTTTATCTGAGGCATGTCCAACATATATATATATATATACATATATATATATATATATATATATATATATATATATATATATATATATATATATATATATATATATATATATATATATATATATATATATATATATATATTTACGATTCCTGGTTGCCAATCTTCGATGTTACGTGGGGTGTCATCTCAACAACCAAATTCCTACCTATTCGATGACTTCTTCAGTGTCTTTGAACGAGGCGTATGCCTTCGCAGTTTCCACAACAAGAAAAAATGCGCAGTTAACGAGTCGAAATTGAATTGTTTGACTCGTCTTTCCATTTCAAACATTGACAATCCATGGCACTCCGCAAGTTCTTCGATAATGTGAGCGTCTGGCTTCTCCTTCTTGGTGACACTTTGCCACTGAACGTTCGAGCCGTAGCCGTCTCTTAGCCAATCATCCGTCAGCAATTCGTTTATCGTGATTCGCTTTGATGGGTCTGTCTCTAACAAGCGGCTTAGGATTCTTGTGCTTTCTGCAAAATCACGACACAGACATTACCAGAGAGCTTGGATTTTATTCCACATGAACAAGGGAGGATTCGGTGGAGGTTGGAGGCTTCGGCGAAGGTTGAAGGCTTCGCTGAATCTCGCTTACGTCGCCAACCTCACTTCAGAATCAATATAAAGGGTAATTACGTCACAGAAATTGGATTGAATTGCTGCATGGCATTTCCAACGTTCTCCCTCTCCCCTTAGCAATTCCCCCCATGTTTGGGCTCTTTCCACCGTCAATCTTAAAATGTTTAATATTTTGATGACGTCATCATGAAAATTTCGACATCAAAACAGATGTAGAAAATGTACGTGTCATTCGAAAGCTCTGCTAGAGTTCTGTCGATGGAAACTATTATCAACGCTATGACTGCTGCGTGACGAAAGATATCCGAGGTCTTATTTGGCTTCTAACATATAAAACTATGTCACAATCACGACAACTAGAAATAAATGAGTTGGGCCCATCTTGGAAAATTAATTTCCAGCTTTCGGAAGATAAGAAGGAGAGAGATTCCCGGTTAGGCTGGTTTTTAGATTGTAACAAGAATTGGACTGTCTATAGGCCAACATGGTCGCTCCTCAACACGACTCGCTAATAAAAATGCTTCGAATTTCAATTCATTTGAATTCCTTTCAGATGGTTTGCCCTTAGGCAGAATATTTCTCCCAGGGGGGGGGGCGCTTCGATAAAAACATTCATGACAATGCGAGAAGCAATTTAATACTCCATCTATCCAATTAAGCAATAACATCATTTTCATGAAATTAAAAGGGATCATAATGGATGCCAAAGTAATGCAGATACAATGCCCACCTGGTGATAGCCATTCCGGAACTTCATATTCACCTCTCTATGAAAAGAGACGAAGAAAAATAAGGTGACAATGATTTTTGGCATCTTTCATTTCTTAATCTAATCCCGGGGTAGAGTCGCAGTCAAAAATACCTCCCACCCCTGCCCTTGGCCCTAGGATCAGTAAAACTCTGCTGATCCTACTCTACCGATAGCAAAGGAAATCTTGGAAATCCCAAATGCGTCTCTTTGACATCAAGTATATTTCAATTTTGAGTTCATGAATGGAGGCATTTCTGCTGGCGAATCCGGTAAGTAACTACGCCAGCAGGGAAATTCACAAACTCTTTGCCACTCTCTTATCATGCTATATAATATATGCATACAAATATACTTATTTATAAATACCTAATTAGGTACGGATGTAGTTAAATACATGTCTTATTAGTCATCATGCATGTATGTATGGCTATGTATGGCTATGTATGGCTATGTATGGCTATGTATGGCTATGTATGGCTATGTATGGCTATGTATGTATGTATGTATGTATGTATGTATGTATGTATGTATGTATGTATGTATGCATGTATGTTTGTATTTTTTTTAGTGGGTTATGTTGGGGAAAGGCTATGGTGGCCTATACGGAGCCCCAACATAGGAAGGAAGAAGAAAGCGAGCAGCTAAGAGGATAGAGAGATAAGATCAAGTTTATTGATCTTAGATTTGAAACATCTATTGTCTGTTTGTATGCATGGCTATGTATGTATGTATGGCGGCTATGTATGTATGTACTTATGGTTATGTATGTATGTATGGCTATGTATGTATGGCTATGTATGTATGGCTATGTATGTATGGCTATGTATGTATGGCTATGTATGTATGGCTATGTATGTATGGCTATGTATGTATGGCTATGTATGTATGGCTATGTATGTATGGCTATGTATGTATGGCTATGTATGCATGGCTATGTATGTATGGCTATGTATGTATGGCTATGTATGTATGGCTATGTATGTATGGCTATGTATGTATGTATGTATGTGTAGTGACTCAGCTTTCTACCCTCATAAATCTCTATCTATGCCGCCATTACCACCTTGCTTAACAATACAATTCTATTCATCCAATCAATTGTTATTTCCTGTCATAATTCCCATCAGCTCATCATCTATTCATCTACTTGCGTCATTCACAACCAACCCTTCCGCTCCTTTTCTTACTCGAGGAGTTTGGTAATATTATCTCTTTTGTGAGTCGCCTATATAAACATGTATTTCATTTCAATAAGTTACTCATTCAAGCACAACAGCGCTAATCGTCGTCTCTCTGACTCCGTGTTCTCTGCACGTTAAACAAGACAGCAAGGCAAGAATCGTCCATGTGGGTTGAATCGAACAGCAGCTTTTTAGGACCAGTTTCATACGCACACCTTGAAACTGGTGTTTCCTAAATATGTATGTATGTATGTATGTATGTATGTATGTATGTATGTATGTATGTATGTATGTATGTATGTATGTATGTATGTATGCATGCATGTATGTATGTATATATGTATGTATGGCTATGTATGTATGGCTATGTATGTATGGCTATATATGTATGGCTATGTATGTATGTATGGCTATGCATTTATGGCCATGTATGGCTATGTATGGTTACGTATGGCTATGTATGTATGGCAATGCAAGTATGCATGCAGTGATGTACGATAGAAGATAATGCCTTTAAATTTGCGTACCTTGATCTTTTGATACAGAAGGTACGTCTCGTCTTCATGATCAACATCAAATGGTAGATATCCACAAAGGAGCCCATAAAGAACAACGCCAAGACTCCATATATCAGCCTAGGTCAAAATGGAGATAGCTTCAGGGAAACTTATATGCCGTGTAAATACCAACAGGATAAATGAAAGAATATAGTGAAGTCGAGTCCCGAAGAGGATACGAACGTCAAAGGAGCACCGAGTTAGAGATCCATGAGCCCTGGCATCATGAAGAAATGGTAGCCGGATACTTTCCTCACACCAAATTTGCACTCGGTATCAATCAATTATTGGTAATTAGCTTTAAGGCAGTTAGAAAGGTTGAGCGTAACTCTAAGCCCTCCACTAGTTACGCTTTAACGACTAAGAGCACTGTCCGATTGTGTATCAATAAAAACGCTGCGATGCATACTCGATCTCGAGCGTAGCAGATAGAGAGGGCAATTAACTTTTTCTAGGGAAGTGGTGTTTACAATAAAAGAATGTAAATTCACAGAATAGTTCTCATTATGTTTCAAGCTGCAGAAGTATCTGGTGACAGTCTGAGAGTTAGAGCCTTTTTTGAAGATAGGAATCTCAATATTACACAGAAAACAGGAAAATAATTCCGCAACACCGAATGGATTTTCGTCCGACATTAGCCAGAGTACAAAACGCTGGATAGTTGCAGTTTAGAACCACATATGGGTATAAGGTTTATCGTCTTTGAAACAGGAGACGAGAAACGCAGCTTTTTAATTGACTTTATTACTAACGCCACGACGATTAGTATCCAGAGAAATCATTAAGAATTGACGTCATCAACTCACAATGTGTGTCTTTCTATGGATATGACCCTACTAATCTTCGTGGGACTAGTAATAAAATTTAATTGTCTTATTCGATAAGCAGAAGAACTATACAGGATCAGATAGAGATTATTCCCTCAGCAAGAAACAACGAGCTATATTCAAATTTCGATGATTTCAAGAGAGCTGAAGAACTGGTTGAGGAAAGAGCTTGGAGCTACGTGGGGCACATCCGGAGGAGACCAGATGCACCACCGACAAGAGTTTTACTGGCAGGGACCGGGATCAAGAGAAGAAGAGGGAGACCGAGGAATAATCTGTTGGAGAAAATTGAGAATTTGATTGCAAGACGGGGAATGAACTTTGAAGACCCGGCAAATGTGGCAAGGAAAGGAGACAATGGAAAAGGCAAGAGAAACTAGAAGATACAGCTTAAGACATGCTGTTGATCACAGAATGTAGCTACGCGCTACGTGTATTTTCCGATGAATGAAGAAACAACGAAATGAATGAATACTCACGGCATTTCCCAAATACTCTTGACCAGATATCAATTCTGGGAGAAAATGTTCAGAATTATAAACGCAAATGGCATCATACAAGTTAGCTTAAACTGCAGTCTTAAGGGTACATAGACGTGATACATGTTCTGCAAGACTGTCTTGTTGCAGCTAAAGTTATTGATACTATGCCAAAGACGATCGGTAAAAGTCGGGTAGTGTCTTGCCGTTACTAACATCAAATTCGCAAGATCATTCAGCCTTAGATCGAAAAACATGTTGCGAAAAATAACATTTAAAATGTGATTAGTAAGTCGTCGTGCAATCTCACAGTTCTCTGAGTGCATGCAAGCAACCATGCCGCTTATCATTTAAGTGGGACAATGCAGAAACCTCCACGTTGGTGTCCCTGGATATCGACTGCCAAAAGCGATCTCGACTCATTTTTGTCGGCTCATAGCAAATTCTGCTACCACTTTCCCTCAAAGCACATTTGAGGGAAAGACTCGATGGAGAAGAAGATCGTGTAAGTCCTATATTCGGCGCGTGGTGAATATATCAATTAAATTATTAACCAAATTACGTGGCGATTGGTCGTTGGCTGTGTCTCATCTTTAAAAGATTGAAAGATCAAGTAGTTGACTTACTTGTTCGCCATTTCTTGGTACGGCCTTGAGGCCTTCACGGTTGCCTACCTGAACGCTATGGAGGAGCATTTCAATCCATACATGGCTATTGCTAACAAATAACTGCAAGTCTATTTACCTGGAGCTGCGTATGCGGGGGAGCCACAACAAGTAGCCAGAGGCAATGCCAAGCCTCCATCTGGATCAGAGGCTAAGCCAAAATCGATCAATTTAACATTCTAGAGAGAGGGGGAAGAACTCTTTAACGAAGATAGCTTTAAAAAAATTTTACAGTGGAAAGCATGGAAACTGTTAAAGTGGCTTTTGCTGGACACCCATTAAATCATGTAGCATCCAAACAATGCAAAAAGAAATACGTCAAACATTGGAATTAGATAAGCAAATATGACCAGCGGCATTTGGTTCAAAACGCAGTAATGAAAAGGCGACAAGCAATCAATATGACAGGTGGCATTGACCATTTGTAGAAAAGATGAATTTTACATGACAATCGTGGCCTTAATTTTACGTATGAAGATCCAAGAAGATGTCTCTCTTTATGTGCCGTCAAGTTGTCTCCGACATCTGGTGATTCTTTGAATAAACTATATCCACGAGTCGCGGGTTCCTCACAAAGTTGCAGCTTTCGCGAGGCTGATGCCGGCGTCAACCATTGTGCAGTGTGCGACTTCTTCTTCATGAGCCATTGGTTATGCCTACCATTAGGTCCTTCTCTAAGCTGTTGTCCTTCCGCATGCAGTGTCAAGAAGACATAGGACACAATACATTTCACTTCAACCAAGAAGCTGATCATATTTGTTTACTTGATACCGATACTTGACGCATTTATCTATGCATTGTTAAAAAAATCGAAGAGACGGAAGAAGGAATAGATAATATTTGGGTACCGAATGCCGAGCCCATATCAACGGTGTTGTAAATTTAGCGGTTTTGGCGATTCCTGGCCTGATGCTGTTCTGGCCTCTCCATCAGACAGAGTTTTTGGAAAATTTAGTTGGAAATTTCATTCTAACAAATTTTGGATGGATCCAAGTGCCAACTGGGTCATCAGACAAGATGAAAGCGACACAGTAGTTGTCCAAAATGGATTGCAAAATTAGCTTAATGCTGCAGTAAATATAGCAACGTGTTTGCAACTTTTTAGCCCTAAGTAAAAAGTGCGCCTATCAAAGTTTTGGATTCCTGCCTGCGTGGGACGCCCACGATGGATAGACTCAAGCCAGGCGCACACTAGAGCATGTTGCTGAGTAAAGTGCCACGAATGACACGTTGCTTTAAGCAAAATTCTTCCGTGTGCGGCGGCTAGTTCGAGAGCATTCAGTCATTCGTGGCATAAATTCCTAAAATCAAACATGTCATTAGGGCAAGGAGGCGTTAACAAATTGGCTCAATGCTTGATAGCTCTTCTGAGTTTTTCAGTGTCCAGAGTTTGACATGAAATTGAATTTGACACCTTTTGCTTACGCATGCGCTTTTTTGTTCAGTCGAAAGCAACATGCCTCTGTTCGCCGCACACGAAAGCAAAGTGCCATGAGTGACCAAAATTATCAAACGTGTTCGCTTTTCGGAATTCATGCCACGAATGACTAAATGCTCTCAAACTAGCCGCCGCACACGGCTTAGCAACGTGTCATTCGTGGCGCTTTACTCAGCAAAATGCTCTAGTGTTCGCCTGGCTTAAGTAAACGAATGAAAAAAATATTACCTACATTATTTTCATCGAGTAACATGTTTTCCTGAAAAAAGATTGATATTCAATGAATGAACGCGAAATCATAAAAACTAGTTGAATTCATAGTCGGCTTGAAATAGAAAAAAAATTCAAACATTTGCGTGCCTTTAACTTAGCGATTGAACGGAGCTGAGATAAAAAACAACGCTGACGAAATTCGCGTTGAAAAATGCCCAAAAGAGGCGCCAAGGTAGAGTTATTCACAGGGCAACGGGGTCGGGCGAGTAGCGAGATCAGGTTGTCCAATGAATTTGATAAATTCTCAACCTTCACAGCTCTAATTGAAAGCGATTCGTATTTTTGTGGTTTCTTCGAGATCAAATTCAAGTGAGAATATTGGAATTGCAGCGAATGTTTCCAATCAACATATTTGCAGGGTATTGGAGAGGAGCTATCCATTGGGAGTGACAGAGGTCATTAAACTGATGGAAGCTGAGGAAATATAAAATGGCCAACTAAAGGTACTGAAAGCTTCTTTGCGTTTCAAGTCGTTTACAGCCTCATTATTTCTCCTCTTCACTGCTTCCATTCTTGCCTGTGATCTCTCTTTCTACGACACTTCACACTCTGCCTTTATCCAGATTTTCCTCAATAATCTCATCTACCAGTACCCTCTTAATCAAAAGCACATTAAATTTCATCTCATTATTCGATACTAAATGTCCAAGCTTGACTTCGCTGCACAACAGTCCCATTCTTGTTGTACAAGAGTACCTTAATACAGCAAGCTTCTTTACCGGACCCCTGACAGCACATGACTTCAAAACGATGCATTGAAAAACTGTATTCTACGCTCATTCCTCGAGTCGTAATATTTCAAAGCTTCTTAACGAATTTTGCAAAAGAGCAGTAAATTCACAAGCGATGGAGCCTTACCGGTTTGAGGTCTCTGTGAGCCAATCCTTTATCGTGCATGTAGGCAACAGCGGATACGATTTGACGGAAAAACCTCCTTGATTCCGACTCCTACAAAGAAATCGCAAATTGTTTATCATTAAACATTCAATCTAACTGTGCGTATAATGGCTTTCTGATGTAGTGGTCCTTCGTGGTGCCATGGGGTAGTCGTTAAGCATGCGGACAGGGGTTGTCAGTCGATTCCTCCATGTGTCATTCTTAAAATGCCATTGGTGAGGAAGGCAACGGGAAATTGCCTCGAATTCCACTTCCCTAGAAAAAACTCAAGCCCTTTCTCTGGTTTCTGCTGCGCTCGAAATCGAGTGGTTATAAAAAGAAAGAGCTGCCAGAATTTCCAACCCAACCGGTTTAAACCACTTTCCGACCCGACCATTCCACACGCGAGTATAGCAAAATCACACGTCATTTTCAGAACCCAACCAATTTCCACCACAACATAATTATTTAATTTTCATTTAGAGTTTTAAATTTACTACTGTATATAAGAGTTACAAAGTTTACAAGCAGAGTAAAAAACAAGTCATACCAAACTCAAAGATGAATCAATACTATATACAATTCTCAAAGTTGGCAGTCGATACTGTCTTTAAGATTCTTGATAAAGAAGAATCAGAAAACAAATATGGCGAAACACTTGTTATCTATTTGGAACAAAACCCAGCTGATAATAAATATGGCGAAGATATTATAATCGAAACAAACGCACCAAAATGCTTGAAAGAAAAAATGGTTGAAGATGCAGAAAAAGATGAATATATTATTTCAAAGGGCAAAGTCAAAGGAAAGAAAAGTTTAAAAGTAATGTATCTTAAATCAGACAGTATCAATTATCAACATGATTTTCCACAAGAAGCAGATTTCGAAATTATGGAAGATGATTTAACACAAGCACAAAAGATTGATGCTGCGTTGAAAATAGGTTCTTCATATGCCTTGAGAGATGTGTTTTACTTTAATACAAAATATGGAGAAAGCCGCATCGCAAGGTTAAAAGATGAAGAAACTTATGAAACAGTAAGAATATATTTGCCAAAATCAATCAAACAAGATATTAAATTGACTAGCAAAATAAATAAGAACAAGATTGTTCATAAAAAATTGAAATATGAAGGTTTTGAATTCAAGGGTGAAGTAAAGGTATATCAATATAAATACACCTTTGAAAAATTAAACCAATTGTTTACAGAATGAAAATATCAAACCTATAATATTACCAAACAATGAATTTTGTTCACAAAAATTTGGTAAATTGTGAAATAAATGACAATATCCACTACCATAGCCTTATCTATTGTAAAATCGATCATAAGCATCATGAAATGTGTTATGTACATGACAAAATGAGTATCGAGAAAATAATGCCTCTAAACAACGTTATTCTGCAATTACCAGGTCCAATCAAGCCAATTTCGCCTTGATATGAATCTATTATACTTTTTACACTATCTATTTTACCTGCATATTTTACAAGTAGATATTGATAAATTAATGCTGATTTGATAGCAACAGGAGAAACGTCGGCATCAAAATAAGACTTTGTTTTTCGTAAAAGTAGTCCTAATATTTTTCAATTTCTCTTATTTCACCAAGATTTGACATTTTGTTATCAATATTTAACCACTATACTAATGTACATATTTTTTTTTCAAAAAGTTTATCAAAATTTAATTTATTCATGTTAAAAAATAAAATACAAGATACTAATATACATTCGTTTGAAAATAAAATTGCTAAAATGACGACAAGCTACCACCCTTATAGAGTAAACTTGACGGCTGGGCAAGCCGAATCAGTTGCGAAAGCAATGAAGCATAAAACGCCAATGACTCTAAGATTAACATATAATAATCTTATCAGAGGCGCTGAAACAGTAAATCTTACTCAATCTCAAATTAATAAGCTTGAAAAAGCAAAAAATAAAGGCGTAGGAGCTGATATTAATATTAGTAAAGCCCAACTCAGAAAATTTGCAACAAGCGGAGGAAGCATTATGAATTTGTTTAGAATAGTAACCGGTGTTGCTAAAAAAATATTGCCAAAAATCTTAGCCCCACTTGCAACAGGTGCAGTTTCTGGTTTAGGAGAGGTTGCCATTAAAAAAGCAGTAGGTGGATCATATCAATTATCACCAGAACATGTTAAAATGGTAGTAGATACACCAGAAATTAGGGAACAAATCCAACGACTTTTACCCGTGTCACAAAAAAAGAAACTAGTAGAATCATATAAATGTGGAAGCGGGTTAGTTTTAAGAACAGGACGTGGACAAAAAGGAGGTTTTCTTGGCTCCCTGTTGGCAGGAATCGGAATTCCATTAATTGCAAAGTTGTTTGGAGGATGTCATGGAGAAAATTTAAGAGAAGATGAAGATGACAGGCTAAGAATGTTTAAATCACTATTACCACTGATAGATCAAGGTGAAATAGATGTATCCCAATCAGGAAATCGTCTTGTAATTAGATCACAACCAACTAAAAGCGGCGGAACAGTTATACCCACCTTGAAATATTTATTAAGCAGCAATAAAAAAAGGATCAGGTCTTCTTTTAGAGTCAAACAGCCCATTCAGCCAATACCCTTGTTGGGGGCTCTGTTGTAAGTAAACCAGAATTTATAAATCATCCAATATCTAATTTTGAAATAATGAATTGGGTTGAATATTTGAAAATCAAAAATTTTAAAGGTGTTATATCACGAGATGAGATTCCGACAAAAGTAAAAAATATACCAGGCCAATGTTTTATTATAAATTTGGACAACACTGAAGGACCAGGAACACATTGGGTGGCAGTAAAAATGTCAAAAGACCATATAAATTATTTTTATAGTTTTGGATTGCAACCACCACAAGAATTGGTATACTTATGTTATATATTTAATAAGTGATAAAAATATGAATCAAACCAGTTTCAAGATTTGAGCAGCGTTTTATGTGGATATTATTGCTTGTATTTCTTAAAGAATTCGGGAGAAATAATTATTTTAATGCAGTAAAAAAGTTTAGTCGTAACAAATATAAGAAGAACGAAAGGTACAAAATAAATTATTTTGGCTGAAAAATATGGGCGTTTTTAACAATATTTCTAGTGGCACAGCAGGAGCAAACTCAATAGTAGCACAAAGAGTAGACGAAATTGAAATTGATGTTGGGGTTGTTGAAACAAAAATAAATAGCTTACCCTTTGATATTACTGGAGTAAAGGTGGATAAAAATTTCGATTTAAACAATTTTGTTGTTGACAATGTACCAACACCAACAGCATCAAATTATACAGCAAACAAAGGATACGTATAAAAACATGGATTAAAAAAGATGGGGTAAGAAAAAATCAATGCAGAAGGTAAAAAAATCATAAACGTAGTAGGACCAGCAAGCAGTGATTCAGACGGAGCCGTAGCAAACAAGGGGTATGTTGATACATCAATTACAACCTCCCAAAACTTTGTTATTAATGATACAGCATCAAAATATTTCGATAAAAAACTGGTGGAACGATGGGTGGTGGAATAAATATGGACAACAGAGACTTATTCGGAATTCAAAACCCACCAAAATTAGGAACAAGTGCTACTAGTAAAGATTATGTACACAGTTACATTAAAAAAGATGGTTCAGGAAACATTAATGCTGAAAATAAAAAGATAATAAATTTGGCATTAACCCGATCCGCCGACCGTGATGTAGTAAGCTTTGGATTCTTAAATCTCTATTTACCAAGATTAGTTTATGGAGATATTTCGAGCGACTACCACATGCAAACCAAAAGGATATGCCATTTAGGTGCACCAACAGCATCTGCTGACGCAACAACAAAATATTATGTTGAACTAGGCATTATAAATGCGACACAAACAAGTGCGTTTGGTAGAATAAAGAAAGATGCAACAAACCAATTTGAACTCAACGTGCCACAAGCACAAAGATTGGTAGCACCTGTTTTACTAAATGGAAGCATCATCAAAGACGCTTCAGGAAGCATGTCCGTTGACGTTGCACTAAATGGCGGAATTAACAAAGATGTGACTGGTAGGCTGCAACTTAATGTACCAGAAGCAAAAGCTTTAATAGCACCCGTTTTAGCAAATGGTGGAATAGAAAGAGATGGAGCAGGAAAATTAAAAATAAATGTTGCAACTGCACAAAAATTTATAGCTCCAGTTTTACCCACAGGCGGGGTTGAAAGAGACAGTGCTGGCAAAATAAAGCTAGTTGATGCTGTTGTTAGAAGTCTTAGTATGATGGATGGGAATTATCATAGGTTGTAAAAAGAGTTTATAAAAAATAATGCTTCCGGACATTGGTTAATCTCTGACAATAGTCCGTTGAGCTCGAAAGTTGCAAAATATGGTGTTGTATCAGGATCAAATGTTGAATCATTACACTATCAAGGTTTTGGTGAAAGGGTGGATGTTTTAAGATATTCAGATGCAGAAAGACCAACTTCAGGAGCAGGATTAATTAACGGCAGATACAACTATGTTACCTTTGATGGTGTTAATGATAGAATGAAATGTAATATGAATTTGAAAATAACAAGCGGAGATAAAACGTTGTCAATAACTGTTGTTTATAGCATGACTGCCTATGATACTACTAGTACTGGTATTGGGTTAAAAAATGCTATTATTGGAAATGATAATCCAACATGGGATCATTTTATTTGTATGAATAAAGATAAAAACTGTTGTAAGCAGCGCAAAAAAAGAATCTACATCACATAATGGGGGCGATAATATAGTAATTTCAACATTTCCAACAAACGCAGATCCAACGTTGTTTAATAAGTGGATTGTTATAACAGTTACATGGTCACCCCAATTAGGTGCAGACGGATCACAAGTATGGTGCAACGGACAAAAGCTCAGAAACTTTACTGCTAAAGAAAACGTTGGTGCTACAAATTTTGCGTTAGGTAGTGCTAATGCAAGCAGACTAGAGTACCCACTAGCCGGAGATATTGGAGAATTGATAATATTTAAACAAAAAGACGAATTAAATAATGCATCAACAATAAAAAGAATTCAGCAACATCTGCTTGATAAATATGCTATTACGCATGAACCAATTCTTTCAATGTAAAGAAATAAAAATTAAAAGAAAAAAAAAATAATTTTTAAATTAATGAATTATTTTTGTCTTTTTTAAAAATTATTTTGTGCTTTTTTTCTTAAATGATTTTCTGAAAATGTCAATTTAACTGAGCCAGAAATAGGATCAGACGTTATTTGTCTTTCATACAAAATTACTGCTTTCCACACATAAGCTGATGGTTTGTCATCAAGAGTGTATGAAAACTTTAATTTATGTGATCCATCAATCATATCATTTCTCTGATCTTTTCAATCGAAGAACAATGCTGAATGAAGTTCTTTAAACATCATTCTATCAATGAAGCTACCTTCGAGTGAGCCTTCGTTTATAAATCACTGATATTCAATAAATCGTTTGTATACTCTTGTTAATTCATTTTTGGATTAAGTTCAATCCGTGGATAATAATCACCATTTCCTACCTCTAACTGTGCTCTTGTCATTTGTCTTACACTACCAACACCGGGAATTCTATATGTGTCATAATGAAAGCTATTTTTTGTTACATCACCATCTTTTGTTGAATCAACTGCATACAACATGACAAATCTTGGTTTTTCAATACTGCTTGAGATATCAAATGTACCAGTTTGCAGCGTAGACACTGGTGATGTTTCAACTCTATCAGCTAGATATCCCCACGTTCTTTTTTCAGTCAATTCTGCACCAAATTTATTCATACCAGCTGAATTCAACTCCATCTTTGGAACCCAAAGTCTCATTTTTGTAACAATATATCTACCTTCAGCAGCTGCTGCATCTTTGTACAAGACATTTTCATCTCTTTCAAGAGTAATGTTTAGCTCCATTTTACCAGTTGGAAAAACCACATTTTGCGAAGCAGCAAAGAAACTATACTTATTTAACGGCACGATAAGATTAACACCACCAACAGCATTAGTAAGTGCAGCTTTCGAAGCAAAACCAACATTTGTTTTTCGATCAGCAGTGCTAGTTCCACTATCAGAATAAAAGAATGTACTCGTTGCTTAAGCAGGATAAGCGCTTGAATATTCAGCTTTATTTCTAATCGCAACGCTTTCATTTACATTTGGTGTATCAATAACCTGAACACCTCCATACTTTACATTTAATTCTCTAATGATTGAATAAGCATCTGATGCAAAAGTGATATTATCAGCAGCGACATATCTTGGACAATCTGCTTTCTTGTTAACTTCTACTTCAATTTCAAGATAAGAATTATACCAATCATTGGGAGCAGTTACTTCCCCAGTTGAATCTACATAAAACTTGTATGAATTTTTGTTTTGAAATGCTCCTTTATCTGGAAGCTTAATTGGATTTTGAAGATCATATACAACCTCCTCATACCTTTCTAGAAAATCACCTTGTTTGTATTCCATTACTTCGACTTTGATAATAGTATGTTTTGTATAGTATAGCATATATATAAATAGTGTTCAAATAAAATGATTTTTTAAAAAAATAATTGAAAATTTACATAAATTGGGCCAGCTTTTGTTTTAACAATTCAACTTCTTACGGCTGAACAGGCGACAGGCCCACTTTTTTCATTACGTCTGCAATTTTGGTGCCACTGTTTGGGGACGGTTTATTTTCTTTAATAATACTTGGTTTGAATAATTTATCTACAGTTTTGTCTGCAGCACTTTTACCAAGAGCTTCCGCACCAGGCACAGCAAACTTCAAAAATGTCAAACAAGCCTTCACCATCAATTGGATTTTGTGGGGCAACATATTTTATTCTATTATATTTTTTTGTTCGATTCATTCTTTGTCCACTGATTTTATTACAACTGTTAAACTAACTGGTACTTCGTTGAAATCGATGGGTATATTTCTTGAGTCTGGCATATATATCCTTACGCAATAAATAATATCTGTATTTAATATATTATATAATCTTCGTCTCGGTTCTACTTTAAAAGGATATGCACGTGAAATATCTGACGTGTCGAAGGAATATAAAACATCTGTTGACACTCCACCGTCCAAAGAATCATTTATCAACGATGTTTTAATTTTTATATTATCAACAGAATTTGTAATGTTTGGTAGCACTTGTCTTAAGAACAAACGGTCTTTCAAACTCCTTCATTTTTGTTAGTGCCTAATGTATATATTGGATGTATATTTTTAATTAATTTAAATTATTTTTAACAGTCAACTTTTGAAAATATCTTTTGCTTCTGGCGTGTACTCAACTTTTGGATTGTATCTTTTTGTTAACAAATCTATAAGAGAACTATCAACAACATTATCCATTACACTGTTTCCAGCCATATCTTTAACACTAAGTCTATTCATTCTGAGTTTAGCTGGATCAATATATACATGGCCAAAGGATCCACTTTCTGACAAATTGTAAGCATTTCTTTTTCTTTGATGGCCAAACCCGCTTCCAGATTGCTTAACCATTTTGGTCCAGAGTTTGTTAATATCATCTTTAGTCTCACTGAATACAGCTTTATCAGCCTCAAGTTCAGCTAGTTTTTCAGAATCCCCCTTCTTGTTTGCATCCTTTTTTTCCCACCCATAGAGCTTTGTGCGCTACTTAATCTTTTAACAAGCCCATCTTTTTCTTCTTCTGTTCTCATATTCATAATTTCATCAGCACTTGGTAAATCATATTTTTTATATTTGTCACGAAATTCTGGGGTATATCCTTCATTAAAAAGCAGTGTTATTGTCTGCTTTGGATGCCTTGGTCGCTTTGGTGTCTCAAGCGCTGGTGCTGACTCTGGTGACTCAATTGCTAGTTGTGGTTGGGAGTGCATCAGTGCTGGTTGGTTTGCTCTCAGCTGGTCAATCATTTCATCTTGTCTTTTATCTATATCAGTTATTTGTTGCCCAACTTTACTAAGTTCTCTTGTAATTGGAGCAGCAGCCTTTTCTCTTTCTTCAATGATTCCAAGTTGTAAATTTCTAAACGACCTTACATCATCTTTAACTTGATCAACAATATTTGTTGTTGCAGCTTCTTTTTAAATTATGCTTTTCAATTTGTTTAAATCCATACTTTTTGATTCTCATATACTTTAATAGTTTATATATAGCTTACAAATTTATAATTCAAAACATTTAAGTAACTGTATAGTACTTATCTTCAGACTTAAGTAACTATAGAGTACTTATCCACCATAAAAATGACACCCCTATTTAAGTGCTGTGTAGTTATTTAATTTTATAATCTAAAATTATAAATTCGGATACTATATAGACTATAAAGGGTACATCAAAATGAAGGTTCCAAATTACGATAGTGAGTTGGTTGCTGACAAAACAAAGCATAAATCATTGCTGGGCAGCGATTTTAGAATGCTTGTTTGTGGAAGTTCTGTTTGTGGAAAAACAAACACTCTGATGCATATCATTAAAAAACCGTTATGTTATTATGATCAGATTATCATATATACTCCTAATAAAGATCAAGACATGTTGGTCTCACTAAAAAATAAGTTTGCTCAAGTTTCTCAGCTGGTAGGTTAGCAAGTATTGTTATTATGTGGACAAGAAGATATATTAAATACAGATGAATATGAATCTGATGATTGTGTAAAGCTTGTCGTATTGGATGATCTAATGGACGATGATAAAAAAATACAAGCAAAGATTGCAAACCATTTTACTGATCGTAGACATCACAAGATTTGTCCGGTCTACTTGAGTCAATCGTATTTCACAATACCAAAAGATATAAGAAAAAATTGCTCGAAAGTTGTTGTTTATGATCCTCAATCAGATGGTGAAAAAACAAGAATTTCGAAAGAATGTAGATTTGACAGGTGTAAATTTGAGGGTCTTGATAAACACGATTTTCTATCTATAAATCAAAACAATAGAAAGTTGTTTAAAAATTTCGATGAATTAATTTAAATGATTTAAAATAATTTAAATAATTTGAAAATTTGTATTCCTGTATATGTCTATAGTAATCATGGAAATTTATTGTGTCAAATGTAAAAGAAAAACCCCGTCTTTAAATGTAAGGCACACGGTTACAAAAAATAATAGATCTGTAGTAAAAGGTGAGTGTGAATTATGTGGTACATCAAAAAATTGTTTTACTAAAAGTAAAGCCGGTGGAAAACTTGATATTCATTCTTTTATCGGTAAATTGCCAAAACCAAAAGCTGGTTGGGCTCCTACTAATTATAAATACATGGGACCATCTAATCCATTAGATAAACAATTAGAATTTGATCCAGAAACTGGTGAAATTACTAAATGGATAGTTCCTCCTTTTAACAAAGTTGATGAAATTTCAGCACATCATGATGTATGTTATTCAAGAGGCGTTGATAAAAACGAATGTGATAGAAAAATGGTTTCTGAATTGGATAAGATTCCTTATGGTGAGCTGCCAAAAATGGGTATGTTTGCTAGAAAAGTTAACAACACCAAACAAAAACTTGGACTAGGTGTTTTTGAAAAAAAAGTTCAAAAAATTGGAATGAACAGTTAGCAGATGAGTTACACAAACCAATTACAAGAAAGTTTAAAAAGAGAAAAGTTATTGTCGGTAATATTGATGATATTTGGAGTGCTGAATTGGTTGATATGCAACAACTTAAAAGCTACAACCATGGATTTAGGTATATTTTAAATGTTATGAATGTATTTTCAAATTTGTATGGAGTGTTCCTATAAAAGATAAAACAGGTAAAACAATTGCCAATACATTTCAATCTATTGTTAAAACTAGCAAGAGGAAACCTAAAAAATTGTGGGTTGATAACGGATCTGAATTTTTTTCTATAACAACGTATTTAAAACATGGTTGGTTGAGAATGAAATTAAAATTTATAGTACATTTAATGAAGGTAATGCCGTTGTTATTGAAAGATTTAATCGTACATTAAAAAATAAAATGAAAAAATATTTTACTGCTAATAATACATATAAATATGTCGATGTATTACCAGATTTAATTAATGAATATAACAACCCCACAAACACTCTACAATAAAAATGACTCCAACAGAAGCTAGCATGAAATATAATGAAAAAGTTATTCAAAATGATGTATATTCAATCCATGATAAAACTATCCATAAATCTAAGTTAATTGTGGGAGACGGATTAAGGATTAGTAAGTACAAAAGAACTTTGTTTGATAAAGGTTATACACCAAACTGGAATGAAGAAGTTTTTGTTATAGTAGGAATACAACATACCAATCCTACTACATATATAATAAAAGACTATAACAATGAAATTACTGAGGGAAGTTTTTATGAAAATGAGTTACAAAAAACTGATCAAGATTTTTATAGAATTGATAAAGTAATTAAGAAGGATTATAAGAAAAAATTAGAGCTAGTATCATGGAAAGGTTATCATAAAGAATTTAATAGTTGGATTCCAAAAATGATGTTAAGAAAATTTAAATAACATATCTTTAAAAAGTTTTTTTACTTCTTATAACATGTGATGACCATATGCTAATGTTGAAATACCGTCTGCACAAATAACTCTTTTATCATCATCGGCTGATAAAGCTACTTTGTTTACAGTTTCTGAATAAATCTCATGTTTATGGCTTCTGATTAAATTCATTGTCCTATATTTTGGATTTACTCTTTCAACTAAGCAATTATAGTAGTCGCTGAAGCTTAATCATTTTTTATCCCATTCTTTTAGACATCCTTTGCCTTTTTCTTTCCTTTTCATTGACCCTGTATGAATACATTTTTGCTCTCAGCCCTACAAATTCTAAGATCTGCTCACCACCACATTCATCTTTCATCATTCCAATTACTTTTTTGTTGCATCCAGTTTTAATTCCTGGTGGATGATTTTTTGCATAGTTGCTTGTATCAAATTTTTCCTCTACGTCGCTTGAGATGTCTTGATAGAAGTCTTCTGTCTTTATTTCGTAAGCCAAAGAATCAGTATCTGTAAATAACAACTTTTGTTTTTGTCCATATTTTTTAACAATGTAGTTGTAATGAAAGTCGTACATAAGTGTTCTACTTAAATCGAGGATGCACAATCCTACATAAATTGGTTTGTCAAATTTTATTTTTACTCTTTTCATGCGAACGGCTGCTAGACTCTTGTCAAATATTGTTCTTCCTTCATAGGTTGGTTTTGATGCCAACTTTTCGGCTTGTTTTTCTTCATTTACAAGTCTTATATCACCTCGGTTTCTTATGTTTTCCATAGTTTTACCAAATACCGAGTTATTCATAAGCTTAAAGAAATCTTTTTCAAAGTCGTTTTTGCTGGCAGTTCTAAGATTTGTGTTCAAGTCGATGTATGGCTTCATCCATTCTATTTGTGCAAAGGCCAACACTTTGTGAATCTTGGTTAACTCTAGTCCTAGTTCAAGATAAAGCTGAAGATCTTTTAGATGTAAAATGTATTTTGTTTTGTTGTTCAAGTTTGGAGTTAATTTATCTACTTTATTAATAGTAATGTTTTCTGGCGCTAGCGGATAGTCATTATGCAATTGAGACATGTTGTGCCATTCTTGAGGAAAGTGATAAACTCTGATATAATATGGTATATCAAATGTCTAATACAAAAATAAATAATTATTCGTATAATTGGAGACAAAAAAATTTGGTTGATTACTTAATATATTGTTTTTACTTTTTTAATTAGTTCTTCAAGCAAAATCTTTTTATAATGCTTGATAATTATATGTTCTTCTGTTTCCTTGGTCTTATTTATTTTTTTCTTTCTATATCTTAACTTTTCATAATTACATTGCCTGCCCTTGCACATGCCTAGGGACGACCTTGTTCCTTTTCCACAACTCATACATGGAAAGGATTTTACTTTTTGTTTAGCATGATAATCACAGTATCCTTCACGCTTTGCCAACCTATTGCAAGTTCTTTCTTGGCCTAACATTAACCAGTTGCATCTTGGAATAATTTCTGTCATTGTTGTGTTAATTTTTACTCTGCTTGTAAACTTTGTAACTCTTACATACAGCAGTAAATTTAAAACTCTAAATGAAAATCAAATAATCAATATCTGCTGTTTTGATTTAGAGTTTGTATTTAAAGCTTTTATGAAAGAAGTTTTCTAGATACGCAAATTTCTTAGAGATTTACATTTTAGTAAATGGTTGTTTAGCTTTTCGGGCGATAAAACTTTCTATAACAACTTTTGCAGAAATAATAGTTACACCCGCTTTTGGAGACTTGAGATGAAACTAGCCTTGAAACGTTTTTTACCCAACAATAATGCTGATTTTCTTCGTTGTTATAAAAACAAATCAATTGCATTTTGTGGATCTGTTCTATTCATCCTTAATTTATGCACGCTTTTCTCATAACCATATACGTTGATGCCTATTCCTGGAATTTGTTTTTCAAATCTATCAATATCTTTTAGTGAAACTGGGAATTCAATGCCTGTAAAATTAAGTTTACCCAAATATTTCTTATATTGTGATGGGCTGTTAGTATTCTTTTGATCTACTTCATTGTGGTGTAGTGCTGACAAAATTGCATATTCAAAACATCTGTTGTCTTTGTTTTTTACTTTAATAATCGCTTTTTTAGTTTTAATGACTGCGGGTAAGTCAATATAGCCCACTCCTCTTTTTGGTCTAGTTGCGACGGTTTTCTTGTTTTTTACATAAATAACTGCTTTTTTTAGACTTAATAGCATCAGACAAGTCAATATGGCTCGTTCCTTTTTGCAGTTCAGGTGTGATGACCTTTTTAGTGACTGATTGCATTGTTATTAAGAAGCGTTAACTTTGTAAAGCTTATATACAGTAGCAAATTTAAAACTCTAAGTGAAAATTAAATAATTGTGTTGTGGGGGAAATTTGTTAGGCTCTGAAAATGACGTGTGATTTTGCTATACTCACGTGTGGAATGGTCGGGTCGGAAAGTGGTTTAAACCGGTTGGGTTGGAAATTCTGGCAGCTCTCTCTTTTTATAACTACTAAATTGAGTATGCAGCGTAGTTTTTCGTTTCTGATGTACGCATGAAAAAGAGCGTTGGAAAAAGTCACCTCAGGATTTTTGGAAACAAAACTGGTGATGTAATGAGCATCAGGATTGAAAAGTGACGTAAGAGACGGAGAGAGAGCATAAGAAGAGCTTCACGGAGATACATTGGATGAGACGTTAAACTCTGGAGAGGATATGCACTGGAAAATGAATGGAGAAAAACAAGAGGAAGCAACGTTTAAAAGCATGCAAGATGGGAGAAATGAGAAAGACAGACAACGGGAGGTTGTTTCAGTAGACAAAGGCTTTAAGGATAAAGGTGGGAGAAAGGTGGCAGATTTATTTATATTTCAATACCGTAAAAGCTCTGATAAGGCCTATTGTATATCAAGCCTTCCCGCTTCGAAGCACCCTTTTATGAAGCAAGGTGTTGCATAAGCCCCCTCTCTATTAAGCCTTCTTTGGTTTTTGAAGAAAATACCTTTGAAAAATAAACTTTGGAGAGGATACGCAACGGAAAACGAATGGAGAAAAACAAGATTAGCAGTTCCCTCTCTTCGATTATTTCAAGCAAGAAGAACGACAAATGTGAGAAGTTAGCGACAGCGTATGGAGTTTCTACTATAAATTATCCTATTTATTTGCTTTAGAGTCAAAGCGTTCCTATGCCTTGGTCAAGGGAATATAATGGCGCCACCAAGATATTAAATGATTGCATGGGTTCTTTAGGCACGGAAATCATTGCCAGTGGAGCTCAGTTTTAAAATTTGTGCACTGAGTGGGATTCTTGACGGATCTGACTATGATGAAATCATGTGTATGAGTTAGATAAAATTTGAGGTTAGCTACTTTGCCAGTTGTTCTGGAAAAACCCTGTCCATTTGAGGACTTTATTGTGCCAAGGGGATAATGGTTTTGATCATTTCGAAGGAATCCCAGAGGAGGATGTTTGTCTAGATATCCAAGAATTATCAGTTGAACCTGAAGATTCTGGCGAAGGCGAGGACATTATCCTTGACTCACACATCATCAAAACACGATATGTAACAACTTCGTCAAAATTTAGAAGCTGTTGGTAAACGTTTTTCTTAATAGATTTATTTCAGAATAAACGCACAAAAAATTCTTCAAATTTTATCTTGAATTTGAAATAAGCCCTTCCTTTCCAATGAGCTCCTTCTTTGGAACCTCTGAGATTAAAGAAGCCCTGGGGGTTTAATTGAATTTTTACTCTTTATTTAATTAGTATGCATCAATTTCATTTCGGCATTTAATGCTCGATTCCGAAGTATATACACATAATATATATCTATATATATACAGTGTATCCTGATGAGTCGGCTTGAACGGATGAAACTAGTCGCAGCTTAAGAAAAGAAGTGTTGATTTTACTGTGTTTCGACCTACATATATTTGTATGTACATATAACATGGAGGGAGAAATTACACAGCACTGTCGTGAAAGAACCCGTAAAAGAAGTAATCAGAGACAGCCGTGGTGGACGGTGGTCGGGGAAGGGGTTGTCCAAGACGACAGTGGATTGATGATGTGAGGAGGTGGACAGGGATGTCGGCGGTGCTCTGCGCTAGTGAGGCTGCCGACCGGCGTGAATGGCGGAGCAGGGTGAAGTCCGTGGTGAGCTCCAACGGCCGAGAGGCTACGGGAGTGACGTGAGACGATGTGTGTGTGTATATATATATACAGTACATATTTATATTTATATGCAAGACGTATATGTAATTCAAACTTACGCTCAGCTTCTCTTTGGCAACAATGTAATCAAAAAGTTCGCCTCCTGTAAGGTACTAGAACACACCAAAAAGCATGAATAAATTTTGTAGCAAAGAGTTGTAAGAAAAAAATAAATTATTCCAGCATCTGGGACGCTAGTTGAGTAGTTTTGGTCTAAGCTGTCCTAAATAATCTGAAGAATGAAGGCAAATAAGTGGAAATCTTCTGGGTTTTGGGACTATTTCAGAAACTGTTATTAACAGATCATAGGAATCAAAATGAAGCAGTTAAAGAGCTATTTTGGCTTTAACACGTTCCCTGAAATTTTGCAAAAACCATGCATAAGAGTTGCACTGAAAACTGTTTCAGCTAATCAAATTTGTGATTGGGGTTCTCCAACAGAATGCGTTATGTGTATTAAACGCATCAATTGGGACAATGCAGAAACCTCCACGTTGGTGTCCTGGATATCGACCGCCAAAAGTGACCTCGACTCATTTCTGTCGGTTCGTAACCGATTCTGAAACCACTTTCCCTCATAGCACATTTAAGGGAAAGACTCGATGAATAAACGCATCAATGAAGGGATTTTAAGAGTAAAACTCTCACCTCCATGACCATGAAGATATCCTCTTCCGTTTCTACAACTTGATACAATTGAGAAATGTGCTGATGACTCAGATTCTTCATTGCATTTATTTCTCTGTAGGCTCGATGCAGATCCCCCTCGAATGAAAAGATCCTTTTTCTTACTTCTCCTTTTTCGATAAATTCTACCGTGAGACATTTCAGAGGCTTAAATTAACTGTAAGAATATCACTATTTAATGATGGTTAGTGGTTTATTGAAAAACTCTGTTTAAAAGGCTTACTCAAAGGTCTCAAAGTCAATGATTTTAATCATAGAGATTGCAAAGAATGGCTTTTCCTTTATGGGTGCCAAGTTGTATGACTTACTTCCTATAGACATCAGAGGAAGTGCTGATGATTTTGAGAAAAAAATTAATTTTTTTCAGTAAATTTTATGGTAAGATACTTTACAGGCTTTAATTAACTTTAATAATATTTATGTATAGTCATGCATGCAATCATTCCCTCATTTATATTGTTCTTTATTAGCTCAAAAGGACACACATGGATAGCAATTTTTATCAAACTGAAATGTAGATATCCTGCTAAAGCACTCATTATGGTGATGATGATGATGAGATTGACATTTGCTTAGAGTTAGGAGAGCCAATAGCTCTTTGCGTTACCAGATGCAGGTAGGAATCATGAGGTGTCATCACATTGAGAGAAAGAACCAGGACACTGTTTGACAAGTATATTGTATAATGTCCTAAAATATTGCCTCAGCTGCTAGGTAGAAAAAACGAAACAGACTCAAAAAAAGAAGCTCAAATTCACAGAGCTAAGCAAAGAAAAGAAATGACTTTTGTTGTCTAGAGTTGCTATCTAGAAGTTCTCCTGAGGATGGCAATGATGAAACATCTCAAAAGAATGAACCCTTCATAACAGTATTCCCGGAAAGCAAGGCCAGGATATCTCAATCAAATATCTTGTTTGTCATGAGAGGTCAGCTCAAAGAAAGGCACCCCAGCATTAAAAAGTGCAACTTTAAAATTTGGGTACTCAGAAAAGAAATAGTCATGGAGGAAGACTAAACAGGTGACAGGAGAAGGTGGAGGGGAAGAATCTACTGTGGCAACCTTACATTTTTTGAGCAGCCAAATGAAAATCCTATCAGGAAAATACATTCTATCATCATTAAGGTCCTGATAAAAGTGGACACCCAGACACAGAACTCTGGGTATTTTCCCCTTGCACTTCATTTCTTTAAATCTTAAATGCTCATTTACAGAGAGAAGTTCTCAAACAATATGAAAAGACATTCAAGACATATAAACATGACATCTTTTACCAAAGAGAGCTTTTAATCGCAACACAAGAAGACATTAAATACTCTCACACGAGCTAAAGCAGAGATTCTTCAGGGCAATCATCCTCATTCATTCATTTTCAAACAGATAGATTTTATTTTACAATCATGCAATATTTCAAGCTCAAATTATATGTAGGTAGTAGAGCAGGCCTACATCAGCAGTAAAACTTCCCTTCCCTAGGTTCAACAAATAATCAAACTCCATTAGCTATGCAGCTTTCAGTAATTAACAGGAACAAAACTACTTTTAATATCACATCAACACGTGTGAGTCTAAAGAAGCCATAAGCAGAGTTCATCTAACATCCAAGATGCGTTTACCAACATGTTCTCTAATCACAGGGTCATGCAAAAGGATTCCATAATGAAGCATTGTTATGCAAATGATGGTTCAATGGTCATGAGCCACTCATTAAGTACCTCATTTAAACACTGGCTGCTTCAACAAATAATGATGTGTGGCTATGAATGCATTCATGCATGTATGCATGTATGAATGTAGGTAAGTATTTAGGTATATATCTATGTCTTGATCTTTCAAGCATCTGGCAAAGATGAATTACTTTGACATTGAGCTCAAAATGCAGCAATTTAGAATATGGTGGACAACTATGTAGGCAAAATGAAACAAAGAGCAAGTTACCATCTTCCTCAAATGCCCCTTATTCATGATTTTGATGGCAACCTAAAAATTTGAACAAATCATTGTCAAAATGTAAAGAAAAATACACAATCTTCCTTGTTACCTCATGATTCTACATTGAGCACCAACTAAATGTGCCTTTGGTTTTAAGAAAGGTAAGTGGTAAGATGCTTGCTCGTTTATCTAATGGGCAGTGGTTTGAAACCACCCGGAGCTAACCATTCACTTAGAGAGAGGAGAGTTACCAGCTCTCTGCAGTGTTAGGCCCAGGAGTCCCAAAGCATGGTGGCATCAAGAGAAAGGACAAGGACACTGCCTGATAGGCAAATACCTTCTCAGTGTGAAAATGACTACCTAAGGTTGCTAGTAAGAAATCATAGATATGGCACTTTAACATTTTCAGGGAAAAGGGAGTGCAATACATCTGTATAATTGTTTGGAATGCTAAATGCAATCCCCACCAATCAAAATAACAATTTATCATCACAGTGATGATAATTGGTGCCTTTATGGTAGTGACAGTGATTATCATGATAACAGTGATTAAGATAGTGCAAAGAATGATGATGAAAATGGTGATACTTATAAGGATGGAAGATAATTAGTGATGATCATGATCACAAAGATAATGAAGATTGTTACAAGGATGGAAGTGATGATGATTATGGTGGCAGCAATGGTGACGAAAACCAGAACACAAACCTTTTCACCTGTTGGAAGATGCTCAGCTAGCAAAACTTTTGCAAAGCCACCTAGAAATCAAAATTGAGAAGAAGCTCTTTTAACAGAACCAAGCTCTGGAATTAGCAGAGATTCTCAATAGGAAAAGAATGGCTGAAAGTATTTCATGGCCAATCTGCTTCCTCACAGAATCCAGCAAAAACTAACAATGGGCCTTATTTTGTAACATTTTGTTTATTTCTTGCACCCTCCTAAAATTAAAAGGAAGGGACATGTTCACTCACTGCATTAACATTCGTAGTTAGAATGATTTTTTTTTTATAGTTGGAATGAATAAAGAACAATTATTATTTTGTCTGCTTAATGTGCAAATGTATTCTTTCATCGTGAATGGAACAAAATTTAGAAGTCCCTAAAGTTCATTTGGCATTATGACATATTGTGGGCCCACATCAGCAAAAAAGAGGCTATGCATGGCTGTGTGTATGGCTACGTGTGTATGGCTATGTATGTATGGCTATGTGTGTATGGCTATGTATGTATGGCTATGTATGTATGGCTACGTGTGTATGGCTATGTGTGTATGGCTACGTGTGTATGGCTATGTGTGTATGGCTATGTGTGCATGGCTATGTATGCATGGCTGTGTGTATGGCTACGTGTGTATGGCTATGTATGTATGGCTATGTGTGTATGGCTATGTATGTATGGCTATGTATGTATGGCTACGTGTGTATGGCTATGTGTGTATGGCTACGTGTGTATGGCTATGTGTGTATGGCTATGTGTGCATGGCTATGTATGTATGGCTATGTGTGTATGGCTATGTGTGTATGGCTATGTGTGCATGGCTATGTATGTATGGCTATGTGTGTATGGCTACGTGTGTATGGCTATGTGTGTATGGCTACGTGTGTATGGCTATGTGTGCATGGCTATGTATGTATGGCTACGTGTGTATGGCTATGTGTGTATGGCTATGTGTGTATGGCTACGTGTGTATGGCTATGTGTGCATGGCTATGTGTGCATGGCTATGTGTGTATGGCTATGTGTGTATGGCTACGTGTGTATGGCTACGTGTGTATGGCTATGTGTGCATGGCTATGTGTGTATGGCTATGTGTGTATGGCTATGTGTGTATGGCTATGTGTGTATGGCTATGTGTGTATGGCTATGTGTGTATGGCTACGTGTGTATGGCTATGTGTGTATGGCTACGTGTGTATGGCTATGTGTGTATGGCTATGTGTGTATGGCTATGTGTGTATGGCTATGTGTGTATGGCTATGTGTGTATGGCTATGTATGTATGGCTATGTATGTATGGCTATATGGTTATGAATGAATGGCTATTTAGGTATGGCTGTATGTATGGCTATGTATGTATGGCTATGTATGTATAGCTATGTATCTATAGCTTTGTATACATGTCTACGCAAGTATGGATATTTCTGTATGCATGCATGTACATTCTTATTATTATCACCGGTGAAAAAGATGGTAATGTGAAAAATGATTTTTTGCTAATTCTTTTAATTTACTGATAGCTGTTAGCTTTCATCACCCGTCTTTCATTGTACGATAGAGCCAAAATCTAAGACTAATGATGCAAAATTACCTTCACCAAGCTTTTTATTTTGATCTTCAAAGTTATCTTCAATCTGAGGAGGCAGTTTCACCGAGTGCATGGATTCCCAGGTACCAGGCATGATGACAGAATGTGAACAATTTTCGGCACGAATTAAGTATCTAGTTACAACAAGAGCTCAACAATACAGACAAACAACTATTTGTAATAAGAATTATCTTTCAGCAAACAAGAAGGTACGCGTTTTTGACGATATTCAACTATGCAACCGTCGTCTAAAAAACTGAATATTGGCGCGACCCACCTGGCCTAGTTGTACTGTCCAATCAAAATACTGGCATCCTCCGCAGAGGTGGATCAAGGGCTGGGAAGATGCTCTCAATAACCTAGCTTCCGGAAGCTCAGCCATGTCACGTAGGGAGGCACTGGACAAAAGGATGGGGAGGTAGGGCGACGAAAATGCCCCCTAAAGCAAAATTACTTATTAATTTGATAGACCTAATCAAACGCAAACGGCAAATGGAAGTATTATATCTATGGACGATGGAGACGTAGTGATGAGCGGGGTTGAGGGCCAATTTAGGGCTGAAAACCGAAAATTGTAATCAGTGATGACATGAAGGAGCACAAACAGAAAGTAGAATACGGTGATTTGATTCCAGGAAGACCGCATTGGTTATTTCAACAAATCTCGAGCCTTTCTCCCGATTGGAGCATTGGACCAACAATTTCAAGGTACAAACCTGAGCCTCAGCTTTGTGAGATAGGGTCTATATCCTCGCATTTGCACAGGGGGAGGTACTGGGATACTTTCATGAGCGTGAAGTCGATTCTGTGACCCTCAGTACAGTAGGCGCGACTCTCTAAACCAGGCGTGGGCACACTTTTCAGCAGATGGGCCGCAGTCAGAAATTTTAAGTTTTAAAGGGCCGCACAGTATGTTGCCAAGGCTTTTTCAAAATTAGATTGTCATGCAATAAAAATTAAAAATTTCCTTAAATCTTTTGAAAACACAATCCATCCTCAGTATGGTAAGGCTTTACATGTTTATAATGCATTTGTACAGTATCAAGCGATTAGAAAACGAGAATAACGGGAGAGTTGTTTTTGCTGGATACAAGTTATTGGCGGGCCGTAGTTTGCCCACCATTGCTCTAAACAGTATGCAGATCCCCCTGAATTATATTCTGATGGCAATTAGAATGTAGCTACTATCAAGGACCCTGTGACGTCACGAGGAAGACTCTCCTGCTAATGGGGGATGAGCTGCGGAGTTGCGAAGCATGATACGAAGGATACGAACCCACGACCACTACCAATGTTTTATATAATCCGTGTGATATAGCTAACATTTGCAGGGACATTTTAGGACACAAGACCACGGCCATCGAGCACTATCCTAGCCACATCTCCTGATTCTTGCACATGATATCATAGAGTGCTAGCAGCTACTAGAATGGTAACGTGGTGGAGTGGCTTAGCATGCGGACTCATAACGCAGGGGCTGTGAGTTTGAATCTTGCACGTGTCCCAATATAAGTGCCATTGGCGAAGAAGGCAAAGGGAAATCATCTCATAAAACCCACTTCCACAGAAAGAACCCGGAGCCCTGTCTCTGGTTTTAACTAACCTTGGTATCGAGTATGCTAGATACTATTGATGAGGAAAGCAACGGGAAAGCACCTCATAAAATTAACTTGCTTGCAAAACACTCAGAGCCCAGTCTTTAGTTTCTGCTACGCGCGAAATCGAGGATGCAACACAGAGTTGCTCTCCTCAATCTACGTTAAACTGTAAGTGGACTCGAACCACTGACCATGGGCTCAACGAGCAAGCATCAAAACCAATAACCTACCATTACACACGACTCCTGCATTATGAGATCGCATACTTAAGCCACAACAAGCGATACCGATGTCAAAACATAGGCCGAGCTATGAACGGGCACAATTGAATGAAGTCATGCACAGCTGTAAAGAAGCGTGAATTTGCGACAGAAGAATGTGGCTGCCAGCACAATGCGATGGTTGGTTTTGAACCGCATTTTCAATAAAAATGAAGACATGAAAACCAATATTCGGTGGCTCATCGTCTGTATTGGGAAAATTAAGTCCGATTTTAATTGAAATATGATGCAGCGTGTGGATATACTAAATTCTATTGAGTAAAAGTAAGCATTTTTTAAGATTGACTCATTTTGAGGTCACAGTCTCCCACTTACATATAGATAACGCCATATTTTGAAAAGGCGACGAAACCGACTTGCAGGGAAGCGTATAACCAGCACACGAACCTTTAAAAAGCTTCCAAGATGCTTACGTTGTCCAATATCTAATACGTCTGCATAAAAATTAGCATTCAGCTGAGTCAAATTTAACTGTGAATCGAGTAGATCTAAAATCCAATGCTTTATTTGACATTTCTGTATTGGGATGAGGCTTAGAACTTGTAGAGAACATATTAGTTTGTATAATAGACGGACCAGAACGCGATCTTGATATCATCCATGTGTTTCTTTCTTCGACGCTCTTGTGCTCTGTGTCCTTCTATCTTGACAGTAAGAAGAAGACGTTCCAGAAGGTGAGTTGAATTTAAAAGCATGACCTCCAAAGAAAGGTCATGCTAGAAAGAAGTCTTAATCGGAAAAATACGTCCTGAATTACGAAGGTATAAGACATCTTGTAACTGTAACAGAATTGAGTACCATTCATATCTCATTAAATATTCATTACAAAAATACAGTTGGTTAAACCTACCATTCTACCAAACACACCCTTTTGTATAAACGGACTGTGCATGAATTCTTTGTTAGGATGAAATATGCGAAGCAAATAAAGTTGACTGGAAATTGCGTCTAGTCAAGGAAGTTGCCTTCGGAACACGCAACACTTGCTGATATAGACGTTGATGCTACAAGCAAAGCAGTTCTGGCAGGTTTCAAGGATCAAAACTACCGAGAATTGCTACTTCAAGATTCTTGGTTGTTAATAGATACTGGTTGCTAAGCCGAGCGCCATTGAGCAGCTGGAAAACGGGCCAGATAGCACCCGACGATCATGGCAGAGGAGCAACTAGCTACGCAGTACGCCAGCAAGAGTAAACTTAGTATCTGGACACTTCCGCAAGGATCGCCTCCAGCCGTTCGCGTCGAAGTTAGTCATGGAAAGATCACAGCATCCCGCTTGCTGCAGATAGTATTCGACACTCTCGGAGTGCAAGAGAGAAGTAGGCCGTTTTTCAGCCTCTTCAAAGGGCTTGATCCCCCAATAAAGAAATATGGTGAAGATGAAATAATATACACCCCCTGTCAGAGCATTATATCAATTCAAAGATGGTCTTTTGATGCTACTGAAGAAGCCAGAGCTATTAAAACAGACACAGCTAGTATACGACTTTTGGCATTGCAGATAAAAGCAGACATAGCGGCAAGAAGGTTGACGCTGACTTCGGAAGAAAAGGAACAACTCGATAAACTAGTAGAGCCGGCGTTTCCCTGCTACAAGCAGTATGTTGACTTGGCAAGAAACATGCCATCGTACGCGACAGCGGTCGTGAAGGATGCAAGACTGGTGAAAAGCGTCCGACTTCGCACACAGACATTGAGAAAAGGAAATCGGATTGACATTGCATGCAGCAGTAAGCGAATGATTATCGTAGCAGGTTAGTCCAGTAATCTACATTCCATTCCTTTCTTGATTATGCCTGGCAAAGCCTAGGTCACCGGTTTCGCAGTGGTCTCTGGAAAACTACAGTGGCCCTAGAAGCCGGAGATCTTTACATTAGGGAAGTTGGATCCACTGTTCTCTGTCCCCATTTGATTTTTAGACGTTGCATGTCGGCCAAACTGGCTCCATCCCAACGACTGAGTCAGCAAAGTAGCTGGGATCAGTTCAAAAGCTAAATTTGTTAAAATTCGCCTTTTCGGTCACTCGTTCTGAAATTCCTGCAGCTCCAGTAGCAGTCGTTGTGTATGGGTTTACATCCATATGGCGCGTCTGTTTATCCACGATTAGAAATCTTTTTCGCATCGATACACCGTCCGGTGACCCCCTCAAGTTTCATCGCAAAGCAATAGGGAAGGATATGGTTGTAGCTTTTGGCAACCTGAATATCCAGCTGTGAAAGACCGCGAATCCGGGGATGATGGGTGAACCCGATTTAAGAACAATCAAGTCATCGATCTACATGATTTCAAATAAATATGTCGCCAAGAAATCAACAATTTAGCTTGAACTTTTTCAAACGCCAAATTCTATTGTAAATTACAATAATAATTTTCTTCATTTACAAATTTGGCAAAAGAAGATAAAATGGCTCTACAGGAATAAATCTAAATCACGAGAAACAGGAATAAACATTAACTAATTCATAGTAAGACAACAGAAACGGACGCAGAAACGGTTAAGAGTAATAAAACCTAACAAAGGAACAAAATTTCTGCAGAGCCTACACTGGCAATTGCATTCATGAACTAGGTTTAAGAACAATAAAGTCATCGACCTACATAACGTGGAACTGAATACGTCTGCACCAATGTCCTTGGCTCTTCCACCAAA
This sequence comes from Pseudorhiza aurosa, assembly GCA_964026355.1. NCBI lineage: Eukaryota > Metazoa > Cnidaria > Scyphozoa > Rhizostomeae > Lychnorhizidae > Pseudorhiza > Pseudorhiza aurosa. The sequence goes on along the minus strand of OZ032114.1, from coordinate 1,175,741 downwards.
TCAACTTTTTTCAAAGTTCACCGAACACTAATTGTGAGGAACGGGAACACGAGACCACCCATCATTCACTCGCCTAAAAAAACACTTGGGGCCTTCTTTCCGGTGGCTGAAGATCGAGTATGCCATGTTTCACAATGAAAAATGTCATAATTAGCACTACTATAAACTTAGATAATATAAAGTATATATATACTATAAAATATATTTCCAGAATCGATGGAACTCCATATTCCTTGGCGAAAAGTTCGACGTTGGAGCCAGGGAAATGAAAATTATTGTTTGGGGTATGAGCTTTATCTCATGGAAGAAAAGGCATTCACGTGGATTGAGTTTGAGACAGAGCAGGCCGGGTATTTACTTCAGGTAACCGGGGAGCTGGTCGCTAGACTGAATGACCGGTTGCAAGCGGATTGTAACAAATCAGAGTGGACACCGATTTCGCGACCAAGAAAAAAGTTAACATGGAGCTTGTTTAAAAGAGAGATATTTGGAGGAGGAAGAGAAGCCAGTCAAGAAGAGTCTGTCCTTGATAATCTCGAAGATATGGAATCTTCAGGCGAGGATGAAGATGGAGCTAGCCTACAACGCGAGTCAAAACCTTTGAGGTTAGGTAAAAAGGCCAGTGGATATCTTTGCCAGTGAACAGCTACAAATGAATTTCAATTTTTCAGATTTTATGGAAATGGTTTTTTTTGTATATGTACCTACTAACTAGCTTTCAAATGTAGATTTTAGGGCACTGAGAAGCTATGCTATCGAGTAATGTTCTGGTCCTTCCTCCTCAAATATGACGTCATTTCAAGATTCCTTCCATTCATGAATCATAAGGTAGATTCTAGAAGCCCCAGAGAAGCAATTCTTATCGAGCATCGTCCTGGTCCTACCTTTCTATATGACCACATCAAGTGATTATCACACCCTTGATCATAGAGACTACTGAATTTCCTCTCTCCAAGTGCAGCTTGAGCCTTACACTACCAACCACTGGCAGCACAACCAAGCAAATAAGAATCTTACCACTCAGCTATCCTGACACCTAAAGACATTAAAAGTTGGGAATAATCTTACACCATGTCATTATATGTCATGGGCTTGATATCTCAACCTTCCATTAAATTCAGAGTTCTATTCAACTTACATTCTCGTCTCAGAGACTCTTTCTGTACAAAATTCAACGAAATCCAGAGGCCTAAGTTGATTTATCAAACACACCATGGCTGCATCATACATGGATATGGAGAACCATTATCATGCTCAACCAGTTGTACGAAAAGTCTGGGAAAATCAAACACTATTTTGATCTTAATGATCTGAGCAAGTGCAAAAGTGGAAAGCAATGATGGAATTTAATGATAAAGTGAGTCGTAAAAAAGTTAAACTTGAGCTTTTATCATTATCATCACCACTATCATCACCATCATAATCACCATCATAATCACCATCACAATCACCATTGTCATCATATTCATCATCATCATCATCATTGCATCTATCATTATTATCACCATCAGCATTGCGACCATTGTCATCGTAATAACATACCCTACTAATTTTGGTTTTGAAAAAAATCCAATTTTTTGGTGAAAATGCTACAGCAATTAAAAATATTGGACTGGAACAGTGTACTGTAATCTGTAAAAGGCAGGAAAATAGCTTTTGTGAGAGAAAGCAGAACAAGACTTTTACCCAAGTCCTTTTAAGATATATAGGGTCCCAAAAATCTAAAAGCCTACAAACAGGAAACAGAACATTTGAATTGAAAGTGATGTTTGCTACTGCATTGAAGCTGCTACCCCTTCACATTGCTTGTCTTTCAAATGAAGTGCACATCTTGTTAGGCATGGGGAATTGACTCATAACAGCTGCTTCTAACTGACCATGCAAATCTGCATGTCTATGAACTATTATCATTGATACTGTTCAGATAGTGCTGCCGTAATGTATTCGTTAAGCATGCGGGCTCATGATGCAGGGGCTGTGAGATTGAATCCTGCATGTGTCCAAATAAAAGCACAATTGGAAAGGAGGGCAATAGGAAACCACCTCGTAGAATCCACGTCCCTAAAAAAACTCAGTCTTGTCTTTCATTTCTGCTGCACTTGAAATTGAGTATTTTTTTTTTATTTTTTAGTGGGTTATGTTGAGGAAAGGCCACGGTGGCCTATACAAAGCCCTAACAATGGAGGAAAGAAGAAAGCGAGCATCTAAGAGGATAGAGAGATAAGATCAAGTTTATTTATCTTAGATTTGAAAGATGGCAAGTTGTAGGACTCAGGAAAGCAAGAAGGCAAGACGTTTCATAAGTTGCAATGCAGCAGACTGCCCGGCTAAATTTTCCTGGAATCTAAAGACAGCCAGGCTACAAATAGAGCACTAACCGCAGCAATCTATCTTACAAACACCTTACCTTCTACAGCTCTTTTGCCTCAAATAGGAAAACTGATGATTAAGATCTAAACATTTTGCCAACGTCTAAGCCTTTGTATCCCACTTAAGGTTCCTGATACATTTTTAGGACTCTTTTGATTACTATTCTGAAACTTCATTCTCAGAAACTCAACTCATTCACACCCTTTCCAAGTTTCACTGCCCCTAATCCACAAACTCTATCTCACAAATCATCATTCATCCCAAGAACATGCAATATATGGAATATTTTGCCTTCTTCTCGCTTTCCTGAATCTTACAACTTGCCATCTTTCAAATCTAAGATGAATAAACATGATCTTATCTCTCTCTCCTCTTATCCGTTTGCTTGCTTCTTTCTTCCTTTGTTGGAGCTTTGTATAGGCAACCACAGCCTTTCCCCAACATAACTCACTACAGAAAAAACAATTCCCAAAAGTTTCATTTCATTTTCATGCTCTATTCAGTCATGGGAAATCAATAGACTCCTGGGCGCTAAGGAGTAAAACAAAAGACACTGATATTCAAGGAATATATCAACATAAAAAATGAATTTGCGTTAGTCAACTCATAATCAGCATATTGCACAATTCTCAACATTCCTAAAAAACCTGACAAAAAGCACACACTTGGAATGTCTATACTCTTAATCATCATCTTCATCTTCCACATCAACAAATTCATCTAAAAGAAGAAATAAACGCAAAATTAAGCCTTATTTACAAATATTAGTGCTTTTGAAAGAGAAAATTACAAAACTTATCTTTTTGAATTCAATGGGAGTAGACATAACTAGTGCCGTGACTTTAATTCATGCAAAATATAACTTAATTCATGCAATATATAAATTAATTCATGCAATACATAATTTAATTCATGCAATATATTCATCAAAAATTACAGACTTTGCATTGAAAAAATAGAAAATTGATCTTGGATTGTTCTCCTGGCAAGAAGATCCCACCAAAAGAAAAAAACCTCCATGCTCATGGCACATGGACCCCAAACACTAAGCTAAAATCTTTCATTTGAGAAGGAAAATGAGCAATAATATAAAATGAGAAAATAATGGCGTGAATAAAATACAGCGAAATTCGCTCTTGAAAATATTTGCAAGTGAAAACCTGAGACACTATAAAAATCCTGGCCTACCTTGTAATGTAGTATCGTAGCTTTCATTATGCACAGTTTTAGGTAAGTTCTTTGTAGCTATTTACATCAATTTAAAGATATTGATTTTGAGTGTCTACCTTCTATAGGAATGTCTTCCTGTGTGTCACCAGCCTCAAGAGCCTTTATCCTTGCCTCTCTTTCGGCCAGGAGAACTCCTTTTTCATACCAAGGTGCATTTTTGTGTTTTTTTATTAGCTCTTTGTACAACTCAGGTGCACTTTCCTCTAACATGTGAGCTTTATAGCCTAACCCAAGACCAACTAACATGAATAAAACATGTTTTGATGGCCCTGTGAAGCAAATAAAGCATAAATTTAGAATATGCTTTTGATGAAATGCAAGTATATTTTAATGTCACTTTTAATTTATCCACATAAATAATCTAAACAATTAACCAACTAGATAGATGGCTATAAAGATTGTCATTCAGCTATTAATTGCCGTCATAACATCAACAATTAGCAATTCAGCCCTTTTGCCCAGTCTCCAACTGCTGCAATTTTCTGCGACGCTTTGAATATTGCTTCTGCTGTAACTGGTGTTGCCAACTAAGGTGGTAACAAATATATTTCAAGGCTAGGAATTCAAATCTGTAGTGGATTTTGTGATACTAGCTAACACTTTGCAAGAATTTGCCCTAGACAATACTATTCTAATGGTTAAATTTTGAAACTTTTCATGAATTCAACAAACAAGGCAATTCTTCTTCATCTTCTGTGCCATAGCTGTCAAGGCAGTGAGTGCACCCAGTCCTGCACAATCATCTTCCACTCTTCCCTTTCCTTTGCTGTTTTTCTCATCCTTATCATCAAGGTCTTTACATGGCAAAATTCACAAGATATAATGTAAAGTTGAGTCTCACACTGTAAACCACAAGTTTGGAAATACTTTGCTAAAAGCTACCCCTTGCAGCTAATGCCTCCCAAGTGTGGTTGCCAGGACCTCTAATTTTGCACTGAAACGCAAGCTTTACAGCAGGCGTAGATTTACAGCTGGGTGGACAGATTGCAGGCATCCAGAAATAGACATGCCCCTGGCTGGTACCCCCAACTGGTGCTTTTCAGTATAGCATACATTAGCTCGAACTACTATGCCAACTATACTGTAGGTCAAGACAAGGGCAAATATTTTCTTTTTCTTTTTTTTAGTAAAATAAGCCTAAGTAAAAAGTAAAAATCATGCCAGGAACGCTGTCATATTGTCGTTGATTTCCGGTCTAGAACATGTACAACACCCCAATCAAGAAAACCACATGGAAAATTTACAGCATTTACAAATAAGCTGGTTTTTCATGGTCGTATGCGATAGAAATGAGTTCTGAATTGTCATGCCAAAATGCTGCAGGCTTTCTGTTTGACTAGCAGTTAACGGTAGCTCTTTCAATCGATAAAAAGGATACCTACGCTTGAACAATGGAAAATTTCTTACTGCATTGTTGAAGCATGCAGTGAATAGCCCGCCGCAGGTAAACCAAACTATAGTCTTGATCATTTTGTTGAGGCGTGAAAGAAACCAGATCCCAACCTAGTCTAGCAGGGCAGCCATGATGTACCTCCACAGTGGAAAAGTTGTGGTTACGAGGCTCGTTCATTCTGGCCTCAAGGCTGCATGCAACTTTCGACTACGAGGCTGCCCATCTGTTGCATTTTCTATGCGTGTCATGGCACTGCGGAGCGAGGCGTCGTCTTTAGGATAAACATGTCTTGGAAAACAATATTTTGGGAAATGGCTTTTGTATTATGTTTCTTTGGTTCATAGCTCATACCAAAACAATTGCCTTGTTAAAAGAAAACCCTGATTCAAAGTAAGAATTAAGCAGTGTGAGAGCGAATTTTGAGGGAATTGTATATGCCATTCCATTAGTACAAACTTTGAAGGAAGTTAAAAGATTGAGAACTTTGCAGCAAGAGCAATGCACAGAGTTCATTCAGCAACTGCCATCACACTTCTCAACTGATAGCACCATTTGATTGGTCGAAACTGACCAACCGAGCAATTTCCATCGCTTTTTGAATGCTTGAATGCTTTAATAGCTCTTCCATGCTTATCTGGAAATTCTAGCTATGAGCTCTATCACCAAGCCATTCACAATAATTTTGCAAGACAAGCGAACCATTTGCGTCTGCTCATATCAGATTTGTTCTGTCACTGCAGAATATTCTAATAAAAGAGCACTAAAGGTTTCAATGCACAAAACAATGACATCAAACAAGCTCCAAAAATTGAAAAATCTAACCCTTGACTTAAAACTCAGATTTTACGAATGTAATTTCGCAAAAAGAATGGAAATATCAGATCACCATTTCAGAAACAATTTTCAGTAGCATGCGTAGCCTAGTTTACGATCTTATATTAGATTTCTGAACTGTCAAGCATGAGACTCAGGACGGGGGCACAATCGCGAAGGACCACCAACTTCAGAATGGGTCACACGAAAATTTCTTCCGGGTACCACACAATAGTTCCTTAGGGAAACAAATTTTGAATAGAAATGATTGAAATTGGTTAAACAGGTCCCTTTCTTCATTCTCTTCTTCTAGTATTTCAAAATTCTGCAGATCAAAGGCGTAAGATAAGCCCTCAACTATGGGGACAATTTCACCGCACTGCTGTGGAAAGTATTGGTCCTGTAGGGGCAAACTCCCCCGTTGCCATAATGCTCAAAATGCACTGGTGATTTCATGACTTCATATAAAATTCATTTCAGCTTATTTGATTTTGAAACCCTCTGGCAAAGTTACAGGACCCCGTGGAAAGTATTGTACATACGGGTAGGTTATCTTGTCAAACATCCCTGCGTTATTCTCACTGTTATTCTTTCGCTAGGACCATAGAATTAAATTCACTGTTATAAGCTGAGGGCAGAAATAAGGTATTTCCTGAGGGGAGGGGGATAAATTCTCAATAAATAGCCCCTGTCCCCTTGATAAATGCTACTCTGCAAGTTTGATCCCCTTGGTAATATCCATCTGGCAGGAAAATTTGGCTTAAATACGATGAGCAAATAACAATCGACCAATAAAGGGTCTTCTTCATCGAGTCTTTCCTTCAAAAGTGCTTTGAGGGAAAGTGGCTGCAGAATAGGTTACGAGCCGACCAAAATGAGTCGAGATCACTTTTGGTGGTCGATATCAAGGGACACCAGCGTGGAGGTTTCTGCATTGTCCCTATTAAAGGCTTAAAACGACGAAAGATGGAAAATGAAACAAGTCATCACTTTCCTTCTATTTTCATACAACTATTGACTATCCATTTTCCACACGGGGACAAATTTATCACATGAAGCAGGGGACTGACGTCAGATTCAAGAAACACCGTAACACATTCGATGCCAAAGCATACCAGAAACCAGAGTCAGAGCTTGGATTTATTTCGACGGGATTGGATACCAGTTAATTGGTTTCCCGTTGTCTTCTAAATAGGACCCTAACACAGTTTCCCACGATCTCCTTTTGTCGTATGACTTTTAGCTGACAGCTAGCGTCTCCCTTCTCTTATCGTTGCCAAGACCTCCCTATTTAGTATCCAACGTCTGCGACAACTGCCGCCTTGGAACTTATCTTTTAATAGTTTATTAAATCATGGAGCAGCAGCTTGTGCAAGCAGCTAAAGTCGTGGAAGAATGCCTTGACGCTGAATTAAAACGGCTGGACAATTTAGATGCTGACGACATCGACGAGATTAGACGAAAGAGAATTCAACAGCTCAAAAATCAAGCGGGAAAAAGAGAAGAGTGGATTGCGAAAGGCCATGGAAAATACGACGAAATTGCCGAAGAAAAGGAATTTTTCGAAGAAGCCAAGAATCATGAGCGAATCGTGTGTCATTTTTACAGGGATTCCACCATGAGGTGCAAAATAGTAGATAAGCATCTGCAAATTTTAGCCCCGAAACATCTGGAAGCTAAATTTTTGCGCATAAATGCTGAAAAGGCCATGTTCCTTTGCCAAAGACTGAAAGTTAAAGTCCTCCCAACCATCGTCTTGATCTCTGATGGGAAAACTAAGGACTTTATCGTCGGATTTGATGATCTTGGCGGCATTGATGATTTCCCAACCGAAATGCTGGAATGGAGGCTAGGTGTGTCTGAGATTATCGACTACAAAGGTGAAAGACCAACCCTCAAAGGCGAAGAAAAGACAGGCGTTTTGAAGTTTGCTAAACGGAAAGAGAAGAAGACTATTAGGGGAGGTGGCTACGAGGATGATGATGACGATGATGATGATGAATATTAATTACTCCTTAGCATTCTCTATGACATAATTTAAAGCAAGAAAATTGAATGGTATTTATTTTACAATAGAACTAGCCATGATAGAAAAAAGCCTCCCTCCGTAGCGTTCATCACTGCTGGGAAAAACATGAGGAGATCAACTGCAGTTCTACTTGTGAGTCTACCAAAGGATTCCCTGTGCATGGGATGCTACCTTCTTTCTAGATAGGCATAGCCTATCAGGTCCTGAAACCTGCCCATGGTTCATGAATCATATGAATCTTGAAATGATATCACATTATGAGAAAGGACCAGTACACTGCTTGATAAGCATAGCTTTTCAGTGTCCTAAAATCTAGGAAGCGCACATAGAAAATAACTCTTAGCATTGGTTTTGATGTTTGTATTTTCATTGCAAAATGTCATCTTGATAATTTGCCTTAATACTTTTTAGCCATTGGCATCTCTTTCGTAAGATGCATAATGATCAAAGTGCTAGCTTTACCAAGTGTATGATGAAAATATTTATGGCTAAAGTGTGTGTGTGTGTGTGTGTGTGTGTGTGTGTGTGTGTGTGTGGTGTGTGTGTGTGTGTGTGTATGTGTGCGTGTCTGTGTTTGAGCGTGTTTATGTGTCTGCATGTGTGTGTGTTTGAGCGTGTTAATGTGTCTGCATGTGTGTGTGTATGTGTCTTTGTCTGGCAAAAGCATAGACCAGAACCTGTGACTTGTCACAGAAGTTGCATGCTCTAGCCTCCTTGCCAGCTAAAATGGATTTATATCGTTCCTATCTATCATATTTCTTCTAGTAAATTTTCCTAGTTGTGTCAAAAATTTAAAGAGGTCAATTATTTCAAGATTCATTTAAATTTTCATATGTATAAACTAGTTATACAGATCCCTTTAATTTCAGGTAATTTGTATCTGGCTAATGAATTATATTTATTTTTTATCTTTCAGTAAGTTGTGTTGAGGAATGGCCATGGTGGCCTATATAAAGCCCCAACAAAGGAAGAGAGAAGAGAGCAAAAGGCTGAGAGGAGAGTTGATCCTGGATTTGAAAGATGGCAAGTTGTAAGATTCAGGAAAGCAAGAAGAAGAAAGTCACAAACAGCAGCTATCTCTCTATGGCCTGTTTATGTAGAAATGTAAATTAATATAGATAAGATAATATGCATCAAATTGAAAGCTGAACAAGTTGACAATCACACTGCCATCCAAGGAAAGATATGCAGTAGAAAGTTTGCCTTCCTGCACAAAACTAGCCCGAAGCATCTAAGACATAAGACATAAGAAGACATAAGAATTTTCATTTTCAAGCAAAAGAAGAATTGCAAGGAATTGTAATCAACAATACGTACGATTAATGAAAACCGACTTAAACTAGAATGAAACTATCGAATGGAATAGAAAAAAACAACAACCACAACTGAATGCCAAAATTGAATGAAGAGAAAGTGATTACATCAAATTTTATAAACTAAATGGTTGGGAAGGGATCTTATAGCAGAGCTAATTTTTAGACCCCCACCCGGCTGGTACGACTGATCCGGCCGACCCAGACGTACTGACCAAATGCCTAGTTGTTACGTGTAGCTGCTGCGGAAGAAGAAACTGCTATATCAATAGTAACGAAGTATTTTGTGATCAGAGTTTTTTTCACTTTTTTCAGTAAGACTCAAACGCCAGATTTGAAAATATGCACCTTGGGTGTCTTTTATTGGTCATATTATTGAAGATAGGGTCGTGTTTTAGACAATTAAGTGCTTTGGTACCAGTGTATCGCAGAGAGCTTAAACCATGGGCAGTAGTGTTGAATTTTTGCGTATGAAGTCCTCTAGCAGATGAAAGACGAGTCAGTCGATTGTGCACATTTCCTATCCTCTGGAATAGCCAGTTTAAGCCGTTCGGCAATTGATTCTTTTCAAAGTCGTGCATAAAAAGTAATTCCTGAAGCTTGAGACTATCATTTAACTTCAAGATTTTTAAGTTTCTGAAATGCTGTGATGTGTGGTCGTTGTATCTCGAATAAGTGATTGTTCGTATAGCCCGTTTTTGGAGTGTACGAACCCGATTAAGTTGGACATCTGTTGCAGTTTTACATAGAATGCATCCATATACAGGGTGTGAGTTAAAAAGACTGTGATAAAGGTGCTTTAGAGTTGAGCTCGTTACAAAATGTCTGATTTTACTTAGCAAGCCAATAGCTTTACCTAGCGCTTTTGTAAGTTCATTTATATGTGATTTCCAGTTTAATTTGTTATCGATAATAATGCCTAAATACTTCGCATGATGAGATTCATGTAGAGTTTTGTTATTCAGACGGAGAGTGAACTTAAAGTTCTCGTTTTTGTCCAAATTGTTTCTAAAGAGAAGAAATTCCGTCTTCACAACATTTAGTGAAAGTCGATTTGCACAAAGCCATTCATACAGAGAGTTTAGTTGTTCATTCATTTTTAATCTAAGATTTTTCAGATTTCTATCGGATACAATAAGGTTGGTATCATCTGCGAAATGATGTACGAGTGACTTCTGAGTAGCGTGTCTTAAATCATTTATATAAAGTAGAAATAATAGTGGTCCTAATATGGATCCTTGTGGCACACCACACGATATTTTCATCACTCCTGAATCGACTGAGTCAATTTGTACCTTTTGTTTTCTGTCAGTTAAGTAGGATTCAAACCAAAGATGAGCTGGTCCTCTAACGCCGTAGTGGTAAAGCTTGTCGCGAAATATTTTTTGATTGACAGTGTCAGAGGCTTTTTGAAGATCAATAAATGCCCCGCATACATTTGTTTTATTGTCCAAGGATTTCTTTATATTTTCAACCAAGTTTGCAAGTGCATGGGTAGTCGAGGTTCCTTTTCGAAAGCCAAACTGCAGGTCATAGAGAGTATTTTCTTTTAGCATGAAGTCGTGAACTCTATTGTACATTATTCTTTCATATATTTTACTGATGTTAGAAAGTAGTGAGATTGGTCGGTAGTTGCTACATTTTTCATGGTCGCCTTTTTTAAGAATAGGGCAGACTCTGGCTTCTTTAAGTAATGATGGTAAGTGACCTTCGCAGAGCCATTTTGAAATTGGAATCTGGAGGATACCAGAAAATACGTCGGCATTTTCTTTTGGAATTTTGTTAGGGAAGCTGAATGGTCATCTGCATTTCGCTGAGGAGAGAACGAATTTCATATAACGTTACATCTGCTATGTAAATTGAGTTATGGGTAGATGGGCCAAGAAAATCAAGGTAGGAACATGTTGAATTTTGATTGTCTTTTTCTAGATTTGGCCCCACATTGACAAAAAATTAACTCATTGTATTTGCTATGTCCTTTTCATTACTAAGAGATAAATTATTATAGTTTATGCTGACGGGAGAAGTTGGAATTGATGATTTTGATACATTTATGATTTCTTTGATGCCTGACCAGGTTTTACGAACGTTTTCAGCATTAACACTGAAGTACTCAGCGTAATAGGTTTTCTTGCTAACTCTTTGTAAGGTAAGTAGTAAGTTCCTATAGGATTTATATTGCTTATGAAGATATTCCTTGATATCCGGGCGTACTTCAGTTACAAAGTATTTGTACAAGTTGTCTCTTGTATCTATAGATTTGAGAATACCTTTCGTTAGCCATGGGTTCGCTACAATTCCAATTTCTTTCCTGCTAAGTAACTTTGTCGGTGCCATTACATGTAATATATCATCTACAGTGGTGTACACGATACTAAATGCTTCTTCAGCGCTAGTGCCTGCTAGTGTTTTGACCCATCACGTTTCCATATTTTCCTCATTTTCCATTTTGTATAGTCAGTAAGTCTTTCTATGTGTGTGAATTGAGGAAAATGATCTTAAATCGATGAAGTTATGTTTCCAGAAGTACATTTGTTTTCTAATTTGTTAATGAAGATATCATCGATTAGTGTTTTTGAATGGCTAGTGACACGTGTTGGTTGTAGTATAAGAGGCTAAAAAAGTGCTGATGACAAGGTGTTGAAAAAGTCAACAGTAGCGGCATCTGATTGGTGGTTGAATAAGTTGATATTAAAGTCGCCCATAAGTATGCACTCTCGTTTTTCTTTCGTAATTGTTGAGATAATTTTAGCAATAACTCTATCTGCATCTGAAGTTAAATGGGGGGGATGGAAATATCAACTGCAGGATATTTGGTGATTGAAAACAATGTACCATTGACGCAGGCTTTTGATTTTCCCAGGGGGGCTCAGACTTAAAAATTGAAAACAGAGGTGTAGTAATTATGATACAATAGTATTCCTACTGAATTGGTTTGATCCTGTTTTTCTACGACTCAGAAATTGACAAAAATGACATACCTACTAAACAAAGAAGTTGATATACAATAAGGACAGATTGTTGAAACAATAAATGAAACATTTCAGAGGGGGGTGAGCCTCCCGTAGCATTTCCCATAGGGGGCTGGAGCCCACAAGCCCCTACGTAGTCGGCGCCTATGCAAGGTATAAATGTATCATCATGAGAAGTGGTGGTGGAACCCTTTATAGCATCAACCATCGCATTAGCTTATCAAAATGATGGCGCAGTCGTTATAGCGTGATGCAATCACATGGAATTTGTGCTTTTTGTAGTGTCACCGAATAGAAACTTTCATGCAAAATTTTCCTACACCAATTTTTCTTTGTGGAGGGAGGGTGAGCTCAGTACTTAAAGTAACCTGAACCCATTCCTTTTCGATCTGTTCAATGGAAATGAAGTCTTTCATAACCTCAGATTTCAATGCCTATTAGCTATAAAGTCAGTTTCCTACAAAGCTCTTCGTCGTCTCTCGTCGAAAACCCTCTTTCGTGTTATCAGTCTTGATTTTCCACCACATGATCCTAGGGGTCTATCTCTTCTTTCCGTTCTTTCCTTTTTGATGTCGATTTCTCCAATTGCTGGGTGATGCTGCTTTGGAACTGTTCCTCCAATGAAGACTTAGAAATTCTTTACTTCATGCAGAACCTGCAACAGGCAATGCAGTTCCCGCATCGGCCTGTGCAGCCACACCTGACGCCGCAGTTCCCTTAGCCAGTAATAGTGATCACCTTGGGCACAGACAGCTATGATCTTTCGAGATCGATGGAGCCAGAACGAACTTCACTCATATGGCCTCTCCTGTACAACATGCGATCTAACTGTTTCTCTAAGCCCTCACTTGGACAGGTGGTGCAATTTCTTTGCAATAATATATGTTCAATATTACTAAGTCACATGCTATTGAAAAATCTATCAACCTTTCTTCTTCGCTGTTGAGTGCATCATACCTGCCAGTTCCCTTCCTTTTCCAGTCTTCGTTCCAGTCTCTCTCTCTCTCTCTCTCTCTCTCTCTCTCTCTCTCTCTCTCTCTCTCTCTCTCTCTCTCTCTCTCTCTCTCTCTCTCTCAGAATCTCTCTCTCAGAATCTCTCTCTCTCTCTCTCTCTCTCTCTCTCTCTCTCTCTCTCTCTCTCTCTCTCTCTCTCTCTCTCTCTCTCTCTCTCTCTCTCTCTCTCTCTCTCTCTCTCTCTCTCTCTCTCTCTCTCTCTCTCTCTCTCTCTCGCTCTCTTTTAAAGTCTCTACTTGTCGCTCTTAGAGTCTCTCTATTTCTCTCTATTTCTCTCTATCTCTCTCTATTTCTCTCTATTTCTCTCTATTTCTCTCTATTTCTCTCTATCTCTCTCTCTCTATCTCTATCTCTATCTCTATCTCTCTCTCTCTATCTCTCTCTCTCTCTCTCTCTCTCTCTCTCTCTCTCTCTCTCTCTCTCTCTCTCTCTCTCTCTCTCTCTCTCTCTCTCTCTCTCTCTCTCTCTCTCTCTCTCTCTCTCTCTCTCTCTCTCTCTCTCTCTCTCTCTCTCTCTCTCTCTCTCTCTCTCTCTCTCTCTCTCTCTCTCTCTCTCTCTCTCTCTCTCTCTCTCTCTCTCATTCTCTCATTATCACATTCTCTCATCTTCTCATCCCTACTCTCTGCTATATTTATCTCCCCCACACAATATTTAACTACAAAAGGATCATTGGAGTGGTGTTGCCCTTCTTGCTAATCTGCCTGGGCGCCAAAATAGCAGATTAGCAAGAAACATAAGTAGACTTGCTTTCTCCTTTACAACAACTCTTTGTGAGGTTTATCCATATTTGCGACGCTGTTTGCACGACGGGCAACACCACTCCAATTATCCTTTTGTAGCTAAATATTGTGTAACAATTTCTGCAATATTTGTGTCTCTACGTTTTGTTACGTTTGTGTATACATAAAAGCCATAGATAATGAAAAGGAAGACAAATCAAATATAACTTCCTTTTTATTATATATGCATAATGTAATTATATCCACTATTTATTTCAAATCTTAGATCTTTTTTTGGTCATGGTCATTGACTCAGGCCGGACGTGCATTTGCAGTGCGAAATTAACTACGGTCTAAAACGACACAGTTCGCATGTAGGCACATTGCAATGCTACTGGTGGAAGTAATTGGAAATCATTTAGAAGATCTTGAGAGCTTAATGTTACAGCAATGAGCAACCCTGCAAATATCACGACTCGAAAATATCAGTCGACATCAGGCGTAGGCCCACGACGGGGTCTTACTTGCGATGAAATATCGGATGTTGTAAACAAAGCTATGGTAGCTGTTCGGAAGGATATCGCTGGTTTGCCGACTAAAGAGTTCTTGGAGGAAGCTATTTCTAAAGTAGCAGAGTCGTTTAACGAGAAATTCAAAGAAAAGGATCGTGAAATTGAGTCGCTAAAGGAGCGTCTTGACATTGTTGAAGCGAAGCTCACCATTTTGGAAACTTTGGATAAACGAGTCGAAGAGCAGGAGCAATACAGTAGGCGTGTTTCCCTGAGAATACAAAATATTCCCTTACCATCAACCGGTTCCAAGGAGGATTGTGTCAAAAAGGCTTACGATATTTTCAGAAACTTGATTGTGGTGTGGCCATCGACAGCATAGACAGGGCTCACCGAATTGGGCAGAAGATCAATCAGATGATGGTAGTCCCCCAAAGCAACAGAAGATAGAATTCACATCCTTCAGGGATAGTACAAAGGTCTACCGAGCTCGCAAGAAGTTAAATGATGTCAAGATTAGGTTAGACCTTACAAAAAAGAGAGTTGTTTTGTTGAACAAGGCAGCAGAAATCGCCAATAAGTATCCATGTGTACAGTTTGTTTTTGCTGATGTGAATTGCAACTTAGCAGCCAAAATGAAAAACGGTGGATTCATATTTTTCAACTCAGTTGAGGAATTTAAGGATAAAATTATCCCTCCAGAATCTGAGGGAATGGCCAATGAGGTAGTGTGAAGGACGCAATATTTTCTTTAAACATTCATTCATATTTATGTTTGGTTTGCAGGTTTAAGTTCTATTTTAGAAGCTGACTGCTTGCTATATAATTAGTTACAAACACCCTAAATGTAGTTTCTAGTTCATCTCCTTTCGAATGGCAACCTTCAACTGACAAAATTTCAATCAAAATTTGCTTTCCAAAATAGAAAAGCAACGCCAGTTCGTTTTTCGAAGAAATTTAAAATATATTCAGATTGCCAAAACATGCAACACAGTCCCGGACACCATGTTAACTGTTGTTAGCAAATCCCAAATGATTGGACAATTGGTGCCAAGTGTTATGTTCTTGATTTTTTCGTTTATCTCTTTATCTTGTGTTAAAGTTTATGGTTATTGTAAGTTTTTCTTTATTTTTCAATTTTTTTGTTTGTTTTATTACTTTTTATGTTACGTAAGATGTGACAATGTTGATTGTGTTGTGGCTTGCCGCTTTCGACCAATGAGTGGATTTATTTTTGATGATGCTGGTTGAACTCAATCAATGGCGGGCAACAATAGGGTGTTTCCGTGCATCCATCAAAACATCGTCTCCCATGAGTAGGATTGTTCAGCCTTTCTCTGTTCTTTCTCGTGCACTCGAGCTTTGTTTGTTTTTTTATTGTTTTATTGCAATTTCAATCATTGTTCTACCCTTGGTGATCATAGTACAACCTCTTGCAATGCACACAACCATAGCAACACAGCTATATTTCTTGCCCTTGTTTGCACGCATGCATCGCCCTACGAAAATAGTAGTCTATCCCACTATTGAACTTCATAAGCGTATTCCGCACGCGATCTTTGGTCTTGCTTGTTATAAGCGTAAAACTGCCAAGCACATTCTTTTTCCGTATGTGCATTTTTATATCGGGTGCATAACTTGCTACACACTTTTTACGCAATGGCTGGTTTTCAGGATGATTCTGCATAGTGGTGATCTAGAAATAAATCCAGGTCCCGATGCGCTGGACTTTTGCACGTGAAATCTGAATAGCATTACTGCGCATCACTTTTTACGAGTCTCTTATAGCAGCTTACAACTCAGTTTACAATTATGACCTTATTGGCATCGTTGAAACCCATCTTGACTCTACTATTAATGTAGATAGGCTAGCACTAGATGGCTACACATTTTTTAAAAGTTACCATTCGCAAAATGTGAACAGATCAATGGAAGTCCAAGCCAAGATCAGGATGAGTTTGATAATTTCTTAATAAACTTTGAGCTATTGCTAGCCAAGATGCAAGCTGAAAATCCCTTCTGCGTTGTTATCACCGGCGATTTCAACTGTCGTGCGACTCGATGGTGGGACAATGATATTGAAAAAAATGAAGGAAAATTATTTGAGCAATTTTCTTCTGAACTTGGCCTTCATCAATTGATTACAGAACCTACTCATCTAGTGAGAGACTCAAAATCTTGCATTGACTTAATTTTTACAAATCAGCCTAACCTATTTATTGAATCTGGTGTTCACCCGTCTCTGCATGAACAGTGCCATCATCAAATTGTTCACGGAAAATTATCAATAAAAAACATTGCTCTACCTCCTTACACTCGCAGGATGTGGTACTATGACAAGGCAAATGTTGTGGCCATCAAAAAAAAGTATCGAAATGTTTAGGTGGAGAGAATACCTAGATAATATAACATGTCCTAATGAGCAGGTAAAAATGCTCAATGAAGTACTTTTGAATATTTACTCCAACTTCATTGCTAACCGAGTTAAGGCGATCAGACCTCACCAGGCCCCCTGGATAACACCAACCGTCAAACATTTTCTAAGGAATAAGTGTCGTGCTTATAAAATTTTGGTGAGGATTGGTCAACCAGAAGATGGGCATGAGGGGATGCAAAAAATGATAGCTGAGGGCTCGAAAATGATTGAAGAGGCAAAGCGAGATTACTTTCTCAAGGCGGGGAAAACCCTTGCAAGACCTGGAACCCCTAGCAAAACGTATTGGTCCTTGATCAATACCGTTTTAAACAAGGCTAAGATTCCAATAATACCTCCACTTTTAGAAAATGGGCTATTTGTAACTGATTTTACTCAAAAGGCGCAATTATTCAACAATTACTTCATACTTCAGTGTACGACGATTGATACCGGCAGTGAAATTCCAGAAAATATCCCGGTATCTGGTACTCTGATAGAAGATTTTGCTATCTCTGATGAAAAGATACTACGAATCATTCGATCACTAAATCCCAACAAAGTACATGGCTGGGATGAAATATCGGTAAGAATGATAACACTAAGTGATGCTGCATTAGTTGTTCCATTAGATATAATATTCACTAACTGCCTTAGGAGTGGTCTATTTCCCCAAATATGGAAGCATGCAAATGTTGTGCCGGTTCACAAAAAAAAATGAGAAAAATTTGAAGGGTAACCATCGTCCAATTTCGCTTCTTCCAATCTTTTGGAAAATGCTTGAAAAACTCACTTATGATTCTTTATATTCACATCTTGTTTCACATGAGCTACGTAATCCTAATCAATCAGGGTTTCGCCCAGGTGATTAAACAGTCAACATGTTGATCTCAATAACGCACACGATATTTGAAGCTTTTGATTGTAATCCTTCCCTCAATGTACGCTCTGCATATCTTGATATTTCGAAAGCATTTGACAGGGTGTGGCACGATGGTTTGATCTATAAACTAAAACGATGTGGCGTTTCAGGTAATCTTCTTTCTCTTGTCAAAAGTTTTCTAAGGGATAGAAAGCAGCGAACTGTTTCAAATGGGCAGGGTTCTTTATGGGGAGATGTTTCAGCAGGAATACCCCAGGGCTCTCTTCTATTACCCTTATTTTTCCTGGTATCTGGTAGTAGCATCGTTTTACCAAACTTAATGGAGAAATTAGAGTCCGTTCAATATTCTGCTGAGCGAGCAATTACGGGAGCATTGAGAGGAACATCAAGAGAAAAGCTGTACACAGAACTTGGCTGGGAATCATTAAGTTGCAGACGATGGTGCAGACGCCTTACTTTGTTCTTCCAGATCATTAATAATCTAACTCCAGTTTACACCAAGGATCCAATCCCGCCACTTCGACAATAAAATTACTCTCTTCGCAACCGGGATGCTATTGGGCGACTTAAGGCCAGAACAGAAAAATCCAAATCTAGTTTCTATCCTCATTGCATATCAGAATGGAATGAACTTGATCCTGAGGTCAGACTTGTACCATCCGTTGCAGTTTTTAAGAAGAAGCTTTTATCAATAATCAGACCCCCTGCGAGATCCATATTTGGCATTCGTGATCCAACGGGTTTATCCTATCTCACTCAAATGAGAGTTGGTCTCAGTGAATTAAATTTTCACAAGTTCAAGCACAATTTCAGGGATACTGTAAACCCAATGTGCCCTACAAACGATGGTATCGAGGATACAGAACACTTTTCCAACTGAAATACTGGCATTCAGATGCAAAAGACAATGCAAATATTTCTATAGAAATAAAGAGAGACAGGATGCACAAATTTAATGCAAATGAAGAATTATTTTTGACATTATTAAAGTTGAGGAGAGGGTTGACCCATCAAACAATTGCTTACATGTATGATGTATCAACCTCACTAATCAGCAGCATTTGCATCACCTGGATTCAGTTATCTACCTGCATTTCCAAGAGTTGAAATTCCTTATGTTTCGAAGTAAGGATATTTTGAGTGAATGTTCAAAGCTCTGATTGCAGTTACACCCAATGGCAGTGCATGCTTCATATCTGATTTATATGAAGGTAGCGTTGATGATGTTGCTGTAACTACGAAATGTGGAATTCTAGACCATACTGAGCCTGGGGATCTCCTGCTGGTTGATAGGGGTTTCACTATTCAAGATCTCTTGTATGAAAAACAGGCCACCATCAGAATACCAGCATTTTGGGAAGCAGATAAAGGCTGACCAACAAAGAGGAAATAGAAACTAAGCTTATTGCAAAGGCACGCATGCATATTGAGAGATTCGATGAACGATTAGAGAAGTTTTTGCTAGTTGGAAGATAAAGACTTGGAAGATAGGGATTGGCTAAAGACAATCCCATTGTCTTTAGCCCCAATAGCTTCTCAGATGGTTTATGTGGCGTGTTGCCTTGTTAACTTCCAAGAGCCCCTTTGTAAATAAGTTGATATTTTAGCCCACAATTGCTATTTTTACCACTTGTCAGTTACTTTGTAATACAGTACTCTTTAATGACCCATAAGAACCTTAGCTTGCCAAAAATAAGAAACTGCAACATGTTGCCTTTATTCTCATTCTTCCTTGAATGAAAATATGTATACTTTGCATAGATGTGTACAAGATTCACCTTTGTTGTTAACTTTGTGAAACTTTCATTAAGGTTCAAAATCTTAAGTTTTGTATAAAACAGGGATAGATGGAGTGGAAGACATTCTCAAAGTTTGATGAAGTTTTTGCCTCCCCCCCTATCCGACTTGGGTTGAAATTTTTGTTCCTCTTTGAACAATGCAGATCAGTACTTTCACCCCCCTTCCAATAGATGAAAATACCTATATTCTCTTATCTTTACTTATGCATTAACAGGATTAGCACATCCAATAAACTTTAGCACCCCTCCATAAGTCTTGTGTTATTTTGGTACCCTCTCTCTGAATAATGAAGTTTTGGTCCTTCTCATAAATGTTTTCCAATGTCTCCAGTAAGAATAAATCATTGGTTCAAGTACACATATTGAAAAATAAGAAGCTAAATGATGAAGGGAGACTGTCGTCTTGGCACTCTCATCTCAAAGTATTCAGGAATGAAGACTTTGTGCCAGAAAGCTCATATGTTCTCTTTTAATTGATTTTGGAAGCAGGTGTCAGGCAGTATTCTTTGAATCGACGGTGGTCCTTTGGGGGAGTACAATACAAAGTCACAAAATAGGAGTTCTGTTATGAGTAGCTGTAGTTGCATTTGGTGATAGTACATGTGACTGCTTCGAAGGATCAAATGGTCATCAACAGCAGTGAAGCACTGTCTGCCTAACATAGTGCTTGACACATTTCCTTGTCTAATTTGCTCCAAAAGATCTTTGACTGATTTTTCATTAAGAATTTTAAGACACTTTATTTCAATCAATCCGGTAACATTTGAATCACTGTCAAGTATCAAGCCATCAGGGCTAGCTCCAAGGTATGAAAATGCACCATTGATCCACATTCCAGTCTCTCTTACTTCGCTTCTAGTTGCATTAATATAGGCTAACCTAGCCTTTGGTTCTTCTTCAATGCCATACCTCATGTACATTGTTACGATTCTTTCAGGAAGCCAGAAATTCTTCCTCATCCACTTGTATATCTGCCAAACAATTTTATGGCCATTTCCTGCAATGATTTCTTTGCCAAAGTTAAATACTGGTTTGCATTTTGAGGCTGTTATCCGAAATCGTCTTTCTGAAAACCATTTAAAAGACATATTCTGGCCTATTGTACCCTCAATCTCTTTAGGTTCAGCCTCACTATAGCCAACGAGAGATTGCTCAAACAAAGCAGTTAATTTTTGTAGCAGCTGTTTTCTCTCCTCTGTTAACCGGAAGTCATCATATTGCTTTACCAGTGATAATTCCCACATTGACATTGCCTTTGACTGGGCACTTACTCTGCTAAGGTCTTCCCAAAACATATTCACTTCACGTGTACCCAATTTCCCATGAAGCTCTGCAGGTCTTGGATCCCAACCGATGATCCTATCACTGGAAAAGTTGCTTGATTTGTAGGCACATTTGTGCAATGCATTTGGATTCTTTCTCCTTTTCTTGCCAGCATTCCATGTACAAGGTCTTGAAGTTGATGGGACCTTCACTTCATAACCGTTAATAGTGAAAAATTCATAGTGAAAAATTCATTTAGGTAAAGGAGGAGTGCAGCAATGTGTGCACACCTTCCCAGTGCTGAAACTTTGCAGCTGCAAGTTCCAAACTGGATTGAGCCACTAATGCAGCAAAGAGTAATGGCAACATTTAAAGGCACATCTGATTTCATTGAATGATGAACATGGGTGCAAAGATAATAATGGTCCTCACTTTGTCAAGTTGTCCTTTCAACAAAACCACTTTTGACAAGGTTCATTCCTTTCCTCAATGGCTTGGCAGTTGATGCAAAGCCACTTTGTGTGCAATGATCTTCCTCGTCGCTACAATCTATTCCAACGTCTGCAATTGACTCAACTAAGTAGCGATAAATGTGCCCATAGTTGAACATCTTTGGAATGTTAAATGAAGGAAATACTCACCATCCTTGGTTTGGTATGGACTGAACTGGTTTTTATGTTACCATGCTGTTTTCTAAGCGTTTCCTTTTCAAATCGTACCATTTACCGTCGTTGATTTTAGGGTCAACAGATTTGTTTATCGACAAACATCCTCTAACCCTGTCGATCAGCTCTTGTTTCCTGCCTGTCCTTTTCACCCCATGACACTCAAGCCATCTTTTTAACTCTAAAATTGAGCATTATGCTGGATCCTGTATCAATACAGCACCAGGAACGTCTTCCTTAGAAAGTACTACTTTTCCCATTCTGTAATTTTTATTTCTTACCAGGAAAACTTGTGACGTATTGCGAAGAAAGCGCTATTGAAAATAGAGTTCTTACATGTGACGTCAAGTTACCATGGCATCCAAAAACTCAGTTCCAAACAAACTTCTTGCGAACAGACACCATTACTGCGTTTGCTTGATTTGGAAGTGGTCAAGCCTAATTATTTTCACTAAAAGACGTTGCTTGGCAGAAAAAGGATTTCAAAGCACTGCTGACATCAATTTGTTACACTGACATAGTTTTCAGATATATTTCTGTATATAGGCCTACTTTTCCAAAACTGTACCCTGAAAGTAAGCGTTCGCTGAAAACATGGTTCAGTGTTTTGCACCAGACTTTAGCCACTACTCAGAGAGCCACGATTGTAGGTTTTACAGCTTTCCAAGCTCTACCAAGAAGGAACAGGAATACAAACGATGGGTGAAGCTTTTAAGGTAAGATCAGTTATTGTAATTTATCGCCGACAAAAGTATCGTACGTAACTTTGCGTCGTTTTTCTCGTTTGCATCATGTATGGACTGTTTGTTGAGTTCTATGTTTGGAAGGAAGTATGAATTCTTATTTAGGCGTCTTGATAGATGTCCTGGAAAGCACTCTAGAGTATGCAGTTGCCATTTCCGAGATGGTGACAAAAGCAACGGACCCGAGATGTTCACCAGAAATGCAAGTAAGCCGTTTCCACCAGATGACTACTCTACAAAAGGACGAAAGACGAAGAAACGCAAAATCGAGGAGAATGAAAAAGACTCTGTCCATAATTTAGTAGAAAGACTCAAACCAAAGGAGGATTCTGAAGAAATCAAGCAGAATAAAAAAGTGCCGGTTACAGAGATTGTTCTACGCGCAAAACTTAGAGAGTAAAACCAGGGAGTTGGAACAGTACCAAGTTGAAGCTGCATCACAAAGAAGCCATTACAGCGTTTCAACTCTAACTGCCGATGTTATTAGAATGGAGACAGGTCTACCTACAAAAGAAATATTTTACATTATCGTTGAGTATGCTTTAAGGTTTAAAGAATCTATTAACTATTTTTATACTTTGAAAGTCACAAAGGTTTCTTTTGAAGATCATATATTTATTACTTTGATGAAGTTAAGACAGAACTACACCAGTTTGTACCTTGCACAGTTATTTTCCTGCAGTGTAGCAACTATTTCCAACATTTTGATAACATTTATACACGTTTTAAATGATATTCTATTTAAGGAGATTATGACAACTATACCATCTAGGCACAAGAGCAGCACTTGCATACCATCTTCATTTTCATCTTCAGGGTCCAGTACTTGTAAAATTGTAATAGATTGTACATATATTGAAGTAGCTACACCAGGGCTGATAAGCCATCAAAATGCAACTCATTCAAGCTACAGAGGAATGAACACGTTTAAGGTTTTAGTTGGTGTAGCACCAAATGCTGTGATCACTTTTGTCAGTCAGCTATACCTGTTAAGTTATTTCTTCGGCAGCGACAGAAAGTAACTCAGCAAAGACAATCTTCTTGCGTATAGATTAATCACTCAGCAATCAACGGTTAAATCACAATATAGCAAACTCAAGATTATATTCTCAATGTCTGTATACACAACATATGGGACTTCTAAGACGCATGCGCATTCTTATAAAAGCGTCCTTCAACACTCTCCCTCGCTTTTAAGAATTCAGATGAGGTATTTTAGTTCCCATTGCTTGTCTAAATTTTTGAAATGATGTTCGATCAAGTCCTTTAGTCAATACATCTGCTATCATTTCTTTAGTTGAGCAGTAATTAATTTCGATTTCTTTGTTGTCAACCATCGATCTAATAAAATGGAATCGAATATCAATGTGTTTGGTTCTTGCATGAAAAGAAGAATTCTTTGCCAAGTTTAAAGCACCTAAATTGTCCTCATTCAAACACATTGGTCTTGAAACGTTGGCTCCAATATCTCTAAATAATCGTCTAAGCCACACTGCTTCTTGTGTTGCTATGCTTAATGAAACATACTCTGCTTCAGTAGTGGAGAGAGCAACAATGTGTTGCTTCTTACTTAACCAACTAATAGCTGCTCCACTATAAACAAACAGATTGCCAGAAACAGATTTTCTGTCGTCACTGTCAGATGCCCAGTCTGCATCGCAATATCCAATGGGCAAACTTTGATTACCAATACTCTCCCTGGCTCCTTGTCTATTAGTGAACACAAGTCCATAAGACATTGTTCCCTTGAGGTAACGCAATATACGTTTGGCAGCAGTTAAGTGACTTTGGTTGGGATTTGCACAATACCTTGCTACCACACCAACAGAATATGATATGTCTGGTCTTGTAGCTACAGCCGCATATAGTAGTGATCCCACTAACGACTGGTACTCTGCTTTATCGACACTTTTGCTTATTCCATCATCCTTGACCAGCCGTTGATTATGATCAAAAGGTATCGAAACTTCTTTTGCATCCTGTAATCCAAACTTTTGTAGCATGTTCTTGATATATTGCTTCTGGTGCAAATACACACCTCCTCTTCTGTGATCTTTCTCAATGGATATTCCCAGGCAATAGTGCAACTCTCCCATATCTTTCATTTTGAAACCTCTCTTTAGATCTTCTTTTATTCTTATCATCTGATCCTCTGACCTTGTCATGACAATCAAATCATCTACGTAAACAGCTAGAATCACAAGAGGTTCAAGTTTGACATAAATACATGGGTCTGCTTCAGATTGCGTTAGGCCAATGCTCAGTAAATAGTCAGAAAAAACCTTGTTCCAACATCTTGGTGACTGTTTCAACCCATAAATTGATCTTCTCAACTTCAATACCTTTGTTTCACTTCCTGATGCAACAAAACCTTCTGGCTGTTTGATGTAAATTTCCTCCTCAAGAATTCCATTTAGAAAAGCCGTAACCACATCCATTTGATGGACAATAAGTCCTTCTTGAACAGCAAATGCAAGGATTGCTCTGATTGATGTGAACTTCACTACAGGTGAAAAAGTATCTTTATAATCAATCCCGTAAGCCTGCGCATAACCTTTCGCAACAAAACGTGCTTTAAATCGATCAACAGTTCCATCACTCTTATGCTTGACACGAAAAACCCACTTGCTTCCGATTGGTTTCCGATCTGCTGGTAGGTCCACAAGATCCCATGTTTGCATCTCTAAGAGTGAGGCATACTCTGCTTCTGCAGCTTCTTTCCACTTATCAGAATGCTCTGAAGCCATTGCATCTGCCCATGTTTTTGGTTCCTGGATCCAATGCGATCCAATAAGAGCAAAATGTTCAGACAGCAAACGATCACTTTCTGTGGCTTGAAGCCCAAATTCCTCTTCATATTTTGGACTTGTAAATCGACCTTTGTTGACTCGCTCTGAAGGCTGCCTTGCCGGCATTAGCTTTCCTTTTACCTTTACCAATTCACTACTATCCTGATAACTTGCAGACTCTTCATCTTTAGTACATGAAGAGCTTTCAGTAAGATCAAATTCCACAGTGTTGACAGGATTTCTTTCGTCAAATATGACATTCCGACGTACAAAGATCTTTTGCTTTTTGGGATCATACACTCGGTAACCCTTTGTACCAAATTGATAGCCCACAAATATCATTTTTTCAGATTTCATATCCAGCTTTTGTCTTGCTTGATCATTGACATGAACATATGCTGTGCAACCAAAGATCCTCAAATGCTCTACATTTGGTGCTCTTCCGTACCAGCATTCATATGGTGTCTGGTTATCTTTCAAACAACTTGTTGGAAGTCTGTTTTTGACATAGCATGCTGCTGAGATTGCTTCTGCCCATAAACACTTGGGAAGTTCTGAATCCGCCATCATTGCCCTTGCCATCTCAAGCAATGTTCGATTTAGTCTCTCAGAGACACCATTCTGTTGCGGAGAATCAGGAACAGTTCTTTGATGTTGTATCCCTCGAGATTTCAGGAAATTTTGCATCGCATTGCTTATGTACTCTCCCCCATTGTCCGTCCTCAAAATCTTTATCTTTTCCTCAGTTTCGTTTTCAGCAGATGCCACAAAGTCCTTCAATGCATCTAATGCTTGACTTTTCTGTTTTAGAAAATAAACTCGTGAGACTCGAGAAAAATCATCTGTGAAGGTGATGAAATAACTATTGCCACCTAGGCTCCTTGGTGTAAGAGGACCGCAAATGTCGCTATGAACAAGTTGTAGCCTTTTTGTTGTCCAAGGCATTGACTGGTTGGGAAAAGGAATACGTTTTGCTTTTGCCAATTCGCAAGGCTCACAAAGATCTCCTTCATACTGTAATTCTCTTATTCCAATCTTTGTTCCTTGGATTGCATTGTTCTTTATAGCACCCTGTATCCTGGTATTTCCGGCATGACCAAGTCGTCTATGCCAGAGCTTTAAGTTCTCCTTTTTGCCAACAGATGCCATATTAGCCTCATTGCTATTTGCCTTTGCCAATTCTTTGCACTGTAGATAATACAATTTGTTCTTTCTCTCTCCAATCGCCCTTAGAGCTTTAGCTTTTGAGAAAATCCTGACATTATCATCATCAAAAAGCACATAATTTCCTTCCTTTATTACAGCAAACACCGAAAACAGATTAATAGCCATCTCTGGAACATACAAAACATTCTTTAAGGAAGTGGTAAATACCTCTCCTCCAGGTAATGGAAAGGACATGTTAACTGATCCTGTTCCGAGAGCTCTGAGTACTCTAGAGTCACCCAAATAAACATTTTCTGGCACATCAAACTCTCTGTAATCACGAAGAATACATTCATCCCATACCATATGGGAAGAAGCACCCGAGTCTATGACCCAGACCCCTGCTTCTTGCTTCTTGCCTCCTTTGAACACAGCAAATGCTTCTTCATACAGATACTCAGATTTAGTCGCCACATCTGCAGTACTTCCTTCGTTTGAATATCTAGCCATGTGAGCACGTTTATTCTTACTTTCATTCTTCTTAAGTGGGCAATTCCTTGCAAAATGCCCCATTTTGTCACAAACAAAACATTTCGAATCGCTTGCAGGTTTCTTAGCCTTTTGTTTGGTAAATCTACCCCGACGGACTTCCTGCCTGCTTAGAAGAGATGAACATATACCAGTGTCACATGAGCTTTCTCGCTTTCTCTCCTCATTAAGCAAGGCCGTGCTTACAAACTCAAGAGTGGGGACCTCAGCTTGCGCTTCCAGTGCTGTTACTAGCGTGTTATAACTTGCAGGTAAACTAAGAAGTAGTATACAGACTACTAGCTCCTCTGGTAAGTGCAACTCCAACTTTCTTAATTCAGCTATAATCTCCTTGTGCTTTCTCAAATGATTTTGCACAGAACCATTTTCATCCATTTTTAGCTCCATCAACTGCTTCAAAGTATGTAACTTCCGAGAAGTGGTTCTCTGTTCGAAGTGCCCTTCCAAAGCTCTCCAGATTGCAGCTGGATCATCCTCGCTAACATCTTCAATGATATAAAATACCTCCGACTGTACCGAAGAATACAGAAAATTAACAGCTTTATTGCGTTTCTTTATCCAATCAGTCGTTGCCCTATCACTTCCAGAGGCTGGCGGAGTCTCGTTTCCCTCCACTATATCCCATAGCTCCTTTGCGCGCAGGAAGGCCTTCATCCTCTTTCTCCAAATTGACCAATTGGAGTCCGACAGCTTCTCCAGAGTAATTTTCTCACCATCTTCTGCCATTATGCTGATATGAAAACAATTCACGTCCAAAGATCTGAAGCCAACTGATAAGGCCTGCGATATAGTCCTCTCTTAAATTAACAAGGTGTACTGACTGCGAAAGCTTACTCACCAGCTAGTTCTCCGTCAGCGATTCTGGGCCCATAACCTTTGTTAAGTTATTTCTTCGGCAGCGACAGAAAGTAACTCAGCAAAGACAATCTTCTTGCGTATAGATTAATCACTCAGCAATCAACGGTTAAATCACAATATAGCAAACTCAAGATTATATTCTCAATGTCTGTATACACAACATATGGGACTTCTAAGACGCATGCGCATTCTTATAAAAGCGTCCTTCAACAATACCCTGGTTCTATTTCAGATAAAGAAATCGTTCAGAGGTCAGGGTTCTTGAATCAGTTGTCCACTTGTTTTCACGGAAGCAGTCCATATTATTAGACACTGTAACAACTTTCCATGTACCCAAATTCTTGTTTATGTATAAAATGTATTAAAAACGACACATTGGCTATGAGTAGTTTTATTCACCTTTGTTGTATGTTATATCCTTGAAGTACAAAGTAAAAGAGTTCAAAATAAATTAAAGTTCTCCTTCTGTTATCTTGGGGAAAATGCAAAAAAAAATAAAAATCTCTAAAAACATCAATGTTAGCCAACCATGACTCATCCCTCTTGATGAGCAAAATAGCTGCATCTTATGTTGTCCACACCACAAAATAACAAAATTTTATATTTGTTAGAAACAAATGGCCTTGAATCTGATGCCAGTACATGTGGTCTTCTTTCAGGGTATATGAACCATCCTCATTTGCTCTCAAGCAAAAGGCATCATTCTTCACAGCATCCCTGATGGTCATATTTCTCACTGTGTAGGGGCATTTTACTTCCAAATATGGTTCTTTCCCACAAGACCATCTGGGGAAGCACTCAGTACACCACATTCATGCAACCAGAGTCCAGTTTGCTCCACAGGTAAACCAGTCTGCATGGCAAAACACTTAAATGCCTCCTTTTCGTTGTTTGTC
This sequence comes from Pseudorhiza aurosa, assembly GCA_964026355.1. Classification (NCBI taxonomy): domain Eukaryota; kingdom Metazoa; phylum Cnidaria; class Scyphozoa; order Rhizostomeae; family Lychnorhizidae; genus Pseudorhiza; species Pseudorhiza aurosa. The sequence goes on along the minus strand of OZ032114.1, from coordinate 1,147,375 downwards.
CCCCACCGGACAGCCTTTACTCTTGACAAATCATACTCTCCCAGTAGGCGCTTTATCAAGGAGGGGGTTGCTCTCTTACTTTTTAGTACACACCCAAAGTTGCTTGCTGTCAAACGTCCTTTGCGTGCCTCATGCCACAATGGGTCGTCTCTCTGTCCTGTGGTCAGACTGGCAACACTGACGATGTCCAATGTGCTGATCTTGGCTTTATTTTGTAAAAAGGTTTTTTGACTATCTTGCCCTTCAATTTTCAAAAATTGTTCAGAAAATACTATTTTTTCTATGGTTGAGATGGGTAGGGGCTTTGAAAGTGGTGGCTCAGGACTCATGATCCACCAGATTCCAGTGAATCGGCCATACTCTTCCAACTTTGAGTACAAGAACTTCCTGTCCTCTTCATCCAATTTTCTTGATAAAGGAGTATATTTCTTGCTCGGGGGAAACATTTCTGAGGCGGATTGAGTAGACAGATTTGATGGTTTTCTTTTATTCCAGGAGCACTCTACATCCGTTCTGCTCAAATTATGGATGCCATGTACGAAGAGTGCAGCAGAATGACTGCATTTGAATGCCCCTCTAGGACATTCACACTCTGTCGAAATTATTTCGTTCTTTTCTGAAATTATGAAATATAACGAGTTGATAAGTAAGATGCAGTGTATGTCATTTTTACACCACACACTTATGGGGATTTAGATAAATCAGCGCATATTGCTGGTATAAAGTTGAACCCCTATAGCCCTAAACAACCTCCTTCGAGACTTTGTTCTATATACAAATTAGTCTCACTGTTAGCTAAATCAATTTTCTGATCTGTTTGCTTTTTTCATTTGCTTGAAAGTTTTGCCTTTCTATTTTGAAACTGCCAGTGAATGCGCATTGCGCTTTAAATCTTGTGAAAAACACTTCATACAGCAAACTAAGCCAATTTGTCCTATGATTTTAAACTTGAAAAGCCGCTGTGATCTATGGGATAAGCCAAAAGAGCTCTCTACACATTCTACAAGACCGAGTGGCCTCAACTTCAAGATTGTTCGACTTACCGTAACATTGTACGCTTTATTCTTCATTCTTGCGTGAATCTGACCTCTGAGAACCCCTTGGCTATAACAAAAATTATCTATATGTCCCGATCGGTAATGATTCTCTCCTCTCGTGATAGATTTTTGCTCTCCGGAAAAGAAAGAACTTAGAGCCGCTATCGAAAGTGACGCCATCTTCGTTTATGTTCAGTTTGTTTGGAACTGAAAATTCGGTTACCTAGTAACGTGACGTAACAACTTAAGAAGTCTATTGGACGAAGCTTTTGTCTGGTATATGATTCACTTATCTAACGAAAAATTCGCTTTCTTAGGAATGGACCCACTTGAGAACTAACTTAATCGACTAAACAATTATAAACCATATAAATGAAAAAGTGCGACCCCAACCCGACCTGACCTGGCCTGACCCCAACCCTCAGCCACTTAGCTAGGCGCCAATCGCACGATGGACAGAGCGCCTCCACAATATCCTTAGTGACGACAATTGATTTTATAGCTACTTCAGCTTTCTTAATGGAAAAGATCCTAAATCATGATTCATAGTTCTTCTTGGTTAGAACTTAGAAGTCTTAAGAAGTATTGCCATTATCCTGCAAAATCAAACGTGGTCCTTCTTCGTCTTCCTGGTAAACGCATGGAACCAAGTTGAAAGATAATCGAATCTGATGGTAGCACCGCATTTTGCAATCCTCAAAGCGAGAAGGCAAACATTTGTGATCGTGAATTAGCAAGAAGTATATGGGTATTCCAGCAAGTATAAACACTAGACAAATACCGCTTTCAATCGGTTGCTTTGCAAATGGACCAATGACCAAATACAGTGACACAAGTGTCATGAAGATCGGGTTGATGATCCACACTTTGATTGGTCTGGGAAGATTCGGCTGCCGAATCCTGAGAACTACAACAGCGAAAATCGCGGCACCATACGTTAACCAAATAGCGAATGAAAAATATGTCATAAGAGACTGGATTTTATCGCCGACTGCAAGAACCCATATTGTTGATAGAATGAAGTTGAGTGTCATTGCTGGAATTGGTGTTCGTCTGTCACGATGAATATATGACAGGGGTTCAGGGAAGTGACCTTCTCTTGCTGCGGATAGAAGTGTTCTTGATGTGAGGCATATAGCAGAGTTGATTGCACTGAACCCAAAAAGAACGCAAAGCATTGGAACTATGAATGTAAATCCTTTCCCAAGACTTTTCTCGATGAAAGATGTTGATACGATGATGGATCGTCCGATTTCTTCATGCGTCATGATTGCCATGAACGATAAGTTGATCAGCACGAAGCAGAATATCACGAAGGGCACACCAACAACTACAGCAATCCTCAGGTCCCTCCTTGGATTTCGCAGCTCCTCCGTAATGGTGCAAATCGTGCCCCAGCCATCATAGGCCCACAAACTGTTGTAGAACGCCAGGCTCAGACTTGCAGCATCGAATGTTTTGTCGCTTTCGAATAATTTTGGATAGTTTTGTGTATTGCCAGTTGAGATTTTCCATATTCCAATTGATATAAAAAATATCAGGGAAAGGACTTGAATGCTCGAAAAAAATACCTGTGTCTTGCCAACGAATGATGTACTTACGCAGTTTATGAGAAGGGAAACAAAAATGCAAAATATTGCTACTGACTGAACGATCAATCTCCCGTTAGGACTTGAGGTATCATGGAATGGAGATACACAGTATTCTCCTATCGTGGAGGATATAATTGCTCGACCAGTTGGATAGATAACAAATGTTTGTGTCCAAATCAAACAGAATCCAGCCACATTGCCATACGCCTCTTTTATGAATATGAATTCACCTCCGGTTTTCTTCAACGCACTTGCTAGCTCACAGAAGCACAGCGCACCAAAGACGCAGATCGTTCCAGATATTATCCACACCAGTAAAGCCAAACCCATGCTGTTTGTCTGCTTTGCAACCAATCCAGGTGAAATGAAAAACCCAGACCCGAATAAAGAGCCGAACACGTAGGCGAAGGCCTGCAGCAAACCTAGACTTTTCTTCAGCTCCCGGCCTTCTTCCAGGTTATGTGGAGTTGATGATCCATTCCCCACTTGATCTTCAGATTTTTCTTTCGTCTTCAAAGCGATGGTCTCTGTCGATACACTTTCATTCGCCATGATTACTTATTTGAAGTTGATACCGGCTTTTGCAGGTACTGTAAGCTCGGCTGAGTACAGTAGATAATTTTATACGAAAGTAAATGTTGGCCATTTAGCCTTACAGCTAGCCGTAGCCCTTAACCTCAACCAATTGAAGTTCTCATAGTGAGAAAATCCCTCATTGACGTTGGCTTATGAATAAGAATTTGAGCTTTCTCATTTAACTAATCTTTGAATAGGATGGCAGTTGGCATGTTGGTTAGAGCACTTGTTTACTGTGTAGACAGTCCTGGTTGGAGACGCCTTCGTGCAAGCTTCTCGTCGCCCTCTCTATCTGTCTACTCAACTTTATCTTTCAAATCTAAGATCAATAAACTTTACCTTGTCTCCCTCTCCTCTTAGCCTTTCACTTTCTTCTTCCTTCCTTTGTTGGGGCTTTGCATAGGCCACCATGGCCTCACCCCAACATAACTCACTAAAAAAATAATTAAAGATGGTGGTAAAGTGCGCTCAGGGTTACGGTTAGAGCTCGGGTTGGTCAAATTTCTTCGCCATGGCGTGGAGCAGGGTGGTATCCGTCTAACAAAGTAATTAGATTCCAGTGAACTTCTCCGTTCCTATTTGGGTTCAACTCTGAAGAAGCGACATCGTCAACTGTTTTTGATTTGATAGTTCGAAATACCCGAAGCCTAGTAGATCTTTTTATTTTTTTTCATACTAGAAATACCTGTAATTAGGTCAGCCGAATACAAATTACCTATTAGTAGAGAGATTTGTATTTGTATGTTTAGGTTATATATCAAAATGATGTTTTAAAAAAATCATTTATGATGATGATGATGATGATATTGGTCATGATTAGATACCTATATATACTTATGTTACATATACCTTCTGTTTACAAATCACTTGCGCTGTTCATTATACCACAGCAGCTTTGTTCTTACTTCTTCTACATTAGATGCAAACACACATCAAAGTTTAATGACAATTGCAGAGAACATTTAATGGCTTAATATCAACTTACTTCTAGCCGGGCCTTTTGATCCTTTCCTAGAAGGTCTCGCACATTTTCATTTTTTTTTTTTCTTTTAGTGGGTTATGTTGAGGAAAGGCCATGGTGACCTATACAAAGCCCCAACAAAGGAAGAAAGAAGAAAGCGAGCAGCTAAGAGGCTCAAGGTAAGAAACTCGAACAAGGAGCCTCTTTTTCTTCTTTCTTTCGTTATTTACTTACCTATTCATTTTTTTCACTAGAAATACCTGCAATTAGGCCAGTCGAATAAATTTACCTATTGTTAGAGAAATTTGTATTTGTATGTTTAATTTATAAATCAAAATGAAGTTTATCTAAAGTTAGCTGCATACTGTATAATAGCTAACAGCTAATAAACACCAACGAAAAGTAAAATGACACATCAATTAATTACAGTCGAATTTCTAGTTTCCAAAAAGTAACAGTGTTCAATTGCTAGATTTTAAATACCATATCTTCTTGAATAGAAGCCAGAGCTTCTATTATTTTCACTAAGGAAAAATGCGGCTTACTATCAAAGGCGGCTTGCATTCAAAGGCGGCTTGCATTCAACGGCGGCTTTTATTGTTTTGGTTGTAACACCAAGGAAGGTGAAGTAGAAATCATAATGATGTGAGGAAAGAAATACGTGAATTCTATTACTTTCAGTATGGACAAAATGTGGTTTCTATTCGAGGGCGGCTTTTATAGAAAATATGGTGCCCGAAATCCAAGAGACTTAACACAGTCTGCAGGATCAAGTTTCCCCTTTCCATAGTCTTATTTCCCGTTTGAAATCAGAGAGCGTGTTTAGTACGGCTTGTGGCTCCACCGATTTAAAATCCTTGGCTGCATCCCTTCGAGGCTTAGCTCGTCAAGTGCGCTTTTAGTTCTTTTTTGAAGCGCCCGATTGTTTGGATCCCTCTAATTTTAGGAGGGATATCATTCCAAGTCTTTAAGGCAGAGTAGTAAAATCCTTTTTGGCATGCTCAGTTATGAACCTTGGGATCTGGAGATCCTTGCAGATTCTTGTTTCATGATTTGAGTACATGGATCTATATTGGTACTTATCCAAAAGACTTTCCGGGCTCAACTTATTCCGAATCTTATACGTCATCACAGAACGATCAAATCGATTGAGATTCTCAACAGTTTGCCAATTAGATGACCACTCGTCATGAATGCTAGCGTTTTCTATTATTGAGTGCGCCCTGTTGTGCAGACGCTGGAGAGTGTCTGATTTTGTTTTCGAGAGACTCCCCCAAATAACATCTTCATATCGAAGATGACAATCAACAATTGCGTGGAATACACTACACTATTGCGATTGCGGTATGATATCATTTTACTATTCTAAGGCCGATAAACCACCGCAGATTTTAGACTTGACAGCTTTAGACTGTTCATCCCATGTGAGACTTTCATCGATGAAGACTCCGAGAGCTTTTGATTTAGGTACCCGTTTGATTTCAGTGCCATTTAACAACAGCGCTTCCGAGATTACTATTTGCTTAATTCTACGGGAGTGGCATATTGTCATGCATTCAGTTTTAGCCGGGTTATGACCTAATTTGTTTATCCTCGTACACTCAGAGAGATAGGACAGTTCTTGCCGCGCGTCAAATAATAGTCTTCCTATCTCATCTCATGTAATCGTGATTTGCGTGTCATCAGGGTATAGACTAGCTTGCGAAACTTCAAGGCATTTTTTAAGGTCGTTGAGGTAGATGACAAAAGGGAAATGGACCGAGGCAAGAGCCTTGGGGTATACCACAGGTGATGTTTTGATGTTTGATCGGTGTCCATTTGCAGCACAATACTGTTCTCTCTCCTTTAAATATGACTCGAATCAATCACCAGCAGATCCTCTAACTGTATCGAAGGCCTTTTTGAGGTCCAAAAATATAGGCAAGTTGATTTTCCGAGAATCCATGTTATCATACAAATAGTCAGTGCTACTGATTAGTGAGGTTATGGTGGAGCATAGTTTTTGAAAACCTGGTTGATTACAGGGAAGCTTTTTATTGACTTTGAGGAAATCAAACAGCTGATCATACACTAGTCGTTCTAGCATCCTAGAGAAAATCAGAATGACAGAAGTTGTGGTCTATAATTGTGCATCATTTTTGGCGCCCGATTTAAAGATTGGAGTAACTCTTGCCAGTTTCCAGATATCAGGAAAAACGCCATTCATCACCGAATCACTAAAGATTATTGTCACGGGTTTTGCAATGAGATCTTTGACATCTTTCACGATGATGGTCGATACCTTATCCGGTCTTGATGCTTTTCCATTATAGGTGGTTAATTGCATCTAACATATAATTTACATCAACAGTTCTGAAATACATGTTATTTGATTCAGTGGTGAAGTTTTGAAGACAATCATCACCACTTCGAACCTCAATTTTTTGGGCAAGTTTAGGTCCTATAGAAGTGAAATGGTGATTAAATGCTGCAAGAACATGAGGCTCCCTTGTTAAATGTTTTCCTTCGGATTCGCGACTCGAGGGGATATCTGAGTTAATATTTTCATCCAAGACATTGTTTATTATCTTCCACATTTTTTTGGATTTTTTTCGCTTTCTTTGATTAGCCCACTATAGTAATCCTGAATGGCAATACGAATCTTTTTTGTTACACAATTACGTAATTGCCTGTATGTCGGCCACATTTCAGGTTGACCCTGGGATATCTGCTTCGCCCTATCACGTTCCTTCATCAGGTTTCTAAGAGAAACAGAGAGCTAAGGGGCATATCCACTGCGCAAGCAAATTGTAGTTTCATGGGTAAAGAATCATTTCTCAACTTCTTATTTATTGAAGAGTTGACAAAAGATTTGCTACAACGTGCAGCCCTAGGCCACCTAAAATCAACAGCCACGAAAAGGCTTTCGTAATCACAAGCAGTCTGAAAATTTAAAGAATGAAGCTGTTTGTAACAAGAACAAACCTGAGAATCGATCAAGCTGGGGCATGAATCCCATCGATGAAACTGAAAGCTTGGAGCATGCCATATTTGACTCTGAATTCAGATACCTCTTTTCTCATTAACTCAATGTCCTTTTACAATGTAAATACGTTTTGTAATAGTATTACATACTTCGAAAACAACTGCACTCACGGTGTTCTGGGCTACTCAAAATAAATTTCCAGTTGAGGTCTGCGAGCCAATGTCTTTGAGATAATACAATTGTTAACCTTTCTTCTCTCAAATGTTAAATCTTCCTTCTCTCTTCATTGCTATTAATCTTTTAATGATAATCGTTCGCTAATATAGTCAGAAGAAAAAGGTTAAACATGCTTGAGTTCTTTCATAACTTTAACAAACGGATTAATGTACAAAAATAAGATCTAATGTAACGTACAAGAGGCTCTCAAGAGGATAGGGAGATGACACTTTTGCCAAATTTACTTTCTTATCTTCTTATCGGGAGCATACGTAGAGGGGAAGGGAAAGTGAGGGCAATGATTGCCAGCTAGGCTGTTATTCGTCGCTGAAATTGTTTTAAAGAAGTATTGTTTAACGTGCATTGAGGTGCGTTCATGGCTTATAATTGGAGCTGGACGAATCATTTTTCGGACGTTACTTTATAGTTTCTTCGTAGTGGCACACAGACGGTAAGTTTTGAACTTTATAATTCTTTCGTTGTTAAGCACAGCAACAAAATAATATGAACCAATCAGAAGAAAGATATAGGTCGTGAATCAACAGAACCAATAAAAATATAAAATACACAAAGCAGCACGCGATGCAATAGGTAACAGCGCCTTCGTAGCGTAACAAAAGGAATGTCTTAAGTCAACTCATTAGCATTCACTACTCCGAGCTTAGCTGAAAGCAGCCACAAGACTGTTAAGTTTTCAAGGGAAAGTGCTTTGATGAAATTGTTTTTCGTTAGCTTCCTTTGCTGATAGTGCATTGACTCCTTGTATTGACATGTATTGACATTCCTGCAGGATTCGTACCCACAACCCCTGCCTTGCATCAGTTCGCAGACGGCATCCACTCTAACCTCGTGAAAATTGATGACAAAAGTTTAGAGAAACCCATCTATTATTCATTTTTCAAAAGTTCATCCATCCATTTCTTGTTGAAAGATATTGTAATCAACAGGCTATCTTTAGGAAAATCTGCTGTATACACTAAAAAGTTACACATCATGTTGCAAACATGTCTTTATATTTGAACTTGGTAATAGTACTTATGATTCTGCTTCATCTCCATGCTGTCTGCTATAAGAAAATCGTTGTCACTTGCCCAACCTTCAATAATATCCCTATACTCAAAAGGGCACTTTATCTCCAACAACTTCTCTCCGTGACAGCTACAAGAAACAACCCCATCTGGTGATGCACCAAGAAAAGGGTAAATTGCCCCAACATGGAGCCCTGTTTTGTTCACAACTAAATGGTTGTGCTTTTCCAGCATAATTTCTCTGTAATAGTCTCTTGTAATGGGTTCCATACTTTTTCCATATCTTGTGTATCTGTTATCATATTGGGAATCATATTGCATGATGTTGTTTATCAGGCTCCTACTTGGCTTTTCTACTTTTGTTGTGGACACATGGTAGCAGGTCGAAGCAGTGATTCTGCCAGCTCTGTGAAGCATCCAGTTCTTTGATAGGGGTTGATTTTTGGTCTCTTCCCTTAGACGATTATATGCTTCTTGTGTATAACTATCCTTATATGCACAATACAGTTGAATTGATAGTTCTTCAAGGTCTTCTTTCCCCAGGTTTGTTGCTGTTGGATCATATAAACTTATGAGTGGCTCTGGCAGAATATTTTCTTCATTCTCACAGTCACTGTCTGTATCACTACTGCATAGACTTTCATGCTGGTTTACCTTTTCCTTTATGTGCCCTTTCCCTATGCTTGTGAAAATAGCTGCTTAGCTATAGATACTATTCAGCTATTCGAATTTTTCCTTCGAAATTCCATTTTCTCCTGCTGTAGGGTCTTTTGTACTAAAATGGCCTGATGACACAGGAATGTTACTAACAACCGAAGGCAGTTCATATTTCTTCCCTCTCTTGAAATCTATCTTCTTGATAGGAATAGGATTTACATGCTGTTTGCAGCTTTTCCATGCGCACAATTAGCTAGTGCAAGCCACTTGCTGGTCGAGCTTGTGGTATACCACAAATTCAAGCTTGAACAGAAGTGCAGAAACGTGGCTGCAAACAGAGCTCAGACCAGCCATACCAGTACAGCTTGCTGTGAGAACCCACCTATTCTTTTGTTGATGGCTACCTAAACATCATAAAGGGTTGCTGTTTTGCCTTGTCTTTGACTTTTTTTAGTGGGTTATGTTGAGGAAAGGCTATGGTGGCCTATACAAAGCCCCAACAAAGGAAGAAAGAAGAAAGCGAAAGGCTAAGAGGAGAGAGAGATCAGATCAAGTTTATTGGTCTTAGATTTGAAAAAATGGTAGGTTGTAAGATGCAGGAAAGCAAGAAGGCAAGACGTCCATAAGTTGCATGTTCTAGGGATGAATGATGATTTGTGGGATAGAGTTCGTGAAGTAGGCAGTGAAACATAACCACAAGCTTGCATCCACGAGCAAAGTGTTTCTCGAACGCACAGTTCAAGCTGATGCAACTCAATGTGCGGACATGTGTTACTCATCCTTTAAGATACTGCTGCCACTGAGCGTGCACCAAGTGCATCCTCACGCTCAGGATACGCACTCGTCAGCACTGGCGATCCCATACACGTGGGATTCAAGCAAGAAGTTTCCTTCCTAGAATTAGCTGGAGTTAGTCGTGGTTTAAAAGAAAATACACAATAAATGATTGGAAGGGAAACTTGGAAAGGGTGTGAATGAGTTGAGCTTCTGGTGGTGACTTGGAAGAACCTTAAAGGAAACAGAACATGATTGATATGATATTAAGGCCAATTTAGCTAAACACTTCGTAACGTATTGTGGAGTGCCATACATTACTAAACATTCTACCTAAGGTTTGTAAATCACTATTCCATTAAGCTAAAAGACATGCTAATTCGGTAGCTCAACTTTATAAGGCTATCAAAATCAATGACAAAACTTACCTTTGACTTAATAAAACAGAATGATGTTGATGCTGATTCTTGGTAAAAGCAGTCATGCGCATGTCCTTCTCTGAAATTTTAAATCCTTCTAAAGACTTAAATGCATTGCTAGCTGCATTTGTGTTCCTTTATTGCACTATTCCGTAAGAGTATGGGGTAAACCTTGAATAAATTCAGCAAAACATTCGTACCGATGTACTTCCCCTGACAAAAATTGTGAAATTGAACCAGAATCATATTGATGCAAAAGACGATAACTATTGAAATGATAACATTAACTTTGAGGGAAAAGGATGCGAAATAGGTATACAACTACAAGGCATACCAATGAACTACGATCATATAAAAACGCCTTAATGGTTTCTTGCAAAGCTCCTTGCAAAGCTCCTTGCAAAAAGCATCGAAGCAAAATATGTTGCTTTGTCTTCTCGACTGAAAATCCAGTCAGCGATTTCAATCAATGATTTTCCATAAACAAAGAGAGAGCATGAAAGAATTGATTTACAGCTGCGATACATACCACATCAAATTTGAATCCCATCTTAATGGAAAATGATTGATCAGCAAGTAAGAAGAAAACGTTCGCAATAAGAAGTGCAATCGCCAAGTTCAAATGAAGAAAGTTTCTCGTGGAACGAAGGAGCTTCCTAGATTGGCAGAAAAGTGAATCGATAAGAAAAATTGCTAATTGGAGATTAATGATTCATGATTGATTGTATCTCCGTTTGGTTAAGAAAACAGTTGATCGTAACTAGCATAGAACGAACACGATAAAATTGAAAGTAGCAAAAATATAGCAAAATATCATCAATATACTTATGAAATACAGAGCACCACCCTAGTCTTAAAAAGGCCAATTCCTAATCAGCTAGGGAAAATGCTGGGATGCTTCTGACACTATTGTGTAGTATTGAGAGTACATGCCCTGTTTGCTAGAGCCAGTCCGCTTAGTTTCTGCCAGACAGCAAATGGCTACGTGGAGCTAGTGGTAAAGAAACGAAACTGTCCACCAGAAGTCAAAATGTTGCTATCGAGGAAATCACTGCTCTACATCGAGAATGAAATTGAAATACTGGGACAATATTGACAGCAGCAATACAAATGAATAATCTTACCTGAGAATCAGTAGAACGATGACCGTGATCAAGAGGCAAACAGATGATAATAGGCAACCAACCAAACTGATAAGTGTCAGAGCTGTCTTATGTTCTTCAGCCACCTAAAAAATTATATGTCACCTCATTATACTCCTACAGAGACTGGTATCCTGGGCTAACATCGGTATCCTATTACTTGCAACACTCCTTCGATGCGATGTAGAAATTCAGAGGCATTGTGAGCCTCCTCTAGAGCTTCCATTGTACCTTAGGAAAACTAACGTGCAACGAGAAGGTGTTTTTAAGAACCAAAGTGTAGAAATATCAATAGACTTGCCTTCTTAGAACTGGAAACCCTAAACAAAACAGCGAAATCGGTGAGATGATTGCAATGGCAAACTGTGTGTGTGATGTTGGAGGCGAACACTGTGCAACCTTCCGTTGACCAAGATGCATCTGTGGGATCACTAGAAAGAAAAAGAGAGCAATACTTGTCAAAACTAATACGAAACATTTCCACCGATCGACTTCTTCTCTTGATTGGCAATCCAATTTGCGAAAAAAATTCTGATTTGTTAAGTCTGAGGCAGCATTAAAAAGCTTGTACCAAATACATACTCGAAATTTTCGGTCGCATTCAGAGCATAAATTTCATAAGATGCATCGTAAACTATTGAAATGATCGTGTCATTTTCTGTGCAAAACAAAGGAAGGATAAGTCATGGTGAATCGGGAGCAAAATACTTCTTTTAGTGTTAGTAATTAGGAAGAAAGATAGCAGAAAGCGTAGTGCTAATATTAAGTATAATTTATCATAAAGATGTTTAATGTTCAGAAAAGAAGCAGAATGCTAATCTGACATGGGAATGGAAAGACAGAGAAGCTAGCCTTAAGATTATAGCTTCGATTATATCTTTCAATCGTCATATACTTTACTATCTTGCTTAGGTTTTGCATCCAACGTTTTTTCATGCATTGGCATTTTTGGAAGAAGCTAGATTATATCATAATGTGGGGTCAGTCAGCATGTCGTGAATAGAAAGCGAGAAGAAGGACATTTGGCTGGCAAAACTAACCAACAGAGTATTGGAAAAAACAGAATGAAAATATTCAATCGTCAAACCGAATCAATATTAAGAAAAGAACAAATAATGAAAAAAGAAGGAAAAATTGAATGGGAATTACGATCCACTTGATTCTGATTTTCTGAGTGACTTCTGAAGAAAGGAGAAATAAAGAAATAAAGAAAATGATCTATCAATCATAAGATTTTCTCATGCTGATGGACTTCCGTGGTAGAAAGAAAGGAAGATAGAGAGGAAGAAAGAAGGAAGAAAGTAAGGAAGGAAAAAAGGAAGAAAGAAGGAAGAAAGAAAGGAAGAGAAAGAGGCGTCTACCAGTCTTGTGATTTTGATATGCTGAATAAAATCCAATTTTCATCCTCACCCACCAATCTTTCCATAGCTTGACAGCTAAATTATAATCTCATGTTGAAATAAGGAAAGCTCTAAACGTTTTCTTGCAATAGTAATTACCTTCAAAAGAGTCTGTGAAAATGCTTGGTGGTAGTTTTATACTTTCCGTTACATTTAGATTGCTCGAAGGGTCAGGGAAAACGTATTCAGTGAACTGGTCAGTTGCAACAACTGAGATCTCCATGTCTAAAGTAATGCACTATAGCGTGTTTGCACGGCAGAAAAAACAAATGTTCTGCCAACAATGTCTAAAGATAACATGAATTGAATCGAATGAAAATTAGTAATACGATATATGCAATCGAGCCATCTAAAGCTTGACTTCCAACTTATTCACGAAACTCTGGTCAGTTTTACTGACAAATAATCAGGTACATCAAGCTTTCTAGAACCTATGAACATGCTCCTCGAGTTTCATGACAATGTGCAACAACGTGTGAGGGTTTCAAATGTTACCTTAAAAAGGTAAAATTTTGCTCCTATAAGGTCGAATGAGATAAGATTCAGCAGGAAGATAGAACTCATGTATATACAATAATGCGGTTACACGGGAGGATGTAAATGCAATGCCTAGGTATTCAACATACACGATTATGCTAACAAATATGAGGTGATTTGATGCTACAACCAAAGGTGCATCGACTATGACAAGAATGTGCAGATTTATCATAAAGTACAGGGGGAAAGATGTTGCTTCGAGGGATCATACACAGCAACATAGAAAGAGGCTTTTTTGTGACACTTTTCAGTGTCTTACGATACTTCCGTTGCACACACTAATTGCAGTGGAACATTTCGATAAGACTGCCAAAAAACTTACCAATATTTTCACCCGAAATTGGAAACGACTCTTTCCTTTTTCTTTTGCTCATTCTTTCCGTACCCAGACTGAATGCAATATCCTTACCAAACGTGTTCAGTGCTTGCAATACTTGGTAGCTATTTGCCGGCTTCTAAAATGAAAACGAAATAAGAAGGCTGTTAGATTCATCGTCATTATGAGATTCACAGCAATGCCTACTACAACCTACTTCTCAAAAACTACTTGAGATCCAGACCCTTATCTTTTATTTCAATATTTTTTTCATCTTAAACATTTTAGGAAGGTGGCCCTACATCTAATGCTGGTTGTCAAACGGCCCTCCCTAACATAGATTACAAATAAACTCACAGTATTTAAAATCAAGTAAGTGAAAACTTCAACGATGCAAAAACATTATCAAAAATCAACCTTGATACTAAACTTTACAAAATACGAACAACTATCTGCTGTTGAAATAGCATTTAGTGGACGTATGCATTTTTAAAGCTATGCGGGGTTGATGCCAGCTTTCCCTCCCTCAACAGAGAGGCCATTCCAGGTCTTAGCACCTCTGAAGAGAAACATTTTTGGCAAGTTTTCGAGATTCTCGTTGGTAGTTTCGAGTCCTTTGCTGTGTTTGCTAAGCACCTTGAGGTTAGCTGAAATGCTCTGGTGAAAAGATTAAACGTGTATCTTACACTTGACCTCTACCTTAAACCTATGCAACCAATGTGCGAAGAGTAAATGGATCATAAAGAAGCTAAAATTCAACAGAGCGATTATACATCAATAAATACTTCAGGAAGATTATTAAATCAAGAGTAAATTGAATATCAAGATGAAATGATGGATAACAAGGCTTTCAAGAAATCTTGTTTTGATAGAATTTAGTTGTGTTTGAATATATCAGTTATGCATATGTTGAATTTGCTGTACCAATGAACAATAAAGGAACCCCTTTGTTATGATTTCTATTGATTCCTAACTTACGTCACAGCTTCGCCTGCTGCTGTTTTAACAGATGGTGATGATGATAAAGCTAATGTACTGGATTATAACATACTTTACCGAAAAGGAAGATATTGAAGATCACAGGGTAGCTCACTAGTAAGATTTTGACACACTATTTCTCTGGTCAGCAGTTCGAATCCACCTTCAACTAAGATTTCGAAGCGTAGCAATCAAGACCAGTTGCTACATCAAGGGTAACAACCTGGACACTGCTCGATGAGCGGAAAGCTTCTCAGTTTCCATTAACAGTATATAAAAAGAAGAATGTTGAATTGGCCATTTCAAAAAAATACCTCAGCATCAGGCTCCGATTTGAGAGAAGGTTTCTTTCTGTCTCTCCATTCTTGCTTGATCGATTTCAGCAACAATGAGCAGTTTTTGACAAAGCCCTAGAAAGAGGCAGAATAAAATATCATGGGTTGTGAATATTCGTTTTTCTTCAACAGCTTGTTGAAAATTCATGACTCAATAGGCTTTTTCCATTTTAACCAACATGGATTGGGTCTTCGCAACTTGAAATTCCGCTGTAATGTGCATTCAATGTGCCCCTACGAGCGCTGTTGTTTATCGAGACATAGAGCACACTCTTGTTTTGCATTTCATTACGTTCCGGTGTGGAGCCATTCTACTATAATGATTGAGTTACTACCGCCATTTTGATATTGTGACCTTTTAAATGAGGTTCGAACGCAGTTCTTACTGCATGAGTCGTTGACAGGGAAGTATTCGAACAAACACCATGACATGAGCAAGAAGCTACTCTGTCAGATTGAATTCATCTTAAACTCTTCTATGAACCATAGAACTACACTAGGTACAATTAAACCCATTTTCTTCAAGATTTTCTTATTATATTATTTTTCATTTTGTTTGTTTTATTTATATAAATATGACTTAATATTTCTTGCAATGACAGAAGTCTAAAAATTAACTAACCTTCATGTAAGACGTTTCGTTTAACTTAATGTGTCTTTTCGAAGAATGTTTCAACATTTTCAATCCTAAGATAGAACAAAATTCGCTACTTTCTCCTCTAAAATGGAGTGCAAAATGGAAAAGTAACGATCTAGTTTAAATGCCTTTTTCTCAGATTTAAAATGCATCAAAAACTCATGTGTAAGAGCATCTTATATTTCTCTCTTTTTTTAGTAAATTATGTTGAGGAACAATGGAAGACAGAAGAAAGTGAAAGGCTAAGAGGATAGGGAGATCAGATCAAGTTCATTCATGTTAGACTTTAAAAATGTGAAAATAGATCTGTGCCTAAATATAGAGGGAAGCTAAACTTGTAATCAAACAAACAGAGTAGGGAATGCAATTCCATGACCTCATCATAAATGTATGTGAATTTTTCTAAAAGTAAACTCAATTTATCTGGAAAGCGAGTCAATACCCTGATATTTGTAAGCATAGCTCCAGTACGACTTAAGACTAATCACATGTCTTATGAAATACCTCAATGGCGCACACTGCACGTCCCAATGTACCAAATATTGCCCAGTTTAGAAGAATTTTAGGATGCATTAGAGACTTTTTGTTAGATTTCTGCTAGTGAAAAATTAATCATCCTTAATGTTCACGGCGTCGAGAAGAAGGGGTAAGGGGTAAAGGACCTAGGGCTTGTGTCTGAAAGGGGGCCACAAAAATTCCAGCCAATATGAATTGATTATTACGGTAACACTGCCTGTATTGTAAATATTGGAATCCTTTAAAATTTTCGTAACAATGCCTTCCTTCGGAAATTAGTAATCTTGTAAAAACAGAGTCACGCACTCCTCGGTTATGCAAAACAAAGTAACCCAGTGACTCTCTTGCAATAAAAAACTGTCTTTAAGAAACTTGTTCGATGTTATTGTCCTTGTCGCTGTTGCATATACTTATATTTAATCAATACAAAACATTTTCACTTCACACTTCACATTAAAACAATTTTTCTAAGGGTGCTTTCTTAACTAGGCCGCCTTTTTCGTTTCTTGGGAGTCTAAATGGCGTCATCTCACGAGCCTTTTTCAAAATCCACCCCGAACCCAGCTCCTTCGAGCCATATCTAATAAGAATCCAAGGTCCAAGCTCGCTCTTGACAGCTCTGCTTAACGAAAAATATCAAGCCCAGATTCTCTTGGAAAAATTTAATTGGTCAGAGGGCTAGTGTATCAGCAGCAGAAGTAAAAATTTTGCAGGATACGAATATAAACTTGCTTGTGAAAATGCTTGGTGGTAGTTTTATACTTTCCGTTACATTTAGATTGCTCGAAGGGTCAGGGAAAACGTATCCAGTGAACTGGTCAGTTGCAACAACTGAGATCTCCATGTCTAAAGATAACATGAATTGAATCGAATGAAAATTAGTAATACGATATATGCAATCGAGCCATCTAAAGCTTGACTTCCAACTTATTCACGAAACTCTGGTCAGTTTTACTGACAAATAATCAGGTACATCAAGCTTTCTAGAACCTATGAACATGCTCCTCGAGTTTCATGACAATGTGCAACAACGTGTGAGGGTTTCAAATGTTACCTTAAAAAGGTAAAATTTTGCTCCTATAAGGTCGAATGAGATAAGATTCAGCAGGAAGATAGAACTCATGTATATACAATAATGCGGTTACACGGGAGGATGTAAATGCAATGCCTAGGTATTCAACATACACGATTATGCTAACAAATATGAGGTGATTTGATGCTACAACCAAAGGTGCATCGACTATGACAAGAATGTGCAGATTTATCATAAAGTACAGGGGGAAAGATGTTGCTTCGAGGGATCATACACAGCAACATAGAAAGAGGCTTTTTTGTGACACTTTTCAGTGTCTTACGATACTTCCGTTGCACACACTAATTGCAGTGGAACATTTCGATAAGACTGCCAAAAAACTTACCAATATTTTCACCCGAAATTGGAAACGACTCTTTCCTTTTTCTTTTGCTCATTCTTTCCGTACCCAGACTGAATGCAATATCCTTACCAAACGTGTTCAGTGCTTGCAATACTTGGTAGCTATTTGCCGGCTTCTAAAATGAAAACGAAATAAGAAGGCTGTTAGATTCATCGTCATTATGAGATTCACAGCAATGCCTACTACAACCTACTTCTCAAAAACTACTTGAGATCCAGACCCTTATCTTTTATTTCAATATTTTTTTCATCTTAAACATTTTAGGAAGGTGGCCCTACATCTAATGCTGGTTGTCAAACGGCCCTCCCTAACATAGATTACAAATAAACTCACAGTATTTAAAATCAAGTAAGTGAAAACTTCAACGATGCAAAAACATTATCAAAAATCAACCTTGATACTAAACTTTACAAAATACGAACAACTATCTGCTGTTGAAATAGCATTTAGTGGACGTATGCATTTTTAAAGCTATGCGGGGTTGATGCCAGCTTTCCCTCCCTCAACAGAGAGGCCATTCCAGGTCTTAGCACCTCTGAAGAGAAACATTTTTGGCAAGTTTTCGAGATTCTCGTTGGTAGTTTCGAGTCCTTTGCTGTGTTTGCTAAGCACCTTGAGGTTAGCTGAAATGCTCTGGTGAAAAGATTAAACGTGTATCTTACACTTGACCTCTACCTTAAACCTATGCAACCAATGTGCGAAGAGTAAATGGATCATAAAGAAGCTAAAATTCAACAGAGCGATTATACATCAATAAATACTTCAGGAAGATTATTAAATCAAGAGTAAATTGAATATCAAGATGAAATGATGGATAACAAGGCTTTCAAGAAATCTTGTTTTGATAGAATTTAGTTGTGTTTGAATATATCAGTTATGCATATGTTGAATTTGCTGTACCAATGAACAATAAAGGAACCCCTTTGTTATGATTTCTATTGATTCCTAACTTACGTCACAGCTTCGCCTGCTGCTGTTTTAACAGATGGTGATGATGATAAAACTAATATGCTGGATTATAGCAAACTTGACCAAAAATGAAGATTTTGAACTACGTCATTTAAAAAATACCTCATCATCAGGCTTTGATGTGAACATAGGATTAGCCCTGTCTCTCCATTCTTGCTTGATCGACTTCAGCAATAATGAGCAATTTTTCACAAAGCTCTAAAAAGAGGCAGAAAAAAAATGTCATGGGTTGGGAGCGTCTTCTGTAAACTGCCAGCATTCTGTACTTGGTTTCTCAATTCAGGGCAAGTTCAATGTTGCAAAAAATGCTCTTCTGCTTAATCAGAAACCAAAGGGCTTATAGCAGACGCATCGGAAAGTCCACGACGTTGTATGACATTTCTCTCGATTTAGCACTGAAAACGATCTATAGCTATGGCATTATCAATACATTGCTGCTACTTAGAACTATGACGTGTTATGAGCATGACATTTAAATACCCCGAAATCAATTGGGACCTGACAAGGGGGAAGCAGGGCGATATCCTCAAAGGAAAAGGCCGTTGAGAATCTTATGGTGTCCTTACGGTGACTGAACAGCTGAAATTGAGTGTATTTCAAAATAATTGATTCAAACCGCCCATTTCTTATTCATTGTAATGATGAATAGCATACCCTCTTGTATACTAAAGGAACAAGCATGTATATTCTAAGATTTGAAGACACACTTTATAAAAAAACCACTTGTAGTAACCATTTGAAAGTACACGAGCATTGAGTTGAGATTCTCTTTCAAATCCAATCTTATGTAGGCATAATAATTATACTGCCTAAGGTTTAAAGTGGGTAGCCTGTACTTATCGAGCAAAAATTCGATTTTCTTTCGAAACAGGGCCCACTACAAATGAAAATCGGGTTGAAGATAAAATACTTGGATTAGAATAAAAAGGATCGTAAGAACCATTATTTACAATAAATGTGTACTATTTAGGTCATAGATATAAAGGTATTATTAAAGTACTGTTTTGAAGAGGAGCAAACTGTTCAGCCTTGCTGTTGATGACGACGATAACGCGGTCCATATATCAACAGCCCTTGCTTTGAAAGTTCCAATTTCCCTTCTCTAGGGAACGTATCATAAAATTCCTACGTAATAGCAATGATGAAAATAACTGCGCACTAAATTGGTATACAACAAATTTACCATAAAGAAGTCAACAGGAGAGTCGATGTTCTGACAAAGTTGGTCTTTTCTAGTCTGATTTACTTCTAAAATTGACAAACCTTCATGTAAGACTTTTCGCCTAACTTCATGCGCCTTTTTGCCGACCGTTTCAACATTTTCAATCCTAAGATAGAACAAAATTCGCTACTTTCTCCTCTAAAATGGAGTGCAAAATGGAAAAGTAACGATCTAGTTTAAATGCCTTTTTCTCAGATTTAAAATGCATCAAAAACTCATGTGTAAGAGCATCTTATATTTCTCTCTTTTTTTAGTAAATTATGTTGAGGAACAATGGAAGACAGAAGAAAGTGAAAGGCTAAGAGGATAGGGAGATCAGATCAAGTTCATTCATGTTAGACTTTAAAAATGTGAAAATAGATCTGTGCCTAAATATAGAGGGAAGCTAAACTTGTAATCAAACAAACAGAGTAGGGAATGCAATTCCATGACCTCATCATAAATGTATGTGAATTTTTCTAAAAGTAAACTCAATTTATCTGGAAAGCGAGTCAATACCCTGATATTTGTAAGCATAGCTCCAGTACGACTTAAAACTAATATCATGGTCAAAGGCGCACACTGTACAGGACCCTAATGTGACCCCAAGGAGCAAACAACCCTCAAAGAAACCAGAGAAATTGCCATGAAACTCGAAATGGAAACCTTTCTTGCCTCTTCAAAAATTGTGAAATGAGGAGAATAGGTAAAACAGAAAGCTGACGGCATAAGATAACTTGAGTCATCAATTTGGCACAGTGTTAAGAATGGCAAATCGCAAATACTATGTTAGAAACGAAACATTGAGTACAGACTAACCTACAGTAAACGCACAATTTGGAAGCATGAAAAATTGTTCCTGGTTGGTAGTGATTGCATTAATGGTAGGTTTGGAGAAAAGGACAAAAGGACAGACTATCTCACCAAGAAGTGCCCAGCAGCATCTAGACTATGCGACAATAGTGCAACACAACACAGCACAACAAAAAACATGGTTGTCCATTCTAATACTCACTATTTCTTGTTTTCTTATATAAAACTTTTGCCTCTTTCCTTTCCTTCTTCAGTTGCTTTTTCTTTTCCTTCTTCCTTCTTTTATCATCTTTTCTTTCTTGCTTTTCATCTTTTTTCCTTTGCTTTTTGTCTTTTCTTTCTTGCTTTTTATCTTCCTTACTTTTCGTTTTGTTTACTTTAGGAATGGTACTTTTTGAACTAGGATCCTCTGTAAGACAAATATATCTCTTTTGACTTATCATATATAAAAAAACATTAGACACTTGTTATTTGAACTCTACTGGCAAAAACATTATAATCCTTGATACAAAATATCAAGATAACATTTTCTTGCAAAATTGAATTGTTCAGAAGGCCAAAACTAAAAATTCTGCAGGATACGCATATAAACTTTGCGATGAACCACTAGGATGTTAACAATGTGAAGATATTGAAGGAGGCCCGTTTAACTAGCAAATAAGACTAATTAGGCACGAGTTAGCATAGGAAAAATTCAATGTTCATAATTTATAGAGTTGAGAGTTACTGGTCTCTTTCAAAATCAAACAAGTGCCTTAAGTCAAAATCGTTTTAAGGTAGAAAGAAAAATCAACACTTGAAATAGAAATTGGTGCATAAAAAAGAAATACATACTATTTCTGGAGCTGGTTTTTCTCTTATTACCTTTTCCTGTAACACGCTTTAATCAATCAATTTTACCCCACAGGTGTCAAGTAAACAGATTATTGTTTCTATTCATACATTTTCAACACCCTTGTATTTTTTGCAGATGGGTTCAAAAGAAGTCAGTCAGTTTCGATATAAACAGGAAAAAAGCAACGTGATAATCTTCAACTGCATTGCATACTTGATTTTGAGCATAGCAGAAACCAGAGACAGGCTCTGAGTTTTTTCTAGGGAAGTGGAATTCATGCGGTGGTTTCCCGTTGTCTTCCTCAACAATGGCGTTTTAAATGTGACACATGGCGGAATCAAACTGACAACCCCTGTGCAGAAAATTTTCAGCTTATTCTTCATCACCAGCAAAGCATGAGATCTATAGAATCCTATGAGGCCCAACCAACAAAATTTTCAGTTTGAAAATGAGGGAATTTCGTAATGGTGAATGACATGGGTAGTTCATGGGTCTGTGGTGATTGTGGTCTATGCCGGGACTGAAATGCAAAGCTCACACAGCAATGGGATCGTTTGACAGCTCTACATGAGTCTAGAATATTTAAATGACATTGTAATGACAATCAAAATGGGAAGCACCCCAACAAATATACTTCTCTGCAAAAATTTGCAAGCATGCCTCTGGTTTCTACTGAGTTTAAAAGAGAATGGGCTGGCATTGTTGACTGAATGGCATTCATTGCTAAGACCAGATTCCAATAGCGGAAGAAATTCAAAGACATGTACATCCAAGAGTCATACAAGGAAGTACTTGCAAATGTGCAGTTAGCAATGTTTGAAATGTAGCCAAACTGTCAAGTGATCAAAGGCTAGGGTTCTATTTTTGGACCAAATCCAATTTACTGATAGCAATCGCCCCTTACCTTGTGATTCACTCTTACCCATTTCCAGAAAGGTGGCATGAATAGTCAATTAGCATGGTCTAGAGTACCCTGTTAAATTCTGTTCGTCATAGGCAGGGGATCTGGTGATGATTAATCTTGAACACCTCAACCAGGATGAGTCACCATGCTTAAAAGTTCAACCCCTGCCTCATTATCACTTTCTCTTTGGATTTTGAGGCTGTTGGTAAAAATGGGGTAAGTGTTTGTGTAACAATGCCAGCAGTAACAATTGTACTTACCATAAATGCTAGTTGCTGTCATTTTTGTATCAGGCCAAGCAGATGTGCTGTTTTTATTTGTTTTTCTCTGTGAAGTCTTTTTTTTGTTCATTGATGTTGTTGAAGAAGATATTGTTGTTCTGCTGGCTTCTGTGGTTGTTTTCAGCAAGGTTGGGCTTACTGTAGTCTTAGTTGCTGGGGTTATAGTTTCAGTGGCTGTGGTTGGTAAAGTCTTTGTGCCATTGGAAGTAGGTTTCTTTGAAAATAGTGCTTTCGTAGAATTATCTATGTAGTCATCGGCGTTCATTGATGTTGTTGAAGAAGATATTGTTGTTCTGTTAGTGGCCTGGTAGAAATTTGGGATGGTTGCATTTGCTCTAGTCAAAGTTGCAGTGGTAGAGGTGGGTGTTGCTGTATCTCCCTTTTTAGCATTTATTGCTGTTGAAGTTTCATCGATAATAATCTCTTTGAGCGTAGTTACTTTTTTCTTAGCTATTTTGGTCGCTTTGGATTTTTTCCACCAACTTTGAATCTTTTGAACCACCTTATTCGTTGTTGGGAATGCACCTGCTACTTTTCCATTGATTGACTGTGTTGCAAATGCACTTTTTACCTCCAACTGATTAATCGTGTCATGTCCCTCGTATCAAATCAAATTAGAGTTAGGCATGAATCTTGAGTTCTCTTGCTGCCCTTTGACTCCAAAATGCAATGAAACGCATGTAGGAAGACGAAACTGTTCCTCGGCTGCATTCGTTCGAACGCCCCAGAAACAATTTAGCAAAGCAGCTCAGACTCCTCCTCGGTAGCCCAATGCTTATGAAATTGTTGCAATCAACTTTACTAAACATGAATACAGCTTTTCTAATCATGATTTTGTGGAGCTCAGTTCCTTACAGCAACACCTTCAGCTTAGCTTCTTCTTCTTCTTAATACACGCCCACTTTTGATGTTTTTATTCAATTGCTTTTCATACTTCAAGAATAATAATATCAAAAATAATGCATCCAAAGATGAATGATAAATGCGGATTGTTCAACTTTCACTTACTAACTTTGAACATTACGTCATTTCTGAGAGAGTCTCCAAGTCTCCTTTACGTAATTACGTCAAGCATCGTCGCTGTCAACCGCACCATTCCGCGTTCGGATGTTCTCACTCGAAAGTATTTGTTCCCAAACCCATCACCATCTTCTGCAATCCTGGCCAAAAGGCGCTTCTTTCTCCTGACAAAGATTTCATATTTGCACTTGAATTTTGTGTCTGCCGTTCTCTGTCATTTTCCCTTCTATTCCTTCCATTTTTGCGCTACTGCATTGTTATTTTTGTTTACTTTCTCTCTGCACCTCTCACTAAACAAGCATTGGCATCAGGGGTGTCGCTACGACTTCCCCAACAAGGGGGCTATATCATTAATTCACAGAAGCTTGCGTTTGGTAACCATTCGTCATAGAGATGACCTTAATCCCCGAGGGGGGTTTGGGGTTGGGGGTTTGGGCAGCGCTCCATTCTTCTAGCGTCCTCCTAGTAGAGATGGATGACCTGATTGGCATTCTCATATCCTCTGATATTTTGAATCCTCCTCAGAATATACACCTGAGTTGTGACGCTTCAGATTGTATTCCCTGTTTGTGGCAACTCTTCCTTTAAAAATAAGACACTTTGAGGTTCTCAGAAAGGAAACATTGCACCTCCCAATTTTCATGAAGTGGTTTGTACTCCTTTTCAAATCTTTTCCTCGCTGAACGATTTGAAGTAGGCAAGACCGAGGATGTTTGGCACACTACATTTTTATTACACAGTAATTAATTATGTGCTCTCTTCTCATGTCGTTTATTATGACTTGAAGGTTATGGCATGTGGTTGAAGGTAGCGGAAGAGCGAGAGAGCGTACGCAGTAAAAGGAGACAGCTATCGTGCTGTTCATGATCCGCTTGCCGCTGGATCTTGACTCCGACGCGGGATGGTGGTAGCATGACAGTTACGTGATGTTACCCGAGTGCCTCCATATTCGTTGAGAAAGGCGTCTCTACTTGTTCTTAAGAGAAACCTTAAATAAAACGCGTTTAAAAGCCATTCGTAAACAACAATTTGCAAGCCGCTTCAGAATCGACTTTTGTGTCATCCCGCGGGCAACAGTAGCAGCAAGTTTCCCGCGTGTCAAGATTGTTTAATTGTTCTTCTTCTTCTTTCCCTTGGCCTATGCATGTCGGCCGTTGGGGCACTTTGGTGAGTTCACTATATGTCTCCAATATTCTCGATCTTTCGAAGCCCTGAGGCAGTCAACTATGCTCCCGCCGCTCCACTCTTATTTAATTGTTACTGTATATCTTATGACGGACCCTTGTTTGCACCGTTGCGGGTTCCACAGGTCGGCGGAGGAGCGTTGATGATACCATGCGGAAGGGCAATTTAGTTGCGGTTTAAGAGGCAAATTCAAAACAAAATGATTGCCAATAACCGGCGAAATACAGTATGATGACTCAAAAATCAAAAACAACAGATTCATTGATATTTCGTACGACCTCTGCCAGATTGAATCACCCATCTCTTCGTGGTTGAGCGAGTGTGAATTCCTCACAGCTTTGAACAATTATAACAAGAAATTGCTGCCGAGTTGAAGAAACACAAACGCCTAACAAGTGTGGTATGTGAAGGGGTTAATTCGAACTCCTAGTAGCCATGAAAATATCAGGAAGAATTTCAAAGGAGATCTGGCCTATGTGCCTTATCATATTAAATTTGTCTGGTATCACAGGTGAGCTGATTTCATTAATGAGTCTGTGAATCAACATATTTATTATCAGGAACCTTTAATGAGAAAGATTGATCAAAAGTCGGAGGAAGTTGATGAAAGTTGACTAGTTCATTTCGGCATCACTGCGAGACGTTACAATTTCAAAAATTCGCTTTATTGGAGGAATGACGCAAATTGCTATGCGGATATTCGAAGTGATCCAGATACTAAAGAAGAACTGACATTTTGATGTATAAAAAAGTTGTTGAAGTTTGTTGATATATTTTCAATCTTCTCCTTGCACTTTAGGTATCTGGGCTTGGGTGCACCCAATAACGCACAAGCCTTCGCCACGGCTCCCTATCCCCTGCTAATCTTTTCAATCCGTCCATGCTCCTTCCATTCCGTTGTGTCATCATTTCATCGTCTCATTGCCCTCTAGGTTTTCCTCTCCCTTTGCTGCTTCCCCCCCCGCCACTTCTAACTCTGGTCTTTTAACCAATATCTCTTTGTCGTTTGCTCCATACAAATCCATTGGTCTTCTTCAATATTCAAATTTTATACCAATTTGACACAATTTTAATGAATTTCTGAACTTGATTCTGTCTAGCTCAGAGTTCCGCCTAACATCTTAAATTTTTTTCTAGTTGAGGGCATTTACCCTGGTTACTTCTTTACTGGCTCAATTAGGGAAAAAACATTTACCATTACACCTATTACAAGCGCACCAACTGGGACCACAACAACTATGACCAAAGAAGCTCCAACGACAGCGGGAAGGTCCAAAGTGAATATGGTCACCAAAGTCAGTACAACAGTAAGTCCATCTAATGGCACCCAAGCAGCTAAGGTTATAACAGCTATGACCAAATCAACTTCACCCATAGCATCTACTACTGCAGCAGCTACCAGAGCAGCAATCTCAACTTTAGCGACAATTTCTAAAAATGAATCTGTCAACAGAGGAGCCAATCCACATTATAGCCCTGTTATTCCTGGTATCAAAAAAGGAACACTTCACTTGAGTGATGGTAAGAATCATCATTACTTTGACATTGCTACACTGAAAAAGTTCCCTTTTTACCTCCACAATAATTTATTTCAGCATGAAAGGGTGATTTCTTTCCTTACAATATGAAAGACTGAGAGATTAATGTAATTGGTAGTGTTTGCTAAAGTTTCTTAACACCAGTGAAGTGCAGTCAGGGAAGGCAGTTGAGGCACAGCCTCACCTGTCCTTATGGAAAGAAAAAATAAAAAATAAATCAAAGGACTATATTTTTTGGTAATTCGTGCTTTGCAGTCATTTTCCTTTTCATTTAGCATTTTTAGGTTTTCTTTTTGCTGAATTTCCACATTTGCCATTCAGATACAAAGGAGAGATGTGCGGTGAGACAGCAGTCTGCTGAACCTCTCCTTGGATAGCGCAATGACTATGCAATCAGGCAGTATTGCTGGCTTTTTGTATGTCAGTATTCAAATATTCAATCACTTGTACTATATGAGCTGAGTTTACATAGTTAAGCTAATCAATATAGTGTTAAGTGTTTATTTGTTTGCTTTTATAAACAATTGTCTGTGCATGATGTGTTTCCTGTCCTGAGCGATCATAAAACGCCCGTGAAAAGGCACTGGGTGAGGCACGCAGTTCTCCTGCCTCATGTTAGGGGGCGCTGGATGTTAGACGATAGTAGCATCTGTGCTTTTTTCTATGCTGCAGTTTGTATATGCAAAAAACATGTTGAAAGGACATTTAAACAAAGCACCTTAACAGTTGTCAATCACATGGTGAATAAGCTACTCTGTATGGTTCATGTGTTTGTAAATATGACTGATAACATCAGTGCCTCACCAGCCATTAACCTCACCCTACCTCACTGCTTGGCACCATTCATGGTGATTCATCAAGTCACCAAGAAATATCAACTTGCCTGTATGGGAATTGTGCAAGTCACAAATTAGCTCAGATTTAGTCTAATTTCTGCCAATTCTTTCTATGTGCCGATGACTACATAGATAATTCTACGAAAGCACTATTTTCAAAGAAACCTACTTCCAATGGCACAAAGACTTTACCAACCACAGCCACTGAAACTATAACCCCAGCAACTAAGACTACAGTAAGCCCAACCTTGCTGAAAACAACCACAGAAGCCAGCAGAACAACAATATCTTCTTCAACAACATCAATGAACAAAAAAAAGACTTCACAGAGAAAAACAAATAAAAACAGCACATCTGCTTGGCCTGATACAAAAATGACAGCAACTAGCATTTATGGTAAGTACAATTGTTACTGCTGGCATTGTTACACAAACACTTACCCCATTTTTACCAACAGCCTCAAAATCCAAAGAGAAAGTGATAATGAGGCAGGGTTTGAACTTTTAAGCATGGTGACTCATCCTGGTTGAGGTGTTCAAGATTAATCATCACCAGATCCCCTGCCTATGACGAACAGAATTTAACAGGGTACTCTAGACCATGCTAATTGACTATTCATGCCACCTTTCTGGAAATGGGTAAGAGTGAATCACAAGGTAAGGGGCGATTGCTATCAGTAAATTGGATTTGGTCCAAAAATAGAACCCTAGCCTTTGATCACTTGACAGTTTGGCTACATTTCAAACATTGCTAACTGCACATTTGCAAGTACTTCCTTGTATGACTCTTGGATGTACATGTCTTTGAATTTCTTCCGCTATTGGAATCTGGTCTTAGCAATGAATGCCATTCAGTCAACAATGCCAGCCCATTCTCTTTTAAACTCAGTAGAAACCAGAGGCATGCTTGCAAATTTTTGCAGAGAAGTATATTTGTTGGGGTGCTTCCCATTTTGATTGTCATTACAATGTCATTTAAATATTCTAGACTCATGTAGAGCTGTCAAACGATCCCATTGCTGTGTGAGCTTTGCATTTCAGTCCCGGCATAGACCACAATCACCACAGACCCATGAACTACCCATGTCATTCACCATTACGAAATTCCCTCATTTTCAAACTGAAAATTTTGTTGGTTGGGCCTCATAGGATTCTATAGATCTCATGCTTTGCTGGTGATGAAGAATAAGCTGAAAATTTTCTGCACAGGGGTTGTCAGTTTGATTCCGCCATGTGTCACATTTAAAACGCCATTGTTGAGGAAGACAACGGGAAACCACCGCATGAATTCCACTTCCCTAGAAAAAACTCAGAGCCTGTCTCTGGTTTCTGCTATGCTCAAAATCAAGTATGCAATGCAGTTGAAGATTATCACGTTGCTTTTTTCCTGTTTATATCGAAACTGACTGACTTCTTTTGAACCCATCTGCAAAAAATACAAGGGTGTTGAAAATGTATGAATAGAAACAATAATCTGTTTACTTGACACCTGTGGGGTAAAATTGATTGATTAAAGCGTGTTACAGGAAAAGGTAATAAGAGAAAAACCAGCTCCAGAAATAGTATGTATTTCTTTTTTATGCACCAATTTCTATTTCAAGTGTTGATTTTTCTTTCTACCTTAAAACGATTTTGACTTAAGGCACTTGTTTGATTTTGAAAGAGACCAGTAACTCTCAACTCTATAAATTATGAACATTGAATTTTTCCTATGCTAACTCGTGCCTAATTAGTCTTATTTGCTAGTTAAACGGGCCTCCTTCAATATCTTCACATTGTTAACATCCTAGTGGTTCATCGCAAAGTTTATATGCGTATCCTGCAGAATTTTTAGTTTTGGCCTTCTGAACAATTCAATTTTGCAAGAAAATGTTATCTTGATATTTTGTATCAAGGATTATAATGTTTTTGCCAGTAGAGTTCAAATAACAAGTGTCTAATGTTTTTTTATATATGATAAGTCAAAAGAGATATATTTGTCTTACAGAGGATCCTAGTTCAAAAAGTACCATTCCTAAAGTAAACAAAACGAAAAGTAAGGAAGATAAAAAGCAAGAAAGAAAAGACAAAAAGCAAAGGAAAAAAGATGAAAAGCAAGAAAGAAAAGATGATAAAAGAAGGAAGAAGGAAAAGAAAAAGCAACTGAAGAAGGAAAGGAAAGAGGCAAAAGTTTTATATAAGAAAACAAGAAATAGTGAGTATTAGAATGGACAACCATGTTTTTTGTTGTGCTGTGTTGTGTTGCACTATTGTCGCATAGTCTAGATGCTGCTGGGCACTTCTTGGTGAGATAGTCTGTCCTTTTGTCCTTTTCTCCAAACCTACCATTAATGCAATCACTACCAACCAGGAACAATTTTTCATGCTTCCAAATTGTGCGTTTACTGTAGGTTAGTCTGTACTCAATGTTTCGTTTCTAACATAGTATTTGCGATTTGCCATTCTTAACACTGTGCCAAATTGATGACTCAAGTTATCTTATGCCGTCAGCTTTCTGTTTTACCTATTCTCCTCATTTCACAATTTTTGAAGAGGCAAGAAAGGTTTCCATTTCGAGTTTCATGGCAATTTCTCTGGTTTCTTTGAGGGTTGTTTGCTCCTTGGGGTCACATTAGGGTCCTGTACAGTGTGCGCCTTTGACCATGATATTAGTTTTAAGTCGTACTGGAGCTATGCTTACAAATATCAGGGTATTGACTCGCTTTCCAGATAAATTGAGTTTACTTTTAGAAAAATTCACATACATTTATGATGAGGTCATGGAATTGCATTCCCTACTCTGTTTGTTTGATTACAAGTTTAGCTTCCCTCTATATTTAGGCACAGATCTATTTTCACATTTTTAAAGTCTAACATGAATGAACTTGATCTGATCTCCCTATCCTCTTAGCCTTTCACTTTCTTCTGTCTTCCATTGTTCCTCAACATAATTTACTAAAAAAAGAGAGAAATATAAGATGCTCTTACACATGAGTTTTTGATGCATTTTAAATCTGAGAAAAAGGCATTTAAACTAGATCGTTACTTTTCCATTTTGCACTCCATTTTAGAGGAGAAAGTAGCGAATTTTGTTCTATCTTAGGATTGAAAATGTTGAAACGGTCGGCAAAAAGGCGCATGAAGTTAGGCGAAAAGTCTTACATGAAGGTTTGTCAATTTTAGAAGTAAATCAGACTAGAAAAGACCAACTTTGTCAGAACATCGACTCTCCTGTTGACTTCTTTATGGTAAATTTGTTGTATACCAATTTAGTGCGCAGTTATTTTCATCATTGCTATTACGTAGGAATTTTATGATACGTTCCCTAGAGAAGGGAAATTGGAACTTTCAAAGCAAGGGCTGTTGATATATGGACCGCGTTATCGTCGTCATCAACAGCAAGGCTGAACAGTTTGCTCCTCTTCAAAACAGTACTTTAATAATACCTTTATATCTATGACCTAAATAGTACACATTTATTGTAAATAATGGTTCTTACGATCCTTTTTATTCTAATCCAAGTATTTTATCTTCAACCCGATTTTCATTTGTAGTGGGCCCTGTTTCGAAAGAAAATCGAATTTTTGCTCGATAAGTACAGGCTACCCACTTTAAACCTTAGGCAGTATAATTATTATGCCTACATAAGATTGGATTTGAAAGAGAATCTCAACTCAATGCTCGTGTACTTTCAAATGGTTACTACAAGTGGTTTTTTTATAAAGTGTGTCTTCAAATCTTAGAATATACATGCTTGTTCCTTTAGTATACAAGAGGGTATGCTATTCATCATTACAATGAATAAGAAATGGGCGGTTTGAATCAATTATTTTGAAATACACTCAATTTCAGCTGTTCAGTCACCGTAAGGACACCATAAGATTCTCAACGGCCTTTTCCTTTGAGGATATCGCCCTGCTTCCCCCTTGTCAGGTCCCAATTGATTTCGGGGTATTTAAATGTCATGCTCATAACACGTCATAGTTCTAAGTAGCAGCAATGTATTGATAATGCCATAGCTATAGATCGTTTTCAGTGCTAAATCGAGAGAAATGTCATACAACGTCGTGGAC
Organism: Pseudorhiza aurosa; assembly: GCA_964026355.1. Taxonomy (NCBI): domain Eukaryota; kingdom Metazoa; phylum Cnidaria; class Scyphozoa; order Rhizostomeae; family Lychnorhizidae; genus Pseudorhiza; species Pseudorhiza aurosa. The sequence goes on along the minus strand of OZ032114.1, from coordinate 1,116,220 downwards.
TTTCCGATGCGTCTGCTATAAGCCCTTTGGTTTCTGATTAAGCAGAAGAGCATTTTTTGCAACATTGAACTTGCCCTGAATTGAGAAACCAAGTACAGAATGCTGGCAGTTTACAGAAGACGCTCCCAACCCATGACATTTTTTTTCTGCCTCTTTTTAGAGCTTTGTGAAAAATTGCTCATTATTGCTGAAGTCGATCAAGCAAGAATGGAGAGACAGGGCTAATCCTATGTTCACATCAAAGCCTGATGATGAGGTATTTTTTAAATGACGTAGTTCAAAATCTTCATTTTTGGTCAAGTTTGCTATAATCCAGCATATTAGTTTTATCATCATCACCATCTGTTAAAACAGCAGCAGGCGAAGCTGTGACGTAAGTTAGGAATCAATAGAAATCATAACAAAGGGGTTCCTTTATTGTTCATTGGTACAGCAAATTCAACATATGCATAACTGATATATTCAAACACAACTAAATTCTATCAAAACAAGATTTCTTGAAAGCCTTGTTATCCATCATTTCATCTTGATATTCAATTTACTCTTGATTTAATAATCTTCCTGAAGTATTTATTGATGTATAATCGCTCTGTTGAATTTTAGCTTCTTTATGATCCATTTACTCTTCGCACATTGGTTGCATAGGTTTAAGGTAGAGGTCAAGTGTAAGATACACGTTTAATCTTTTCACCAGAGCATTTCAGCTAACCTCAAGGTGCTTAGCAAACACAGCAAAGGACTCGAAACTACCAACGAGAATCTCGAAAACTTGCCAAAAATGTTTCTCTTCAGAGGTGCTAAGACCTGGAATGGCCTCTCTGTTGAGGGAGGGAAAGCTGGCATCAACCCCGCATAGCTTTAAAAATGCATACGTCCACTAAATGCTATTTCAACAGCAGATAGTTGTTCGTATTTTGTAAAGTTTAGTATCAAGGTTGATTTTTGATAATGTTTTTGCATCGTTGAAGTTTTCACTTACTTGATTTTAAATACTGTGAGTTTATTTGTAATCTATGTTAGGGAGGGCCGTTTGACAACCAGCATTAGATGTAGGGCCACCTTCCTAAAATGTTTAAGATGAAAAAAATATTGAAATAAAAGATAAGGGTCTGGATCTCAAGTAGTTTTTGAGAAGTAGGTTGTAGTAGGCATTGCTGTGAATCTCATAATGACGATGAATCTAACAGCCTTCTTATTTCGTTTTCATTTTAGAAGCCGGCAAATAGCTACCAAGTATTGCAAGCACTGAACACGTTTGGTAAGGATATTGCATTCAGTCTGGGTACGGAAAGAATGAGCAAAAGAAAAAGGAAAGAGTCGTTTCCAATTTCGGGTGAAAATATTGGTAAGTTTTTTGGCAGTCTTATCGAAATGTTCCACTGCAATTAGTGTGTGCAACGGAAGTATCGTAAGACACTGAAAAGTGTCACAAAAAAGCCTCTTTCTATGTTGCTGTGTATGATCCCTCGAAGCAACATCTTTCCCCCTGTACTTTATGATAAATCTGCACATTCTTGTCATAGTCGATGCACCTTTGGTTGTAGCATCAAATCACCTCATATTTGTTAGCATAATCGTGTATGTTGAATACCTAGGCATTGCATTTACATCCTCCCGTGTAACCGCATTATTGTATATACATGAGTTCTATCTTCCTGCTGAATCTTATCTCATTCGACCTTATAGGAGCAAAATTTTACCTTTTTAAGGTAACATTTGAAACCCTCACACGTTGTTGCACATTGTCATGAAACTCGAGGAGCATGTTCATAGGTTCTAGAAAGCTTGATGTACCTGATTATTTGTCAGTAAAACTGACCAGAGTTTCGTGAATAAGTTGGAAGTCAAGCTTTAGATGGCTCGATTGCATATATCGTATTACTAATTTTCATTCGATTCAATTCATGTTATCTTTAGACATGGAGATCTCAGTTGTTGCAACTGACCAGTTCACTGGATACGTTTTCCCTGACCCTTCGAGCAATCTAAATGTAACGGAAAGTATAAAACTACCACCAAGCATTTTCACAGACTCTTTTGAAGGTAATTACTATTGCAAGAAAACGTTTAGAGCTTTCCTTATTTCAACATGAGATTATAATTTAGCTGTCAAGCTATGGAAAGATTGGTGGGTGAGGATGAAAATTGGATTTTATTCAGCATATAGAAATCACAAGACTGGTAGACGCCTTTTTTTCTTCCTTTCTTTCTTCCTTCTTTCTTCCTTCTTTCTTCCTCTCTTTCTTCCTCTCTTTCTTCCATTCTTTCTTCAATTCTTTCTTCCATTCTTTCTTCCTTTCTTTCTTCCTTTCTTTTTTCCTTTCTTTATTCCTTTCTTTCTTCCTCAGAATTCATTCAGCATATCAAAATCCTATGACTAATAGACTTTTTCTTAGTTTCATTCTTTCTTTCTTTTTTTCTCCGTTTATTTTCTGTTATGGCCAGTGCTAGGTATGGTCCTTTCATTAAATGTATTGATTTTTTCTGCTCTGTTTTGCTGATGGACAGGTTAGTCATCCAGATGATGTCCATTAACCTTGTGTTGACCCCTGCAAGGGTTTGATTTGACTTTGAGTCAAAAAATTTAAAAATGCATTTAAATCATCATGCACATAAGATAGCAAGCAAGGCGATAAAGATGACAATGATGTCTTAAATCGGTCTGTGTCTTTAAGAGGCCTGGCTCGTGTGAGTCATAAATGAACCTTCCAAAATATGAAGTAAAGTGCGGTTCATGCCAAGTTTCGGTGCAAAATCTGAATGATATAGTATATTTCGGTCCGTCTCGTGGGTGTCATGCTTGCTATGCACAGAGATTGTAGAATTTCCATCTTTATCTCATTTGATATATTTCTTCCTAATTACTAATACTAAAAATGTATTTTACTCGCGATTCACCTTGACTTATCCTTCCTTTGTTTTGCACAGAAAATGGCACGATCATTTCAATAGTTTACGATGCATTTTATGAAATGTATGCTCTGAATGCGACGGAAAATTACGAGTAAGTAGATAACATAACTTTTGTGATTCTTTCCCAAATTTACAAAGCCGTATGTTTTTCAAGACGTGGAAAGCAAATCAAGCTTGAAATGAAGTTGGTAAACCATGAATACTTAAACGTTCATCGACCTAGTTTCCCTAAATTCCCAATTATTTCAAATCGTGCTGTATTCTTTTCTTATTTTTACTGTGGATTTCATTTTTATAATCTTGGACACGTTCAAATGTTTTAGGAATGCGACTGTTAATAGTAAGGTCCTCTCTACAACTGTATACCCACATCCACCTGGTGAGCTAGAACAACCAGTTGAAATTGTATTAAAGCATTTGGAGAAGCCCAATTCGACAGTCCCAGAATGCGTTTTCTGGAAAGTGAATGAAAGGTAAGCATCCGTCACTCTCTTTCGTTAAAATTGAGATCCATTATCTATGCGATATCTGATGCATTTTGGCAAACACACAGTGCAGTATTGATGCATATTATCAGCTTGCTCCATGCAGCATTGATTTTGGTGAGGAGAGAAGAGGAAGCAGTCAGGTGCCAGTCGTTGCCATTGCACAGTTTATTCAAATGGAATGATCGATATTTTTCAGTGAATTCGCCGTCATCTGTCGTTGGAAATGTTTCGTATTAGTTTTGACAAGTATTGCTCTCTTTTTCTTTCTAGTGATCCCACAGATGCATCTTGGTCAACGGAAGGTTGCACAGTGTTCGCCTCCAACATCACACACACAGTTTGCCATTGCAATCATCTCACCGATTTCGCTGTTTTGTTTAGGGTTTCCAGTTCTAAGAAGGCAAGTCTATTGATATTTCTACACTTTGGTTCTTAAAAACACCTTCTCGTTGCACGTTAGTTTTCCTAAGGTACAATGGAAGCTCTAGAGGAGGCTCACAATGCCTCTGAATTTCTACATCGCATCGAAGGAGTGTTGCAAGTAATAGGATACCGATGTTAGCCCAGGATACCAGTCTCTGTAGGAGTATAATGAGGTGACATATAATTTTTTAGGTGGCTGAAGAACATAAGACAGCTCTGACACTTATCAGTTTGGTTGGTTGCCTATTATCATCTGTTTGCCTCTTGATCACGGTCATCGTTCTACTGATTCTCAGGTAAGATTATTCATTTGTATTGCTGCTGTCAATATTGTCCCAGTATTTCAATTTCATTCTCGATGTAGAGCAGTGATTTCCTCGATAGCAACATTTTGACTTCTGGTGGACAGTTTCGTTTCTTTACCACTAGCTCCACGTAGCCATTTGCTGTCTGGCAGAAACTAAGCGGACTGGCTCTAGCAAACAGGGCATGTACTCTCAATACTACACAATAGTGTCAGAAGCATCCCAGCATTTTCCCTAGCTGATTAGGAATTGGCCTTTTTAAGACTAGGGTGGTGCTCTGTATTTCATAAGTATATTGATGATATTTTGCTATATTTTTGCTACTTTCAATTTTATCGTGTTCGTTCTATGCTAGTTACGATCAACTGTTTTCTTAACCAAACGGAGATACAATCAATCATGAATCATTAATCTCCAATTAGCAATTTTTCTTATCGATTCACTTTTCTGCCAATCTAGGAAGCTCCTTCGTTCCACGAGAAACTTTCTTCATTTGAACTTGGCGATTGCACTTCTTATTGCGAACGTTTTCTTCTTACTTGCTGATCAATCATTTTCCATTAAGATGGGATTCAAATTTGATGTGGTATGTATCGCAGCTGTAAATCAATTCTTTCATGCTCTCTCTTTGTTTATGGAAAATCATTGATTGAAATCGCTGACTGGATTTTCAGTCGAGAAGACAAAGCAACATATTTTGCTTCGATGCTTTTTGCAAGGAGCTTTGCAAGGAGCTTTGCAAGAAACCATTAAGGCGTTTTTATATGATCGTAGTTCATTGGTATGCCTTGTAGTTGTATACCTATTTCGCATCCTTTTCCCTCAAAGTTAATGTTATCATTTCAATAGTCATCGTCTTTTGCATCAATATGATTCTGGTTCAATTTCACAATTTTTGTCAGGGGAAGTACATCGGTACGAATGTTTTGCTGAATTTATTCAAGGTTTATCCCATACTCTTACGGTATGGTGAACACCAGTATGCAGTCCACCCAGCGTTTTCTCTGGCGACCTCTTCTTCTTGAACCGCTTGTCCTTCCACATGCAGTGTCCAAAGAAACACAACCTCAGTCGACAACTTTTGGCTTCGAGTGCCTCTGGGTTGGGAACTTTGTCGAGAATTAAAGACCAACGGCTTATACATTTACATCCTCTTTTGCTAGTATTCACTGTTTTTTCTATTTCTAGAATATATGCTTGGGTATTTCCATCTGCTTATTTTACTTCTTCCTTGTTGCGTTTTTCATGATGCTTGGAGAAGGTATTTATGTATGGATCATGGTGGCAAAGGCATTCTCACGAAACCTCAAGAAGTGGATGTATTTTTGCATTGGATGGGGTAAGACCTATTTTCGATAAGATAAGTTTGAAATACTATTTTCTTTGCCAAGGTTGAATACAGGATTGACTGTGGATATGATAAGCATAGGCTGTGGGTTGAGTAGCCGAGCAGCGAATATAGTTTCCATTAGATGGAGGAGATTAGACTCGATCGGCTGAAGTGAAAGCTGTGATTTATGATTTCTTTGAGGCCTGAACATGCATCTCACCTCGCCAATCTTTAGAAGGCACGTCAAACTAGGATTACATTCCTGTGTGTGGTATGCATGGCAGGCTTTAATTTTATCCACCCAACCCTCTTAGAATGGATTAATGTAAGAATTCTGAACGGAATAGAACAGGAAACTACCGGACGGGCAAAATTAGCTTAGGGAAGGCTGGTGCAAGCTAGTGGAGGAAGGAACAGTCTGAGATATTATAGGACTACCAGTAGATAGTATTTTGAGGATTTGAAATGAAAGTCCATAATCGGATAGTAATGGATAAAAGAGCATAATGTTTATATTTGCTGCTGACTGCAGTCTCCTTTTTGTTATGTTCTTTGCTGTAAAATGGACAACCATGTTTGACCATTTCTCTCATTCCCTACAAGCAGTTGCATTGCATGTCGTGCATCCAGTGCCGTTGAATTTTGATCAATTTTTTCATATCAGGGGCTTTAACTTTCAGGTATTCCTCTTGTCATTGTGGGCGCTTCTTATGGCATTCTTCAGGATGACATCGTCGCCAACGAATTGTATGTTTATCCTTTTTTCAATTATTTCCCGTACATATAACTTTTCTGAGTAAATGTTGTTTCAGAGCATCTTGCTGAAGTATCTGATATTGCAGTACTACCTATGCTGTCTTCTGCCTATATTTTGATTGTAATTACCACTAGATTTTACTTAAGAATGCCATTTGAAAATTCTCGTCCATGTAAGTAAATTTGGATACATTGTATCAAATCAATCAAGCCAAAAAGTGTACAGTTCAGTATTATTGTTCTGGCCTTGCTAGCTTCATTAAAGAGTTTACCAGTAAATATAAGTTTCTTTTTCTTGATTGCTTCAATATAAAGGAAGATCGTACATCATTATTGGGTTTGACTGAAAAGCTTTTTCTTCGGGCACTTAAGGGTATAGAGACTTCTTTACTTGGCAGATGCCAGATTCAAGCAACATTCTTCTTTTGTATTACTCATTAATGCTATTCTAATAGCTTTGTTTAACAACGCTAATGAATTATTGCGTGCATACACCTTGTGATTATAATTTATGATAGAAGACGTATGAAATTGATTGTCAATTCGTTTTTACATATCTATATTATCTTTTCTTCAGCTGTTGGTTGTCTGTTCACAGTGGTGCCATATGGGCATTCATAGGCACAGTAATTTTCGTGACCACAGTAAGTTATATTCTTGATCTTTTTGCATCGTTTGATATTTCATCGTATCTTAGAGCAAGAATCCGTCAGTGAATAGAGTATAATTCGCGACTAATATCCATTTATTTATTTTCTTCTCATCAGGTAAACTTTTGCATCCTCTTGAAAGTTCTTCACACTGCAGTTGAGCATCAGTCAAATGAAGGCAATTTAAAGTAAGCTATGCCACCTTGTATGCTATTTACTTCTAGTAACTGCAACCGTGTCTCATTTATACTGCGTGAATCGGAAAATTTTGATCGCAAAAAAATATAATTTTAAACGAATATAACTTTTTCCCATTTCCCAAGCGGTTTTCTTTGATATGACGTAATGCTTTTGGTAATTTTCAAGCTTCGAATAGGTGTTCTGTAATGCCAAAGAAATTGCATCTTTTCGTGAATTTTTTCCAATTTTTTTCTGGGCAGGTTTCTTTGCAGTTAAAGATTGCCTCGAAACTTGATTTCGACCTGCAATTTATGCGTGACAATTTCCTTTAACTCTATCTTTTCATCCTAAATCTAAGTCGATATTTTAATATTGCCTTTTAACCTTTGAGTGATTATTTGCTGGAATTATCACGCTGGTTTCTAATTTGCAATTCTGCTAGGCGTGAAAATTCAACGCCATCTATCATGCAAGAATGCCTAGTACGGACGAATTCTTAAATGGAATGAAATTTTGTTTTGTCGCTGATAGCATTTGTTGACTGTAACACAACGGTAAAATATTAATGTTAACATTTCATTGTAACAGAGTTTCGGCCCGTTTAACTTTTGTCCTGATGCCAGTCCTTGGACTCACTTGGTTGTTTGGCGTTTTCGCCATTAACAAAAAGTCATTGGTTTTTGAATACTTGTTTACCATCGTCAACTCTTTCCAGGTAAGTGTTTTTGTTATCTCCGTTGCGTTGTAATTTGCAATTTCTCAGTTGATACTTTCTTTCACTTTGTTCATGTAAATTATTGAATTAATAGCAGTCAGATTCACAAGTCTAAGGCTCATTCAAAGAGTTTATTTTTTGTATTGACTGTCCTTTTTCATTGCTAGTTTTAGAAGCTCTTTCTTCTTCTTTGCAGTTCTGATCCTTTCATCCATTGAAGAAAACTTTCAGGAATTTAATGGTTCAATTTAAACTTAACCACATCCACATCCACCTCAATGCAAATTCATTTTCTTCAGCGTACACTTCTTGTTTCATAAGAACACACTATAAGAACACTGAGGCTCGATTTGCCCAAAAACAAAGAACAGTTATAAGAGCATTTGAGCTTAAGTTACCAAAAAGTTAAGAACATTTAGGCTCGGCAAAAATTATTTGGTTCTTATAAAAAAAGATTTATGATTTTGGAACACAGTTCTGTTGATTTTCATTTGGTCTTTTTTGCTTTTCAAGGGCTTGTTCATTTTCATCTGCTACATCTTATTAAATGGAGAGGTAAGAATAAGTAGCTTTCCTGTTTTTATTTAAATCATCAATCTTTCCATTTTTATTGCTGCTGAAACAATGTCACCTAGCAGGGAAGACGTAGTCACTACTCTAAGCATATGAAAGACATTCATTTCCTAGCATGATGACCTCTACGGCAATTTTACTAAGAATACAGAAAGCTGTCACTAATGGATGGTGTGCCCACTGGAAGCCACTGATTGGTATGTAGACGTTCTTGTTGCAGAGGCGACAGTGGGAAATCCTGAGCAGGTCACAATGCAGAGTATATTGATAAAGGATTTAATGATAATTTTCCCAATACACCAATTGCACGACCGCGGCCGTAAGTTTGCACAGAGGTCTGGAACTAGTTTTGGGTGAAGAATTACTTCACTCTTTTCATCAACGATAGCATTCACTGTCGAAAAAAAGAATAGAAGATCAATTGATAATATCAACGTTTATGTTTACTTGGCGTAGTCTGTAATCTTGTGGACAGCTTTTTAAAAGCTCTTGTAAGTACCAAGCCATTACAGGCTACGCAAGCAGCTTTCATCGAAGAGAAAGGGGGATATGGTTAATGGGAATGGTGCGGTTGTAGGCTGTACGAACAGCAGCTATAAGAGCAGAGTTTGGGAGAAGAAAGAATGCAATGAACATAAAGGTAAAATTCACAAGAATTATCCACGTGCTCCTCCATTTACTTTGCACACTTTCCCAAGTTTAAAGCTAAATTCAGACAAAAGAAAAGAATGGCTAAGGAATCTTCGACGTGTAACGAAATGAAATAGAGAATGGACTTCAGGCCAAAGTGACATGGTATGTTCAAAACATTTTGTCGATAAAAGACCCACTTTGAAAAATTCTAACCCTACGCTAGACTTGGGCTATGATAAGCCTGCTAAAATTTCCAGAAGAGAACTTGTTAAGTCCATCCCTAAAGTTCCAGTAATATCAAAGACATTTTCTGATGCGGTGACATGGACAGCAGCAAATAATGAAATTTTTACTGCTGCATCTGATACAGCTGCAAACGCAGAATATCATGATTGCAGTAGCTCTACTATTTCAAGCAAACATTGTGATAAATGCAAAGAAATGGGCTCCCTTTCACAAGTTTTCTTCACTAAGCACACCCAAAGCTTTTGAGGTACATCAGATATTTTCTGTGAAGGTCGGCATGTTGTACGAAGTAAACATAATGGGCTCGTTGTTGATATTTCATTAAAATCAAGGGGCTTGAGCCATCCATCCTGGTAATAACTGTGCCCTTCCGAGGTTTTATAATTAGAAAGATCTTTGCTTGCTAATTAATTTGGGTTAAATGCCAGAAAGTTGAAACTGTCAGGATACAATGCATGTGGCCAAAAATTGACTCCATCTCTTTCAGAAATCCAGCCTTTGTGAGTTTGAAAGGATCTGGTATTTCTTCAATTCCGATTTCGTCCGAAATAAAAAATTTCAACTTCATAGTGTATTGGCTAGCAATTTATTTCTCAACTTCTTCAAATGTTCGCAAAGTTGGAACATTATTTTCAACTGCTACGAAAACTCGGGCAACTAGTTCTTCCTTCCTATCAGTTACTTTTAAACCTCGTAGGCGGAGAAAGGCCTTCAGCTCCTCTACTTTCATAGCAGACAGCAATTCGAAATCCATTGTTTACGTAGCCTGTAATCCCTTGGTACTTAAAAGAGCTTTTAGAAAAGCTGTTCCGAAGATTGCAGATGACGCCAAGTAAATATAAACGTTAATATTATCAAGTGATCTTCTATTTTTGACGGTGAATGCTGTCGTGGGTGAAATAGTTCTCCACCCAAAATCTAGATCCAGACCCCTTTGCGAACTCGAGACCGTGGTCGTGCAATTGGTGTACAGCATCCATTTTTCTGAAGAAAAATTTGCGTTCTTCCTCCTGGAATCGAAGTTGCTTCGGGGTATTTCACTTTCGTACACTCCAAAAACGGGCTATACGAACAATCACTTATTCGAGATACAACGACCACACATCACAGCATTTCAGAAACTTAAAAATCTTGAAGTTAAATGATAGTCTCAAGCTTCAGGAATTACTTTTTATGCACGACTTTGAAAAGAATCAATTGCCAAACGGCTTAAACTGGCTATTCCAGAGGATTGGAAATGTGCACAATCGACTGACTCGTCTTTCATCTGCTAGAGGACTTCATACGCAAAAATTCAACACTACTGCCCATGGTTTAAGCTCTCTGCGATACACTGGTACCAAAGCACTTAATTGTCTAAAACACGACCCTATCTTCAATAATATGACCAATAAAAGACACCCAAGGTGCATATTTTCAAATCTGGCGTTTGAATCGTACTGAAAAAAGTGAAAAAACTCTGATCACAAAATACTTCGTTACTATTGATATAGCAGTTTCTTCCTTCGCAGCAGCTACACGTAACAGCTAGGCATTTGGTCAGTACGTCTGGGTCGGCCGGATCAGCCGTACCAGCCGGGTGGGGGTCTAAAAATTAGCTCTGCCATAAGATCCCTTCCCAACCATTTAGTTTATAAAATTTCATGTAATCACTTTCTCTTCATTCAATTTTGGCATTCAGTTGTGGTTGTTGTTTTTTTCTATTCCATTCGATAGTTTCATTCTAGTTTAAGTCGGTTTTCATTAATCGTACGTATTGTTGATTACAATTCCTTGCAATTCTTCTTTTGCTTGAAAATGAAAGTTCTTATGTCTTAAATTCTTATGTCTTATGTCTTCTTATGTCTGGCTATCCTAAAGTGGTACAGAGCAGAACATTTTCCAAGTGTTACTTTTTGAAGCAGATGGATTTTTTAGACTGAAACAGCTGTTTGACAAGAACAACTTAATCTATAGGTGAAGGCAGAATATCAGAAGATCAGGGCCAAGAAAGAGTACTCTCAGACACTGATACAAAAGAGTACTAGCACGTCGAACAGAGAGAGTAGGTATCGTGTGGCTAGATCAGGGACCCAGGATGATTTGATCGAAATGGTCCCGTAACTACAGCGGGGGTAAGAACTGTTTTCAGCTCCAAAATGTTTTATAAGGAGATGTAAAGTAATCTCCTTCCGTTGCAAAAGAGAGCGGGGGTGAACAGCCTACTGAAATCTAACAGAGATATAAATGCTCTTCGGCGAAATTTTTCAATTTTTGACCTAAATAGTACATCTGACTAATCAAATGCAAACAATATGTAGAATCAAAAAGAGAAGGAGTCGTTGCTGTGAGATTTCACCATAAAAAAGTGTTTCCAATGCTAACTGCTAGAGTTTCTGCAATTGCTCACAAGCTGGTAAAGAGGGCATGAATCAAATTCTGATTTATTACAACAGGTTGAAGTACAAGTTATAAGTTTCATCAATAACTTTTTTCACAGATTTTCATTGAAGTAAAAGCTGCACGCAGTACAATGAACATTCGGTTTGTAGCGACATTATGTCCCGTTTATTTTTTGGAATTTAAAGCGATTATTTTGTTAACAAACGCAGGTCTTTAAGCTTCTGCTATTACTGAAGATTTTCGTGCCAAACCGGAGCCAAACATTTTTGAAACTAATTCAGAGCTGATTTCCTGCCCTTCTCCCACATCGTGTGGAAACCGGAAAGATGACGAGGCTGAGAGTTTCGGCATTATTTGGAGGGCACTTTGATGGGAAAAACCAAAAACCATATACAGTCAACTCTGTTGAATTCGAACTGCTTTAATTCAAGCTTTTGCTATTTCTAATACATTTTTCAGGTCCCTTGAGAATATAAAAAAACCTCTACAATTGGAATCTCTGTAATTCGAACTTTTCTGTACTTTAAACATTTTTACGACGAGAGTTCGAATTAGACAGAGTTGACTGTACTTTAAGTTGCCAGAAAATTTGAATAAAACGTGACTACTTCTGAGCCTTGATTAGCTCTCGTCTGAATTCCTAAGGTTTTTCATTCTATTCACTCAATTGATGCTAATTCGACCTTGTGTAGCTTCCTCTATCCCTCTCTCGTTTTCGGGATCGATGCAATCCTTAATCGGCCCCTGTTGCCTTATTTTACTCGTTTCCATTCCTACAATATTTGACTTGACTTACAATCTGAAGCATTGCAGTGCTTTTCTTTAATTTCCCATCAATAATTGATACATCATTGATCTACCTCGTTATAGATCCCAACAAAGTCTCTTGTTGGTTCATCTATAGTAAAAAAGGACTTAAGTTCCCCATTACTGAAAAACAAACTGATCCAATGGTAAATTTAAGTCAATAGGGACTGAAATGTAGACTGTCCATTAATATTCGTCAATCAGGTAAATTCCAAAGCCAACTTATCGAATTTTGATTGGATCAAGTACCCACAGTCGAGTAGCAGCGCCATCTAGAATACAAAACTAGGAAGGTTTCTTTGATGTGATGATGTAAATCTCTCATAAGTTATTGTTTGATACCGTAGTGGATCTACAGGAAGGTAGACAGGGATCCCTAGAAGAATATCGTGATTTTGAAAAAATCCGTTGGTAGAGAGTCTTCTATCTGTAAGAAATTTGGCCAGCAAGTGATAAACTGATCGAATTAGGCTGCCATCTTTATAATCTCTCTTCTCAACCCTACTTCTACTTTTCTCTTTATATTGAGTATCTAACTTCGACTTGTGAATCTCTAATTTTATGAATTTAACTTATCTTACTGTTTTCAATTTGTTACATTTGAACGTTAGATTTAATAGGTTTAACGCTAACATGCATTGATTTCACATTTCTCTATATTTAACGCTATTTTGTTCTTGTCGTCATTAATGCTAGTCTTCTTATCGGGCATTTGCTGTAGTAATGCCATGGAGTAATGGACAGGGCTAGCGAACTGACTCCGCAGAGTTGTTTTGGCCCGACTTCTGCTTGGTTCGAAGCAGAGACATCATGAGTGAGGAAGGCTATGCGAAGCCATCTCGTAATAATCTAATTCACCATAGCAAACTCAGAGCCCTGTTTCTAGTTTCTGCTTAGGCAGAATTCCAGTTTGCTAACCTGTCATGTCTGCTGACTAACTCTGGGTTTAATTTTTCCTGCGCCCAAATCCAACTTGGCATACAGAAGCCATATTAACTTGAATCATGAGCTTTCCACGACACAGCACTATAATGCATGCACTGTATGTGTCTCCCATTCTCATTAGGTGTTCATCTGTAGTTGCACTGCATATAATTTAATCCTTTTTATTTTATTGGGAAATTTTATTGCTGTTACAGTAACGAATTTTTATTTATTAATAGAATGTAATTTTTTGAAACATTTAATATATTTAATTCGTTTTTTTAAATTCAACTAGCATTTAAAAATTTGTTCTCGATTTTCACATTATGCATCAATAAATTCTTCATATGTATATTTGTAACGCCTATGGAATTCTTACTAAACTGCAAGAGTGTTCTTTGAGGTGGAATTATGATTTTGCAATATATTATTCGCGATTTCAAGCAGCTTATAAGATTGAGAGTAGCTTTTTTAAAATTTTCACTATCACCGAGACGATTTTGCGGCTGGCAGATCGCCATTAAGAGATTATATTTCAGATGAAACTAGTATTGACCCCATGCCCTATGTGATCTTTAAGGATCACCTTGATAGATCGGTGGCACCTTATCTGTATTCCAACTGAAGAGAAATAATTCTATATTCCCAATCATAACTGCTTGGATTAGCTTTATAACTAAGGTAATGACGATTAATATCCAAAGAATGGCCAAATTTTAAGTTCAGCGATTTCTTGATGATTATTATTTCCAGCTAATCGACAGTCCAGTGTTGGACAAATATCCGCCATCTCTTGTATTTCAATGCCATTTTTCGATTTAATTGTGCTCCATAACATTCACAGTAGTCGTTTCCTTTGAATTTATCTGAGGCCGGGTTTGGGAGGAAGAAAGGTTGATTGAGTAATCGTGATACCCAGACGTCTTCCAGCTACTTTGACCAAATACTCTTCGTTGGAAAATTTCTGCCCCCCCCCCCCCCCAATATATAAAACCACAACAGATTTTTCGCTATTGGCTGCTGGCTCAGTAGTTTTCAGCAGTCTATTACAGTTATCTAGGCTCTGGGTTCGATAACAGTGCCCGCCAATTCACTATGTTGGATAATTCGACCTGTGCGCTGAATTGCCTGTTGGCTGGTGGTAGATGCGAGGCTTCATCTCAGCCAATGCGAGGCCTCCCTGTTCTTTCGCAATCAAAAAAAGGAATATAAGGCTACTCGCATTTCGACTAATGCTGTCATTAGTTGAGAAAATCCAGCTACTGTATATGCATGGTAGGGCAGGGGAAGACGTGGTCGACCACAGAGCAACTGGATAGAAGATGTGAGGATATGGGTTATCACCCGGTAGAGATGGCGGAGGGCAGAGATAAACGGAGGACGATAACCCATTGCCACAACGGCTGCAAGGCTGCGGATGCGAGAAGACCTGACCTGTGTATGCGTATTGCATCCCTTGCATCGTTTTAGATTATTTTTGTCTCCAAATTCTTATTATTGTAAGTTGCATTGACTTCGTTTTCTCTCAGTTTACTCCCAATCGGCTTTTGCAAGTTGAAGTCACTATGGATGTGTAGTAGAATGGAGAGATGATATATTAAGATATTGTACATTAATCAAGATGTGATACCATAAGCGTATAAGGTAGGTTAGTTGTAAGGCACTTACTCTTTGGTCCTGTGGTTTGAGACCCTTCTGCGATTAACTTTCACTCAAAGAAATGAGTTTTGCAATTTTCTTTTGCTTTAAATATTAGGAATCATCCTTACGGGGACCCTAGAATGGATTAGTCAAAGATATACAGATGTAGTCTCTCCTCTCATTTTGTATAGACAGAAATTTTGTCTGAAACTGCGAAGGAGAGAGCAAATAAAGACACCTGGTGCTAACCTCTCTTTCAAGTACAAGGCCTAGATTTGTTGCTCTGAGGCGACACATAGTTAGAACCGAAGGGAGAATAACATATGTTCACATTTCCAAGCGGGTTACCTTGTTGAATCTGCATTTAAAAATCTGCGTCCTCCTTTTGCAAAGCTGTAAACCATGGTTAGTGATGATGACAGTGACTCCACAACTCAGCAGCCATCTGATAGTTGTGGCGAGGAGGGTATACTCACGAAAGTCAAATTGTGGGTCACTTGGTCGTGGAGATATCTTTGGGGGATATGGTTTTTGATGATAGTTGGATTATTATGGACCTTTCGCGGGCCACTCAGACTAAGAGAGAATATAAATTTCGGTATGTGTTCCATACTAAACTTGAAATTCTCGCCATGCCTTATTAGACTGATTTTTATCGAATGCGAAACGTTTTTTTGATATGTGAATTCAATTCAGTTTGAAATAATTTTCTAGCTGGCCCTTTATTTTGCACGAAGCGTTTTCTTTAGATTCTCATTCTCGTTTTATCTCACACCTATTTATGTCATCTACATCATCTCTACTCATGACTAGTATGTTATCTGATAGCTGCAATTTTCTGTTCTCCAGTGTAGTTTTGGCTATGTATGTAAGTGGAATCGTACACTCAGGCACACGGTCCACATTTTTTACAGCAACACCGCCCAAAAACTATGCAACTAGGCTATAAAACTGCACCAGGGATACGAGTCTAGCACACCTGAAATATCAGATACACCTGTCTTTTTCCCAATTATGTCATTATGCAGCACCTGTCTTTTCTTTCTCATCATAGTTCTCTTAAAGTGATTTCCCGAAGACTGTGTGATACAGCTCTGTAGATATTAACTTTTTCAATCATTTCTATCAAGCTACAAAACTGGCTTTGGTAGGGCCAGTTAGCATTCCTTTTGTTGATTACCATCCTTGATCTTGGCTTGCACCTGACTCCAGATGTCACTGACTTGAGAATTGAGATATTGGTTGTTGTATTGCCTTTATCAGTACAAATCTTATTGTTTATCGTAACCAATATTTTGAAAATTTCATAATTCATTCAAAGAAGAAACTGAACTTGTAATTAAGCAATGGGTTAATGCTTGAATTCCCAAAAGCCAAAGTACAAGTTACCAAATCTAGTTTTTGGTTGATGGGTGTAAAGATTTACAATGACTTACCAGCTCAAAGCTATTGAACCGATAGCTTCTCAATATTCAAAGGACATTTAAGAACATGCTTTATCATTTAATCAACCATAG
Organism: Pseudorhiza aurosa; assembly: GCA_964026355.1. Taxonomy (NCBI): domain Eukaryota; kingdom Metazoa; phylum Cnidaria; class Scyphozoa; order Rhizostomeae; family Lychnorhizidae; genus Pseudorhiza; species Pseudorhiza aurosa. The sequence continues at coordinate 1,099,737 of OZ032114.1, read as the reverse complement.
GTATCAGTCATATATCTAAGTTTGTAATCATTTCAGTTGAAGGGATACATATAATGGCAATGTACTTAACATTGAAATGTACATAATTTATTAAGATTTTTATTGATAATTATGATTATTATTAAATATTTTCAGCTAAAACTACATCAACAAATAAGCTTCTACTAAGTCATATGGAACTAGAGTTGTTTTGAAACTAAATTGTAGCAACAGGTGTGGTTTTCTAGAGTGTGATTTAGCTTTTGAAATTTCTGTTGAAGTGTGGGTTATTTGCATGTGCTCTTAAGTTCTATTTTAGTATTAGATATGATATGATTGATATGATTGAATTCACTTAATTGGGGGAGACATTTTTTGCACTTATCTTTATGCATCAAAGTTATTTTAGCAGTATGAGGATATTTTCATTTTTCATTTTTGGCTATGTATGGCCATTTTCAACTTGTGTGTGGCTATTTATGGTCACTTATGACTTGTGTATGGCTATGTATGACTATGTATGCATGGCTATGAATGTATGGCTATGTATGTATGAATTTATATGCATGGCTATACATGTATGGCTATTTATGTTTGTCTATATATACATGTTCATATATCTGTGTATCTATGTTAATGTAAGTATGTATGCACAAAAGTACAGTATACACACATATATGAATATGGATGTTCCAGCGAGAAATACGAAAAAAGATTCCATTATGAAACACCCTAGTAGTTTCATGTTCGTTATATTCTTACAATTCTTATCATTTTTCATGTACTCTGTTGTCTCAAAGTGATTTTTGCATACTTTGCAGCAATCACATTGCCTCAATTCTTGCAGCTTTTAAAGATGTAATTTGTAGCAAGATTCATTTTTATTAATGATTGTTGACTGCCATATTTTTCACCAATTGCTTCTTTGATCATTTCTTTCAGCCTCCATATTTATGTCAGGACTTACTCCGAAATTTTATGTTGCTCTCACTGGCACATCCTCTTTCATATCTGGCCTGATACTTGTAAGTTGAATTGCTCTCCTTCTTATATGTCTTTTTATAAATGATTGTTCGGTATCTTTGGATTATTGATTGCTAAGCCTAAAGATTGATCGTTTTTCCTTTATTTCAAATGTAATGTCAAGGGACTATAGTTCCTGAGTCATAATGGGAAGCCTCTTCTTTGATTTTCATGTGAAAATGTGGATTTTATTTTAAGTAAGGGTTTCTCTCAGTCATCAAAAGAAACTGAGAGAAATTAGGAAGCTGGTTGTTTGATAAACAGTTTTCAATTCAGAATCCCTGCTCGTTCAACTGTTATTCAATGCTTATGTGGATTTCTGTGTTTTTTAAAATTTTCTTTCATGAAGTAATCTCAAGTAAAGATGACTAATCTCAGGATTTTGTCAATGATATCAAGCAAAAAGTTCAGTAAACAAGGAGCCTGTTGGCTCAGACGATGTTGCTGTTGATGTCATTGATTTCGCACAACTGAAAATTACTGGTCATGGTTGTTTTGATTCTAGATGTTTGAATGGTGGTACTTTAGAAAATTTGGAACATCGTTTATTGAACAGCTGTCTGTTTCCCATCTTGGTCCTTTGCTTGGTGTCGGGGATGATGCACAGAACTCCCAGGGACTCAAAGCAGGTTTGTCAATTTTAGCTTCTCTGCAATTATCAGATAATTCCAGGAAGTAGTTATTTGGTTCAAGTCCTATGCTTTCTAAATTCCTTGTCAAATATGATTTATAAAAGCATTCCTACTGTTCTGGGAGGTATCAAAGCTTTTTAAGCATATGAAAAGTTTTCCATTCACTCTACAAAAATTCTTTGATGATTGAAATGTCTCCATGGGATATTTACCTGCCTGTGATTGATTTTTGTTTAACTTCTGGTGAGTTTGGGTGGAAAGGATAGGCATTATTTCATGACATTTACTGTTTTAAAAGAATTTCTGCAAATATGCCATTTAAATAGGAGGTGTGACTTTTTGCCTGCAAGACGTTTCAAGCCACTGCAAACAGAAAAATTGCACATGGAGTTTGGGCATTGATTGTTTTTGCAGTGCTCTAGTTAAAGTGAAGGTTCATTTCAGCTGATCACACACATTTATTTACCCATGCTTTGTTGTTTGATCTTGGTCATGATGGTACCCGTTGGAGCCTAGATACGCCTGCATTGATCAAATATCTAAAATTGGCTGCAGTTTTTTTAAAACTATGCATTGTATAATTAGATCATTGGAATCAAATTAAAGAATCTAAATGACATTGTTTATGGTCCTAGGCTCTGGTTTATATAGGAAACTTGACATGAGCTAGCGTCTACAAAGAGAGGGAAGATTTAGTTGTCATTTCCCATCCTCACACCTTTTGGTGGGAGAATATCTCAGCGGCAAAGCATTGGCTCACAGATCCTATGGTCTGTTGTTTGAGTTTCACCTCCAACTAAACTTTCACTCAGAGTTATTAAAGAAAAACTCTGGTAAGGAATAGATATGTATCCCTTTTAAAGATGCTAGGTTTGGAATGGCCTTAAAACTAAGTATAACCAGACTTCTTTCCTGGACAATTTTTCTTGTGTCCTTTGTAAGCTGTAAATAAATGTTTGCAATTTTGCCTTTCTTTTATTGTAGCTTTTATTGAGTCTTAGTTTGGCTGAACTAGTATTTACAATGTCTAAGTTTCTTAGTTTTTTTTTTGAATGACCCTTTGAAAAGCAGCATGGTTGAAGGGACGCTCTCCTTGAACACAAAAAACTTATAGTAGATAATAGATGAGAGCATCACAAAATGTCTGCAACAATACTATATACATCTATTGGTCTTAAAAAATAAAATTCTTATGACCGGAGATAGTCCACGCTACAGTCTTCTTTTTATTGCCTCAAATTCCAGTCCCTGCAAGTCTTGGCATCTCATTTTGCAACACGTGTTGAGGATGTTATTCTCAAGAGAGGCTGGTGGTCTGCCTCGCCTTCTTCTGAAGTCTGATAGAGTCTTGTCTGGCGCTTAGCTGGTGTCTCATGCCTCAACATGTGCCCTGATATTTTGTTCTGTCTCTTTTTGACTTCCTCTTCTAGCAGCAACAGGATCTGGTTGCATTTGTCGTATTTCATGACCTGTAGGCATTTCACTTTGCATGTTCTTTGGATCATCCTTCTTCTGAAGCTGTTCAGTTGTTCTAGTCTTGATTTGCATTTTCCCCATGTTTGGCATCCATATAGTAACACAGATTCGACATAGGCTTGGTATATCCTAGTTTTTTTCTTAATGTTCAGATTGCTCTTCAATACATGGTTCAGTTTGTTCATTGCTAGTACAGCAAGTTTCTTCCTTCTAGATATTTCCCTTTCGGTCCCTAGTAGACAGCCAAGTTTTTTCGCATCCTCCCTTGTGTGGTTGTTTTCCCCGATCTTGGTGATTTTGGTACTCTGTGCAATAAAAAGCTTGATGAATTTGACTGATTGTTTCAAATTGTATTTTATTGCATGTTGCATGTTGCATGTTCTCAGTAATATATATTGCTTGCTGCTGCTGTAATATATACTCAGTAATATGTACACAAATTGTTCATTTTCTGATTGCCATGTTCTGCCGGAAAGTTTGCAAGCAAGTATGTTTGGATGTGTATGTATGGATAGATATTTATATGCTTGCACGCTATTTTTCCAGAATGTAAAATGTGGAGAAATCCGATGAATTTGTTCAGAGGTGCTGAATATCAAAGGTATCAAAAGCTTTTTTCCTGTCATCCTTAAGTCAGACATCACACAAATCATCACTATTTTGTCTTAAAAGTGTCAGCTACAGGTGATCTCAAACAATACTCACAACTTGGGTTACACCATTAAGTAGAATCTTCATGCTAATCCCAATGTCCAATAAATTGAGAGGGTGGATGACATAGAAGGATCCAGCTGTAAAAAAAATCGCTCTTTTTCTTCAACAATTTAGAAAACAAACACAACTCATTTTTTTACTGAGCTAAAACTACTGAAGCTAAATAGTTTTCTTCAAGACATAAACTCTTCTATAAAATGTTCAAGATATGTAGTGAAGTCATTTTCCCAAAATTTGATGCCGATTGAAGTTCTGTATTTTTTCTTGATATCTGTATGTTCCCGAATATTGTTGTCGTCACAATAGCCTCGCTTTGACGCCGAGGTCATTCTCGTTATAGGTTGAAATGGGTGCTTGGTTTGAATGCTCTTACTACTTACGACCTGTCCTTATCAATGAAGGATCACCTCGTGAGTAAAGTGTTTTCATCTTCGTTCTCTCTTATTCTAAGTAGCCCAATAGAGCAAAAGTTGAAATCCTTTGCTGATCACCTCCATGCCGTATTCCGTAACAACATTTGCTGGTCCATAATTATTGTTCCGTATAATAGATTTTATGGTTTTCTGAAACATTCAGTCGCATATGTTAATGTTAAGAATAGACTTTAGAAGCAATGCTTTTCTTGATATTGACCGTAATAGAGTCTCAGATGATGAAAGTTTTGAATCAACAATGGTTGTAAGTGGTGAAGATTTGCATTGTACATTACACATTTGTTTCCCATGCTGAAAATATTGCGAGAAGTACGCCCAAGTCTGCCCAATGCATGCCTCATTCTTCTAAACATGAAAATGTTGATGCAGCATCCAATGGATTATATTGGATACCTTTGGCAGTAAAGGATAGTTTTTTCCAACTGTTCTAACGGGAATGGTTTACTGAAATGCCTGAGCAACTTGTATAATTGCATGCAGCTTCCTCTCATGTTCGGCTTTGCTTTAGGAACAGTGACGTATCCATGTTGACGTATCCATATGGATGTATCCGCATTTAGAGACGTATTGCATCTATGGCTCTATGTAGTGCAAAGCAGTATCCTTTCTATGGGCATTTATTTTTATGATGAGATGAAATTTCGGGATCAGCAATATGTGCTTGCTGTTTACTAGTTGCCTTCTGCAGAGGGACCATTTATAATCTTTTTTCTGCCATTCTAGGCTCCAAAACCTACTTTACCTTCATCAAAATTCTTTTCTTCATACGCTTAGAAGCGTTGATCTTTGAACGAACTAGCAATCAAGGAACTTTTCGCCAATCGCTTTTTTCATTCGAGTAACGTGTTTGTGAATTTTGAATTTGCTACCATTGAAAACTGAGTGTCTCACCTTTAACTTTTGCAGTCTTTATTCACTTGTGAGTTCGATTCGGATCCAGCGAAAGCAAGGCCTGGTGATTACAGTGAGTTTATTTATTTGCAATTTTCTTTTCAATGAGGTATAAAGTTTTACCAGTTTCCACGACCTCGACGGCCTTTGTTTTCCTCATCACATCAACTGGCCACGTTTCCAAACAACCATCCCAAGCCATGGCATTCCACGCTGGTTCATCTAGCCATGATTCCTACCAAATACCGTGGCAGTAAGCTTCTTCTCGTTTCCTTCCTCTCCAGCCGTGTGCCTGTGTACTGAATTTCGTTCTCTTCCCCGAGAATTATCCGGTCTGTTTTATCTCTCTCTTATGTTGCACCCCACGTCCCATATTGCTTGCCGTTAGGTCATAGTCTTGATTTGTTTTGATTGCGCCTGTGGATGCCGTATGCAATCTGGCAAAATTCTATGGCAGTGCAAATGTTAGGGAATGGTTTGAATGATTGATACTGGTGCAGAGAAGGGTAACTGTTAGAATTGTGAAGATAGTAGCCAGCTAGATTTTATACATTGTTTCAAACGGGATCGATTCACTCTCAATCTGACTGTAACTAATTGACGTTTGCTTAGCTTCAATGACGCATTCAGAATTGATCAATTTGACGTTGTATTTCAGAAATGGTTCAGGCGTGGAAGGAGAAGGACCCTGCGAAGCGAATAGCATTGGCTCGTGATGCTGTGAATGAATCGTCAAAGTAAGATACAACTTATCCCAGTAAAAGGAGTTAAATTTTAGTTCCGTATTCCAATAGAGTGCCAAAAAGCTTCTTCTTTATAGTGAGGAATCCTTAGCCGCGACAAATTCTTATAATAATCATTAAATGTAATTTATATATTTGTCAAATATGAATATATAAAGAATATTTAATATATATGAATATTAAAAGTCAAATATGAATATATAAAGAATATGACATCTTGAGGTAGGGTGTATAGTCTTTTCTCCGCCATAGTTTACCCGCAGCTTCTCTTCTTGTACACATCGCTTTTTGAGTATCAATCCAACCAGCGCCATTAAAAATTGACCATACCAGTTTAAGTGAGTCAATGCTCCTATCAGCTCTGTTTAGCCGACATCTTACTGTTTACATGTTAATTCAAATTACAAATAATGTTAAGTTCATATTATCACACTAGCTGTATAAAGTGCATAAACAACAAAATCAATTGCATCTAGTTTTGGTTTGGAAAGTGGAGCTTCCTTTCCAATGCCTTTCCAAGGCACAACCGTGCAAATAGCTAGGTTTAACCGGCCAGGCATTCATCACGAGGCTAATGTTTCGAGTTGCCTCCGTATCATTTTCAAACTATAATCATTTTCAGCAAAACGAATTATGTAATGCGCCTTAAACCGTGTGGATAAATGATGCAATATGATTATAATTTCTCATTATTAATTACTATAACTCTTTCAGTTGTGCCACCGCATACATCTTATTATCAGAAGAGGAATCAAGGACTATCGAAGATGTGAGTCGTTCAAAAAGAAGCTTTTATTCTCAAGCAATCAATGTTGGTCTTATACCAATTTTAATTGACTAAATGAACAATATTGTTTGAAACCAACTATCTGAATCTTCTCAATTAACAGAATACTTAAAATAACTCCAAGGATAAGTTTTTTATAGCTAGTTGATTTTTCAGGCTGAAGCTCAATTCAAACAAGGTTTAAAGGCAAGCGAGGCGTGGATACGTCAAAAAAATTCACCATCCGTCAGCGAAGACTCAGACACTGTTCAACGTGAGGACGAAACTTTGTTTGAATATTTTTTGTCGTATCTCCCTCGTCTAACAAGTAAGAAAATGGTGAAGGAGTAATTGCCTGCTCGGTGCATTCACTCACGAGGCTTGGCATCAAGAAGGCCTACATTCATGAACCTCATTTGTATTGATAAATAAATTCTATGTATTCAATCGTTATTCGAAGTTCTGTTGATGATCCAGAAGGGAATGTCTCAGGGAAAACATTGAGTTTTATTCCTGATATTTTCACAGCATAATAACAATCAGAGAAATGCAGTCTGGCCATTGGCAGAAATTGTCTCACTCTGCATTATGTTATCCTTCAAGACAGTTCCATATTGAATTTATTCTTTTGCTCTCTAGCTGGAAGCTGTAGTTTTTCGGTTTTTGCTCTCTGTATGTGGACGCACCTCCTATTCCTACACGTTTGATTTCAAAGAGTTAGCGACTCTCCTCGATCGAAGCAAAATTCGCCGGTCTGTAATGGAATGCCTTGACCACTTAGCTCTCTTTGCACCTCTATGCTAGTGAATGGTGATGTAAGATTAAGTTATTGAGTTGTCCTCTGTCACCAGTTTCGTGCATTTTATGCGATTTCTTTAGGGAGAGACACGAATGTTCATGTGTATATAAGAAGACGGTTAGCGATGTGTGCCAGAAGACTTGGACGAGTTAAAGAAGCCGTGAAAATGATGAAAGATGTATGTCGGCTTTATTCCATATTTTTCATATATTTCGTATTATTTCGATGCTCATTTCTACGTTGTATGTCTATCGTTTTCCAGTCATTGAAAAGAAGTGCCGTTATTTCGAAGTCCCTACTCATATCGCAGGCATTTCGCATTGGAATTCTGCACGATTGAATTTGGAGGAAAACCTGAGAGGAGAGTGATAGGTAATTAATTTATGAAGTCCGCTACCCGAGAATAATTTCGGACGTGAATTGGTGATTTTTGCGAAGTTTGCAATCGGTTATTGTAAGCGTGTGATATGCAAGCAGTAAGTGTCGGTTTGTAGCAATGAAACTGTCATCGTATCGGGCAATATTCAACGAAGGCACATTGGATGGCAGTAATGAGAGGAATCTGTAGCTATACCAAATGCCATCTCTAACATACGCTGTCTCCGAACGACAGCTAGTTGGAAAGTTTTTTTCAATAAAATTATAAGTCGCATCTGAATCCGCTGTCATTTGCTTTGCTTTCATACACGCGGCTTTCTGTTTTGAGTCTATTTCGAAGATTTCTTGAGAGTGGATGTTGTTTTTCATCTGCTTCTGTAGCAGTTGTGCATCCTGTTTATTGATAAATACTTGGCCTCGGTTTGAATTGAATGAAATGACTTTCAAGGCATTGTAACTCCTTGCTAGTGAAGACGTCATGGAACTGAAGCTTGTCTAGTCCGCCATGGCTTTAAGCTAGGTTTATCTCTGATCTTTTAAAATGGTTTTTGCTGGTTGGCGGTGGATTGGCCGTCTACAGATTTTATCCTAATGCAGATTTTGCGCGGAAAATTGCAGACATAATTTCATGGTACTCAGGGTCTTTCCACCCATCACTCGCTTGACTGATTTTATTTGATTGGTTTGGTTTGATTTTAAGTATTGAATAGAGTATGCAATGCTGGATGACGGCCATAACAACACTACAGAGCTAATAGAACGATGTGGGTTGGGAATGCATGCCAGTGATTGGTTGCATCTTTGGACTTTCAATTCCCCCAGCGCACATCATATTGTTAAGACGCCGGAGGAGACAAAGGAAATCTTACTTCCTTACGCAGGGCAGAGTCTTTCATAATGAAAACCGATGCCCAAACCCCGAGATATAAAGATTATCTGGCTTGACAAGTTTTACGAATACCGTCGACAAATCTTCAAGAAGAAATCATGTTTCCACCTCTCTTTGCAATATTGATGCTTTGTGTAGTGAAACAGCAAGCCTTTAGATAATCAATGCGGATGCCTATCTTTTCAGCTCTTAAAAGAATATCCTTACCCAGCTGGTTTAAATATTCATGAAAATTTAATCGAAGCACTACTAGAAATGCAAGCCTATTCAGACGTTCAGGTTTGTAGCAACCTTTAGTTGGTTCCACAGTCTCTGCTCTCAGTTTCATCATTGTCATTCTTTAGTCCTTCTTAACGTTATTTGGGCCCCATCTTGTTTCTTATTCATGCCAGTACTTTGTTTAATGTAATTGAGCAGCATCTTCCAAACGCTCACGGTTATGCTAACGACCACCAGATATATCATTCTTTCAAACCAGTCAATGAAACTGCTCAAGAAGAAGCACTGCATATAATACAGAATTGTGTCTATGATGTTAGAAAATGGATGCTAGTAAAGAAGCTAAAGATCAATGATTCAAAAACAGAGTCTCTTAGTATCGGTTCTAAACACCAGTGAAACAAAATCACAATAGATTCTATCAAAATCGGAGATTCAGAGATAAAGCCAGTAACTAGTGTTACAAATCTGGGAGTACTTATTGATAACAATCTATCCATGGAAAGTCATATTACAAAGACGTACAGCGCTGCATTCTATCACATCTATAATATCAAGCACATAAGGAAATATTTTAATCGAAACCTAACTGAAAAGACTGTGCATGCTCCTATCACAAGCAAACTCGACTACTGTAACAGTCTCCTGTTTGGTTTGTCGAATTCTCAGTTGCAAAAGTTGCAACGTGTTCAAAATGCCGCCGCAAGAATTCTTACTGGAACTCGCAAATACGATCATATTACTCCAGTACTGCGAGAATTGCATTGGCTGCCGGTAAAAGAAAGGATTGATTTCAAGATTTTGTTACTGACATTCAAGGCACTTAACAACATGGCTCCAGCCTACCTGAAAGACACGTTGAGGTTACAAACCATTGATCGATACAAATTGAGGTCAGAGAAATCTATGGCCTTAATAGTTCCAAAGACAAAATTGACATCTCGCGGGGACAGAGCATTTTGCACTGCAGCCCCTAGGCTCTGGAACAAACTGCCTATTGAAATTAGAAGATCTCAGAACGTCTATGCTTTCAAAACAAGATTAAAAACACATTTAATTGATAGTTATTTTAACATATGAATGACATCTTTTAGCTTTTTTTTGAAGGTTTTTAAAACGAATTTGTTAAGCGCTTTAAAACATATGTGTATAGATTTTAGCGCTCTATGAGTGCATATTTCTTATTATTATTATTATTATTATTACTTCTGTTATGTGGCATTATTCCCGCCATTCACAGTCTTTTCTTCTTTCCGTACTGAAAAACGTACCCATTCTACTTTATCTGATTTAAGCGGCCCCAAGCCCTGGTAATCAAGGAGGGTCAAGGGGTAGTTGTGACTGCGCTAGGGAGGGCGTGCGGCTGTTTGATAGATCCCCATGCCAGATCATACAGTCAAAATATAGATGAGGCTTGTGCGCTCCTATTTAGGTGGGAATGAAGCCAGACGAATCTGAAGATTTTTTCTTAACATTATGACGGTTATTATTATTTTCACTATTTTTATCTTAACTATTACTGTTATTATTGTATTATTACGTAATCATTTGAGGAACGAGATGTCAATTTTGTCTTTGGAACTATTAAGGCCATAGATTTCTCTGACCTCAATTTGTATCGATCAATGGTTTGTAACCTCAACGTGTCTTTCAGGTAGGCTGGAGCCATGTTGTTAAGTGCCTTGAATGTCAGTAACAAAATCTTGAAATCAATCCTTTCTTTTACCGGTTCCTTGTTGGCCTTCTACTTTTTCAATATTTCACAATTTTGATTTATGGATTTAGCCGTCAAATACTTCTATCTTCAATGCTTCCATCCACAATTATGAGGGTGCTTTGAAATCAGCTATGTTTTTGTCTCTGCAGCAAGTTCTGACCAAATACGATGGTAAGTTGATCAAATTATGCTTTTCTTCTATTTTTGGGCTGTAGCTCGCACTTATCAGAGTCAAAACTGGGGTTTGTTTAGCTGTGATTAGTATTGATTAGTCGTGGTTAGTTCTGATTAGTCGTGATTAGTTTTGATTAGATGTGATAAGCTGTTATTAGTTGTGATTAGCTGTCATTAGTTCTGATTAGTTGTGATTGGTTGCGAATAGTTATAATAATTCACGATAATTCATTCATTTCTCACTGAAGGTTTCTTGGTATTTTGATTTTACTTCAAAATCGGTAGGTTGTTGATTCGATAATAAGGTCTTATGATATTGGAATGCCTGGGTTATCACACCACTCCTATGTCGTCCGACCACATTTGCGGTGGGCGTCCGCGCTTGTTTCCCCATAGCGTACCTTAAACTATAATTTTGATCAGCCGATTGTCATATATTGGATAGGTGTGGCCAAAAAGGCTAGGGTTCGCTTCATTACAACTTGCCGCAACCCTCAGGCGTATCGTAGTCAGCCGAGAACTTCTTCATGTGTAATCTTGTCATGCCCGCGGACTCCGCAAAGCATGCGGTAATATTGCATTTCGAATCCGACCAGTCGAAGCATTTCTTCATTCCGAAATGTCCATGTCTCGTCTGCAAATAGGATGGTGCACTTTTACGTCATGTTTTTTACTAATCACAATATGTTTGGAACCAGCGTAGATAGCAGCAAGTTAAGCTGACCGCTGAAAGGAAGACTCGAAACCAAGAGACAAGAGCAAACATTTAATTCAGATCTAAATTGATCTTCGGTCAGAATTGTAGAATTGCTGTGTCGTCAGCGATCTGTTCCTTTTTTATCTTTTCTACTTTAGCAGCACCTTGGTTATTCAGTTACTGTAAGCGAAGTTCTTTCTAAGCGTGCATTTATTATCTGACGATGCTCTATATGTTTTTACAGATATAAGCTTACCTAAATCAGCAACTATATGCTACACTGCGGCGTTACTCAAAGCAAGAGCCGTTGCTGACAAGTAAGTGATTTTAGAAGAACTGTTCGCTTCACTTTTCTTCATCAATCACCCCCCTACTTGATCAGATAAGATAAGCTTGCGTAGGATTGTTGGAAGTCTGTGAAGGAGCACTTTTCTCAGTGCCCTTCGTTGCTAGCAAATGTTGCTACTTCCTGTTGCAAAGTGTTCCGCGTTGTATTTGCATGTGACTATTCGACTTGACTGCGTTCCTTTGAATTCGGATGCGAAACAGCTGCCTTTGAATGGCCTGACAACTTAGGCTCGTTATTTGCTTATCAATGTCATGTCATTTTCATGCGTTTCGCTGGCACTGTCAGAAAAAAACAATCCCCCCTCCCTTTGTATTGTTATATGGTTGTTTTCTAGCAAGTGTTGATCACTGCTAGACTCAGCCCGACAATGCGGTTCTAGAATTTTGACAGGCAATTTGCAAAAGACCAGACGGAATGATAAAGACTTATGACAAATTTAGAAGCTCGACGGGCCAGGATATACCCGAATAGAACGTATTTATTGTGGTATACAAAACGAACAATTACAGTTTTTCGCACTGCTTTCTAAGCAATTTATATTTGAAGAGCAACAACCGGTAGATTTAATCACACTTAGAAAGAATGCTCATCGAGCATTTTTCTGTTTCTTCCTCTCGATGCCATCACACCTCACAATTTTGTGTTTTGAATTACAAATAAATATTGGCTCTCGCCACTCTTGTTGAAAGCTAAGTTGTAGGTGAGGGCTGACCAAACAATTTTACTTCAAGGAACAGATATGCGTTCGCCTACTCAGGCTTCTTCAAAGTTATTTCTGTCGGTGTTTTGTTTGTTTTGTTGCTAGCCCAATGAATAAACGTTATCGTCCGCTTTGAAGACTTCTGATAGTTCTGTATCCTTGCACTTGAACCTTGCTTTTAAACGATGAGTCAACTGTCACGTTAAATATTGCTGATAGTTGAGCTAGCAGCACGTCCTGGATATAAGTGTTTTAAACATCATCTTTGAATATTACTGTTTTGAAAGATTATCTTTGGATCTAAGTGTTTTGAAACACTATCTTTGGATGGAAGTGTTTTTAAACTTTGGATGGAAGTGTTTTGAAACATTATCTTTGGGTACAGGGAAACTTTTTCCTCAAGTTTCTCCATCATATTAAAAAAAGTGTTTAGAGCTTGCATTAAAACACGAAAGGGTGAAATGTTTATGCCTTTAAATGCAGTTCAATAGTGTTATTTCTCATGTCTCAAAATGAAGCGCCTATGTAGGTAAACAAATTTAAGTCTGCTATCTTCTAAACACATTTGATTGGATTTTTCTAAGTAACTTTCTCGGATGAATTAGCAGGTTTCTTTAAGCTTCCCTTGAATTGCAGAGGGTGAGCAAATTGCATTTTTGAATCGTTATTTGTATGTCTAGTGACAGTGGAACTAAGCAATCTGCCAGTACGAAGAATGCTTAACGTGCCAAGAAAGTGTGACGTAGGTAAATAGGAACATTTGGCACGTTTTTGAGAGTAGCGTATTCCACCATCCAGGGAGACATGCTTGTGCACACAGCTGTGAATTTAAAGCAAGTTTGAAAGCTAGTTCAAGAGTCAACATTGAGTTAGTGTCATTAGCATTCATCTAAAAGCTCGTATCACGCTCTTCCTCAAAGGAATTGATCCAGATATCTGCATGCCATTTGATATCTGGTTGAAAATTAAGAGAAATTATTCATTTAACATGATCACTTCTTATACCTGACACGAAGGGGTGATTAGAGCAATGTCTGCCGTGTTACATGTATGATGGTTGGTATTTCTCGATCGTTCTAGATTTTCTCCAGAAAACGCTGGTAAAAAAGGAGTTAGCCCAGCAGAAATAAGTGCGATTGAAGCAATTCACAGAGCTGTAGAATTCAATCCACACGTACCAAAAGTAAGTAGCGCAGACGTAGTGTCGTCTTCTTCAATGTTGAGCACCATTGATTGATCGATTGCTTTTGAAATGGTGGTCATTGAGATGCTATGAGGTTCAATTCATTTCAATGTCAACCTGTAATGTGCAAGAAGGCCTGCTTTGATACAGCGTCCTGTCCATCTACTTGACTCTCCTTGTCCCCTCCTCTCTCGTGGTTTATCAACAAATTCACTTAATCCTATTGCATTCGGCTAAGATAGCGAACTATTTTTTTCTGGGTTCCCAGTACCCCACATGAATGGGAAGTAAAAGAGGTGTTAGAATCTCACATCCATGATTTCCGTCCCAGCATCAGGTTTATTCAAGTGAAGCAGTCATTGATGCCTAATTTTTCCCGTTAGGGAATCAGGATTACCATAAAACTGAATTTCGCTTAGTTGATTGGTCCTATAGAAGTGAACTAATTGTTACTTTTGTTAGTTTCATTCTATGACGTCATGAAAATTTGAACAATAGCATTGAAAGAGCAAGTGATTCTGATGCAGTGAAAGGATATTTTTTCTGACACAGATCATCGTGTTTCATTGCTCAGTATAAAATTACCCTCTCTGTGAAGTAGTAAAATTGAGTCGCACACCCGAAACGTGTGAAGAAAAGCACTTTTTTGCGCCATCCTCAACCAGGGCATGTTCAGATGGGGTAGCTACTTCATTTCTTCGCCTCACTTTGCCCCAAGCTTTACCCCTATTGCCTGTTTATTGCTGGGTGGCCAGACATCGGGCATCTAGGGGCGAGGAAACACATTGCTCAAACCCGGAGCCTTCAGTCGCTTTTCATAAGCCATGCATATTATTGTTTTCGTTGCATTGTAGTATCTATTAGAGCAGAAAAGCCTCATATTACCATCGGAGCACATCTTGAAAAGAGGTGACAGTGAAGCAATAGCTTACGCCTTCTTTCATTTGGCTCATTGGAAAAGAGTAGACGGAGCATTAAATCTTCTCCATTGTACTTGGGAAGGAAGTAAGGTTCCGTTATGATTCGTATTATGTTTACTGCAATCTGCGTGTCTGCGGGCATGTTCGCGTGCATGCGTGCGTGCATGCGTGCGTGCATGTTCTTTATGTTTTCTTGACCTGGATCGTAGAACGGATACACTGAAACAGGCTCTGATAGACTCTAGTTGCTTTTATTTGAATATTATAAACTTACTTGAACAGACTGGAGATCAACAAAATGCGCACCATTTTATACTTAGCTTTATTTGTATTCATTTCCATACTTTATCACTAGTTTGTTCAGTGGATACGTCATATATATAATGAATACGTAGAATCGTTATGTTATTATTTATATGATGGCATTGAATACTCAATATGGAAGAATGCATATCTATCATCTAATGTATCCTTGCTATGTCTTGGTGTACACCATTATTTCTCCCCCCAGCGTTTCGACTTTTGCCATACCCATTGGAAAAAGGCCATTTATTTCACCCGTATCCTGCATGCACAGAATCTGCTGATAGAGAACTACTGCCAAGTAACCAATTCTGTTATGTTATTTCCTTTCCTATGGCCTCACGTATTTAAAGGCGGTTTGGCATTGCACGTATATAAATATATATATATATATATATATAAATATATATATATATATATATATATATATATATATATATATATATATATATATATATATATATATATATATATAGCAGAAATGCAGAAAAGGAAAAGACTGATTCTCTGTTACTCTGAGTTTCGTGCGAAGGCACTCGTTATAGTCTGTCTGACGAGTGCCTTCGCACGAAACTCAGAGTAACAGAGAATCGGTCTTTTCCTTTTCTGCATTTCTGCTATCAACGCTCTGTACTTTGTACATAGAGCTCCATATGGTGGTGAAGACAGCACCCTCTATTTGATATATGTATATCTATCATGTGTATATATATATATATATATATATATATATATAAATATATATATATATATATATATATATGTATATATATATATATATATATATATATATATAAATATATATATATATATATATATATGTATATATATATATATATATATACGTGTATGTGTCTATGAAAATATATAGATATAAAAATCTAAATATATGTATTTAAATAAATGTAAATATATGCATATAAATATCAATAAATATTTAGATGTAAAAATGTATTTTTATATAATTATATATATAAGTATATATATAGTTTACATATATATTTATAGTTTACATCTGTGTGTGTGTGTGTGTGTGTGTGTGTGTGTGTGTGTGTGTGTGTGTGTGTGTGTGTGTGTGTGTGTGTGTGTGTGTGTGTGTGTGTGTGTGTGTGTGTGTGTGTGTGTGTGTGTGTGTGTGTGTGTGTGTGTGTGTGTGTGTGTATGCAGTGGTATGTAACGTGTCATACCGTTCTCCTTTTCGCGACGACGTTGCTAACAACTTCTACGACTGCACCTTTAGTTTCTGTGCGCCATTAGCCAAGGTATTTCGGGGTAAACTGCATGAATATGGATTTCATTTCTTCCATCTTCGATCGACCATTATTTCATTTAAATTTCCCTTTTAATTATACCCAAGTTTTTTTGCATAGAAACTGTCGTTATACCAAGCAATATGTCGAGAATGGATACCTTATTAACCGGTTGAGAACTGATTTTCTAAGAAGTTGTCTTTTAGTTGCATTTAAGGCGACCTATTGTTGATAGCTCGCTGATCTCTGATCATTCCGTACTCTGAAAGCTGTGTAGTGGAACCTTCTCTTACAAAATGTACATAGCTCGATTTTCGGAGGTTTGCGGATGTTGTAAGAAGTGTATTCCCGGATCATCGTTTAGTTATTGAGGAATTTCATAAAGGTTGCAAACCTCAAAAAACATATGTGATGTGTGAAAGCAAATTCTATCCACTTATCTCACCTCAGGGAAATTTTTAAATATCTTAGCTTAATACTTCCAGGTATAACCGCAAACCGACATGGGCTTGAATCATTATTTTGATCGCCTACTGACCGGCTGCTTAGCAGGCTTGAGAAATGAAAGCTAGATTTTTAGCTGAGGGCAAAGGTGCAGCTTCACGAACGATGTAAAAACTATGTTGATTATTGCAAAAGACTTTGAGAAGCATTTTGCTGCATCTGGAGAATGCCCCTTTACTTTCACGTTCGAAGATCGATTTGATTCACTGCGGGTAAGGAGCAACACCCACATTAAAGCCCTGTGCTACTAAATTGGACGCGTGCTCTTGCCTTTACTGTTAACCTGACTGCGCCCGTGTTGCTGGGAAGTCGTCCTTGTTGATTTGAATGACTCCATTTAAATTGAGACTCGAACCATTGACCAGCTTGGTCGATTGTCAAACCATGGAGATTTCATATACAGGACCCTAATGATGACAGCATGCTTCACATGCTGATAGGTTATTCCTGTATACAAATTCATATATTATTATTATTATTCTCTTGATTACAACTTGTTAGTTTTTCCCTTTATATTCCCATGCCAAGTCAACATATAGACTCCTTTTGACAAATGTGAGCATTATTATTGGTGTTAATGTTTAAATGATTTGTACTGCGTTTTACTCATGCGTTTGTCTCTTCCACAGCGTTTCACGAAGTCTCAGTCTATCCTCAAAAAGAGCTCCCATTTTTCATCCTGTTCTCAGCCGCGTTGTGTTCATTTTCCGCACTCGTGGCCCTTCTCACTCACCAGTTTCCCGATCCAATGGCTAGAGCTGCTCACGTGGTACGTAGGCATGTGTGTTTTTCACTGCCGTATGCACAGTCCTGTCTCCTTTCCAATTAAGTTATTATTAACATCCCTGTCTATTGCCCTTAGTGTTGTGCTTCAGCGTGCGGATTCAGAACACAGGGGTTGTGAGTTCGAGTCCTGCACGTTTCGCAATAGAAAAACACTATTGGTGAGGGTGGCAAAGGTAAACCACCTCATGAAGTTCATTTCTCTATAAATGACTCAGGCCTGTTTCTTTGGTTTCTGCTACGCTCGTATTCGAGTATGCAAAGCAGTTCGTTCCCCTGTAGCCCCTTCCAGGGACGTCGCAAGAACCTTTTCATTGGGGGTCAAAAGTTGAATTTACCGGAATTTCAGGGTTCAATTCTTTAAAAGTAACCTGATTTAACGATTCAATTACCTATTTTTACCTGACTTTTAACTCGTTCCAAAATTTGGGGCTGTCGTACCCCCACACCACCCCGATCGCCACGTCCCTGGCCCCTCCCTAAGTCTTGATATACAAAGACCAGAAGATTAACCGGTATGTTGTTGATTTCCTGCTGCTTTAACATCGCTCTCATGTCTTTGAGCGGATATCTCTAGGTGCTTGGATGCCTCAGTAATGCTTTCTTCCTTATGCAGATCTAATCAAATCATGCTAATGGATCGTCTACCTATGCCATGTTACCAATTGCCTGCTTTTCATGGATCTATATCCCACCTTGATTGAAGTCATTTCCGAAACCCAATCCTTTAAGAACTTAATTTGGCGGTACCTACTCAACACCCTTTTGGCTAAACGTAGCCTCTTTTTGATAATTTGAATCAGCATTATTCGCTGAATGGCCCTTACCACCAAGAGACCACATTTGAAACAGCTAATTCCGTGCTGAAAGTGTGCCCATTCATTTGACATCGCAGACTTCTGTAATTTTTTGAGTCGGCACTTCAGTTCTTTGTTGATCAGTTCTCTTTGCTCGATTTCCTTTCCGATTCTGTAAACTTTTCCATCATTAAGTTACCTACGTATATTTGTGCGGTCTTGAATTAAATTTCTTTAATAATATGACGTTGTTATATGTTTTTATGGTGCTACTACGGCCTTCTGTTCAGTATTCAACGATATCTAGTGTACATAGTGTGCGAGGGTAAAGTTTTCTTTTTGCCGGACCAAGTTTCGTCTTCGTTGGCATCTAAAAGGAACTTCAATGCTTGTTTTTTGAATAGCTGACCCCTAGGTAAATCATAATTTTCAGAGTTTTACCTCCTTTGTATCACCCGTTCCAATTTGATTCTCATAAGGTGTACAGTCTCTCAGGGGGATGCTAACCTTTTCTGTGACCCTGTTGCAGAAACGAAAAGGGAACTAGCGAAGGAACATTTCATCTCGTGCTTGATCACGCATTGATGTCTTCTGCTTACGTTGAGTATTGTACGGAATCTATTCATTTCTTAATGGATTAAACTTTTCCGTTAAATGTTGCTTTCATTTAAACATCTGATCGACGAATAGCGAAGCCTCGACTTGCAGCCTTCGTCCTCCAAAACGGTTTTTCCATTCATGTGATTCTGTGATACAAGGTCATCTTTGGCTCCCATCCACCCGCTCCCTCCGCTACCCTCCTCTTATCCATCCATGCCAGCTGGATATCTTCTTTTCCGTTTTTTTTTCGACAGGCAACTTTATAGAATTCTGTAATGGGGATAGTAAATGTGAAATCAAGTGTAGCATCACTGCCAGAAGCCTTTTCATAGTAAACCCAGCTATTTATTGAAAACGAATATCAGTTGTTTTGCAAGTAAGCATTTTTAAATGCTTCAATGTCCCACTCTCAGCTATAAGCCATTTTTTTCTGTCTCAAGAATGACTATAGTAATCTTCACTAAGATGCCTGAGGGATTCAATGATTTGTCTTTTTATTAGAATTTCTAACTTCCTTTGATCTTGAAATGCCAGTTGGGATCTAAGATCGGTGCTTAAATAGGAGCAATTCAGTTGTGCTGTGGTGTAGTAGTTAAGCGTGCAGATTCGTGGCGCAGTGGTCGTGAGTTCAAATCCTACACGTTCCATAATTAAGATACCATTGGAGAGCAAGGCAACGGAAACCATCTCGTAAAGTCCGCTTCCCTAGAGAAAACTCAGAGTCTTGTCTTTGGTTTCTGCTACGCTCGAACTCGAGTATGCAACGCTGGACGATTCTGCGGTTATGATTACCGTTGCGTTAGCGTTCTTTAAGCCTGTGAGGGCTCTTGCGATTATTATGAATGTTGAACTTGTTGCAGTAAGAATTTCCTCTAACCTAAAATTATAGCTCCAGTTTCATCTGCTTATTTCCACCCTTTGATTTTTCGCATGAAAATGTCTGCTGCCGATCAATCGTAATTATGTCATTCTCGTTTGACCTACGGAGATATGGATGCAAGACTTTAAGACGTAGCGTTGTAATACTTTGACTGGCATTGACTGTGTTTCTCGTTTTTTGCCATCCTTTCATTGCTCCTTCGTAGATCTTTACCTGGGTATCGTTTCCATTCTCCGTGATGCTGCAGAAAGTAGAAGATATATTTCCAGCCCACATTTGGCATCAGTTGGCAAGGATCTGAAGTTAAAGGGGAAATTAGTAAGAATTCGAAGGAATACATTCCTAGCTACATCAGTACTGCGTCTAGCATCGTAATCATAAAATGCAGCACGAAAAGTGTTTCTAATGAAATGTTTTTAAGCTTAGGTTTTGAATTTCAAACACTCAATCTTCATGGATTTTGCTGAGATTTCAATAGGAGAAATTTATTAACAAAGATGTGTTTAAATCCTGTCGCTTCCTTTGCCCTGACTCTTGTCAGCATTTATCAAGGTTAATTAACAAGACTTGTTTACATCTGTTTTGTATGGTAGAAACATTATTTGCATTCATCATTATCATCATCATTATCATCATCAGTCATCATCGTCATCATCAATCATCATCATCACTCATCATTATAATAATCAATCATCATGGTCAGTCCTCATCATCATTTTCATCACCAACACTCATCATTATCATCATTAATCATCATGATCAGTCATCATTATGTTCATCACCAACGTTCATCATAATCATCATTAATCATCATCATCAATCATCATGATCAGTCGTCATCATCATCATTATCATCATTACTCATCATTATCATGATCACTCATCATTATCATCATCATTCATCATCATCATCATCATCATCATCAGTCATCATCAGCAGGGCAGCATCAATCGTCATCATTATCATCGTCGTTATCATCCATCATTCTCATTTACATTTGCATCGATGGGACTGCCAATGCCTAAAGAATATTGTTACCATCATTAATTAGCAAGCCAGCTTACTGCCGTAACCATCGATGGTAAAACTAAAAGTTGATGGAGAATTTCTCAGATTTATCCCACAAACACAATCACAGACTCTCATGTCAACATGAAAGAATTGATCAATTTTGATCAATGAAGTTTATGCTGTAAATCGGCTCAAACTCATTTCGCATTTTCCGATTCATTCGCTAAAAGATAAAACGCCAGGCAGCCCTCGTTCTCGCATAACGTATTTCCATAACGCTTCCGTCCTAAGCCTCAGATAAGCCCATTAAAGAGATGTGATGCATTAATGAAAAATCAGAGGAAAGGGTCGGTGTGAGTTCTGACCTCTCTACTTTAAAGTGTAAATCAGTTGATCTGCCACGAGATTTGCTCTGTCTTCCTGCCACACTTTGATTATAGTTACTGTGCAATGGATTATTAAAATCGCTGTGTGAAATTCATTTAAGCGGTTTTTGAGGGCCAGTCGATGAAATAGACTTTTGAGAAACTGGCATGACTCAATGTTATGAGTTCATTAGGGATCTAGTATAGGCTTTTTAAAGGTATGCATCTCTTCATTTTGCCTCTTCAGTCATCGGTTGCGTCCCACTTGACATGAGAAGCACCTTTCCTGTTCAGTTTCTTCAGGGCTTCTATCCTGGCGCCACTCGGGCCTTGTACCCTTGTGTTAAGAGCTCCAATTGATAACACAAGGGTTGTTGGTTCTAATTCTTCACGATTGCCAATACAAACACTACCGGCAAATAAAGCAAAGGGAAACCGCCTCATTCTAAGTTATATTCCAAGCCAAAATTGTGCACCTGATTTCTGATAAGCTCACGACCGATTATGCTATTCAGTTTGTTTAGCCGGACACCATTCTAATTCAGTTTTTTAGCCGGACACCTAATTCAGTTTTTTAGCCGGACACCAATCTAATTTCATTGTAAGGAAAGATCAAATTGAACTATTTCATCAAAAATTGTATAAGAAATGCGTGGGAGGCAGCCTAATTTTGAAGATTGCGGTAATTTTGATTACTTGAATGTTAGTGGAAGCGATAATTTTTTCTAACCATTCATAAACTGCATATTTAAAATACAAAAACACACCTCTCTTATAACAGGCAGTGTGTAATTGGCCGTTTCTACTTAACACTAATGACAATTCAAACGGAAAAAGAAACGAAAAGGAAGAAGGAAATACAATGTTAGATTAAACTAAAAAGTAGCTCAAAAGTCCATAAAAGCAGGGTATGTCCAGTCCTTGTTCCGTCGGCAAAATATGTAATATCTGCATCGTATTTAAATGTTCATTATTTTCGAAATAATGCGATTCCTTGACTTGTATGTAGTGTCAAGGTCGTTCAGCATAGCAAGTAAAGAATTACAGGACTTGTCAAATGCTCCAAGAGCACTCATCGAAACATTAACGAGTTGGAATACCCCGTACGTAGCTTGTAACGCTTGTCTCAGGGGCAGATACTTTGCAGATTTACGAGTGCTATTGACCTCGCCTCTAGATTGCTTTCAAAGCCGACTGTCAATTCTAGAATATAGAGGATCTTCGTTTTCTACTTAACAAAATAAGGTCTGGTCTTAAGTTTTAATGATTTTTTTGAAACTTCAATTCATTAAGTATAATTGAAATCTACAATTATACACCTCCCTAGTCACAGGTGGTGTACAACTGGCTATCTGTGTTTGATACAATGATAAAGAAAATTAATAGCGAATTACGGTTTACAGGAATATAAGATAATAGAAAGAAGAAAATGAATGAAACAGTTAAAAATCTAATAATTCCGGATTAGGCCTCAATTTATTCCTCCTACAGAATACGTAGTATGTGCACCTGATAGCAATGCCGACGACTTTCTTTATAATTTGATTTTTGTGGTTTTTGTCTAAATTGAAATCCTTAAACATTGAGAGAAGTGCGTCAGAGGAGGAACCAAAGATTGCTAAAGCACTCATTGAAAGATTTGCAATTGCAAATTTGATGTCGGGGTACGTAGAATTGAGGTAGGTAATGAGGGTTTTGTATTTCGTTGCTTTGCGGTTGCTGTTTATTTGCATGTTGGATTCGAACCCTAGAGTAAGTTCCATAATGTAAACATTTTACAGACGACTTAGATAAGGAACGGGGTATTGTTAAACGTAGAGTAGCCTTATTGCTACGATCTTCTGAGATGAAGCCCTTCGTTCTGCGGATGGATGGAGGGCCCGTTGTAAATCAGCTCCGGCTGAAGGACTACCCTCCTTAATCAAATCAAGTGAGATGAAAGGGCGTGCCTTAGATCTCCTGGCTAATTAATGCCAACCATTTTCATTTAATCTTATCAACAAAAAATACGGAATAACGAAGAGCAGAAATCCATCGACACAAAGCTTAAGTGTACAATAAAACTATTACATAATGTACAGCTGCATATGAAATTGCTCTTGATACGCTGTTCATTTCTGCTCTTTCATGAATGTGGTTAATGTTTGCGTCAACGCCCCTGTTATGAAACATCCATCTCAATGGACAGTACCTTAAACTGAGAGATTAAAAAGACTTTCATGACGATACTATTTTTTTCCTTGGGCATATACGTCGAGGCTCTTGCCAGAAACAGCTTCTGGCTTGCCTTTTTTGCAAACTGCATACAGATGTTGTTTGAAGCTTAGCTTGGTCTCACAAGATACGATCGGAAAATTTCCCTGAAATTTACGATAGTCCACTGGAAAAATATATGAAACAGACTGCTGAGGTTGAAACAATGAACGGTCTGTGTTGCCAGTGCGGTTTAAATATGTATATTGTTTGTGCCAAGAGAGGATTTTACTTAAGGGCCAATGGAGGAAATTGGATGTCACGTCTCAGCATCATTCTATACTTAGATAACTAGGGAGTTTCGTATCTTTACTGTGACCATTTAGCTTACCGTCATGGATAACCCTAAATTTAAAGCGAATTTTCATAAGAGGAAAAAGTTTCCTCGTTGGAGCACTAATAATTTTGATGCGAGTTTCTTTCTTATTTCTGATTAGTGCGTGTGTTAGTGCGCTTTATTCTTAATAAAAACCCGTTTTACATGAATATTCAAGAAGTCTGAAAAATGCCCCTTTAGGCTATTCACATTCCGTTCATCATCCAATGCAATGATCCTATTTTCAGAAGCAGAGAGCTTGGATCGTTTGTGCTGTACCAGAGCTCGCTGCTAACAGGGACACCCGTCTTACTAGATGAAATGTCTCTCAAGATTCTCGCTGAACTGACCAATATCTTTTGCTCCCTTCAGACATTGTCATCGATCAGAAATCGTGAGTACGTCTGTAATTCAAGGAAATGTTAAATTGAGTAAACGGGTATTGCAAGGATAATTGCAGCCGATGAACTGTTAAAAACATGTTAGGGCTTTCTTCACCGTCAATCTATTTGCTGATGGACTACGTCATCCTATTTCGATCTTCCCTATTCATTCATTTTTCAATACCCAGGCCAATTTTTGCAGTTTTCAGCTTTTCGAATTGGCATTCGAATTTTTCATTTTTATTGATGGTTAATGAATTAGTTTACGAATTATTCTAATACCATGTATTTTACGTACCCACCCTTAAGTGTCCTATTTTAGACAAAGCACCCCACAAAGCTCTTATCAACTGCAGTCACTATGGATGAACAGCTGATGCGAACATTTTTCTTCGCAAGAAGACTCCCCATCCCTTGTGATGCCTCCATGTTTTGCCCTCGTTCCACAAAATTAGTCTTCCCTCGCCCTACAACTACAGTTATCTCTTGAGTTAGCCTACGTCTATATTACTTTGTTAACAGTTTGTTTATATAAAAAGAGGCAGATTGGTCGATATACAATGCAATTTACCATCGACTGCTGCACCTCCGACGAGGCCCTCGCTGGCTGCAATCTTCCTAATTGTAATTTGGTCGGGTAATGTGCGAATATTTATCTTAATGAATAGCAAGGGAAGTTGCATTTTCAATCAAGTATATGTAATTTTTTTGTCTTATCATTGTTTTAGCCAGTTCTTTTCTACATCAAAGAAGTTTCAAAAGGTTTCCTTGTTTTTAGGTGCTACCTCACAGTTCCTATGGCCAGTGGCTAGTCCCCGCCGTCAACTTCACTTAGAATAAGGAGAGTCGTCAGCTCTCTGTGATGCGGGGCGTGTTGACATCACGAGGTGAAATCGCCTTGAGAGGAAGGACCAGCACGCCTTGATTACCATAGCTTCTGATTTTCCCGAAACATACCTATAAATGCAAGGAAAAAGCGTATAAATAGAAAAAAGGACTTTTTTCGCCTATTGGCTCGCTGGTAACTACATAGGGACCTTTTTTTCTTGACAATTTTATCATCTCCCGTGGTAATCCTAGCCCCAGATATCTGTATCGCCATCGATTCTCTTTGCTGCAGAAAATTGACACGTCGTGTGTTGAACACAGCCATGCATGTGAAACTGAAATCATCGTTCTGGGACGTAAACAAAGTATGTTTTGCATCGAACGTCTTTTAAGCTGATGTACTTGCGAGCGATTGGCGGTGCTAATTGGATCGATCTTGTTGAAGCGGATCTAAGTCAAGTTCAAGTCAGCTGTGACCCGTGTTATTCGATTCAAAACGAGGTTGCTATGCGAAACGAGGCCATACCTATGAGGAAATAATTCTCTCTTTTTGAGAGATTATGTTGGGCAAGAGCTCTGGTTTCTGTGACGCCATAATTTGATAGATTACACCGTTATCAAGATGGGCGTTGAATTGTGGCAGGTTTTCCTGTTTGAACAGCTTTACGACAAAAGCAAGATTATGAATGCGTTTATTTGCGTTCTTGTGCCGTATAGAAACCATTGACATGTTATTTGTATTATCATCTATCTTGTGGTATAGCTTCAAATTGAGTCTCCTTGAAGTCTTAGGTGCTTTAACCAGCTAGGGATTGTTTCCTCGTACGGCCATAGAGATCTTTCAAAACATCTCAAAACTTCAAGCCCTTGGCATGTTAACGAGGGAAAGCTTATTTGATCTCGAAACAATTTCAGATGACGTTTTGTCAGTACAAATGACCGCAGTTTTTCTAGAATCCTACACAGCTTTAGCTTAGCGTTCCCATCCTTGCATTTAGTTAGGACACGGGCACTGAAGAATGCGAAAAGCAAGATTCAGTTGAAACTAGGAAAATAGTTTTGATGCAGGACGACATGGTAGCGTTCTGCAATTGGTTTTTGCCTTTGGGGAAGGGCTGTTGATAATCATGACTTCAGAAAGGAATATAATACTCGCAGAAACGGAAGGACGGAGTTAATAGCCTCGGATGCTAGATGCGTGCGTTGATTTCCTGGCTATGGAAAGCCATGATTTCGTTGGTACGGAAGCAATGATCTGCACGGATCACCGTTCTGTTCCAGTTCTCGGTAACTAATTGCATGGGAGTTATCTCGATGTTCTAGTATCTCGATGTTCTAGACCGACATTCTACTCATTGTATCTCTGCAATGATAATAGAAACCGTCGCCCAATAAAACAACTTTATCTCTTTGTTATCTGGGGATGACAGACCTCATGGGTTAGCGGTTCGAGCCCCGCCCTTAACTTGCATTGAATCTGCGTCTTGGGTTTCTGAAACAGGACACAATCTGGGATTTCAACTTTACTATTCAACCTCCCATGATTCTGAGCCCGGTACTTCTGAACATAATGTGTGGCTGTGTGTGGCTGTGTGTGGCTATGAATTTATGTATGCATGTATCTATGTATGAACAGTATGTACAGGGCCGTAACCACCGAGACTTCAGCCCCTTGAAAAACTTTTGGAAAAGTTTTTTAAAACCTATTTTTCGACCCGTCGGCCCCAATCATGGTGGGATCTCCTTAGTCACTCAGTCCCCCGCAATCTCAAAAATGTTGTTACAGCCCTGATGTATGTTTGTGGTATGTATGTATGTGTGTATGTACTGTATGTATGTATGGCTATACATGGCCATGTACGTATGCTTGAATGTTTCTATGCATGGATACGTATGGCTATGTACGTATGTTGGTCATTTGCGTATCCAATTATTTTACCTCAGCATCTAGCAACAAAAAAGATCAGTATGAACTGCGGTAAGGAAAGAGCTATTTATATGAAAAGATTCATCCCACATGACAGATCATTGAATTTGTCCAATTCTGACGAAGCAATGCCTTTTAACTCCAATGTGTAATTATTCAGGTATTCAGTCAGGCATGGAAGCTTTTGTTGGAACGCCACGTGATAACTCGACTGTTGCAAACAAGCCAAAAATTGGTTTCAACCCTTGTGGTGAAATCCCGGTAACATAATTGGTAAATGAACAAGGATGGGATACTAGGCTAAGATTCAGATTCGGAGAGCATTTGTTTAGGATCCCTTTAAACGAAAAACCATTCTGATTCTGCTGGTTCCGTTTTATAAAGAAATGAAAAAGAGGCGGTGACGAAAGAGTTCAAATTACATTCTTCATCGTATGTTCCTTAATCTGAAGTACAACTTGTCCCAGTCAAAATCGACCCCTTCAAATTGTTCATGATGGGTGCCAACCAAATCGCCAATTCCATTGATGGCCGCCTTCCTATTCAGTTATGTTTCTCTGAGTCTGCCAGCCCAGCCACTTTTATGGCCTGGTGGGAAGGAGCTTGCAGTGTATGTAGTGGATCTGAGTTCGATACCCTGGTCGATTCAAGGGAGGCACTTTTGAATCGGCATACACTCCCTTTTATTTCTCCGATTTGTTTTTTTCATTTTATGGTCTCGTCAGCTACGTTTTGTGACCACTCAGATTATTGATACAGAAATAGACTTTCGTTTATCTGTCATTACTATTTGGCCACGATGACTTCTTAATTACAAAAGCTCTATGTGTTTACTTTGCTTGTCCATTGTTGAAATACTTCAAAGACTCTCATGTAATGCTGTTGTATGAAGTAGGCTTTATTTCCGTATGGAGAATAGGAGATTGTAGTGTCGAGAGCAGGCCCTGGCCTAAGACCGATTAAGGAGGGGAACTCTAAATTGAGTAAAATTCAAATTGATGGGCAGTTAACTGGACCCGAACGGTACCTTTCTGTAGTGGCTTATATGCTTGAAACCATGCAGCAAGGGTGTCTGAGAGCCGTCAGAGAACCAGGGTACTTGAGCCCTGCCATTTCAATCCTCCACCCCATCTCAATATTCCAATGAATGCACTTGTCGCAATGTTTCTTTTTTCTCTTGCTGCATATAATTACAGGCTAAAAATGCTGCATTCCATGATCTCCAATCAAGTTCACAGTCGTGGCCGAAACTGGCAATACCCTCGAAAGACGAACTATCTATTATGGGACCTTCTATAGATATCAGTGTCTTTTGACTCTCGCACGTCTAATTAAAAGGTGACTTATATACTATTCTTTTCGCTTTTCCTCTTTAAATAAGGGGTATTCATCCATCCGATTCTCGCCGAGAGACGTGTATCTGAAAGCTAATTCTATCAAAGAGTAGCCCCATGGTTACCGGGCCTGAGGCTTTCTTAGTGTAAAATCCCGTTGGGAATTCTGAAAGCAGCCAGTTCTAGGCATTTCCAGACAAATTCATCAAACAATTTGTGAAATGATAGAAGTCAATAAATGTAATGCTCGGTTTCGTAGGCCTGGTTTGGTGCAAGGCAGGTGAATATAAAGGCATGTCCGGGGCAGATTTAACTTTTCCGATAAGGAGCAATATCCTCTTAGGCCGCCATCAAAATTTATATCAGACGATTTTCTTAAGATTTCGTACCGATTTAGTTACACTTGATTGTGTATAAAATGATTAAGTATTAAGAGTTTGCTTTCCATAATCAAATGAAACAGTAGCGTTATTTTCCTTTAGTTTAACTGACAAAAGTAATCACGTATTATTTCTTCTTTGTCGCATTCTTAACGCGCAAGCTCGCATAAATCTTATGATGGTATCAGTAAACGTCTAAATTAAGAAATCCCTGACAATTTTGATTCTTAATTGGATCCTTTTTTCATTCTCATTTCCGTTACTGAGTGCTCTCGTCTCACCCGTGAGCTTCTGCTTTAATCGTAATGAAATCGTGAATAATGTCGAATTCTCGCTCTAATCTATTGAAAGTAAGAAATCCCTGCTGATATTTAATACTGCTTCTTAAGTCTAAACCCATCAATCAGTTGGCCATATATTCCATGAGCATTCCCTGCCTTTTCACTTGGGAATTCTGTCCATTGTTTGTACTTTGAGTTTCATTGTCAATAATTAAGGTAGTCCTTCACACTTCAAATTTCTGATCAACTATTTCACTCTTTCTTCAATAAAATAATAAATATAAGTGCTATTGTTTCCAAATCTTGCCAAGGTACACATCCAAGTGTCTGGCAAATTTTGTCATTATTTCTACATTTTAAATGCATAATTATGCTAATTTATGCATTAATCAATTGCGCGCCCTATTTTTACTGGGACAAGGATAACTCGGAAACCAAACAAGCTATTGACTTCAAATTTTCATCATATTTTCCTCTCATAAAATAGCTGAATTTTGAAAAATTTTTCCTAGCTCCCCAAAATTGAAAAAAAAGAGTTTCCATGGTAACATCCGCAATATTATATATTTTTGAAAATTGTCTGTACAAAACATTCAGCTATGCATAATCAAAACATGGTGGAAGTTTCAGGTTAATAAAACAGAGATTTCCTTCAAAATGCTCGGTCCCAAATTGATCGGTCTTAAAAATAAGGTTTTTGAGAAAATTGCGATTTAAACACAAGACAGTCTTCATCTGAAGGGTTTTCTCTTCCATCTATCCGTACAAACAAACAAAAAAGCTTTCTTACTTTTGAAGGAATTAAACTCTGGAATTCCCTCCCCACAGAATTAAAAAAGCTGCACGACAAGCACCATTTTGTTAAGCAGACGAAAGACTTTTTACTGAACAACTTCTGAAACTGATTAATTAATCACTATTTTGTTAAAGCATTTCACTTTTTTCGTTTCTATTGATTCATTTCTTCTCTATTTGATTCTTGATCTCATTCTTATTTTCCTTTCTTAATCATTTCATACTGTTGTTGTTGTTGTTTCCCAAACTTAAAATTGTAATTGATGCACGTCAATTTGGACATATGGCTCGATAGCTTACCCTAAGTTCTTTCCATGTGTCCATCAGCCTAATTTGAAATTTTTATTTTTGATATTTGTATATTGTAATTAATCAACTTTATGCAGAGAAAATATTTTGAGTTTGAGTTTGAGTTTAAAACATAGGCCAAATCTTGAGTGTTTGCCAGTAAAAATCCTCCTTTTCTAGTGATTTCTCCTGGCTTTTGCTCTAATCTTGGTAGCCGGCATATTTTCAAGTAAATTTATAATTCATCAACAACAATCCCAGAAAATATGTGGTCGAAAACATTTTCGACGTGTACACTCAGTACTCAAAACGCTCACAATTTCTATCTGTTCAGAAAATGACCTCTTTTTCAGTCAAATAATAGACTGCAGGCTGTCCAGAATATTAAATTAATTCACAGCCTGTCCACTCTATTTTTTGGAAACTTTGGGGGCACAGTTTTTCTACAAATTTGACCCAAACCTCCCTAGCAACCACAAAACTTTGGTTACTAAGGACAATTATTTCAACATCTGCCAAAATTGTTGGATTTGTGACAAAAATTGGTAACGGAACACTTCTTTTTAAATTTGTGGGAGAATCTATGATACTTTTCCTATATATTTTCATGAAAATATCAAAATCCAAAATTTTTTTTAAGAATGGTTTTGAAAGTGTGAAGGACTACCTTAAGACCAGAGACGCTAACAAAAAATGATATTTGTGGTCATACATCTTATTACGGCATCTTATTACTCACCAACTATAGAGGTGCCGTTGGACTAAATGCAAACAAATTTCTTCGTTCCGCCATGACGTCACATTCACGGAGACATGGGTCGAGTTGGCTGCTACCATTTTGCTGGAGGACAACTCTGGAGTCACTAATTCGTGTTTCAAGCCTGCCAACCGAGCTGGAAAGTCACAAAATGGTTAACTTTTGTGCAGTTTATGGTTATTCCTCCCGCTCTGATAGAGAGAAATCTAAGTCTTTTTATCGCATCCCAAAAATTGTAAGCCTGCGAGCCTAAGATGTATTGAATTTGACAACAGAAAGAAGGAATAAGTCATCAGCAGAAAAGACTTGAAAGAGGATGGATTGCATTAAGGAGTTTGTTCCCATCATCTCATAACAGGTAAGCTTCCTCAAGTTTTTTGATAATACTATTGGTAACTCTTGGTGCTTGTATAGGCCACCATGGCCCCTCCTCGACGTAACTCTAAAAAAAACTCTAGCAGGCTACTTTTATAGGCCTATTAAACCTTAAGTATGTAGTGTACACTTGTTATAGGTGAATCTCAATTCAACTATTTTTGTTCTTTCCAGGTAAACCATCATCCCTATTCCAGTCAACAGACCTAGATTGGATACCTACACTTAACATGGGTCATAGCAAGACTACATCAAATCCTGTTGAGGCAAAAAATTGCCACAATCGCCTTAAAAATGGAAGTAAAAAGAGGGTTTCGGATCGTTCAGCAGAGAACTTGACTTCCTTGAAAAACAAAAGTTGATGGATGTAGTCCACACAGAGGAAACATTGCCTTTTGATTCAAATACCATTGGCACAATCCAGGATGCACCTTTAAAATAAGATGATATCAACAGTACATCTAGAGATACAAAAAGAGATGAAGCTGCAAATAAACCAGTTTTTTCACCTTTTGTTGGAAACAGTGTTTCAGAGGTGTGGGCAATATAATTAGATAGATTTTCCAACAAGCTCTTGATCTGTTGGAGGAGTGTACTTCTCAAAACAAGAACTCTTTAGGCTGTTACGGCGTATTTCATCTTCTATATTGTTTTCAATCTCACAATGCAGTTTCTTTTGCAGAGTTTTTGGAGCTGTAAAGTTAATATCTACAACTTATTTGTATTTTTAAATTTTAAATTTTAAGGGCGAAAAAACTAGTTTGCATCCAAAGTAATATTGGTTTTCTACGAGATTGTAAACGAAGACAGTTAATTCGACATGGCCTACGAACGTCCAATATCCTGAAGAACACGACCAATTCTCCGTTGGCAAAGGCCCTCACTGTAAAACACAGTCGCCAATGGCTTCAATCAGCGCTGGAAACACAATACCATTATCTATCACTTACCCAAAGATGTGTTTTCCTCTGGTCCAATTAGAATATGAGCCTATCTCTGCATACCGAATTCATCTTAAGGAGATGGAGACCCGAAAACTACATAACCTGTGTCGCCAATACACATCGAAAGAAAGCTGCTCTAAAGTAGAACCACCTCAAGAATTTATCAATAAATCTTCAACAGACCTAGATCCCAGACTGGTGACTGTCCTAAATAAGGGACCATCATATGTCAATGCTGATCAAAAACAAATTACCAATACAAGCCTTCTATCAAAAGCCAGCCTACAAGCAGCAGTTGATAAATTGGAAGAACAAAAGATCGCTAAAATTGTCTTGAATGAGCTCAGTGGAGGCATTTCCTGCATCATCGAAAAATGTCAAACAACCAGCACCACTTTCCTCAAATCTAAGAGACAAGCATACCAGAAACCGCCAGACTCAGTGGTTATTACACCTACAGATAAGAGCAAACGCCTTATAGCTATAGACAAGACCCATTATGAAGATATCCTTCAAAAGAGCACGATTGCAACTAACAACTACCAGCAAAGAAATACAAAACTAAACCAACCAAGAACAGAACAGATGTATATGTATTTATTTTATATATTTATATGGAAATGTACCGTGGTTGACTAAGCAGGGTACATCAACAGTTTGTAATTGCCTTCTGCCGGTTTCTGTCAGGTTGACTCCTTAGCCTTTACTTGAAGAAGCTGACCACAAGGCAGCGGTGATCTGTGATCAGACGCCAAGGGCAAACTTCCTAGGACCTTTGCAGAATAGTATGAAAGTTTGCGATGTTAATGTTCTAAGAAGAGCTTGAATGTGAATTGTGCTGGGCCATGGCCTCCCAAGTGGGAAACATAAGAAACATATTTATTTATATATATATATATACGTATCTATGTATGTATTTATGTATGTATGTATGTATGTATGTATGTATGTATGTATGTATGTATGTATGTATGTATGTATGTATGTATTTATGTATGTATGTATGTATGTATGTATTTATGTATGTATGTATGTATGTATGTATGTATGTATGTATGTATGTATGTATGTATGTATGTATGTATGTATGTATGTATCTATGTATCTATGTATGTATGTATTTATGTATGTATGTATGTATGTATGTATGTATGTATGTATGTATGTATGTATGTATGTATGTATGTATGTATGTATATATAATGCCTATGTCCAAGAACTGAGGATTCCAAACAAGTAATAAACAAGATCACAATTATTAACTTTCCAAACCAATCATGATGTTTGATGTACAAAACAATTATTACAAATAATGCGATTTTTTCACGAGAAAATCATGAAACAAACGGAGAAGTTAATTCCCAAGCTTCCTTGGCTTTGAGCTAAGAAACTCATCAACTGTTATGTCTTCCATGAGGACCTTGCTTTCGTATGACAGATGCGCAAAGTCACATTCGAGATTTACAGGCACAGGCTAGCCAAAGTGCTCAAGCTTAGCAGTTAATAGCAAAAATAATTCAAGTGTTGAAATTTTTAGTTAGGTGAGAGCTATTATTGCCTCAGCAAAAAATTTCTTTGGATTGAAAAACGATTGACAATGTCTGGATACGTAACTGATAGAAACAGCAGCGCATCGTTAGACACATCTACCCTCTCCAAAGAATAAGGGTCAGTATTTTGAATAACATATATTTTTTGAAGATTTCTTTTTGCATGTTCTTTATCAAGTTCTTTAAAATAACTTATTCGTTGTTCTTCCATCGCTGCTATTGTTTTGAGTTGTTGCTGTTCGTGCGTCCTTGTCCTCCAAGATGGCGGCTAAATGATTTAGTGACGCAGGTCGGAAGGACGGATTCCATTGACATTGGCTCAAAAGGGACAGCAGTTCCCATCATTTGAATGAGAAACAAAAACCTTTTAAGTTGCTACTATCTGTTCATTTATCCCTTTCGCTCGAGCAAGATGCAAAGAACGACTTTGAATATCTTTGAAGTTACACGCTTACTGGATTTGATAAAAAAGCTCTGTTGATCAACATAAAATAGGTTATAAAAATTGAAATTAAGGTGAAACGCAGCTGTCTTCGCTGTGGCAACCGCTCCTATGCTGTGCAAGGCCAAGACCACTGCGACTGTTGCAAACGCCCCAGTGAGGTTTTGAGAAAGTAGAATCCAGGATACTTAATGCTAAATTATTCCTGATTAGTCTAATAGCATTAAGAACCTCTGGCAAGGTAACAATGGTGAATTGGGTGAAGTCATGTGAATTTTCCTTCCTTGAAAACAGAAATACAGGAAAGGAATTATATCGCATCGCAGCTATTAACGAGGGCTGCAAGTCGAAATATAGTAAAAAATATAAGCTATTATTGATTGAATCTTTTGATAAAATTGTTACAGTGGTCAACAAAGCAGATTCTAACACTGATGGGGTGAATCCAAGAAGGCTTTGACTATAGCGAGCCAGTTGCAGGCATCTTAATCGCGTAGAAGCGTTAAATCCTAACTGATT
This sequence comes from Pseudorhiza aurosa, assembly GCA_964026355.1. NCBI lineage: Eukaryota > Metazoa > Cnidaria > Scyphozoa > Rhizostomeae > Lychnorhizidae > Pseudorhiza > Pseudorhiza aurosa. The sequence goes on along the minus strand of OZ032114.1, from coordinate 1,065,188 downwards.
CTCTCTCTCAGAGTTCTAAGCTGAAGCAAGCCAATCACTGACTTGCTTGCAAGGAACAAGTCAATTTACATCTCTCCTATTTATTTACTTTGTTCGGTTGAGATAAAATGGCGACGCAAGGCTCAAGGGCCTAGCTTTGCTCAGTACGCACAATAGAATTGATGTTAACCTAGTCCAACTCGGCATTGAAAATTTCGAGCTCAGACGAGTCGAGGAGGCGGAGAACAGACGACGCCGAAGAAAAGAACGATTTGCAAAGCCGCCGCCGCCCCTGCCATGTGACAACTGTCCATCACTGTTTTACGCCAAACTCGGGCTGTCGAGCCACACTCTACATTGATATTGGATTGGGGAAATAATGGAAAGAAGACTGACAAATCTGTGCTCGGATACTCGAGTAGATGCCTATCTATTGATTCAGTATCATGTACCATTTTGCTATTCTTCATCCGCAAAGGACGAAGCTTGTTTACTTTCGGATTCTGATCTATCTGGACGGATCTTGCCTGGCTATTGAATTGGATTGACTTTTCCAAAACAGGCTGTCACCCGCAACGTATTTGGTACAGAATACAGTAGGCAAGTACCCATTTACTGCCGGTGGACAAGTAGAAAACATCCAGAAGAAAATGCCTGTGCTTTGAACCCCGGGACTTAAGAACAGAAGATCTATGCACTAAACACCATCCGATGATGGTAATGGACCGCGAACTTTGCATCCATCAGCTGCTAATGTTGCAATGTCAATTTTCACAATTCGCACCGATTAAATCTTTCAAATGCCTGCACAGAGTATGGTATCTCATTGTAATCCTGACACGGCGGTTAATACAAATATTGATTCAGGGAGCAAAGATCATTTTTCGTCAATACTACCTACATATTTGCTTTTCTTTGTCAAGATGGGCTCTAGGTTGATACTGTCTCTGATTCTAATATGGTTTTTGATATCGTATTTTACGGTAGGATCGCGGAAAGATCACTGGAGTTATGGTTATCAGTTCTCCGCCTTCGTTTCCAGAATTTCTAAATGAGTTAGTGATGGAAGTTTCAGGCAGTTGCCCCCAAGTCTAACTGCTAGCAACAGCAAGACTGCTTAGGCTTGTTCATTACGAAGACAATGCGTCAATCCCAAGATCACAAGCACCTGTTGGAGTGCGACGGCGAAGGTGGCGACGACCCCAAGGAAGTCGAGGAAGTTGACCAAGTGGCGATCGAAATACTCCGCTGAACCGTGCGAATGCGTTGCATGACACGGTAAAAAGAAGTTAATTACGAAAGAGAAATAGAGCACTCAACTTAAATGCTCTCACCTGTGGATCAAGGCAACTTTCAAAAGCAAGACCAATCAGAATTTATCTTTGCATAGAACGTTTCTGGGAAAACGATTATGCAGTACGCACTGTATTTGGAACGTGATCAAACCTTCACTTCCGTTTGCTGAGACATTACACGGTGCTGGATATTTTCGAGAGCGCAATTATTTTTTATCCCTTTTAGAATAAATCCGCATCCACGCCACGAGCGTTTTCAAAAATATGCCGGTCCACACGGAAACGCAAAACCAAACGAAGACACTTAGAATTCGGCTATGAGCATGCGCAGATTATTTGGTACACATTTTTCATTTGCTTTGCTTGCTACTTTGGCACAGGGATGATAATTTTCCACATGTCAAAAATTGCAAAAAATGGCATAGCAAAGAAAACTTAAGAAAATAAAACCATCGAGTCATTTGTTGGACAGACGACGAGGTGGAGCCATTTCTGAAAGCCGCTATTGAATACAAAGTTCAGAAGTCCATGGAGAATGTTGACTGGGAGTCATGCCAGAGTAGATACTTTATATTTGACATCCGCGTTTTCAAAAGGTTCCGTTTTCGCCGTCCACACGCGAACAAGAAAACGGCGTTTTCAAACATTGTTGCTTTTGGTCATCATAAATGCCAGTGACGTGTGGACGGAAGGCGAAAACGGGTAGAAGCGCTTTCAAAAATACCCAGCATCGTGGAGACGAGGCCTTACTGGCACTTTTGACGTAAGGCCTAACGTGTTCTTATTTCTTTAGTGATTTAATTTTTTCTTTTTAGTGAGTTATGTTGGGGAAAGGTCATGGTGGCCTATACAAAGCCCCAACAAAGGAAGAAAGAAGAAAGCGAAATGCTAAGAGGAGAGAGAGATCAGACCAAGTTCAATATCTTAGATTTGAAAGATGGCAAGTTTTAAGATTCAGGAAAGCAAGAAGAAGGCAAGAAGTTCCATAAATTGCATGTTCTAGGGGTGAATGATGATTTCTGGGATAAAGTACGTGGATTAGGGAGTCAAATTTGGAAAGGGTGTGAAGGAGTTGAGCTTCTGGTGGTTCTGACACGCCTCAGAGGAACTGGAATAATATCCCTGATCTCCTGAGAACAATGTCCGTTAAAGTATCTGTCATAGATGGAAAGATCTCCAACTAAACGACGATGGGAAAGAGGTTGGAGCGATTTGGTGAGGTTAGGATTATTGATGAGACGAATGGCTTTGGATTGGACTTTGTCGAGAAGACAGAGAGTAGATTTTGGAGCACCACCCCAGACGTGGGAGCAGTACTCTAAAGAAGGACGGATTTGGGACTTGTATATAGATAGAAGGTGAGAAGATGAGAAAAACCCACGAGCTCTGGCGAGGAAACCGAGCTTTTGAGATGCATGTTTAGCAAGGGAATGGATGTGAGTTTTCAAAGTGAGATTAGATGAAAGAGAAAGACCAAGTTGTGTGAAAGAAGCTGAAGTGTCCAGTTCATCACCATTCATGAGGACAGCTGGAAAGTTTTGATTACGTTTGCGTGAAATGACAGCCTGTTTCGTCTTGCTTTGGTTGAACGAAACTAGGTTGTCTTTACCCCACTTCTCAATAACTGTCAGATCATTGGAGAGAAGCGAGGCTGAAATGTTTCTGTGGAGTTGGATATCGGTGGAAGCATGGTCATTTGGATTGAATGAAAATGAAGAACTTAGGAAGGTATCATCAGCAAAGGAGTGAATGCTAGAAGACGTAGAGGTCAGTAGGTCGTTTATGAAGAGAATGAAGAGTACAGGGGAGATGACAGAGTCCTGGGGTACACCAGCATCGATAGAGTGCAGATTGGAGAGGAAGCCGTCCACTCTGACGGCAATTGACCTATCAGAGAGGAAACTACCAATCCAATTAATGAGAGTGTGATGGAGACCAAACATCGGCAGTTTAGCGAGAAGACTTTTGTACCAGATGCGATCAAAGGCCTTGGAGATATTTGCACGGAGATACAGTACTCCAAAGAAGGACGGATTTGGGACTTGTATATAGTTAAAAGGTGAGGATATGAGAAAAACCTGCTGGCTCTGGCGATATGCACATGAAGTGAAAGGATTCGATAAAATTAATAGATGAATTGATCTCTCATTGTCCAATTTCATTACTGGTGCAGCTGTTTGTCTCCCACTTCGTTCTGCTTCTGGCATCCTCTTGTATCGGCCTATTTTTCCAGGTCTTCTTTCACGCAAGATATAGAATACTCTGTTTGCATCCCCCATTCAAGTCCAGTTTACACGATGGAAGAGGTTTTGAGTTGTGAGCCAAAATATTTAATCAGCTCAATGCTGATTCATGACTCAGTTTTACACTTTAAGTTCTATTTGAGCACTTAAGAGAATTATGGCACGAAAATGAAAAGTCTTTGTAAGGACAAGGAAGTAGAATTGAATAAAAATTTATGATAAAATAAAAATCTTTGGTTCAAAGTCTGGTGGTGCTGTGAGACGAGCAATGGGCCTACCTCTAACTGCCTGAAAAAGTAACTAGAACATCCAAAAAGTTTCTGAAGTTCTTTAATTAAGAATGGAAAAAAGGAATTCTCGAAAAAATCTTTGAAGCGAAGCCTCAAAAATTGAAGTTCTTATTCCACGTTTTTCTCATACAATATTTTCACCTTTTATCCCTCTTAATGCACATCCGACAACACAGACTCTTTCTCCACTTTTCAGTTCTATCATTGTAGAAACTTTTTCCTTGATCCAAGAGATAACACAGAGAACATCATTAAAACACATCCATGGCGCAATGCTTGTGAAACGCGTCCCTTGTCCCTGCATGCTAGACACTTTCACTGGGTTTAATGAGCAGAGAAATCAATTCAATGTAAAATATACTAGATAAAACATTTAAACACACACACACACGCGCGCGCCAACACATACAGACACTTATAACCCAAGTGAATCCCTTTCCGTGGCTACAGGGAATCTCCATTACTCAAAATAAGCCAAATTTGGAAGGAATTTTGGGATTAAACAATACATTCTATGAATTTCCAAAAGTATGGAATTAGATCCAACGGAAAATACTGCATGCTAAAACGTAAATATTTTAAAGTGAAAATTAGAATATGTATGCTTTGTCCAGCCCATGCCAAATCAGGTTTAGGAGAGAATCTAACGCATATTTGTAGTTTGAGCTATCTCCATTGTTGTTAAATGGTCTGTTTACCCCTCTTGCCATTCCCCTTACCAGTTAAACTAGTTGGTGCTTCTGCTTAAACCCAACAAACTAACTATAGACACAGTTCATATTGTAATCACATGTCGTGTAGCTTGGATACCTCACATTGTACTCCTACGTAGCGGACCGACCATCGCAATCCTCAAGGCAAAACAACCGGATCAGGACGGTTAAAGCGATTCAAAGGGATTCTATACGAAGTGAAACACGACCTGAGCCCATTGGACGGTGACTAATGCAAACCGGATGTAGAGTAAATGTCAATCATTTGGTCTTCAGTGTAGGATGTCGTCTGCAATTCGTGTTGAAGTATACGTGAATGTAGGCAAACTTGTCGGTCAGGATAGTGAGGAGAAAATGAAAGCAAACAAGGCAAGACAATGAAATTACGTTGAATTGTAAAGGAAATAATCATCTCCGCGAATTTTCGATGATCTTGGTCTCTGGACGGAGAATTAAACACGCTTTGAAGCTTGTCAGTCCATCGCCTGGTGATTTTATTGAAAGGCTGTAATATTAATTATTATTGGATTGTGAAATTAATTCGCTCTGCGCTACCTGTGAGAAATGTCTCCTTAGTATCACTTGGAAGGATTTTGATTAAAGATGCGAGCTGGATGTCGATTTCCTTGCAGTGTGCTGGGGCTGAGTTTAGTTGTAATTTTGTCTATCCGCACAGCTAACGGAGATGGTAAGTAGAGATTTCATAGCTTTTAAGTATCTATTTGATTCACCACTTATGTGTTTATCGATTAGAGATTCAATTTTCAAGTACTGATGCTTCAGTTTTTCCCAAGGCTAATTCTCGGCTACTTACGACGTTCCTGAGTTAGTGACGTTACCTAGGAGTAGAATTTTGGCAATTCCTTAAGAATGATACATCTTTGATTTAATGGCTGACTTCGAGAGATGTTACCCCCATATCGGCAATCATGGCCATCAATGTGAATTCTTCTTTCTCTCAGTATGAATCATTGCAGGTTTGCCCTATTGTAGTATTCTATCAGTAGAATTTCCTGCCTTAGATTGGCACCCCGCCCCCGCTAGCCTGCTTAGCTGGCCTGCTCGCATATCTCGATACAGTTGGATGAAGAAACGAGCTTCTTGAACAGAAAGAACCCAACCAGCAATGACGTCAAGCAGTTGAAACTCTCTGTCTATTTTTTGAACAATAAAGATGTGGCTTTTCGGATTCGTTGTGTATTTAATTTCTTTCTTTTACGTCAGTGGCATGTCTCGGTGACCTTCTACCACTACCGCTGTCCTTCGTCCCACAAGACCTCTGAATTACGGAGTCGTTTTTGTCCGTCAGAATTTGGCTTATTTCGAAAATCCATTTGCCGTTTAATTACCTTTTCACCCCGAAGGAGGATACTATTCCATAATCCCGAAAGGAAGCTTTAGCATCATAAGGAATTCCCACTGAATTCCGAAGGCCGTACTTTCACAAAATACCACGCGATAACTTGCAAATCCCTGCGCACGGGAACCACCTCTGTCTTTTGCGTGTCAACATATTTATAACAGAAAAGCCATGGTCCATTCATCGATCGTATAACAGCATTGAAGGTTAAGGATAGATCAACGCTTCTCAAACAAAAATGGGAAGGCAACTATTGTGAGGAACTGGGAGAATATTACCACACGGAAATTGAACATTGTTTCGTTCGGCTATGTAAACGATATGTCATCGTTTGATAAAGCGAGAAGGATAGCACACCTTGTGTGTTATCTTCATCACTTCTGGAGTTCTGATAACACCCCTTGTGCCTTAATTTACTATCCTAGGGCCACCCCCCCCCAATGGTGCAACTGAAAGTTCTATTGAATTTTTACCTTGTTGTACGACTTCCCCGCCTCAACTTATCGTACCCGAATTTCAACACGAACATTTTAGGACCAGGTAGAGTCAGTTGCTTGATCTTTTTGAGACAAGGTTGCCTGCAGTTATGCACTTCAATTTCATTTTTTTCTATGGGACACTGACTCAATATCTATTTAGCTTAACGAAGATGATTGATTCATGGCAATTACAATTGTGCATCAGCTCTCCAGCTAAGCCACAGTACTTTTGTATTATTGATTTCCCCATGACAGCTAGCTGTTCGTTGTTTATTAGGTAAACACGCAAAATACGTTGATGCCAGCAGGCCTCATCATACAGTCTAAAAGTAATTCCGTGTTCGATTCATGGTGGTAACTGCGCGATGTCAAGGAACTTAGTCGTACAAAAAGCCTCTTTTCCAAACGACCGCGAAATGTGAGCCAAGGTGGAAGAAGGTATCGAGAACGAAGCCAGTTCAAGTCACACCCTTGACGTCAAAGGCGTTAGGGGCACTCCCATGACTCTTTGCCGTGCCCATCATTGTTTTTCATTCTGAAAGTATTTCTTTTCTGGCAATGGATGGCCGTTGGCTCAATGGGCATGCATCCGCTCTTTCCTAGATTTTTTTAGTTCTGCAGGGCATTCACACACCCTCCTCACACAAGAATTTAAAGTATACTTAAGTGGTGGAGCCGGTGTGGTTGTCTATGGCCCAACCATGGGACACTGAATACCATTCGAAGAATAACAAGCGCAAGGCTTGACCCCTATCACCTTTAACGAGAATAACATGATATCCATGAACAGTGTTTGTTGGACTGACCATCTATTTGCAGCAAATGATTCACGCGTTCAAGCTAAATTCAAGTTGCTAACGATGTTTCTTATGCCAAACGTAGATCTCAGATACTATCTAGTTTATGTGAGGAGAGATACATTTAAAGCGAGGCTATTCTAAAAGAGAAGAACTTGATTGAAGCATTGGCAGCAGAAGTTGATGTTCGTCGAATAGTACTGATAGCATTCACTGGTAGCAAAAACTGGATTTGGAAAGCGCAACTTTGGTTGACTAATCACGCGCGCCTTACGTCATGTTACGGCCGATCCTTTAATTTCATTGTTACAATGCGTGAGATTTGCAAAGTGTACTTGCAGACTGCCACCAGTCTTTGTAAGCAATCGGTTCTACCTGCAATTACGGTGAAGTTTGAATAGAGCTATTATCCCATCTAATGTTGTTGCCATGCGTGAAAACCCACGCAGGTGGAGCTGGATTTAGAGGTCAAGCAATGCCCAACTCTCGCTTGCCATCACGAATCACAAATCACGAGTCATCCATCACAAATCATCCATCACAAGTCATCCATCACGAATCATTTTGCTTTTTTTCGTAATTAATTTATTCAATGCCCCCAAGTCGGCCTCGCACTGTTCCTTCATTTGATCGTATATATTTTTTAGTATCTGCGGCAATAAATCCGAAGAATGTCAAACCTTAAAAGAGAAGAGAACTTTCCAGTTAAGCGGTTCCTATGATTAATCATCCATTTTGACACCGAAATGGCTAAGGTACAAGCTAAATGATTTTCAAGGTTAAGGCTCTAAGATTGAGGCTAAGGGTTATAGATTAAAGGTTAAACCTGTAAGGTTAGCCTAAGAGGTTAAGATTCACTGGTTTCTTGTCAATGGTTTTCTGTAGAGCAGAATCTACAATTTCGACACATTTTTCGATAGGAGAACTGGAAAAACCTTTAAGAACTACTTTACCCTATTTGACACTAGATGAAAAGAGGGCGTAAGTGATTTATGAATTATTAATCCCAGTGAAGGACTGATTATTTAATGAAGGAGAAAACGAATTAATATCTAGGTTTTTCGATGATTGAAGTACATTTTTCTCCTCAACTCCTAGGTCCTGTTCGGTGGAAAAGCAACGACGCTGTCTATAATTTCAAGCAGGTGTTTTTTGGCACCTCCGCAGAGCTTGACTGTGAACTGACATCCCCTGATGTCAATGTCACATTTGGAATACACCAACACGATGGGAGTTATGCAGATATTGCTATAGACGGCAAAAAGTATGAAAGTAGGGGCCGGCAAGTTCTCAAAATAAACCACCTAACCATAGACGATGCCATGGAGTATGCCTGCCAAGCAGATGGCGTTGAAAATAAACTGGTCCTATTTATGGTCAAAGAGAGTAAGTATCTCCTCAAGATCTTTCACCTGTTCTCTCCTTTTTCATATTACTGGCCAGCAGCGTTGTTGGACTGATCAAATGACGAATTCGAAGTTTGTTTGGGGTGAAGTGCGCCTGCTTCCCAAAATGGATTGATCCCACCATATCCATGACAAAATCAAGACCAACCTGATCGGCGGGTGCAATATTACGACTGAAAAAATATGAACAAATTTTCAACATGAGAACAGAATCTTTGAGTCATCAATCAAGCGATTTGGAATTTTTGAGTTCATCTGGGCGCTCAGATTGTTGCTCTTAGCTGCCTTACAGCCAATACTGGTTATGTTAAATTGAGCGTTGCTCTCAAAAGGAGCGTCTAGGAGAATGGCAATGTTATGAGATAGGTTAGCCAATTATTCCTTAGTCACACTTTGTCATCAGCTTTTCGTGAAATATCAGTTTCCGATAGTTGAACGGACAGAACACACCCAGAAATGGCGGAACCCGAAATTTGATAATTGGATGTGTTATCATTACCCGGTAATGTAGAATAGACACAAGTCACAGCCTCCAATTAAGCTGCTACGTTGTGTTAAAGGATTTCTTGTAATTGCCGGTTTGTCATGTTTTCGTAGGACCAAAGCCAAGTGATTTTAGTATTTCCATTCACGAAGAACATGAAGGTAAATACCCATGCAGGGGAAGAAGAGCCGATCGACGAAAGATCTATTGCAATGCGGTCGGCTCAGGAGCTGTAAGATTGTATCGAGTGGAGGGCGCAAACAAGGAAATAATTTCCAATGTTAGTACAGAGACAGGCGAAAGAGGAGGTCATTACCTGAAGAAGATCATCTACAACATTGCGAATGCATCAAAAGAAGATGAAGGGTATTATGAATGCCACTTTGATACCTTGCTTGGTAAAAGAATTTCCAATAAGCTCCATCTAGTCGTCAATGGTATGTGAATGACGTTTTCTATATCACAGTAAAGTCAGTCTGATTCCTATGTAGCAATTATCAGACGCAAGCAGGAAAGGGACTGAAGACATCGTTGTAAATCCAGAATAGATAAAAGACAGAAATACACTCCGTAACTTGTACGGATAGATCAATAGTAACGCACTGGATGATTGATTATTTGGTCAGTGGCTCAAACCCCCATTTGGAGCCTGACTTTCACTTCAGACTGTGAAAAGAAGCTGGCTCTCTGATATTCCAGCCATAGTAATCAAGGTTTTACTGCAAGGGAAAGGACATGGACACTGCTGCGTAAGCAAAGCTTCTCAGTGTCCGAAAATGTACCTTAGGATGCCAGGCGGAAAGCATAGCAAGAATCAGAGCTTCATACTCGTCCCGACCCTTTTGCAAAGCATGCAAAATGAATACCGCTTTCAACTCAAAAAGTTGATGATATGCATTGCTGCCTCTCTTTAAAACTTGCGTAAATTTTGCTTCTTATTCGCGTTTGTCCCGAATTGTTGACAACAATTCGCACCGTTATACTTTCTTCATGTCTTAATTTTTCCAGATCACCCACCTCTTATAAGCAGTTTCAACTCAAAGGTGGTCAAAGAAGGGGGAAAAGTGACATTGAAATGCAAAACAGACAAAGAAGGCCCCCCAGACACCATAAGGTTCTATATCAATGGAATACCGGTCGTACATCCTCAGTTCAAATCCCGATACGTAACAAGGTGTCAGAGACTGAAGATTGCTGAGGCACTGTTCCCTCAAGACAACGTCACTTTTACATGTGAAATAGAGAACCAATATGGCTATGATATCAGGAATACAACAGTGTCCATTCTTGGTAAGTAGATAGTATCAGTGAAGTGCAAACCATTCTATACAAGAAAAGTATGATTTAAGATTGAAACACCCGCAAATACAGCAGTAACTAGTCTCACAGTTATTTGTTTCACGTGACACAGTCACCGGTTCTAAGATTGGCAGAGAGTCGTACGCTGTAGGAAGCAATTGGTTGCTATTTTCGATGGTATCTCAGCATTCTCGCGGAACAGCCAGGAGGCTCACGGTAAACCCTCAAACGCTTTAGAATGGAAAGCGTTGGTACTCGGGCCTTTAAGGTGGTGGTTTCTTCTATTCGTAATATCAATATCACTTTATTTTTGGTGATGACTGGCACACTGCGCGCGCATAGGAATTGCGGTATTGCTGTCTACCAGGGAATTCACAACGGCCCTCGCGCGAAACGCATATGACATCATACCGCTGACAGATAGGCAATGGGGCATGAATTCCATTCTTAGATCAGCTAAATGAAAATATACTAGCTGTGAAAATAGCAAGACCAAAGACACAAAGGCGTGTGAGCTCGTATGTACCACGAGCAACGAGGCTTCTCGTGACATAACATCTTACTGGGTTCTTCATGTCTATATGTTAAGATTTTATCTTTGCTTTTTTTAGATTCTTATTTAGTAAATCATCATTATCATTTCAAATTTATTTACGTTTTCATGTAAGAAACGCGAACTAGAACAATTATAGCGTTTCGTACGAGCATTTGCATGCAACCTGTCGTGAATCATAGGGCAGTATTTGCACTAGATTCACGACAGGAGTGGTGAGAGCTGCCGTGCAGAGCTCTGTACCGGATGCCCGACCACTCCGGCAGTCGCTTTGTCGATACTTTTGTCTTATCGTTCTGTGATCTGAGCAAAACGCGATAGAGTGCTGCTGTGACGTCATTAATCCTTAATCACAATTACAAGATTTAGTAAGTAATCGTTAAGAAATTCAGATGCATTTTCCGGCCACAAATGGCTGAAAATCGTGTGTTCTCATGTCGAGGATAAGTCGAACAGACACTGATTCACAAATAGATACCGTATTTCGTAACTCTCTCTGTAACTACTAACCACATATCCGTTCCAGATTTTTAGAATTTCCTTGGGTTTCTCCCGCGTGATTCCGCCTATTTATCACCAAAGTCATTTTAGCCGATCTTCTCTCTTACATCATTTGTTCAATATGCCGATAAGAAACTGAATGCTGTCGTGCACGACAGGCAAATAAAACCGCAAGGTAAGAGCTGAAAGAAATGCAGAATGCAACCGTCAAGGTGTCGATGGCAGATATCATGTGCGAGAGATCCAACCAGACGATGAAAAATGACGCGAATATTTCTTTGTCTCCTCACAGCGAATGATCATATTCCGTAAGATACAGAAAGGCCAAGCTATTCTCATAACCATTACCAGACTACAGACGGCCTTTTAGATACACACTCATGTAAGGCTATAAAAAGTAAACCCTTTTGGGAGGCCTAATGTCCACTTCAGCCAAGCAGCGAGGGAGCCTAACCCATTTTGATGGCGATAGACTGGGGAAGGTCTTTCTGCTCGGTTGGGGTGATACGCCTACCATGGCTCCTAGTTTGTCCACCGAGCGGATCGGATTACTCGAGCTTTTTTCTCACACATTTGAGTTGACGAGGCTGGTATCGAACCCAGAATCGTAAGATTCCTGGATGGGCGCCTGGACAGTAGAGTTACGACCGACACATAAACGTGCAAGAAAAATTCTCCACAGTCGTTCGTGCTTCGATTTTTTCCGAATAATTTTAATAAGCAACATTTAGTTTAAATTGGCACTTAGTTCTTTGTTTGAATCTCATTTTCTAGTTACTCTCGACAACTAACAGTGTACCAATTATTTTTTAGCTTAGATACATTTCAAGACCCCTAGGTTCATTTTAATCAAAGATTTCCTTTTTTAGTTATTACGTTCCCGTTTCAGTTCCACCGAAGATAAACAAATCGGTGAATGCGATTGTACAACGGAATACCCCTGTCGAGTGCGCAGTAATGCGGTCCAACCCGATGGCAGATTTCACGTGGCATGTGCAACCGTACTGTCACAAATTGTTCAAGCGATGTCAGCCTCAGAAGAATCTTTGGCGGAGCATAGTAGAAAAAGACGATATTCAGATTGTATCTACATATCGACACTCGCAACTTCTCGTCCCTTCACATGTCAAACGGGATTATTTTTTTCGCTGTGTAGCCAAAAATTCTGAAGGGGTCGATAGCCATGTAATAAAATTCTTACACGTCAGAGAAGGTAAGATGTTGGACCTACTTTCTTTATTCTGTTTGACGCCCTCCAAAAGTTATCATTAGGCTAAGGCAAAATGACGGATGTCCCTACTACATTGAAGTTCTTGACCATATTGTGGTACGTTTTTAGGCAGCAAAAACTGATTGCTAGAGAGAGAGAGACCCTGAGAGGGAGAGAGACCCTGAGAGAGAGAGAGAGACCCTGAGAGAGAGAGACCCTGAGAGAGGGAGAGAGACCCTGAGAGAGAGAGAGAGAGAGACCCTGAGAGAGGGAGAGAGACCCTGAGAGAGGGAGAGAGACCCTGAGAGAGGGAGAGAGACCCTGAGAGAGAGAGAGAGAGAGACCCTGAGAGAGAGAGAGACCCTGAGAGAGAGAGAGACCCTGAGAGAGAGAGAGACCCTGAGAGAGAGAGACCCTGAGAGAGAGAGAGACCCTGAGAGAGAGAGACCCTGAGAGAGAGAGACCCTGAGAGAGAGAGACCCTGGGAGAGAGAGACCCTGAGAGAGAGAGACCCTGAGAGAGAGAGACCCTGGGAGAGAGAGAGAGAGAGAGAGAGAGAGAGAGAGAGAGAGAGAGAGAGAGAGAGAGAGAGAGAGAGAGAGAGAGAGAGAGAGAGAGAGAGAGAGAGAGAGAGAGAGAGAGAGAGAGAGAGAGAGAGAGAGAGAGAGAGAGAGAGAGAGAGAGAGAGAGAGAGAGAGAGAGAGAGAGAGAGAGAGAGAGAGAGAGAGAGAGAGAGAGAGAGAGAGAGAGAGAGAAAGAGAGATGTCTGATCATAGTCCACTTTTCTGATCGCCGACTGCTGTTCAAACAGTCAATTTGATCCATTTAATTATGACGTTACCTTGCAATTACGTCCTGTCGAAGCAGAATGGATCTGAATAATATTTTTTTGAGAAGGGACATGCCTTGCTGTGCTACCTTTAAGCTTAATTAGATCGACTTTCCTTCATTTTCCTTCATTTTCCTTATTGCCTACTTCCTGGACTACAGCTTCTACCTTCCATCAGCAAACAGAAAATCATTCTAGAGGCTTTCTTATTTACCAAACTCTGCCTACTATGTTTGCTTGAACACAAAACTCATCATTTTGTTTTCGCCGACAAAATATTGCATGGTTGTTTCTTGCGAATTTCATTTTGATTTCAGTTAATTGAGTTTTAATATTTGTTATGGTGTGCGAAACCCTGATTTAGCTTCTATCGTATTAATCAATAAAGGGATTGCCGCTATTATAGCCACTCAATAAAAGGAACGGTTTTGCATCTAGCAAATCTCAAATAGCCGAAGTTTCTCTCCTTAAATTTTGAGATTGCCAAAGAACCCTTTTGTACAAATCTACATGTTTCGCAACAGTGGTTTGCCTGGTGATATGATATGATTTAGAAAAGCCTACTTGAGTCCGGTCCAGTCATTACCGCATGCGTGAATTATCTCTCCTGATTTTTCCTAACGTTGATGTGCTACTTCACCCCAACTCCAACCCCAACCCCAACTCCAACCCCAACTCCAACCCAAATTAAGAGTAGACAAGCTGCCAAGTTATTCTAGCTGTAACTGTAAGGTTTTTTCCTCAGCGTTGTTGACATTTTAATGACGGTACTTTTGCCCAGGGATTAAATTTTGTTTCTTCAAATTATAGCAAAAAATCCATTACAAGTTGTGACAAAAGACTCAGAAGTTAACGAAAGAGGGAAGATTCAACTAACATGCACATGCCAAAAAGATATCTTTTATAAACTGTTCTGGTTGAAGGATGGCAAGAATATTTCAAGAGAGGCATCAGTCTCCGTTGACGTCGAGTCGAATCATCCAATCAAGTCTGTGATGACGATAAATATTGCCCGTTTAGCTGATGGAGGAAATTATTCTTGTATTGGAAAAGACATTCGCGATGAAACGTGGCAGGCGTCAACCAATGTAGTTGTCAAAGGTAATTAAAAGTTAAGCATGAAACGGTGTTATGATTTCAGTACTGCTAGATTCTACAATGTAAACAAGAAATCTTCTTCATCATCGAACTCATTGTCAGGTATTCATCTGGTTGCAATGTTCATTAGCCAGTTGCTCACATCATCATTATCAGCATTATCATCATCACCATCATTATCACCATCATTATCATCGTCATCATCATCACCACCACCATCATCATCATCATCATCATCATCATCATCATCATCAACCATCAATAATCACTCCACTTAACTATTGTTTTGATTTCTATTTTCGAGGGACACGTCCTTTTCAAATATATTTGATTAGTGTTGGGGATTTTGCAGTGTTTCTCCAAAGTCCATGCTATTTGATTAAGAATGTCTGAGAATTTAAAGTTGTTAACAATCCCTGTTTGAAATACTCAATTTTTTCCCCTTTCCTGAATGTGAATTGGAGATTCTAATGAAAATTGATTGTCATTGTTCATTGTCATCAGAGATCTTTCGTCCTGTCGTGCAACTTGCTGCTCCACGAAATGTCAAAGAGGGTGATGCAGTAGTCCTTCAGTGCAACGTCCAGTCCAATCCAGTGTCAGCCATTTCTTGGTACAAAGATGGCATGGCTATTAAAGTTAGAGACCGGAATTTTTTCAGGGGTGCAGACCAGTGTCCAAGTTCGAAGAATGGATATTATTTCAAATTGCAAAATGGCAAAAGAAGTCTATTTCGGTTGATCATTTGTGACGTCAATTTTAGCAAGAATAATGGCACTTTCATGTGTAATGCAACCAATCATCTGGGGCATAGCGCATCTTCAGCATCGTTGAATGTATTAAGTAAGTGATTTCTATCTAATGTCTAGATGTGAGAGCCGTATTTGTGTACAGGGTTGTGGGATCCTATCGAACGAAATAACATGAGTTCATCGTCAATGCTCTAGTATTGATGAAAGACGTAACAACGGCAGGTAACAGTCTGCTGGCTCAGTCGGCATGGTATTCCTCTAGGAATCTCTCGGTCCTGGGCTCGATAGCAGTCCTCACCGGTTAATCAGCATTTTTGTGATGCATCGTCTGTGAACTGATGGTAGGTGTGATGTT
This sequence comes from Pseudorhiza aurosa, assembly GCA_964026355.1. NCBI lineage: Eukaryota > Metazoa > Cnidaria > Scyphozoa > Rhizostomeae > Lychnorhizidae > Pseudorhiza > Pseudorhiza aurosa. Next base: position 1,049,545 of record OZ032114.1, on the reverse strand, counting down.
CCTCGGCTTAAAGAGCTTTCTTTTTCAGCGCAACATTGAAACTAGATAGACGCCTTTGTTCCCTGGTCCCTTCGTTCCTTGGCTGGTACAGACATTAGATCGCACCAATTAATATATTTCATTTCTTTGGTGGTAGGTTAAAGCTGCATCAGATGCTGTAGCACAAAACTCAGGCTTTTTTGCATTAGTGAGATGTCGAATTCTTTCGGAAAGTTCCCTGAAATCCCGAAGAAATATGATCACCAGAAGGTGTTCGCTTCATGTGCCAATGGCAGTCTCTCAATCACTCCTCAGTCAAAAGACAGCATTTGCTCACGTTTATCGGACCCAAAGCGGAAAAGTGCTGTCCATTTGATTCGATGGCCGCAGTAGTTTATTGCCCGTTTCATTTTCGCATTGAATCTTTCTTAAGAGCATTATCATATAATTTGAATAATCAATTTCCCTACTCTTATGATCCGGTCGTTGGCCTAGTCGTAGAATTGTACCAAATTAATATCTTTTCATCTCTACAGAAAAGCCGTTCATAGAGGTTGAAGCAAATATCAAGGTGAACAAAGGAGACACCGTCAATGCAGCTTGCAAAGCGGTCGGAAATCCAAAACCAATCGTCTATTGGCGGCAGAAGACAGCTGGGATTCGCATGTCCTCAGATAATTACACTTCAAGGTAAAACACTTGTTTGTCGTTATTTTCAGGTATTGGAAGGGAACTCTTTGCGCGATACATAAGGGGATTCTGACGTAGGTCTGAAAAAGTGAATTCATGAAATAGGGTGATTTTTGTACCATTAACTCGGGAGCGGCACAAATGAGGAAGCAAACTTTTTCTGACGTCGGGGCCGGGTTAGTTGTAGTTTTGTGAATCACTCGTGACGGGGAAAATTAAGGCAAGATGAGTATTTCATGATGAGATACCATGCCTTTATATTTTATTTATCATCTTTCTCTCTCTTATTGCAGTCAACTCACCATTTTTAAAGTAGAAGAAAAACATTTCCGACTTTACGAGTGTGTTGCATGGAATTCAGTTGGGAATTCAACTGCAACTGTGGCCATCGGTATGTTGCTATACACGTATGTACAGTAGCAAATGCAAATGCTTTGGGTTGTGAGTTCAAGTCCTGTCCCATCCAAAGGGGAAAACCATATCTTTGAGGAAGTCAAAAGGAACCTCAACAAATTTCCTCCCACATCAAAACTTTCCCCCCGTCTCAGGTCTCGTTTCTGCTTGTATGTGGGGAATCTTCTTGAGAAACTTATAGAGCCCTGCTTTCCCGTAGAAAACTCCCAGTGACACCAAAAAACTCACGACACAAAGGAATGCGATCGGATATGATCTGAACCTCAACCTAACCTCACATAATCTCACATAAAGTAACGTCACCTCACCCCCTTTTTCTAATACAAGTAATGCTCTATTTAAATGTTTCTAAATGACGCTGGTCATATCAACTAAGTCATATGGACACAAACAAGACCTACGTAAAAGTAGCGCTTAAACTAAGGACGAATCAGGTCGAACAAACATGAGGAAACCCCTAGCGACTAAAACAAGGTAACGGCTGTTTTACCTTAACAGCGTGACCAAAAACAAAATATTGTATTCGCTGAAAGATTCCGAAATGAGTCCATTACATAATGCCTCTCAACTCCATCACATGTAATCAAATATGCTATTTCCTTATTTTGTCCGCCCTTCAAAAGTTAACCCACTCTGCATTTGATAATGCTCGACGTACAGGAAATGCTACGCAGTGGATAATTGCGTCCTGAGTGCCGCAACGCAACTCAAAATCAGCATGCAAGCCCCTTAACCAAGTAATCAGGGAAAAGAATCAAAGCGAAATCGGAAAACACTCCTTACCGTTTGCGCTTTGCAAGCAATAGTTTCCATCTGATCATCCTACCAATAAGACGTCCTGTGTGTGTACTGTTATAGAAATAATACCGCCAATGAGCGAAAGTAGATGGCATCGCAAAAGCTGCCTTTGAATGCATCTTCCCTCCGACCAAGTGAAGGGATGAATACTAGCATTGCGAGTAAACGTATAAAACATTGCCAGATGTTTACGTCATAACTGTAGCATACCATGTTCCTACCAAATTCATTGTCATCATCATCATCATCATCATCATCGTCGTCACCAATAGGGCGTACCCGAACCCTTGACGAACAGCTTCCATTTTTCACGGTTCTTCATTCCCCCTCCTAGCTCCGAGAAGTCGAGACCGTTATACAATATATAGAAACTGAGATTGATGCCGCTTAATGCCAAAACAAGGTGCCAGTGACAAATTTGACGTTGCTTTTTTATATCAAAATGAAGTACTCCAGAAATTCCCAAACCTCAATCAAATATTTTTCGTTTTTTGAAGAGATGACCAATCAAATGCTAGCCAAATCAGCAATTCCACTCGAGACGACATCAAACAGAAGGGAGAATTTGTATATTCTACTTGCAGTGTCTTTCGTCGCAATTATTGTTCTTATTGCGGTTGTTTTTGTGCTGATGAGACGGAGAAAGATTTACGGAGGGTTTTACCTGTTCTCACAACCACCAGATCCCGATTACTTGCGGGATATTGACCCAAGAAGAGCACTGATAGAGCAGACAAATGGACTGCCATACGACCCAGTTTGGGAGTTCCCAAGAAAGAGAATTCGACTGCGTGAGTATATTAACTTTTCCAATGAAATAAGAAGCGACTGCAAAACTTTTGACGTTTGATAAAGATTACCGTCGGAAATTGGAAACTTCGCCTGACACTCACTCATCAAATGTTTTTATCAAGCATAGCACGTTTACATCAATGGTTCTACTCCGATTTCGTGGTAAATTAGGCGTCTTTCATTTGAGATTTATCTTTGCAGTCGATCGTCTTGGCTCTGGCGTTTTCGGTGACGTTCACTTAGCAGAGGCTGTTGGCATCGTATGCTTCGAACCCAGGGAGAGAGCCAGCATGAGGCAGAGGCCACTTCTTATCAGGAAACGGTCCAGGTCTGGAAGTGCCTCATCGAGAAGCGGAAATAGTTATCGACGACATGTCACCAAGGTTGCTGTGAAAAAGCTCAAAGGTATGTATGTACTGAAGGACTGCAGAAGTTTTCCTAGCTTGATCTCCGGCTATCGTCTACATATCTACATGAAATTCACGTTTTTTGCGCAAAGTTTTTACATATTTGATGCACTGCGTCTCGCGACCTTTTCTCTTGCTTGAACAAGTCATGAGTCACCAACAAAATTGGCTGCAGTGCTCAAACAGTCGCCATTCTTGATTAGACTCAAATTTAAATCTCATGAATTTTTTTCAGTGTGAGAATAGAAAGGGTGCGTGTATAGTTTCCAGCCCATCTGCTCATTAGCAAGAATTCACGTCCATTTCTTGAAGGTGATTCTTCGATAACTCAGGAATTCCTTTCAAACAGCGATGGACCCTAATGCTGGGGCATTCGATTGGCTATGTATTTTGTCTCTTCTTACCATGACAACGCTGATTGGCTGTTTACTTTCTCTCACGTCACCACGACAGCGTTGATTGGCTGTTTACTTTGTTCCATGTCACGATGACAACCTGTCACGACGTTGCCTAGGGAAGACGCGGGCACGTGACGCGGACTCTGTTCACGCCATTAACTTTAAAGTATCTTGAGAAGATCAATCTTTATTAAATCAAGACTTTTAATTCTATTTGGATTCATCGTGTTGCTATTGCCCCTTAATTTGTTTTTGTTTTGCCTCTTAGAAAACGCAACACCAGAGGAAATGCGAGATTTGGTTTCGGAGCTGAAAATACTTATTCATATTGGAGAACATAGAAATATTGTCAATCTACTTGGAGCTTGTACAAAAGGTAAATCTCTTAGCGTTAAGGTCGAATTTCTACATCAATTTGACATTCATGGGCTGATGGGTACATGATCTATGATGTCACAAAGTATTGAGCCTGTGGTTGTGTTATGGGATTTTTTTGACGTTGTTTTTCCATGGGGTAGAAATCATATTTGTATTTGGCTTGCTCCATCTGCCCACGTGACAGGCTCTGTCTCCTCGTGTGATTCATTTGAGAAATGCCCTTACTATATATATTTCACTCCATCAGTGGTACCTTACGGCGTGTGCATGGATTTATGTCAAAGCCCTTGCTCACATATCCTGCGGTAAGTCCCTCGATCCCCACTCCAAGCTTCACTTTTACTTCTAATGAGAAGGGCCGCTAACTCTCTGTAATTACAGGCGTTGGAATCACGAATTGTGGGCGCATAGAGAAGAAGACCAGGGCACTTCTTTATTTGCATAGATGCTCAGTGTCCTAAAATCTTGCTACGAATGCCGGGTAGAGGGTATGAGATGATTAATAACGGAGGCAATAGATCACTATTGCCTCCGTTATTAATAGTTACAGTCACATCATTAACATTTGGATGGTACTTGTTTTTTCGTGCAGCAATGTCCTTTGTCATTTGATAAGGCTTCAAGATCTTTCCTAAATGTTAATCACACCAACTTTCCTCTCAATTTACTTATGATTTACGTTAACAGGCGGGGACAAAGAGCTTCTGGTAATTCTTGAGTATGCCCCGCACGGAAATCTGTTGTCCTTCCTCAAGAATCGAAGACAAATGTTGAAAACGACGTGGAAGAAAGAGACAGATGGAATGGAGAATGAAATAACGACTTGTGATTTAGCTGTCATTTCGTATCAGGTCGCAAAGGGGATGGACTTCCTCGCTTCAAGAAGGGTATGGTGTACTTCTTGATGTACTTCTTGTCAATCCGGTTATCGCTCATTGCTCAAAAAACGATCGTGTTTCTGGATGGAAGTCATGGATCACGTAGCTTTAAATTGGGAAAGCGACACTTTTATCACATCGCATTGCTTTTTTTATTAAGATGGATGATGACCCATGGATGATTACCCAGATTGTGAAAATAGTGTGATCTGATGAAATAGTTGCAATAACTCACATGAATTGTGATTAACTGCAATTAGCTAAGATTTTCTCTGACTAGCTGCAAAGAGATGCAGTTAGTCATAATTAGGTATGATTAACTAAGATTGACTACGATTAACCACGATTTACTAAGATTAACTACGATTACCTAAGATAGGCTACCATACAGATCACTGTCATTATTGATGGAAAACTTCATACATGGATCCCTATTCATTTATTTATTGGACCCTTCTTTGCATTTTCTTTATTTCCGACTTGCAGCCAGAAAGCGGTTTTCTCGATCCTGTCAGAAGCTTCCATAATATCGAGAGAACTGCTGAAATTTCGTATGTTTTGTATACTATGCATTCACTCCAATTTTCCTTCCAGTGCGTACATAGAGATCTTGCAGCGCGTAACGTGCTCGTTGGTGAAGGCTACATGATGAAAATCGCCGACTTCGGTCTTGCTAGGGATATATACAAAGATGATCGCTACGTCAAATTGTCGTCTGTAAGTCACACTCTCTAATCATTGAACATGATGAAAGATCTTTAAATACTTTTGTGAGACTTTTTACATGTCGTATTTATTGGCATATTTGAACTTTGAATATGATACTTTGCAATTTGAAAGTTTAAAAAGTGCAAGCTTTTTGTCGGACATGTATCACGTTAGGCAAATTTGGAAAATGCAGGCACATCATCGCAGCTTCAAAATTTGATTCATTCTGTTGAGTCAAGGCTTTTCGTCTCTCTCTTTTTCTGTCACTGTGAAAGGAAGACTTCAGTAAATCTATGATTTCTTAACAAAAATGGTATTTTGCGTTACTGTGCATTGGCCGAAGCTTTAAGCATGGTTTCTGATATTGTGTAAGTGTTCAACACCATCAAGGCTTATCACCACAAATTCTATCAGGCAATAATTTTCCAACGTGCGAGTTTCATTTCTCTATCTATATTTCCATCCAGGGTTTGCTACCAGTGAAGTGGATGGCGATTGAAGCTTTACGAGAACGTATTTTCACACACCAGTCCGATGTGTAAGTTGTTTCTTCCCACCTGTTATTTAGACTTCTGTTTGAATTCTGGAGGAAAAACATATCTCCAGTATTAATCAGACTTGCTTAATGCTGGTTTCCATGCTTCTTCGTAGATGGTCATATGGCATATTACTCTGGGAGATCATGACAATGGGTAAGTTAGATTCTCATTTGCAATCATTGTAAATTTGGTTGTCATGTTCATTGTCATCATCAGTTGTATGGGTTTTCACTGTAAGGGTACTGTGGTTTTAACAGGAGAGGGACATTAGGTGTCTGACGTCTCATCATCGCGTGTAGATCTGATCTTAACTTGATCGCCCAGATGAATTTTAGCCTAAAACCAAGGGATTTTAACGGAGAATGTCTGCACCCAGGGTGTCCAAAGGTTAAGCGAAGACTTTACTTGAGTATTTATATTTTGCGGGAAATTAGACACAACCAGTAATATAGATTGTCTGTATATTTATTTAATCAAATTTGATTCAATATCATTTAATTCAATAAACAAAGATGGCCCTTCAGCCGATGCTAAGAGCTAAGACCATACTATCAAGTTGAATATGCTGCAGAGGGGAGGGGGCTCTTTCTCAGTATCCACTGGCCGTTGTTGAGAGGAGAGAAGCTTTCCCAGTAGTATCGCTTTTGAAATGAGAGACTGTGACCACTGAATTATGACGATGCGCTCAGAATCTAGGCCACGGATTACCTTTAATCATTATTGAGGGCATATTGCACGCAAGTTTAGCGATACGTTTGAATGAGTTCAAAACTTTTACAAATGCAGTTTTTCGTGCGACGGAACTTCAATATTGTTTTATTTCTTGGCACAATTCTTGTTTCTTTTAAAGCCACATTGAATCGTTAATTCAATTAACGAGACGATTTATCATCCTTCCTTTTGATAAAGCAGTCTTAGATAATCGAATAGTTCACAAAGAAACAAGATTTGAATAGGATTATAAGAGGATGTTCCATTTACTCACGTGCATTCTTTCATTCAATTTATCAGTCAGATGTTGTCAAATTTAATCATATTTAATTTTGTAGGAGGGTCGCCATACCCTGGATTACCGGTACGAGATCTTTTAGAGGCATTGACATCCAGATATAGAATGGATAAACCAATTTACTGTCCTGAAGAAATGTGAGTGAGAGGTTATTTCCATTCTCCATGCGTAAGATTTTCAACCATTATCAACACGAGAAACACGTGAAGAGGACTTCAGTTCGATTCAAAAGTCAAGTCCCATTCTCGAAACGATCATAAGGTACTCTTTGAAAGCGAGGTATCACCCTGAGCCATGGCATTGTAAGATAGGTTTGTCAGTTCCAATTCTCGTAGCATTTTGCACCAAGCTTTGCAGGTACCCATGTACTGCTGGTAGACAGATAGCAGGCATGCACAAACTATGCACAATTTACAGAATCAGTATCGATGCGAGGAGAGTAATTTGAACGCTGCTTTGAAATGAATTCCGAAAGACCACTATAATAGTAATAATAAGTTGTCGACCAGTCGGAGATTTCTCATCCCTGGGGACTCTCCAGATGCCAGAGTTAAGGTGCCGAAGGACTCGAATGACACAATGAGCAACATTAGATCTGCAACCGTTAGTTCTAACGCCATATTGTCATCTGTTCGTAATCAAGGCTTTTCCTTTCAAACTTTGATTCGTTCTTAAACATTGCACTCAAGGTAATACTATTCCGTTATAGATATGGCTTAATGAGTGATTGTTGGATTGAGGATCCGAATGATCGCCCAATATTCATGGAAATCGTTAGTCGATGTGCAGGGATTATCGAAGCTCATTTGACACCAGAGGTTTGTTTCTGCATTTTATCTAGGCACGTGGAATTCTTCGAGTTAATTCTAGAAGATTCCTTAACCCCCCGCAACCCATTGAAACCTCAATACCCATCGACATACTCCATGACATAGCTCAAAACTGCCATGATATCTTTTTTAAGTTCCAACTCAGATCTTCCCTTCTTTGCCGAGCTGATTTACCAGGATGTCTTGGTGGATGTTCTAAGTTTCTCTCGTTCTTATTTCTCTCCTCGGTTTTTCGTACTGAGGTCGCCATTGTGGTCCACATTGATCGTCTTCTCCTTTGGTCCTCTTACTTCCAAGCCTTCTTCAATGCAGACTTTCTATAGTCCGTTCGGCCTTTTCTGTGCTGTGAGTGCGCAAATTCAAACCGTCCATTCCTTTTCACATTTTTTGAAACTTTATTTAGCTTTGTTGATATATTTGCCGCGTGTTGGTATAAAGCACGTGTTTGTGAATTGTGTGATGGTAGACGGCCCAAGTTACTTCTCCAAATGAAATTTCACCACCGCTTTTTTACCTTTAACTGCAATCAAACAAGCCATGTAAAATCCAATTGAAGAGATTAAGATGTATTCTTTTCACAGGATAGCTGCAAGTATCTCGATCCAGAGCACTTTACGGGGGATGGCTACTTGAGACCAATTGAATCGCCCCGCTCACTCAACGCCAGCTTGATATCGCCTCCTCCGCCATACTCTGCCTACATAAATAACCGAGAAAACAAATTCTTTGGTTCCGACATGTCCATGGAAGACAGTTGTAAAAAAGCTGATTACCCAGATGTAGTGGAACTAGGCACGATGCGCCACCGTAGCGACAGTGAATCAAAAGCCAAGGTAAGCATGATAGAAACTTGCTAACTGAAAATTTTTATTTTGCACAAAGAAGACTTCTCGATTTATTGCAACAGCCGAGTAATGGCAGATCTCAATTTCAGTTGATGGGGATGATACTTTCTTCACAGATCTTCTACACAGCTCATAGAGAGCTGAATGTAATTTTAAACATGGTTTTATCATTACGTCAAGATGGGAGCGCAAGGTTACTACTGTGCAAATTCAACCTTTTCTATCATTCAGCATCTGACAGTAGACCTTAGAACACTGAGAGGCTATGCTCATCAAGCAGTGTCCTGGTCCCTCCCTTAGAGAGCTAAAGTTGAGCTTGAGGTGGCGTATGACCATGGGGTCTGAAAGCAAATTGCCATTCCCCGAGATATCCTCTCTGTCTCTAATGACTGTTTTTTGCTGCTTGTTGGTAACTTTAATGTTTTAATTTCTTTTCAAAATTCCTTCAAATTTAAAGTTAATACTAATGAACTATAACATGTAATGTTGTATTATCTCAATCGATAATGGAATTTCTCACAGGAGGACTCTCCCAGTAGTCTGAGAACTAACGAGAGGAAGGTCCCCCTCTATTAGAAGCAATAATTTGCTCAATAGCAGTGTGTGTATTTTCTTAAGCATATTTTTTCCAGAATTATAGAGCATTTAGAATATGTTCTTTAACGTACTTTGGAAAAGAGTACTAAGAAGGCGAGTTTATGAATCTCTGCGCTCGGCAGTGGATTGCTTTGAACTTCAAGCTATCCTGAATCGTGATATTATCTTAAGTATCTCGATTTCTCGTTGTCATTTTGATTGATCTATCAATTTTCTGACGTTTATTTCAAATTACATGCACCTTGTAATTCATATCTCTTTGCAAGGCGAAAATGCTAGGGAGGTTTATAAATTTCGGTTGCCTTGCAGAGAGACGCTACCCAAAGAGAAAAGAAAACCTCGTCATCAAGCAGCTCACCTGAAAATGACTTTGAGGACGAGGCGGATTCTGCAGAGGCGATGCTCAGGTTTTCTCTATTAAACGGGAAAATATCTTACGATAAAGACTGTGATAGAGTCGAATTCTGCGATAGTGATAAAGATGTGGACGAGACTGAAGTGCAGAGGGGGCTGCTGCTTGGTGAACATGAATATATCAACCAAGTGGCACATAAACATGAAAATCCGTACTTAAATGCTTGAATCAAGCAATCCATTAATCGGTGAGACAGTCTCGTCTTATCGTCCGTGGAATAACTTTGTTGAAGCCTATGTTTGAAATGCAGATACGGCAAACAAATGCAGATAAGTTGATGCAGGTGAAATCAAGATGGTCCAGAGAATGAAACTTTGAAAATATATTTATGGCTTTCTAAATCTACAAAGGAATATTTGTACAAAGTCCTGATCCACTGATACCGTTTCAGTTTGGTTTGGCATCCAGTCATTTCAACTCGCTCCGCTGTAGTTAAGCAGTGTGCCTTTGTATCATCAATAACCAACCCACTATGGTTGTTAACTTACTCTCTATACAGATTAACCCTATACCATTGGATATATCTCAGTTTGAACTGATACCGCTACATGCAGGGCTCGTTAGGGGTAAAGTAAGAGTATCTGGAAAATAAATGTAATCTTGCCGTACTGGATAACTCTTGGCATTCATCATCATAGTTTCTCTACTTCTGAATTAGATTTATCATGTTTTTGTTTGATGTAGTAGCTTTAGCATTAAATCCAACGGCAACTCAGTTGTGCATACGTAGGAAGTTGGGTCCACTCAAAGCTTTTCATTCAAACGATATAGAACAGATCTTTTTTAAAGACTATCGGTTTAAAAACTGCCAGAGAGAGTGGAACGGTCAACAGTAGTTTATGTCACTTCTTTATCTGCTCGTGTTGACGATATTTATGACAACTTCGTCATGACTCAAACAAAAATGAAGAAATCGGTCGAAGCTGCTAAGTGTCTGTATCAGCTTAACAGCGAGGGAGCCTTACCCTTCTGTTGGGTCTAGACCAGGGAAGTTCATTTTTATGGCTTGAAGCATCGCATCTATCTTCAGTGCCTAGACAATTTTTCGCCGACGTCAGATCATCTGAACTCTTTACTCATACGATGAGTTGGCCAGGGTTAGTATCGAACCCGAAACCTTAAGGTTCCTAGACCGTGTGTTCTACAGACTAAGCTTCCATCCCACGGTTACTATTTCTTCCATTAGGCTGGGTTTTTTTGTCAATTCCTTTTACTCGAAGTAAGGTAACCCAGCTGAGAGGGGCTGTCGTCACATGCCGTTTCTATTTTTGATGACATCGAAACGTAGTATTTGCAGTGAAATTACCCAATAAGTTCTCGAGGTGGCACGATATTGCTGGTGTTCACATCATTACAAGACTCTTGATGTTTTTAGGAGGATTTTTAGCTCATCCATGGAGAGTTCTAAAACATTCATACCATCCTGTTCAGCCATTGCAATCTGGGGCGGGGGGGCTTTGACAAGGCTTTGGATCATTTCAGAGCATTTTCCAGTCCTTCGCTTTACCAGGACCATACTCCTACTCGGTAGCTTTCAGATTTAAGAGAAGCCCTTTTCTATTGTACTTAAACCGTTTTAGATATTCTTACTATCATTGTCTCAATCAGAATTTAATCAAAATATTTGTACAAATATATAGATTTTAGTAGATAATAAATTGAATTGTAGATTAAAATAGCAGAGAGAAATATTTATAGTTGTAGACATGGTATGTAAAGTTGACGTTTAGTTGTAGTTCAGTTAATTTTTGATACAATTTTGCATCTCTCCTTCGTCTTCATGTCAATTTTGAGTTTAAATCACTGCTGTTTTCCATCTCCTAATAATTTCACTGTAATCATATGATCGTCATGATCACTTTCAAAATGATTGTCATCACTATTTTCATCATGTTACTGCTGTTGGATCAATTTCAGTAATTTGTTCATGGTAAATGGGTTCTCGGGTGGCTGGGGAGCCCCAATATCGAGCCGCATGCTCTACCACAGATAGAACAGGGCTATGCCCCATGTACCCGTCCATCTTTCCGCCTCTAACCTTTGTTTCTACGTGGCCTCTGTACGTGCCTCTCGAAAGCAATTTGGCCATTTTACATGTGAATGGAAGGCTATGTGGTTATGGCACCACAGTGACCATGCTGATGCTTTAATCAAGCTAGATTTCTGTGCTGTGTTTAAGGTATTTTTGTAGTGACTTCGCCGCCCACCTGGGCTTTGGGCACCGTGCTTTCACTGCAGTGAGCAGCTTCATGAAGCGTGGCGTCCTTCATTCACACACAATCCCCAAGAAAAACAGATGAATCAATTCGTTCTTTTTGCATATCTCCAGGACTTGAGTGTATGGGGTCTTGCTTTGCAGCTTAGTCTTAACGATGTTTTAGAGGCAACCTTCGACGGTAGTGAAATGATTTTAGCTCACGTATTTGTAACGTATGTTTCTGATGGATTTCATTTCATTTTGTTCCCTGGTTCAGGTACAGCCTCTTCTATTGCCTTTGAATCGCTACTGAAAAATCAAGTTAGGAATGTCACCTCGGATACAGTAAATTGTTAGCTTAAAATTGCACCTATTCAATATGCTTTTAGTTCCACTTAAATCAAATACAAAACAGTTATGACAGCACCTATGATTCACCTAAATCTTGCTTGTTTGGTCAGTAAACTTGTTCGTTTTGCTTGTAATCAGAGGCGACTATGAGGGTGCAAGTGTTAGTACCGCAGAAGACGAAAAAAGCATCGTACAACACTACCCGTTTTGTTTCTAACAGTTGTCATCAGTCGCCAATCAATCGCACGCGAAAGGGCAATCCCATTCATAAATCTATTATCATAATTGCACTAGGTTACCAAATAACCTAGGCACTTGTCTAATGTCCATTTTTCCCAATCATGAAACAATTTTGATTAGCATTCACAGGCAAACGGCTGGAGTCGGCTGGGAATGCTCACAATCTGATCACTACGTCACTCGTTACCAGTCTTCTAATTGCGAAAGTCCTCCAGCTGTATGACGTCTGCCACAAAGCTGGATAGGAGTGGACATTTGTTTATGGCCTAACTGTAGCAGCGAAAGCGGAAGGCGAGGCGTCGTCCCTTTATTGAAGAGCGATAATTTTCAAACATGTCACTAAAGTCGCTTGTAGGTCAGCGTATTCTAAATGAGGTTGTCAAGAGCTGCAAAGCTCCAGGAGAATGGAAGGCTTTGGTTCTTGATCAACTAGCCATGAGAGTGATATCTTCCTGCTGCCGAATGCATGAAATTATGATGGAGGGGGTTACCATAGTAGAAGATCTGGGCAAAGGTCGTCAGTCATTGCCTCTGGAAGCAATCTATTTCATAACGCCAACTGAAAAGTCGATTGATGCAATATTAGATGACTTCAAGGAAGCTTCTAATCTGAGGTTTGTAATTGCTACTTTCGTTCTTTACTCTCACTTGTGCCTTTGCTGGCTCAGTTTTGAATAGAACATCGGTTGTATCAAGCAAACAGCTTATTTGCAAAATACAGGAAGTTATATTTGCCTTGGATGTTTGGTCGGGAAGGTATATAAAGGAAAGTATACGTTGCTTTCATCAAGAATTCAACTCAGATCTTAAAGATGACATAAATATTTTCAGCCAGCTTCATACCTGCCTCATTTTCCACGCTGATTTTAGTAACTTTATACACACGTTGAATTCTCCTACCCGCAAGCTTTACATTTTAATTCTTTTCATTACGTGAAACCTCCTTTATATCATCTTAAAGATTTTCTTGAATTTCAGGTATACTGCAGCACACATATTTTTTACGGAAACATGCCCTGCTAAATTGTTTGAAAAGCTTTCAAGCCCAAAGTCTCTTCTCTCAAGGAGAATTAAGACGCTGAAAGAGATCAACATTGCATTCATGCCAGTTGAAAAGCAAGTTTTCTCCTTAGATTCATATGATGCATTCAACAAACTCTTCAGTCCTTCTGTAAACGATGAAAACAGGCATAAAATGGTGGAGGTTATATCTGAGCAACTTGCAACGGTCTGTGCAACACTTGGAGAGTATCCTTCAATCAGATACAGGCAAGGCTCATCAGTTGCACTGGATGTTGCTGAAAATGTGTCCCGTAGAATTGATGCCTTCAAAGCAGATGACCCTTCTATTGGAGAGGGCCCCAATAAGCAGCAGTCTCAGCTGATCATTCTAGATCGAGGATTTGACTGCATTGCTCCTTTGCTTCATGAGCTGACCTACCAAGCAATGACTCATGATCTGCTTGATATTCAGAATGATGTTTATAAGTATATGGAAAGTAGTGGTGAGGAGTACCAGCCAAAGGAAGCTATCCTTGATGACAATGATGAGTTATGGATTACTCTTAGACATAAGCACATCGCAAAAGTTTCACAAGAAATCACTCACCAGTTCAAAGAATTTCAAGAGAAAAAGAAAGTTGGAATGCCAACGTCTAAAGAAAGAGAAGCTAACATGAAAGATTTGCATTTGATGATCAAGAAGCTACCTCAATATCAAAAAGAACTCAGCAGCTACAGATTGCATTTAAACCTTGCAGATGACTGCATGAAGCACTACAAGGAAGGACAGATTGAAAAGCTGTGCTATGTAGAGCAAGACTTTGCAACTGGATTTGACAAAGAAGGAGAGAAGATCAAAGACCCTATGAGATCTGTTGTTCCTGTATTGCTAGATAAAAAGACCAGTGAATACAATAAAATGAGGATAATCATGCTACTGGCAATCGTTGTGCAGGGCTTAAGCGAAGAAAACATGGCAAAACTTATGGAGCATGCCAAAATATCTGGTGCAGAAAGATCTGCCATATTGAATATGGTCCATCTTGGCGTCCCTTTGGTGCACGATGGAGGTAAAAGGAAGTCTCTTCCTCAAAGAAAAGAGCACCAGGAACAGGCTTACACCACTTCAAGGTATGTCCCATACATCAAAGACATAATGGAGGATGCGGCAGAAGGGAAGCTGGACCAGAAAATATATCCGTTTCTGACAACAAGAGGAATGAGTAGTATGGGGGTCTCTGGGGTGATTTCTGCAAGACGTGGCAACTATGGAAACTGGCACAAAGATAAGAATCAGGCAGATCAGAAGAGTGGACCTAGACTGATCATCTGTATTCTTGGTGGTGTCTGCTACTCAGAGATGAGATGTGCGTATGAAGTTACTGAAGCTTACAAAGATTCATCCAAAAACTGGGAAGTAATTGTTGGAGGAACAGAATTGATAACTCCAGATGTTTTGCTTATCAGACTAAGAGGACTATGATCTCTGGAGGTATTGTTACAATTTTTTGAACCTTAGAAATAGTTCAGTTACACACTTTGAGGCATGTTGTGCAGATATCATGAAAAAAGACATTTCATTCATAAACTCAAACATCAATGTGAAAGCCCCATGTTAAGCAAGATTCTGCCATCCATTTGGGTATTTAGAGCTCCCCGACTAAGATTTCATAAATGCATGTTGACCATCCAAGCTTCTAGAGGGCTTGATCTCTGACAGACATTTATCTTGTTGCTCAAAATGGCAGTTTTGTTCCTTGCTGGATATTTTTTTGAAAATTTCAGTCTCCTTTTAAATGCACTTTCATATAGCTATCTATGAGTGCCTTAAGCAATGGATGTATACTCCTTCCATGAAGCAGTATTGTTCTAATACTAGTAACCTATACATCCTTATTCTTTGGCCTTGTTGTTCTTATGTCGTATCAACATCTATCAGATATTCAAAGTGGTAGTAGATTCGTTTGAAATCTGGTTTCCAATTTCTCGGGTAAGATTCTTCCAATGAAATTTTTCCACTTTTCTCTGTCTGTGGTCCATTTTTCTGGCATTTTATGTTCTTTCAAGTTCTCCTTTATACAGTCTGGCCAGGTATTCTGGGGCCTTCCCTTGGGTCTTCTTCCTTCTATTTTCAGCACTTTTGCCCTTCTTAGTATATGGTCTGGGGGTCTTCTTTCCACATGTCCGTACCATCAGAGTCTTCCTTTCTTTATTTGGCTTCAAATATCTTCTATTTTTGACATGTGTTCATGGTTTCTTTATTTGATAGCTCGTCTTCCAACTTGACCCCTGTCGTATATCTTAGCATTCTATAGGCGCATCTATAAACTATTTCTTCAAGCTTCTTTGTAAGGGCCCGTGATTCTACCCCCATAGAGAATCACTGGTCTTATACAAGCTCCATATGTTTTTGTTCTACATTCCAGAGGGATTTTTCTGTTGACGAGGAGGCTGGCTATTTCCCGCCATTTCTTCCACGCCGCCACTACTCTTGCTCTGACTGCACTTTCACAGCCCGGATTGTTGCTCATGTTGTCCCCCAGATAACAAAAATTATGTACCAATTCTAGGTCTCCCTCCGGAGTTTTAACCTCCCTTCTTCTCTCTTCTCTTGGCTCTTTACAACTTTTGCACTAGCTTGCACTGTTCAAACTATCATTTTAATTACTTAATCAGCATCTTTTTGATATGTGAATGACACTTTATAATTTTCCTTTCTTTCAAAACTAGATACCTCAATCAGGCACCAATTGGCAGATATTGGAGATCTTCAAATTACATAAAAGAATTTTGCAGTACAGAACTTTGCTCCATAAATGTAATTTTAGCAGGTTTGAAATGTTATTATAATATATACGTTGATGCCTTCATACAACATTTTCGTTTTATAGGGGTACCCAAATTAATTGAATTTTTCTTACTGCATACATACAACCTGTAAATTTGACTGGGTCTCAGGGAGAATGTAGTAAATTTGCTTTAGTTCTAGGTTCTTGTACCAAATCAAGTGAGTTACTGTATTTGTCTACTCCAAAAATACTTTGTTGGTCTACAAACTTGTCAATGGTTGATTTATGTCTCTTGTTTTGAATTTCAAAAATGATAAGGCCAGTGAGTTTGTTCTGTCCATAACTTGCTGTTTCCTTCTTTTCTGCTTTTTAAATACAGTTCAGTGCTTAAGATTGACTTAAAGCAAGCATGACCAATCGCTTGATCAAGGTGCTGGTTCTTACAGTTGTTGTGCTGTGGCTTTATAGTATCCAATCAATCCATAGTTTATTTTCCACAATTGTTCTCAGTTGGCAACTAGTGAAAAAATATGAGACTGTTTAAATAAGTGGTAGAACTCTCCATCACCCATCTTATTGCAGTCTGTTGTAATTTTATATTAAGTGGCAAATGATTTTGTCGTACTGCAGGACATGCTAAAACATTGACCTAGCCGCAAGCTTGGAACACTTATGATAGGCCCTTTTCAGAGCCAACTTTATACTTTGCCCCTTTGGCCATTTGGTCCTTCAAAGTGATTCTCTATGATTTAATTCAATTGGAACCTGGGATAGTTTTTACAAAAAGACTTTGTAAGTATCTCCTCTAACATTTAGATGTTTGCAGTCAAAATTTAGATGGAGAAGCACATCTTAACAATATCCTTACTACAACATAACAGAATATCATTATGATTAAAAGATAAGTAGTTATCTAGAAGTGTCAGAACTCAAGGTTTCCACTGCCATGTAGTCTGTTGTTATCATTTGGTTGTTTAAGTAAATCAACTGAACAAAGGAAGTCAGTAAAGGGTTGCTTGAAAACATACAAGATGTGTGCATGGTATGGCATTTAGCTTCAAAATGATTTACAGACCGGACAAAAAGACTAGCTCAAATGTGCATTGGTACTCAAGTGCAGATCATTTGCTGCACATAACACATTACACAGTATCAAGTATTTTTGTTTTAAGTTTGACGGTCTCATTTGGCTGCAATTTTTTCAGCGTTTCTTGCTGCCAATTGATTGCCATAGTTTTGTAGCTGTATTCCTATGCTGGATTTGTAGTATTTAAGTAGCAACAGATGATCCTCTGTACCATTAAATCCCATGATTTGTCCATTGTTGGATATTTGTGTTTCCTTTCTGCTGTGGTTAGCCATGAAATCATACTTGTTTATAATGACATCTAGAATCAGCTTGTATTTGTTGGGTACCATCATTGCTTTCCAATCAACATTTTGTCTAATAGGGCGGTTGCATTTATTCCTAGGATTTTTGTATAACATATTTTAAGTCAATCACAGATGTTGTCAGCTTTGTTCCTCATATAGATTCAATCCCTTCTTCTGTATAAGCCGCTCTCAAATTCAAATCACTATTCCTAGCTACCATTTATCTCTCAGGTGTTGCCAAATAATGAATTTTAAGTAACTTCAAGTACTCAGCGATTTATCGAAAATTCGTTTTTGTTTGGCTGTTGTCAACTATCATTCATTCATCCGTCTATTTTCTCTAACTAGCGTCCGAGGGTAGACATTGAGAAAGAAACCTTGTCGAGCCATGTCTAAGTCCATCGTTCCTTTGAAGGACAGAGCTCTATTTATTCAGTCGTAGGTTAGGCTGGGTAACCGCTGATTCTCAGGCCTTTGACCAAGCGTCTCAACCCCATAAGTCTCAACCTCCAAGTTGATATCTATAGCTAGTCAAATTTACTGAGTTTCTATGATTTCGTCATGTTTGGGGAGATTGGCATGTATTTTATACAAGGATGATGCTTTGCAACACCAACAACATTAGGGATCAGGCCGTGTCATTCAATGATAGATACCTTTTGATTCACAACTTGATAATGGGTCTTTCCCCCGCGAATGGTTAAGTAAAAAGAACTTCGGAAGATACATCAAATATATATTGTTTGTTTTTAATGGAAAAAGACTGAACATTGATCGTTGCAATCGGCATTGTGATCCAAAGCGTGTTATCAATACAAATGGCTTGTGATGTTTATATGATTTATCAATATATTATTCATGTTATGCTATGCCACCTATAGCAATTCAGGCATTCCATGGAGAAGAATGTCAATAAGTTGTATATCAGCTGCATTTTTAGCAAGTAGTTACAACCAATGATTTTTTAAAGTGGAAGAACTGCAGTGGCTTTTGCCGTTTCCCTTTACCCCTGTCACCCCTGAGTGACTCATTCTGAGATCACAGAATTTCTCAAAGGTATTTATATGTTTCCAAAACAGTCTTTAAATGAATTATAAGCAAAGGCGATAGTCGATTGACCGACAGTGGAACTCAGATAAGCTCTAGTTCAACCACCGTTAAGGAAAGAACGTGTAGAAAGCTTTTACTTTGAATTTGTACGAGATTTCTAGACAGTAGCAGTCCCCTCCCGATCTTGTCAAGAAGTATTGTCAACGGACCTTTGAAGTTCGTGCTTTGCAGAAGTGTTTGATGTTAGTTGCAAAAACCGGTAAACATTTGGGGAATCCATTGAGGATTCAATTGTAGGCAAGTTATCTGGATTAGTGGGGAATAATAAATTAAACAATTAAGTGGGAGTCAAGTACGAGACATTTGCCATTGCAGCCATTAACATTTTTTCTTCACTCAACCACCGCCTGTGTAATTCCGCATTGACTTGGACTTTAAAAAAACTGTTTTTCTCACAAACGCAGTATTTAGAACTTCATGGTTGCCAGTCGGAAGGAGAGAGATATGTCGACGACGATGAAAGGACACGATCCCAGCCCGAACCCAACTCTGTCGATTCTGCCATCAACACAATTTAAGACCAAGTGTTCCACACGCTAATTGCTTGCCTTGGATAGCTTCGCTATGGCAGAGCAAAACCTGTAGTTGATATCATCGACTCTATTATCTTTGTCTGACCGTCAGATCGTTGATACTGTTGGCATATCCCAAAAGAACTGACATGTGTCATCAGGTATGCCAAAAAAGTCTCGCATTTCAGGTAACCCTCCTTTCATGATGTTTAGGCATTTTGGTCGACCTTCGTTCACAGATTTGAAGCTTCCATAAACATTGAAGAAATCTTTCGTGAACAGCTCCATAAACACACATTGGTGGCCTTCATTTTTCTAGGTACAGAGAAAGCTTTTGATCAAAAGCGTTATAACCAACAAACATTTAAGAATTAGTAGCTACGTGACTTAGGGGTCTAGCGCAGATGGGCTGCTGCTAGTGGCTGACAGATGATTCTATTTCCACAGGCAGAAGTTATCTGTATTTCAGGCAGAACTCATTCCTGGGGTTTATGAAAATACATAAATGTTGTAGGTTTCTTTTTCTCCTGGCCAGTCGTTCCAAAATTTCTCCTTGATGCAACAATCATTCCATAAATTGATCCAACAGTCGCAACAGGGCGTGCATGCTTTCCAATGTCATTAACCAAACAGTCTCTTTATTGCAGAAGGAGAAATGAATAGCTAACGAATTAACATGGATTGATCCCTTAAGCTATAGTCATCAGGGATACTTACCGTCGTGTAAACGTTCCCATTGTGATCAACTGCAAGGTAAGCTTCAGCTTTTGCGCCCCAGATAGTTAGCATGTTTTCTCCGATTGACAGTACGTGCAGGACAGCTGAAATCATACATTAACGACAGTTACACAACATCCCACGAAGGTACTCAACTTCTATATACGGGGAGGTCAGCCCAAGAAGTTTTCGAAACCCTAGAGAAAGTTTCAAAAGAAGTTCAGTGACCCAAAGTATCCAACATTTAAAGATTCTAAGCTGCCATTTCTAGAATCGCTGAACAATAAACCGATGTTTGCTTACTCTTTTGACTATACCGTGTGTAATGAAACGTGATTGATTATTATTGATGTATATGTTGTCATCTCTGTTTGATTTGTTGTTTTGTTATGTATACTAAGTCAAGTGGGGACAATGCAGAAACCTCCACGTTGTTGTTCCTGGATATCGACCGCCAAAAATGATCTCGATTCATTTTGTCGGCTCGGGACCGATTCTGCAACCACTTTCCCTCAAAGCACATTTGAAGGACAGACTCGATGAAAATAATGATACGTGTACAATGCTTTGCGAAATTAGTCGACGATTTGAATAGAGGAGATAAGAACTGACAAGCCTGTGTATCTCTTGTACAATACCTGCCGCTCACGTTACACATGGCTCGATCGTAAAACCCACAATCTACTTTATCATCTGTTCGTACCGTAAGGATTGTTTCTATCCAATGTTCCATGAACGCTTCTATCATCTCCTATCTCCAAGTAAAATCCATTCTTAGAAACCAGTCTTCTAGATCTCGTATAAAGGGCCAGTCTTCTCTTAAGTTGAAGGGATTCCTAAGAAACAAATATTATTTCTATAAAGCAATGTGCCCGCACATTTTAACAGAGTTATATCCAGAGGGGACAGCGCTGCATTAGAAGCATGGCATCTACATAAGCTCATGAAGTGACCACAATAGAATTAATAGACCTTCTCTGATCGTTTCTTGGACTTGCACCTTTTACTCTTTTGCTGTTGAGCAGCATTCATGACCCAGTAATGGAATATTTGTTTTGTATGCGGTAGGTCAGGGTTCGATACCCTTGTTGGGTCATACCAAAGACTTGAAAATCCTACATGCTACTTCCCTGTTTCGCATTCAGTAATTTGGGGAAAGAAAATAAGAGTTGAAGAGACAGTGTTACCAGATAGCCCACTCTCAACTGTAGCATGCACTTTGCTTGCTCAGCTGTGTGGCCCACAGGCTAATGAAATGGAGCTAGGTACTATTATATCCAGAAAAGATGAAGGGAAGCACTTTGAACTAAAATACTGAGCTCTATTGCTGCACCGACATCTGCACTGATATTCCAGCTTCAATTGGTTTCTCCTGTTAGGCGAGCAGCTCGCTTTCATCGCAATATTCTCAAATAACTCCTCGTGGTTATAGCCATTGATTTTTTGGACACCAATCGCACTTCGTTTTTATGACTGTCATCCGCGCTTTTCCGTGATACTTCCGTGCCATTCTTTCACCTTTTTACTCGCCCTTATCAAGAGACCTAAATGCAAATAGCCTATCACACGAGGTGCGATTCTGAGTATGAAGAGCACAAATAGGCTTTTAACAGGCTACTTTGGAAACCACAATCTGCTTTCGTCTAAGATTGGCATTCTCCTCTATTTTTTATAAATATTCAGCAACCGATTAGTGAGTTATATTAACGTTGGCTCTTGGATAATCGTCACATCTCAAAAACACAACTGCAAATAAATCTGCATCACACAGTGCAATTCAAAGAAGGAAAGCGCATTTAGTTAGCCTAACTAGTAAGCTGAAATTTCCTAATCTAGAGATCTATTCTTTATTTTACAGTAAATCAAAGTATTTTGAATTCTGATACCTGTGATCTGATTCATTGATAACTATCATTCCAATTTCATGAACCTATTTTTCTCAATTTTTTAATGGAAATGGCATCAATTTATTTCCTCACTTTAATTTTCACATTACTTGTTCGGGCAATGACATCTTAAATACCATATCACCATGGCTTCACTGAAACGAAAATACTGTGCTAATATTGTCAAATGATACCTATGTGTCTGTGTAGGTCTTGTTTTGTCCTCGAAAGGACATCAAAATATTGTGTAAACTGTAATAACAGCAGCATATATTGTACTGATGGGTTATTCTATTTTTTGATTATAATCCTTATTTTCTTCATTATAATTGTTATTTTTATCATTTTCATTATTTTAATTTCATTGTGCATGAGTAGCTTTTCACTGTCTGAACACTGGGACCAACAAAGGTCCAAGAGTGAATGAAGCACTCAGAAGTATTTTTTTATATGGGAAGATGTTTTCTAAGGACATGGCCTGTTCCGTACATTGTTATTTTCTGAAATTCGTGATTAATCGTGATATACCCTGCGACGTCACTAAGTACGTTGCGTGTTTTTGTTTTTTTTTCGTTTTTTCGGTGAAGTCTGATTTAGAACATTCACGAAAACGGTACACGAAAACGGTACACGAAAACGGTACACGAAAACGGTACACGAAAATGGTACAAAATATCAGAAAAATAACAACGGATTTGAGATCAGGACACTTGATTACATCTAATTCGAAGATAACAATTTTCACTGGAGAGGCCCTTTAAGATGTTTGATTTAGATTTAAGATTTTATTGTAACCATTACTATTATTATTTCTGTCATTAATATCATTGTTATTCTAGGAATTAAATCAATCAAACTGTATGCTCCAAAATGAAACCTTTGAGCCATGCAAATATCATAATTCTAGAAGGACCAAGGAATATCTGTAGTAACAAGGTCTAACGGAAATATCAGTATTCCGACATCTGTTACAATTAAATGCTCTCGACTGCACAAACAGCACGATATAAAAATATAAGCAAAGCGTGGTAAGGAGATTCGTGTGTAAGGAGATTCGTGTGTAAGGAGATTCGTGTCCCCCCGTCCAACCAGATCACCGTATGACGATCTTTACCTTGAAATGAAAAGTGGGAGCTCAGTGTATATCGTCTGGAGAATAATCATCTGTGCATTTAGCCCCATCTTTTTTAAATAGTCTACAATATACATCAAGGACGGCACTAAATAAAATATTTCAGATATTTGTATCAAACATGTTTCATCAAAGTGATCTTTTACTTGATTTCTCAATGTCTCTAGCATGGTGGGGCTATTCAGAAGATGGATGCATATTATCATGAGAACAGTTCATTTTTTTTACGGTAGCCACAGTAAGCGAAAATCTTTCTGTGGAGGTTGGTCATTGATAAGATATTGATTCATCTATTCATTTATTGATCGATAGATTGACTGATTGATTGATTGATTGAATGATTCATTGATTGATTGACTGATCGATTGATTGATTGATTGATTGATTGATTGATTGATTGATTGATTGATTGGTACCAACTCTGTTGTCAGAAGTTACAAGGTCTATATAGTTAGATTGTCAAAAAAGACTGAGGAAATTTCAATTTCAATTCTTGGCTTAGTAAAACAAGCAGGTTGGTAGATCTAATTTAAGTTTTATTCTCAGTTTTCATTGGCAATTCGTCGTCGTCAACGGGCTGCTCGCTGCCGAGCGGCCGTGGCCTCCCTCACGATCATTCGCCAGCGGTTTCTGTCTTGAGCCGCCTTTTCCATCTCAACCATGCTCATGCCAGTGGTAGTCTTCAAGTGGTCGCAGAGTCTCGTCTGTGGCCTGCCTCTTCCCCGTTTGCCGAGAACCATACCAATCAGGAGAGTTTTCTCGAGAGATTCGTGCCGAAGTACATGGCCGATGAACCCCAGCTGCCGGGCATACACAGTGTTGCTCAGTCGGTCGCCTTAAAATTGAAGGCCGATTTTTCCTAGGACAAATTCATTAGTTTTCTTTTCTGTCCAGCTGATGCGGAGGATGCGGCGGTAACACCATAGTTCAAAGCTCTCCAATCTTTTCCTGTCAGAAGCTTTCATTAAACAACAACATACCGAACCGTAAGTTGCTATAGGAAACACCAGTGAGTTAAGCAGTCTCTTCTTTGTGGCCAAAGTTATGCTTCTGTCCTTCCAGATGTTGCTCAAAGCTGTCGTTGCACTTTTGGCAATACCAATTCTTCTTCTGGTCTCTTTCGAGTCATCATAATTGTCCGTGAAGGTCACTCCCAAGTATGTAAAATCAGTAACATTTTCTACGGCATCATTGTTTACGGTGAAGTTACTGTCGTTGTCATCAATATCAGGATTTTTACGGATTTTCATGACTTTAGTTTTCTTTACATTCAGAAACAACCCACTTCTTTCACTCTCCGTTTTCACTCTGTCCACCAGTTCTTGAAGCTCAGTCATGCTCGCAGCGATCAAGACAACATCATCGGCGTATCTCAGGTTTGTTACTTTGTGGCCGGCTACCATGACCTCTCCTTCGGAGTCGTGCAGCGCTTTCCTCATGATAGATTCTGAGTAAATGTTAAAAAGGTGGGGTGATAAAACACATCCCTGATGAACACCTTGTCCGATCTCAAGCCAATCAGTCGGTCCGTACGTAGTTCTCACAGCAGCTTTCTGTTGGTCGTACATGGTTTTGAGAAGAAGAATTATGTGTGTTTGGAAGCCCATTGCTCGCATATCGTTCCATAAGGTTTCGTGTACAACAGTTTCAAAGGCTTTAGCATAGTCAATAAAACATAAAAATAAATCGTTACCACGTTCCCTGTTCTTTTCAATGATCATTTTCAGGTTGAGAATTTGATTCCTCGTCCCTCTACCAGGTCTAAAACCGCATTATTCTTCTGCAATCTCCTCGATCAACTTCATTTTCATTCTCCTGGCTATGATTTTCAACAATATTTTGCTACTGTGACTGATTAGGGCGATTGTTCTATTATTGCTGCACTGTTGGGTGTCTCCCTTCTTTGGAATTGGCACGAACATGGAGTTTACCCAGTCTTCAGGCCAGCTTGTATTGTTCCAGATCTTCGTGCAGAGTTGGTGAAAGAAAAGTTCAACATTTTCTCCGCCATATTTGATCAGTTCTGCCGCGATTTCGTCTAGGCCCGTGCTCTTGCCGGTTTTTAGTTCTCTGATGGCCTCTCTAACTTCTTCAAGTAGAAGGGGTGGTTTGAGCTCTTCTAGCTCCCAGTTCACCGAGTTTGGAGGGGTGTTGGCGTCTTTGGCGTACAGTTTGGCACAGTATTCCTTCCATCTCAGCTTTATATCCTCCCTGTCGCACAGAACCGTGCCACCTTCAGATTTAATGGAGTCGTTCGACGGTCTGAATTTGTTCGTGAGGTTTCTCACCCCCTGGTACAGTTCCTTTGTAGAGTTCGTGGCAGAGTTGACTTCAATGTCTTCGCATTGCTTTTTGACGTGAGCTTCTTTGTCTCTCCTCATCATCCTCTGGACTTTGGCGTTCTGATTGCGGTAATTCACTTGCTCGACAGGAGTTTCCAGGCCTCTGGCTTTCAGCTCTCGTCTTTCCTCAATTTCCTTCAGCGTCTCTTCTGTGATTCATGGCACATTTTTTTGTTTCTTTGTCGGGATTGTTTTCTTTGCCGTATCAAGCAGAATTTCCTTTCCTTCAGTCCACAAGTCGTTCACCGATTTTCCATCTTCGCACATCAGGAGCGCCGAGAATCTGTTTGAGACCATCACTTTGTAGTCATCGTCGATCGACTGATAGTCTAGCCTCAGTGGTGGCGGCAGTCGCTCAATTTTCTTGAGTCTGATTTGGAAGTCCGCAGCAAGTAGTTGGTGGTCACTATTGCAGTCAGCTCCAGGTCTGGATCTGACGTTTTTTACGCAGCTCCTCCATTTTTGGTTGAACATAATGTAGTCTATTTGATTGCGCGTCTTTCTGTCAGGTGAGGTCCACGTGTAGAGGTAGCGGGGTGATGTTTGAACATGGTGTTCGTGATCGCAAGATTGCTTGCTCTTTTTTTTTTTTTTTTAGTGGGTTATGTTGAGGAAAGGCCATGGTGACCTATACAAAGCCCCAACAAAGGAAGAAAGAAGAAAGCGAGCAGCTAAGAGGATAGAGAGATAAGATCAAGTTTATTTACATTAGATTTGAAAGATGGCAAGTTGTAGGACTCAGGAAAGCAAGAAGAAGGCAAGAAGGCTCTGCAGAATTCTACCAATTCTTCACCTCTCTCGTTCTGTTCCCCAAGGCCATATTCCCCGCAGGTGGCGTCTGCACCCACTTTAGCGCCCACCTTTGTATTCATCTCTCCCATCACTACTCTGACGTCTCTGTTGGGGATTGTGTCAATTGCTTCTTGAAGCGTGTTGTAGAAGTCTGTCATTTCCGCGTCGTCCGCCGCGCTCGTTGGAGCGTAGCAATGCAGGATGCTAATGTTGTGAGGTTTGGCTTGCAGTCTCACTTTCATGATGCGGTCATTGATTGGGCTATATCCGATGAGTGCTCTGCTTGTTTGTTGATCAAGAATACAGGCGACTCCGTGGCTGTAGCCTTCTTCCTTTCCAGAGAATAGAACCAGCTTGTCCTCCGTTTGAAAGCTTCCCTGACCATTCCAGTTTGTCTCTGATATCCCAAGGATCTGTATGTCATATCGTTCCATCTCGTTGCACACAGTTTCTAGTTTCCCTGGCTGTTTCATTTTCCTGGCATTCCAGGTGCCGAGTTTCAGCAAGTTTCGGAGTTTCACAGGTTTCCTTCCAGTCGCACACTTTTCGCCACTAGCCTGGTTGCTCACTGGGTGACGCGCCCCTTGTTGACCCACGCGACGGGCGATGTGGTATGGGTTGGTTGGTTTTGTGTCCATTCATGTGAGGGGGGTGGTCGGGAGGGTGATTAGATGAAGTGGCTTTCCCTGAGACTCTGCTTCATCGGCAGACTCCAGCTAACTTGGAGGGGCTCCCTCTGCCGTTAGCCATTTGAACTGGGCTTCTGCCAGACGGAAGTGTCCTCGTGCCGATTGCTCCAGTAGCACTGGTGCACGCCACAAGGGGACATCCACTGTCCTGCTGCCGACAGCTTCACCGTAACCCTGGTACGGGGAGCAAATAGGGTGCTATCCCATACTCAAGGGAACCCCCGAGTACAGTTTAACGTCGTACCCAGGACAAAGGGCAATTAATATTCGTAAAAAAACATTTCAACTTCAAATCTGCTAAGGAAAGTGGTCATGTTCGCTTGATCAGTATTTCACTGGCACTTTATTAGGATATTTGGAACGAAGGTTTGCCCAATGCTCAAGTATCATAACACATTAAACTGTATGAGAAAACTTCATTTATTCCATAATTTTCGTTTGGAAATTGTCTAGCTTTAAACAGTCAAGTTTTTGCCTTTCATACTGGGCATGGGTATTCAGTAATTAGATTTGGTGCACATTAAATAAATCTGAGATTGCTCCACGATTGAAGGAGAATACTTCACTGAGTTAAGCTATCTGTTGGCATCTGCTCAAGTTTATGCCATTTAAGATATCCAATTTAGCTCAACGTTAGAAGCATATTTGATAAGAGGTTTTGTCTACTACAAAATGAAAATAGTCTAGACCTGCGAGATTTCCGCAAATCCCAAGTTTTTTAGCTTGTTATCAATTACAGTGAAAGCAGTTTTCTGCTGTCGCAGTAAATTGTAAAGTAAAAAGGTTTTAAGATTTTACAGCGTGACCTGTAGCAAGATTGTGAAGACTTACATGTGGAATAGCGGCATCTTTCAAAACGTGATTTTGCATTCTGCAAACTTCGAATGAGAATTTGAACTTTACACAGGAACCAATTTTCAAAGTGCTGGAATTCTAGTCCATATAGATCGATCACGTATTTTGCATGAAGTCTGAAATGATAGCAGCTGTTACGGTATTTAAACTCGGAACAGCAAGATAACGCCGAGATTATCCGCATTATTTACCATATTTCTGCCTTTTTCAATAATTTACGACACTTTTTACGCTCGACAAGCAATTTCAATATGACAGTGCTTTGTAAACTGAAAATCACTTCGAATGTGCAAATAAAGTACCTGCATTTTTCTTTCAAAAATCTTAATGAACTGGAGCGCATCTTCGCTTTTTCAAAGTTTCATTCGAGTTGCATTTTTGGGAATATTTCCGCTCCCTCAAACATATTTCAGCTTATTTTTACTTTGAATAGAAACCTCATTGAACGATTCTCAAACTGAGTAGTGATAACAGAATTTTAGGCCATCTTGCGGTGTGTGGTAGACCATGTGTGTTTTGCGATGTCAAATCTGTAAAATTAAACAGATAGGCAGTTGGTAAGGTAGTGCTTGGATTCCGTTGAGAAAAACAAGATCGCACATAGGAATGGAGCAGCTGGAATGAGAGAACGGGTGTTGAGAATTGCATTAGAATCATTTCATAATTCTCAGCCTTATCTCCCCTCCCCCCGCAGACGCTGCAGCAAATATTGTGGGCGCTTTAAGGTGGGTGAAAGTTTTTGAAAGCGTCTTCCACGCCAGTTTGTTACGTCATAATTCCAAGTCCTTCTTGGGTGATCAAAGTTCTTGAAAATTTTTTCCAAATGGTACCTCAAGATTTGACCTGCTTTTTTATTTTTTTTATTTTTTTTAATTGGCCAAATAGCTGCAAAACACATCGCATCTATGCATTAATTAAAAATAAGTCAATGCTGTTGCAATTGACTTGGAATCATTTTGAACGCTAAGGCCAACGTTTTATAATCATTAAGTCGAAATTTCCAGAGTTTCTGTTGGGAGAAATCCACTGAAAGCTGTCAGCTTGCACACACGCACACGCGCACACACGCATGCTTACATACACATAACCATACAAACACGCACACACGAACACACGAACACACGCACACACGAACACACGCACACACGCACACACGCACACACGCACACACACCCAATTCCTTTGGTTTCATAGGTCATCCTTCATTTATAATCAAAAATAAGCTATCATTTTTTCATGGTTTCTTCAGATTTTGTATAACTCTCTCGCCATGTCTTTGCATGCGTGGGCAAATATCCAGCAATTGTAAAAAATTAAGCTTCATTTGTGAAACACCTACTGTATGTACATATCTTATAATTTTCTGAAAATTTAACTTTCTTTCGAACCATTTTTCTCGAAAGGAAAGACATTCTCGCAATAGCTTAAGATTTGCAGCCAAATCTGACATCTCATGCTAGCAAGCAAATCGTTTTCTTTTAATTTTCCTTTCGATTAATTTTTGTCGTTGAATTAACGTTCGTTATAGAGCGTTCACCAATTATATGAATAAATATATATATATGCATGATATATATATATATATATATATATATATATATATATATATATATATATATATATATATATATATATATATATATATATATATATATATGTATCCAACTCAATCGGGTCCGTACACTCCAAAAACGGGCTATACGAACAATCGCTTTTTCGAGATGCAACGACCACACATAGCAGCATTTTAGAGACTTAAAAATCTTGAAGTTGAATGATAGTCTCAAGCTTCAGGAATTACTTTTTATGCACGAATTTGAAAAGAACCATTTGCCGAACGGCTTAAACTGGCTTTTCCAGAGGATTGGAAATGTGCACAATCGACTGACTCGTCTTTCATCTGCTAGAGGACTTCATACGCAAAAATTCAACACCACTCCCCATGGGCTAAGCTCTCTGCGTACCTGGTACCAAAGCACTTAATTGTCTAAAACACGACCCTTACCTTATATAGCTGTTTCTTTCCTTCGCAGCAGCTACACTTAACAACTAGGCTTTTGGTTAGTACTTCTGGGTCGGCCGGATAGGCCGGGTGGGGGTCTACGAATTAGCTCTGCTATAAGATCCCTTCCCAACCATTTAGTTGTTAAAATTTGATGTAATCACTTTCTCTTCGTTCAATTTTGGCATTCAATTGTCGTTGTTCTTTTTTCGTTCAATAGTTTCATTCTAGTTTAGGTCAATACTCATTAATTGTACGTAGTGTTGATTACAATTCCTTGTAATTCTTCTTTTGGTTGAAATGAAAATTCTTATGCTCTTATGTTCTTATGTTCTTATGTTCTTATGTTCTTATGTTCTTATGTTCTTATGTTCTTATGATGTCAACATCAAATATGCTATATATGACGTCAATATCGTACATGAAGAAAATAGAATTGCTGGCTTTTAATATTTCTCCTTGATCAAGTCCTTATATCCTAAAAAATAAGAAGAAAAATAAAGAGAGAAAGGAAAAAGTGGGAAGAGGAGAAGAGGAAGACAGAGCTATCATTGCCTGACGGAACTAAAGAAATCTGAAGATGAATCAGAAAAACCTTATTTCTAAGTTTAACTAAAGAGAAAAGCTTTCTGAAGTTTTAGAACGTAAGGTGGTATTTATGCTCCATGTGGGTATGAAGTGTCTATCTGTATGCGTGTTTTTTAAATCAACGGTATAATTTGCAAAGTGATGTGGTTGTATAGCTATTTCTGCAGATATCGTGCATCTGATTGCGAGGCTATGCGCAGTGTCTCACGTTCGAGAGGGCTCTCGTACATGTCGGTAATGACCCTACCTGCATTTAGCAGAGCGAATAAGGTTTGTGGGTTTGTTAAGCATCAAGCCGGCCTGGTCATGCATCATTCATGGTTGACTGAAGAACGTAGGAATACTTCATCAGATTGAGCCCCACAGAGAGACTGGAATGCAGACAATATCAAAGGCGATGCAAATCAAATATGGACTTCGATAAGCATAGCTGAATCTCTTACATGCTTTCTCATCAAAGAGCTTGAGTCGTTGTCGCAAAATGTTTTATGCGATTGGCGAACATGAAACTGCGCCTCGTGACAACTTTTCTGCTACTTCTAACGCTATACTTTGCAAACAGTGGTAAGTAGCACAAACAGTTTTCCATCCAGAAATTATTTCGTTGTGATAGTGCTGTTCCTCTCGCATTATCTTGATTAGAAAGATAAGGAGTTGTCGCTGACAGCCCATTTGCCTCTATTAAGAAGGGCTACGCTGGGGCACCTGGAAAGCAATTCGTATTCCAGAGAAAAGCTGAATAAGGTTTGTGACACACCAAACGTCTTCAACAATCAGCGAATGAAACGTCTGAAAATGGACGAAAAGAGTTCATAGCTCTATTTTGGCCATAATGAAGAGTACTTTTGATACTCTGAGGAGTGCTCAATTGAAACAATTTTCAGTACGATTGAATTCAGCGTCCGCTTATTTGTCCAGGATTCCATTTTTGGGCATCAAAGCGTTTTACCACTCTATGTAGCCACGAAGTGTGTTTAATGCAGTTCAAATAAACTACTTGTTATTTTCAAAATGAAGACAAGATATCTAAATAGTTGAGAATGAACAGACTTTATAAGAGGCTTAATGAACAAATTTAGCGCTTGAAATTCCATTTATGATGCATCTGAAGGTTTGAATCGAAGTCGAAATAATGTTTGAGTAAATCTCTTCCCTCAGTCATGGCTTTTGACTGAATGTGAGAAAGTTAGATGCTTGGAGTATATCATTTTCCGACTTATTGCAGAAAATTTTCCCTTACACATGGCTGTGGAAGGAATGCTTGCTTGCTAACTTCTCCCTTTGAAAGCTTCGCGTTGATGATTCAAATTTGTCCGAAAATGGACAATTCTACTTTTTTCAAGTCCATGAATTATGACACAAAGTGAATTTAGAGGGGACTTTCCAAGTGCTGTTTTGGTCACCCAATTCACCGCTGCACATTTCCTTGGGAGAACTTATGTAGACAATATCAGCAGCACAAACAGGCAATGAATCATGCTTTGAAATTCTGATTTTCAGCAGCACTGAAATGTGTTTGGGCGATCTTTTCTAGAAAAACAGCAAGATGGTGCGACACAGGGAGACAATGTAGATGATGAACAGAGAGAGCAGATGAAGGAAAGTGACTCGCAACTCTCTGCTGTTTCTGGCCCCGCTGAAGACCCGGATACCAGTAATCAAATAATTATGAAAAAGCTGCAGAGACTACCAACTGATAAGTTAAAGAATATTTTAAAAATCATAAATAAGCAAACTGAATTGCAACAATTTAATAGTGCTGACAGTGAGAATGAGAACATTGGCAATGACAATGACAAGAATGGTCAAAACATGGTCAACGAAGTGTCCCCGTTGAACAGCAGAATACTCCCGGAAAAACTTTCTTTTCATCGGGGTGGAAGGCTTCAAGAACTACCGGGAAAATTAATTAGATTGCAGGAGTTTGGCAATGAAGACAACAAGGAGGAAGACGTTGCTGTGCATGCATTAAAAATTTCACAAGAAAAGACGAAGACTGGCAGTTTAAGACAATTAAAAAGGCTGGAGCCTGTGACAAATGTTTTGATTCACTCCTTCGAAGGGGACGCTGAGGAAGAAGCAGACAAAGAAATTGGTGCAGGGTTACGAGGTGCTTCAAGGAGCGAAAATATTGCAAGATTTGATGCAGACAAAGGAGTGGAAAGAGGATCAGATGCTGGAAGTAATGACGTCTTCGCTGGTGCAGAAGAAAAGTTAGGACAAGGAAAGGAAAGCCTGCTTGAAGCACCCGACTCAAGAATGAAGCTTGCCAGATTAATACCTAGGCTCGAAAGAAAGGACGGTGATGCTGATGCAGTATCATCAAAACAAAAGACAACGAAAGTCGATAATGAACTGGTGTCTTTACATGGAAATGGAAAATCAGATGAAGCGACCCGCATTTTGAGCCCTCGTCCAGAAGGTGAAGCATCGCAGTATTTGAAACCCATCAAACTACGGCCATTGCAAAATAAGAATATTGGCAGTGAGAGATTGCCTGTTAAGATAATGCAGGAAATAAACGAGGCAATGATTGAAAGAGTAAAGGATTCTGGAGACAAACGGACTGCTAAAGAAAGTCAATTAGGAGATAGCCAAAATGACTCGAGCCCGAATAGGGCGGCAACTGGCATTACAACCAATTCACAGCTCAGTAATGATACAGAAGGACAAACAGACAAAAGAGTGACATCGAAATCTCAGTTTGCTTTCTCCTATGATCCTGACTCGCCGATAGGTAAGAGAAATTAGATTTATTTAAGTAAGAGCCGTTTTAAGAAACTGTCAGGGACCATGCTTTAACCACTAATTTAATTGCAAGCTCTTGGGATATCATTTTCAACCAGTTGCTCCATTATCGACGTTTCTGTTCTGGACAGTTTCAAACTTTTTCTAACAGGACCAGAAATGTGGAAGGTTTTGCACACGGACTGGACATGCCAGGGAAGAAAGCAGTCCCCGATAAATATCAAAAGTGAGAATGTGGCAAATGATACGACGTGCAAAAATATTGGGATACGAGTGGAGCCAGATGGACGAGCTATTACTGGAATACTTAGGAATAATGGACATGCTCCGACGTTTTCCCTCACCAACAGTGCCACTGTTCGTTTGATGGGTGCAACATTACCTAACGATTACTTTCTGAAACAACTCCATTTTCACTTTGGATGCGAGAACTCGAGGGGATCAGAACATAAAATTGATGGTCAGAGCTATCCATTGGAGGTTTGTTGATTTTTCACGAGCTTTCAGATTCCCAACAAAACATTATCTAAAGTGTTTCAGATCACTCCAAGATAAAACTTATAAATTTAGATAAATGTATCTATATTTGATTATATTTATGCTACTTTCCAGGCTTCTTGTTTTTCAGAGATAATCGTAAAATAACTAGCAAAACAACTAGGATGTTTTTTCATAGCAATGGGCCTAAATTTGCCAACAAATTTCTAAGGATGTTATGTGGAGCTCTTTTAATGAGAGCTGAGTTTTCTTATCTTGAAATAGTTAAATGACAAATTGGATCTTCCTTGTCAGCTGCACCTTGTATTTTGGGACAAGAAGACCTTCGAAACTTTTGCTGAAGCTGCGAAGTCTGATCGAGGCATAGCGGTTGTAGCAGTTTTATTCCAGGTAGAAAAGTTAATTACGAATATTATGAAGTAAAGAAAGCATAGCTATTCTTATCTTTGATGTCAAACACGCGTGTTTGAACTTATTGTGGCCAACAAAGTTGAAGGTGCTTGAGATGGTATGAAATTGCATGACAGAATGCGATTCCGTTACCGGTCACGTCAGGTCACTCCAGAGCCAGTTCGTCTTTGCAGGGCTCAGATCTATTCACGATTCTTCACAATGTGCCCGTTTCTCAGCCTCCCTCATACAAAATGTCACTTTCCTCTCCCTCCACTCTGAAATATTCTTTAACTATGTATTTCAGGTTAACTTCTTCCTCTTCTGCTTTCCACCAAGCAATGCTTGACATCTCAAGCCAAAGTTCTCGCCCTCTTGAAACATATCGAAACACAGTAACTTCCTACTTTTTTCAATTTCCAGTAAATGCTCGTAGTCATCTTTTGTATAATGTATTCTCTACTTGCCCTAAATTTGCTAATTCTCTGGCTCTACCAAATGTCTGCTCCTCTCCTGAAGCAGATTAGCCGAATGTCTGCTCTTCTCTTTTCAAATGTCTTGCTGTGCGTCCATACCTTGGTAGATGCGACTAGCGATATGCAAGGATGATTTATTACGCTTTCTATTTATTACGCTTTTTATTTATTACGCTATCGTAGTGCGTTCTACCAAGCATACCAAGGTAGAATATAGGCCACTGAGAATAGGTCTTCATCCTCTCGACGTGTCTACAATTTGTGATTATTGTCTTTGGCATTGCAGAGAAGCTCCGTGGTGTCCTCGTGGGCCTCCCGATGCGGGGATGATATGCTCAAATCTCCCGACATAAATAAATATGGGTGACGAGGGAAGGGAAATCCGCGTCATCAGAATCCGCTTTGCTAGTTAGAGCTTGAATATAAGTCTCCAATTCCAGCTAAGCTCGCAATTGAGTATGTTATGCAGCTTTTCTGACTTTGGTACCCTTTAGTGCAACTCAGTATTGAGGCATGGCTCCAACGTCTGACTAAAGTGATTGTGATCAATCAATATCATCCCTGAGTTGCATTAGCTCCAAAAACTGCAAGAAAAACCGGTCTAGACAATTCTGGGTTATACGAGATTCATCTAATATTCTATTGATTCAGCTTGACCAAGACGAAAATATGCTAATGAATTTGAAGCCATCACTTGTATGAGGTCTTACATGTGTCTTCCATTCTGGGTTAACGGGTCACTGAACCGCAGACGCTGTATTTACAAATGAAACAGGTAATAGAAAGGGCAAAATTAAAGGTTTAACCTTTGACAAGAGGCTAGCAAACTTTCACAGACTAGAAATAAAAGCTGATCGTGTAATTCTAATTCCAAGTAAACTTCGAATTATATGCTACATGAGCTCATTTAAAAATTCCATAAGTGAGAGTGAGATTAGATATCAAGGTCATCCGTAGCAGTCAACGGTGTCGACCTTATTAACAATGATGATGATGATAATGGTAATAATGATAATGAAAATGATGATAAATGATGAATAATGATGATGAAAATAATGACTGGTTATGATAATGATTGCAAAGTTGTCTTCATTGCGTCCAATAGGCATTGCATGTATTCACATAAGCATAACAACATAGGTGCCGGGATAGCTCAGTGGTAAGATTCTTGCGCATTGATCCTATGATCAGTGGTTCAAATCCTCCCTCAACTAAACTTTCGCTCAGATTGAGGAGAGTCGCGAGCTCTCTGTACTTCCATGCGTATGGATCACGAGGTGTGGCCACATCGAGAGGAAGGACCTGGCAATTTCGAGTAAAAAGCTTCTCGGTGTCAATTAACAATGTAGAAAACATAATCTGAATTAAAACAAGCAGTTTATCAAAAATATACTTATTCTCCTTTGAAATTTTTACATCTAAGATCTTGACACGTTATGCTCAATGCTTCTTTTATAAAGGGCTCTGATTCGCAAGCATCCAATGGGAGTTCGTACTGGGTTGATTGAGCGCCTTTAGTTATAATTAACGGCAAAGATCCTGCTATGTTAATATGAGTGTGACCGCATGTATAAATATATATGTGTATAAGAGAAAATTTTTACCGTGAGCCATTCATGTTGGTAAAAATACAGTGTTAAGATGAACTTCATTGACTTAATCCAACACTCTGTATCTTGTGTCTTCATTCATATGCGCTCCTTCGTGTCGTCACATGAGTACCTTCTGTGTGAATACCCTTGTGCGTGCTTCTTTGCGTGTGATGGTAAATATTGCGAGTAACAATTGCTAATGTATCAGGGGATTAGAAAAGCGCCGAAGATTGACTCCCATCGGATCACATTGATGTCTGCTCTACAGAGCTTCAAATGGGGGAGATTTTCATATTCTTTGTATATTTGCGACAGAACCTAGCCAGTTTGAGTGCCATGAAATAGATGAGATTAGATTGGTTATATTAAGTGTAAGGACATCTCGATGGCAAAGGCGTTGCTCATTGTCCTGTGGTCAGTACCTTGAGACTGCCTTCATTTCATTGTAACTTCCAGCAAGGGGACTCGCTAGCTCTCTGTAATCCCAAGCGTATGGACTTGCTGGTGTGGCCACACCGAGCGGAGGAGTCATAACGCTAATCGATAAACACACATTCTCAGTATCCCAAAGTTTAACTTTGGATGCAAGGTAGCAAGTCAAATACTAAAGAAAAAGCTACTGGTATTGATCTGTCCTTGCTAATGTCATTTGATTTCTATTGACAGCGTTCATTTGTACCGGTGAGTCAGATTAGGAATACGCCAGTGACGCAACTGTTGCAAGTGCTCAAAAAGATCCCCAATGAAGGTAATTCTTTTATGCCTTATTTAGAAGCGAGGCCATATCAATATGCCCTATGAAGTGTCAAATTTCATTCACACCAAATCTATTGGTTAAAAGAATTCTTCATTTTCTGGTCTGTATTAAATTTCTTTACAACCACGATAGCAGATCGGAAACTTTATATCCTGTAGAAAATCATACTTGGTAAATGATTATTTCGCTGCCATACTTAGCTTCATCCGGCCCGTTCTCTAAGAGCGTATGACGTACTTCATGACGTCACAGCACTCAAGGGCCCTCTTTAGGTAGAATGAATTCATTCATATTTTTACCATAATTTCATTCATATTTTACCATCATTTCATTCATATTTTTACCATAATTTCACTCTGGTATTGTTGGAATTCTGTAGTTAGAGGCCGCAATATAATTCAAGACCGAAAGTTTTTCTTTGTTTTGCCATCAAATTTTTATCATAAACCAATATGCTAATATACTTAGGGAGATTCACAGAACCATCTAGAAGGCAATTGGATATCTTTACATATTTGTATTACTCACCATGGCCATCAGCAAATGTGGTCGCACTACCTCAATTCAATTTTACATAACAAACAAGGAGTATGATGAAGAATTGCTTCACCCAAGCATTAATTATCGCCAATCAAGAGAAACTTCCAGCTCTTCAGTCAGCTTTCAAGGTTAATTCGATGTTTGCAGTTTTCTCCGTCACATGTGGAATGGGATATTTTTTTACTTCACTAGAATAGACACTTTGTCTTTGTGGACCGATTATGCATTTTTTCTTTAGCTGTTATGGAGGTAGATGAATGAAGAGATGTGGTTTTGGGTTCAAATGCGCTTTGATAATAATGATGTTTGGCATTCAATATTCTGTAAATCAGTACAGCCACGGTCTCAATTGTCTGAAGCATACTTAAGAATCTTTTCAGAAATTTATCAGAGTAGAAATAAGTGCCGTGCCCAAAGAGAAAATCGGAGCCCCCTTTTGCAAGGTCATCACCCTGGGCCACGGCATTGCGAGCCAGGGTGGCCAGTTCCTGTTCTCGCCACATTTTACTCCCAGCTTTAAGCCAGGTAGGCATTTTTTCTTAGTTAGTTGTGTTAATGAAAGACCATGGTGGCCTATAAAAAGCAGCCAAAAT
The DNA here is from genome assembly GCA_964026355.1 of Pseudorhiza aurosa. NCBI lineage: Eukaryota > Metazoa > Cnidaria > Scyphozoa > Rhizostomeae > Lychnorhizidae > Pseudorhiza > Pseudorhiza aurosa. The sequence continues at coordinate 1,011,696 of OZ032114.1, read as the reverse complement.
TGAGGAAAGAAATGAATGAAAGGCTAAGAGGAGAGGGAGATTGGATCAAGTTTATTGATCTTAGATTGGAAAGATGACATGTTGTAGGATTCATGAAAGCAAGAAGGAGGCAAGAGGTTCTATAGATTGCATGTTCTTGGGATGAATGATGACTTCGTGGGTTAGGCTTTGAAAAATGACAATGAAAGACTATATCAAAAGTGCCGCAAATCCAAGAATTTCATTACAATAGACATGCACTGTTACCGCTATGCCACCACCCCCCCCCCCAAACACAATATAATGCACGTAGCCAAAATATCTTCATTCAACGTTCAGTTATACCTGCATGGGACATTTACATTCGTTTCAAATTTTAACCAGAGATTCTATGGAAGATTCGTGCATTTGCTATTCCAAGGTAAATTGCTTTTCCTCCAGTCGCTCTGAGAATTTGCGATGGTCAATTTGCTTATGGAAAGATCTGCGCTAACTTTTCTACCTTGAGGAAACCTTCCAAATTGCGACCAGATTTCAGGAATTTTCAGGAGATCATATGTAAGATACATTCTTTTCTTTTGAAATTAGTCCCAATATGTTAAAATGGGTTGTGATGTCGCATGTGCAATTGCGAGCTAATGCAGTGTAAGAAACGTCGACAGGAAGTGTAACAAGAAGTGTAACAAGAAGTGTAATAAAAGGTGTAATAAAAAGTGTAATAAACAAAGATGTTGCTTGGCTCAGGTTCGGTTCCCCGTGGTTGCAAATTCAAACCTGCCCTCAAAAATGCTCGCCTGCAAGGCCAACTAAGTTTTCCAGCTTGCTGAGATCGGTAAATGAGCATCAGTTTAATTCTGGGAGTAATTTCAGTTTTCATTGATGTGGGTTGTACCCATCGAGTGCCTCCTTAGTGTTAGAAAAATAAACACTATGAATATTTGCCTCGGATTACAAACTGATGCGCTATTCCCAAGAGCACTGCATGATTTTCCTTTGTCATGTATACAAGATTCATCATACCGCAGGAACAGCCTCTTTTGGGTGTCTGCTTTAGCTACAGTAGTTTAGGAGAGCTCAGTACATCGACCAAAACAATTTGCTACAAGTGAATTGAATCTCTTGAAGTTCATATCGGGAAAAGCTCCAGCGAACCATGGGTCATAAAAGTTTAAGAGTTCAAGTCAGTTAGTTTAAAAGTCTACATCAAGAAAATTGGCATAATAGCTACATTTTATGAGAGATTTGCAGTAAAATTAAAGTTCAGTTCTATTCTCGAGAAGCGCGTTGGGGGCAACTTGTTAGAGAGCTGTCATTCTGAGCCACGGCATTGTGAGGTAGGGTGGTCAGTTGCATTCCTCGCCGTACTTTGCCTTTATGCAAGGTATCAATTTACTACTGAGCAGATAGGGAGAAGGTGGAAAAACGGACAGGAGGGCGCGTAGAGCCTGTATCCCCCGCATAGGAGACACATGCTCCAACCAATAATCCAACCCCCCTCTCAACTTTCATGGCTCGCTAAATTAGTTAGAATTTCTTCTCCCTGACGCAGATCTATTGTGGGATCCTTTAACTACTTCAACTCATCCTAAACAAATATCCATTTGCAATGACCGTTTTTAATTTAAGCTCACATGTTTTAAACAATTCATAATAAGTATGCTTTATTCTGACAAGGCACTCCCATTGCAAACGTAGCGCAGATGGTTCTGCTAACCCACCACCTGTAAGCCGTTCAATTCAGATTCATTTTCAGCCTTTCTCGCACAACCTTGTTGTTCACATCATCCCATTCATTTGTAGTTTGAATGCTGATTGATTTTTAAAGGATTCGTATTTCTATTGCAATCTCTTCTGACCTTTTTCTACGTCTAAGAATTTCGAGGAGTATGCTTCAAAATTGTCAATTATTTTTCGTTTTTTCAATATAATTGTATCTGAAGAGATCTCCGATGAAAGAGGATATAAAGATTCATCCCAGTTGAATGGAAATTTCCGTCCTAGCTGCATCCTCGGGCAGTGGCTGCAAACGGAAAACGAAGGATTCGTCGGTTTGAATCCTGCACGGCGCATAATGAAAGCACCATAGACGAGGAAGGCGATGAACAACCATGTTTAAAAAGCCACCTCTCTAGGAGAAAATTAGAGTCCTTACTCTGGCTTCGGCTAATCTTGAGAATTAGTACACTGTGCAGTGCTATGCGTTTTAGCAATCGAGCCCGTGGGCCTGGGCTTATTAGAAAGTCTCAAATCCACTTGCTGTTCCTTGTAGCAATAATTGCGTGGTAACACTTTCGTTACAGGGGATTTTGTACAGATTTCGGAAATATTTGATTTCCGCTTGGAAAAGCTGATTCCGAATGTGATGAACACACTTCAAGCAGATCGATTCTTTACGTACGAAGGGTCACTGACAACACCTGGTTGTTACGAGTCCGTTACCTGGATAGTACTTAACAGTCATCCAGTGATCACTGACGATCAGGTGAATGAATAGAAATCAGTTTCTCTACTTCAGATATATGACTTATTAAGTCAATTAATTGCTCTTATCTACTTTTCCATCTATCTATCCATCTATCTATCGACCTATCAATCTATCGATCTATCGATCTATCCATCTATCTTTCTATCTATCTATCCATCTATCTATCGACCTATCAATCTATCGATCTATCGATCTATCCATCTAACTTTCTATCTTTCTATCCATCTACCTATCTATCTATCTATCTATCTATCTATCTATCTATCTATCTATCTATCTATCTATCTATCTATCTATCTATCTATCTATCTATCTATCTATCTATCTATCTATCTATCTATCTATCTATCTATCTATCTATCTATCTATCTATCTATCTATCTATCTATCTATCTATCTATCTATCTATCTATCTATCTATCTATCTATCTATCTATCTATCTATCTATCTATCTATCTATCTATCTATCTATCTATCTATCTATCTATCTATCTATCTATCTATCTATCTATCTATCTATCTATCTATCTATCTATCTATCTATCTATCTATCTATCTATCTATCTATCTATCTATCTATCTATCTATCTATCTATCTATCTATCTATCTATCTATCTATCTATATATCTATCTATCTATCTATCTATCTATCTATCTATCTATCTATCTATCTATCTATCTATCTATCTATCTATCTATCTATCTATCTATCTATCTATCTATCTATCTATCTATCTATCTATCTATCTATCTATCTATCTATCTATCTATCTATCTATCTATCTATCTATCTATCTATCTATCTATCTATCTATCTATCTATCTATCTATCTATCTATCTATCTATCTATCTATCTATCTATCTATCTATCTATCTATCTATCTATATATCTATCTATCTATCTATCTATATATCTATCTATCTATCTATCTATCTATCTATCTATCTATCTATCTATCTATCTATCTATCTATCTATCTATCTATCTATCTATCTATCTATCTATCTATCTATCTATCTATCCATCTATCTAGCTATCCATACCATATCTAAATCTACTTTTGTCTTTTTGTTTACCTTCCTACTAGTTGAGACAGGTCTTTAGATCTTCATTGTACTATTTCGTCACTTTTCATAATCTTCATTAACTAATGAGTTGATTGCCCACACAAACGTACCAGGATGGGTGCTGTGCTAAAACGTTCAGCTGGTGTTAGGCATAGCTGAAAAGTAAATGGTTTCAGTCTGTACTACATAATTTGGTTTCTTTAGCCTAGAGATTACAAAACGCCTCTTTAAGAACAGGAACCTCTCTTCAACTGGGTGGTGGTGGGAGTGAATCAATGAAGAGCGGACCTACTCTCAGGACAGTAAGAGATGACAAGAGTGATCCAACTGAAGTCCAAAGCACAAATATTCTGAAAGCTACTACCAGTTAGAATTCACTCTCATCATGAAACATCAGCAAGTGATGGACGTTGGGAATCCATTGAAGTTTCAGCTAAACAGGAAACGCTGTCACATTCAATCTTTATGGCGCAAGCTCATAGCTTTTGAATGACAATGTTCTAATGCGCATGTGCATTACTACATCGCTGGTTGTTGTTGTTACTAACATTGCTGCTGCTAGCTGGTAGGGTCGTTGTTGCTGCTAAGGGGCGATTGATGGCGATTGATGGCGATTGATGGCGATTGATGGCGATTGATGGCGATTGATGGCGATTGATGGTGATTTATATTATTAGAAGGGGCCTGTCATGTTTCATGTTACCTCTTACAGAGCTTGTATTTAAATTACATATGTCTTCTCCACTATATTTCATTTCATTCCATTGTCAAGGAGGCTAGAAATTTCAGTCTATTTTGGCAGCTTGTCTCTAGACATACATAGGTACCATAAATCTCCAAGTGACAGATATTTTCTTCATTTTAGTTGGAGATGCTCCGAAAGCTGAAGTCTGCAAAAGTTAATTCTGAAGGGACAATGTGTGATAACTTTCGCCCAATTCAAAAAAGCTACGGCAGGCGTATCTATAGCAACATCATATGATAAGGAATAAGTGTTCCATGGTTTAGGATGTAGAGCTTAAGTCCCTTCTTCCGTGCAAGAAATGTTATGTGAAATACAAAGCTGAGGTCAACATGGAAGCGTACAGCAAACCACACGATATCGAATAAATATAGTGACACACTCGCAGATTGGTTTCCACCATAAGTCTATTGTCTGTCCACGTCTTCTGAATTGGCCCGACATGAAGTCAAATTTGCCTGTCATGTACACTCCTCTTCACTTGAACCCCCTGCAAAAGGCACATTGATAGAAACTCCAATTTCTTATGCTGGGTTTTTGAAAGTTTTCTGATAGATTCTCACAAAGGGAATGACCTTAAGCTTCACAGGGAAATGTAAAGTAGTTAGATTCGCTGCTTCAGAAGCAAATTTGTTATGGGAAAATTTACAAGTTTGCACCCAAGAATTTAGTTTCTACTGAATACCAAAAGGCTTTGTCAGGATTGTTCTATTCAACCTTAAAGAGCGTAGGGATGACCATGTCAACTCTTCTGGACGTCCTGGGTTCGAAGAACGCTAGCTCCTCTTTCTCAATAGCGTATATTATCATTATTATTATTATTATTACAACCCTGTTCTAAGGGGGGGCCCATCAGCTTTACACGGGGCTCTCTATCTAACCTACAACTAGCATGCAGCAATAAAAGGTGGAGTGCTTACAATAAAATATGATGTATAGAATTCATAAATCTTAAAGAGAAAAGAGAAAAAAGTGCTAATTTAGATCAATATATACAAAGATATTAATAGCTGTACCAAATCACCCTTTTTGAAGTTGGTTAGGGAAGGATACCGACCTTCCCTCAGTTCATAGGCTTTCCCAGAATTTAACACCCTAAAGGATAAGCCTTTTGTCCCCCTTGCTGTTTCCTTTTCGGGTTTGAAGACCAGCAGCAGTGTTGCGAAGTTCGTAAGATGGATTAGTAGAGTTTCTGATAACTAATTTTTGAAAGTGGTGTGGTGAGAACTCATTAATTCATTAATTGATTAATTCATTAATTGATTAATTCATTAATTGATTTAAAAGCCATAATTTTTATTCGTATTAAATGATTTATTTAAGTTTTCTCCTGCCTTGCTGTTTGATACGAATCTTAATTGGAGCATCATCTTCTTCTTCGGGTGCCATGTCAGGGACTGACGTTGGCTACCACTTCTCTGAAACCAATCCGGTCACCCGTACGCCGCAAAAGTTCCACCGCACTGCATCCCGTAGCCGACGCCAGCCCCCCCATGTAGTCCAGCCTTCTTCTTCCACGCCCTCTTTTCCCCTCTAACTTCCCTTCCAGAACCAGCTTCTGAAGCCCTTCTTTCCTGACTGCATGGCCCACAAATCTCAATTGCCTTCTCCGTCTGGTCACCATCATACTTCTTGTCATACCACATATTTCAAGCACCCGTTGATTGCTCATTTTCTTTACCCACGATATCCTCGTCATCCTTCGATAGCACCACATTTCCATTGCTTCTAATTACCTTATGCAGCTTTTGTTTATAGTCCAGCTTTCGCAGCCATATAGTAAGGTCGACCATACAAAACATTTTAGCAGTCTGATTCGGAGAGCGATTTTCAGTGGCTTGTCTGTAAGGATGGATCTCTTCTCAGTAAAAGCTTTTTTAGCCAGAACTATTCTTCGCCGTATTTCTTTTTCGCATCTGCAGTCGGAGGTGATTAAACTGCCTAAATAATCGAATTGCCTTGTCTGCTCCAGTTTTTGTCCATCTAGGAAGATGTTGCTGCAAGGTGTCTCAATCTTTTCGCTAAAAACCATGATCTTCGTTTTCTTTTTGTTTATAGTCAGACCTCTTTTAGCGCTTTCACTTTGCAGTGATGTGAGAAGCTTCTGTAGATCTTCTGTGCTGTCAGCCATCAGCACAGTGTCGTCCGCATATCGTATGTTATTCTTCGATGAGCCATTAATCTTGATACTCTGAGTTTGGACGATTCTGCGCATAATGTTTTCTGCATACAGTGAGAATAGGTTCTGGGAAAGAACACAGCCTTGTCTGACGCCTCGTTTTGTTTGGGCCCATTCACTAAGATCTCCGTTGATGGAAATGGCCGCGATTTGTTCCTTGTAGAGATTGTTCAAAAGTCGAAGATCTTTTTCATCAATTCCCAGAGCCTTCAAGTCTTTCATCAGTGTATCATTCTTGACTCTGTCAAAGGCCTTTTCATAATCGATGAATGCGATGTGAATGTCAGTTTGTATCTCAATTGATCTTTCTCCGAGAATTCTAAGAACAACTATGACATCTCATGTACCGCAGTCTTTCTTAAATCCAAATTGTTCTTCACTGATTTCAGGTAAAAGCTTACTTCTTATTCTTCGCATGATGATTCTGAGGATAATCTTCGTAATGTGGCTCATGAGACTAATAAGATGATATTTCGCACATTCGAGAAGGTCACCCTTTTTGGGAAGTGGAATGAAAACAGACTCTTTCATCTGCTTTGGAATAGTTCCAGTCCTGTAGATCTTGTTTGCAAGATGGAATATTTTGTTGACACTAATTTTTTTGCTTGCAATGAGCATTTCGGCAGTGATGTTGTAATTTCCGGGTGACTTTCCAAACTTCATTCCTTTTAAAGCTGCTTCTACTTCGGATTCCAGGATGTCGTTTTCTGTGAGTTCGCTGGTTTCATCGAAGTCGAGCATGTCACCTGTGTCATCAAAAAGATCTCCTATATATTCGGTCAAACGATCTAGGATGTCTTGTTGTTGGAGCATCATAGCTACTGCTAATGAGTAGTCTGGCAGCATGACATAGCTGCTTTGTAAATGGTTGACTTCGGTTGACCCAGTAACACCCCTAACTGGGGAAAAATAATGCACATTTGGATCAATGATGCTTTTCTTAAGACTCATTAGTGCATCAAATGGCAAAAATTGCGAGGCATACTTGATCAGCTTTAACAAAATCTATCCCACAAATCATCATTCATCCTATGAACATGCAATTTATGGAACGTCTTGCCTCCTTCGTGCTTTCCTTAATCCCACAACTTGCCATCTTTCAAATCTAAGACCAATAAACTTCATCTGATCTCTCTCTCCTCTTAGCCTTTCAATTTCTTCTTTCTTCCTTTGTTTGGGCTTTGAATAGGCCACCATGCATGGCCTATCCTCAACATAATTTACTAAAAACAAGAAAACTTGAGTGGAGTACTTTTCGAAGTTTCTTGAATGCATTTCTTCTAGTCTTAAGTGCTATCAATATGTTTGAGATTCAAGATATCTCTATTATTGATTCACAAATATCTAGAACTAATAGTCTGTCAAGATACATTTGCCTATGTTTTGGAGAAATGACAACTTATTGACTTTAAACAGATCATCCATATAAACGAGGAATAACAGTGAGCCAAGGTAATAACTGAGTCGAGAGCAGTACAGTTTTTGTATCATATTTACTAATTCCTCACCGACAGAGCATTAGTAGGTATTTGTAGTAGTTGAGATTACCATTTTGCCTACAATCTCAACATTACTAAGCAGAGGCAATATCTGGGGACTTTCCCCTGCTTTTAAGATATCAATTAGTTATCTTCCACATTTCCTCCCTATTAACGGTATGATAAACTAATCTATTGCTGTAAAACTTCTTATAAGATTAACATTGAGTCTGTTTGCTTTTCTTGGGTTTGCTTATAGCAGGGGTGGGCAAACTACGGCCCGCGGGCAACATGCGGCCCGCCGAGTACTTTTTTGTGGCCCACCGAGTGCTTTTTTGTGGCCCACCAAGTGCTTTTTTGTGGCTCAACGAGTGCTTTTTTTGTGGCCCACCGAGTGCTTTTTTGTGGCTCGCCAAGAACTGGCATCAAGCAAAATCAACTCTCCCGTTGTTCTCATTTTCTAATTGCTTGATACCGTACAAACGCATTATAAACATGTTAAGCTTTACCATACTGAGGATGGATTATGTTTTCAAAAGATTTAAGCATATTTTCATTTTTGTTGCGTGAAAATCTAATTTTGAAACAGCCTTGGCAACTTACTGTGTGGCCCTCTACAATTTAAAATTGGTGACTGCGGCTCTTGTGCTGAAAAGCTTGTCCCCCCTGACTTATAGGAACGTATTAAAGGTTTCTGCTTTGCCACCCAGGGCCGCCTTTTTCAGCCGCTTATGTGAAATTATTAAGGACCCAGGGTCACTGCTGACTCCTGGAAAGTTCTTGTCCAAAACCATATCTCTAATAGGACCGTGTTTTTCTACAATGAAGAAGGAAGAGATGGACATGTGATCATTGAGTAAACGTCATATGTTGCAATGAGAATGTTTTCCCAGGAAATTTTAGGGACATCGGCTAGAAATGCCCTTTTCATCAAAACTTGTCATACTTGTTGTTAGGATTATTTGATGTCCTCTAGCATTTGTAGCATGTAGCTGGCGTGTAAAAGATGCCAAATAGTGGTTGCCAAGTGCAATATAGGAAGCCCTTCCCTCAAGGGTGCTGCTGATGCATGAGGTTACTAGATAGTCAATTAGTGACGAGGTTGAGAGTGCGACCCTAGTTGGTTCATTAATCGTCTGCTATGTCTGCAAAGTTGGTAGAAGTTTCGTATGTGTCTAGAGCCTTTATTAAGTGGATTATCAATGGAATCTGTGATGAGATTGCAGTTTGTGTCATCCACGAGAATAATCTCCTTTCTTATTTTTCTAGATACAACGAACGTCTTTAACTCTGCGCTAAGTGATAATAAAATTATTTAGGGCTTTGTACCAGGCAATAAGCAGAAAATAGTTGCTTTTGAGGGGGTTGAACTTCGATGCAAAGAAGTGTCAAGTTACTTAATGGAATACGATGCCTTAGGATGAATTTTGTGTTATCTCCTACATGCATAGGGACACTCCCACCATGATGAGACGTGTCAACTCGTGGCTGCTTCAACCAAGCAATTTCAGCTATAAATACTGCTGTATGAAATAGGTTCATCGAGGTTGGTCTCGTTATCGATATGACCTCTGAGATCATCGATATTCACCGATGCTATGACTAAGCTTCTTTGAATGGTATCTTCTGGCAATACCAGGTTTTTTTCATATTGCCGTTTAGTTTGTAAAATGGTAAATTTTCACCTTTCTCTGTTGGGGCCCGAAACCCCTTTTGATACTGCGCAGTGGAGCTCTTGCAGTAGAATTCGTGCTAAATCTTTTATTTGCGTAGTGTAAACGTCATTTCCTGCGTGATGCGTCCCTAATATTGGCTGTGAGTTGTAGAAGAAAGGCCTTTGTATGCACACGCGCGGGTTTTGGAAATATTCAGCTAATTACCACAATTGCTGTAATGTTCCCGTATCTTTATTTAAGAGGGTAGACAGAAGTATTGTATGAGAGAACGTTTGTGGATGTGAATATGAAATTCTCATATCGTCCTTGACCTCTTTCGTCGTCCTAGCGTCAAGACCAGGACAGGGGTATCATTAGTAATACCAGTCCCAGCAATCTCCTCATCTAGTTTTTGTTTGCTAAAGAGAAAGTTACATTTGCAAAACTTGTTTTTCCTTGCCTATACGACGTAATGTAAGTATGGCTTGAGAGATCAAGATAGGTCATTATCGTTGATGTTGCATTTTTCGCCCGATCATTGTTGAAATAAAGACGAATTTTTATACTGGATGAAACACTTCAACTTTATATTAGCTGTTATCAATGTGTGTCCAGTGCTTGTGTCCTCAGAGCTACTTCTGAGTACTCATTTACCGACCTCGTAAGGGTGGACAGCTGAGTTGACTGTTGACTTGTGGTTGGTGGTTCTTACGACGGGATTCGAACCCACGCGAGTAGACCTCACAAGATTCCAAACACTACGCCTTACTCATTCAGCCACATCACCACTTTTTTCTTGAATAACCTTCCTTGTTTTCTTGTTATTGCATTAGAGGTAGCTTTTGAATTCTAGTGGTTCCTCAAGGATCTGTTCTCAACTAAGATCATCATTGGCAACACTCACAATTATTGTTGCTTTGCTGACTTCTTCCGTTATACAGGTTTAGTATAATTTCTCAAATCTTTAATCATTGCACTAGGGAAGCCATTCATTTTAAAGTTACTGCATCCAGTAATTCCACTGATTATGCTATCCGTTGCTATTAGTCAAGTGAAATTTGGCCTTGGAAAAAGAACCCCTATGTACGACTGGATGTCGTTTTGAGTTTCCAAATCGTAACGCATCGTTAAAGCGATATCTTTTTCTCTGCCAGGCCTTCTGAAAACATGCATTGGACATATGGTAGATTATTTACCAGAATGACTTTTCATGACTTTCTCAAGTTCCTAGCATCCATTCAGATACATCTTAATTTACTGACAGCCGACTTTCATCTGAAGCTCTAAATTTGCCACTTTCTGCAGGATTGATAATTAGATCCATCTCCACTGCTTGTTGCTGCGTGTTGTGTGTTTTTGGAAAGCACAGTATCTAATCACTAGGCAGAAAACAGGGGTACCTGGCGTGAAATTAGGGGCCAAGTGTGATGAGGAAATGAATTTGCCACCCTTCTTGAAAATGGAGTGATACCTCTCTAACATGGCTTTCGATGGCGCTCAGTTCGAGTACGGGACTCAATCTTTTTTTAACCTCGCTAAATGAGGATATAGCAGCATCAAATTGATGGTACCTCCATGTCTTTCATAGATTGCTGCATTCGATTTGCAATGTATCGATGTGCTATTCCCTGCTTCCTCACAGAGAAAGCATGATATCTTTTTAAGCAAGCACTTTGTCATCCTGTATGCTAATTTCAACCAAGATATAGCAATAGCTAATTCTATATCTGTTAATAGAAGTATCCCTCGAATTTTAAAGGGCTAGCCCTGTGATTGAGGTTGTTAGAGAGGTCCTAACATTCCTTTATGTGCTAGGATCGTTTTGAGAGAAGCCATCTGCTGACATTTTAGCGGCCAAGAATCAAGCAGAATTTGCGGTATGTTTGAGTGCTATGATTGTTGATTTGAAAAGCTCTTTTATCATTCGATACAGTTAGGTCACTTTACCTATTTCAGCGTCTTAAAATTCCTAATAGCAGCTTAGAGGGTTTCAAGAGAACTGATAGCTCCTTGCTATTTCACTAAACACTTATTGAGTGATGCTTTGTCTGCAGGAGAAGCAAAGTGAGTCAACTGTGGCAAAAGCATCTCGTTTACTTGAATGGTCTTCTTTCTTGAGTGTTCTTTTTGTACTAATGAGTGACGATTTGTTCCTTCATCCGAGTCGCATGGGCACTTTTCATTTGCGGCCCGAGATAGCATAGATAATATTGTCATGTCAAATTTGGGTCTTTCCTTATCGGGATTTATCTTCAATTCACCCTTTTTTCAAAGAGACAGGCAGATAAACTGCTCTGTTTTAATTCATTATTACGTGAAGATAATATGTGATTATCAGCTTTTGATTTTCGCTTTAGAAAACACGAAGAGGCCAGTGGATTACTGAAGGGCCTGGCATACAGTAAAACCAGAGGATTTTAATTGTTCGATTTTGAGAGTGGGAAGCTTTGAAAAGTTGCAAGCTTGTAATGTCTAAAGAATGTTTGATTTATCAGTTTCAGGAAATTCTTTATAATGGCTACTAGAGGGAATCTCTCGATTTCTCAAACTTCTCATTCTTCTTCTACTTCTGTCTCTTGATTGTGCCTTTCTCCGGTAAGTGTCATCTTCAATGCGAGCGTTGGCCTTAATGGAGGCCTAAGATGCTTTGTTCTCGGTGAAGCGTTTGATGCTGCTTTAACGTGTCTTGGTAGCTCCTTGACGTCATCAAGCCATTGTAGTCTTTGCCTCCTTCTTGATTTTGATCCTTCTGTCCTTCCTTGATTTTGAGAAGTCAATGATAAGAGTACGGGACCTCTGATAGCATGACTGGTATTTACATCTTTCTCTGAAGCCTCAATATTCATTTACTTGATTCTTGATCAATCAAGTTTCTAGATAAGCCTCGTTTTTCTACGAGAGATTTAGTCTTGCTGTTCCCTGACCACCTTTAGACACTCCTTCGAAACGGAATTCTGTAAATGAGAGTGAAGTTCTCGTTCGAAGCATAAAAATGGCCGCCAGAAAATAGCCATGGAACATCATTCTGAAACAACTCCTTATTCAGGATACCCTAGAGACAGTATTGCGTTATTGGTGCACCAGTTGTTAATAGCAAGATGATAACATTGTAAAGATGTCATTTTCCGTTTCTATTACTGCTTTGCGAAACTCCTTGTAGCACTAATCGCAACTTTTGTATAAGTATGCCATGTTCAAAAATCTCTTGCTGAATAAATTTGCGTCTTATTCTAGCGAATTTTCACTTTACCAGAAGCGATACTTTGCTAGATGTAGGTACCCGTAGAACCTGCTTGCATTTGCCATTTCAACGGATTGTATTTCTATGCTTCACTCCCAGCATGTGCGGGGTAATTTCTGAATACTATTATTAAAGAGGATTTTATTTTTGAGCAGCGTGGTGGTTGTTCCTTTTGGTGTGACCCTTCTTCATGATTCCTAACGCCTGTAATTACAGGGGGGGGGGGGGGTGGGCAGCTGCGATCTCCATACACCAAGTCAACATCCCCTCTGAGGGGCTTTAGACGAACTACCTGTGCACCGAGAAGCTACATAGGTCAGAAGTAGAACTCTTTGTATTGTGTAATGACATGAACTATATAACTTTCATACATGGATAGATTCAACCCTGAAAAATCAGGAGACCAGTCTCTTTTTCTCCTTCTACAAATTTCTGGCATTTCTGCGCCAAACTCAATGTCGAGCTTCACTGTCTGTATTTCTTTCAGTCTGTATCGGGGAATCACATAGTTTTATTCCGCTGCATGAGCAAAAGGCAAATTATCATCAACCTCACTCTTGCTGCACAACTAAAGAGGTCGGCCCAAGTCTCTCTCTTTGTACGGACAAACAGTATTCGGAAGAGAGCTAACATCCATTTTACACCTTCTTCCTCATTCTTCTCTGTTCGTGCCTTCATCGTGTAGCGCGGTTAATTGTATGATCTCATATTGCAGGGTTCTCTTGCACGGTTGACAATGAAAAACACTAATGACGAGGAAGGCCATAAGAAACCACCTCCATGAAAAACTCAGCGCCCTCGCTCTGATTTCTACTGATTTGAAATCGGATGAGCTGTGCTATTGTTTCCATCTTGAAGTGCTCAAATTCTGAGCTTCGGAGGATTGGAAGTTGAGATTCCAGATGCGTAATTCCTTCAGCAAAACAAATATTTCGTGACAAATAGAAAAATGCATCGTGCCGGTTCATGCTGGGTGCATTCGGCCCTTCAGACAGATACGATAGATCTTCAAAAAATTCCTGCCTTTTTATTTTTACTGACGGATTAATTGTTCCTTATTTCATTAGCTTCGACAATAACACTATTGAATCATCAGGGTGAACCAGGTGTAACACTGTTATTTTGTGGTTAGAAAATTGCGTAGGACAGGCTTATTCTGGACCTCACACGCGTCCTTCTCCTCAATAACATTAGTTGTTTCTTCATCGAATTTTCAAATGGAATGGCGTAATCTTTTTAGCGGTGTTTCTCCTTTGGTAATTTTTGCACTGAGGGCAAGATTTATTTGATATTTTATACTAATCTGTTGTTCACAATCCAATTGCTGATTCCAATGTGAGACCATTGCTAGAAGCAAATTTTGCCTTCATGAGGTTATCAAACAACTTTCGTTACGGTAAGCTCCATGATTTTCTAGAAATGAAGTCAGCATCAATGCAAGGCTGAGCGTCTGGGTGTCAAAACAAGCGACCACTAGAGCCGGTCCCAAGGCTAGATAGTTTTGGGAAGTTTGGCTGCGGGAAGGATATCCGGCCGTAAAAGCCTGCGTCATTTGCGTTAGGTATCTAGTTCAATAGGGAATGTATACAGTTAGGAAAGTTTCAGGTAGCAGTGGCCCCGATAGAGAAGAAGAAAGAAAAAGTAGGGGAAAATGCATTCCATAAAAAACACAGCTTCTCTCTATCAGATAAGAACAGAACTTCAACTAACATAAGGGGCAGTGTTGGTTGAAAGGTGACTTTTCAGTTGCGGTCGACTGTTCAGTCTATGCCAAAAATCAATAGAATATTTTAGAGGTGAAATTTTTTTCTGTGATTACAGACCCGTGTCTTGAAGTAACGAAATAGATAACTTTCAGTCTGTCAAACAGCATTGAATAATCGGCAACTGCAGCTGAGAGTACTTTGAATAATAGACGATAAAAAATCAGTTGTCAGCAGGTATGAAGTATTGTAAAGAGCTTATGTCAATTCTCCCTTTTTGTTTTCCAAATCTACAACTGACCCTTCAGCGATTTTTCAAAGGATCATTGATTCATTCCGCAGCAGTGGGCAAACATATGTGTCTATACCCTAGCAATGTGTGGGGTGGAGAGCAACCATCATGGCAGTAATGGTAGGGCACAATCCCTATGGATGTATCATTATCTCTCCTATCAGAAATGGCAAATATTTCAAGCGGGGTGCACGTGCCCTAAATGGATTTTCCAACCGGGAAATTTTGAGAATTTCTGCCCTAGGTAGATAACAAGGTTGACCCCTATGGTGATATCACCCCATGAAGTACAAAAAGTTAATCATGTTGTTACAAAATGTTACTGTCTGTGACTAGCAAAGTGGGCCTTTTTTACGGAGTTAGAGCTAATGTTAATTCCGACCTCGACCATCGTTATCATGGTCCAATTCGTATTTCAATTTAAACTTTAATTCTTAAGAATTGAAGCTTTGGTTTATTAAAGTGTCTGGGACTACGTAGAACCTCTGGGTGCAGAAAGCATATCATGTGGTAGCATTTCATTTAGCAAAAGTCAAATTTCGAGATATGCTTTGAATTGTGAAGAACCCTGCTCGATCGCCTCTTCTTTTATCGAACCTTTACTAAATCTTCAACCCTCTAGAATGGATTTTGGGAGAACTTCAATATAAAAAGGGGCACATATTTTTATGCCCCCTTGATCTACGTGTCCGTTGCCCAGTGGTAGAATGCTCGCTTTGTACGCGGTAGGTCGGTGTTCGATGCCCGGTCGAGTCATACCAAAGGCTTGATAAATGGTACATGCTATTTCCCTGCTTAGCATTCAGCACTTCGGGAAAGAGCATGGGAGTGAAACGTACAGTGCTACTAGATTGCCAGCCCCCAACTGTAGCATTCACTGTGCTTGCACAGCTGTGTGGCCCAAAGGCTAATGAAACGGAGATTGACGCCGCCCTATTCGCCAAAAATGGTGAGGGAAGGAGCTTTGACTATGACTTGACTTGATGACACTTGCCAGGATCAAGAGGCAATTATGCGAACCTTGAAAAATCGGGGAGAGGATCAATGGCCAGGTGGTCAGAGGCCGAATGATGCATTAATTCAATTAATGAGGCCCCTAACTGCTTGAATTTAACTGTTGGCAACTTATGAAATAAGTGCTCTGTGACAAGAAGGTGAAATATTAGGAACACAAAGTGTTTTTATCTACTCGTTTTCAGGTGAGGATTATTCATGAAATTTTAGTCCAATTCATATCCAAGTGCACTGCGTAAGAGGGGTTCCAAAATTGGCTTGAACAACCCATGGAAACCACAGCTATTCTATTGCTAAAAAGGACATTTCTGGCTTCCCTGGTCTATCATTTAAAAAAGGCTTTTCTGTAAAATTCAACTGAGAACATGCGAAAAAACATCTAAGAAAGTAAATGGTAGTAAACAATTATATTGAGCTGTGATTAGTTCAAATTTTGTAAGCGAAAATACCAACTCGCTAAGCAGCATGCAAGTGTAATGAAAGGCTTACAAAATCACTGCGAGTATTGAGTCATCAATCTAGCCAATTGAGTCCCTGATAAAAAGGTAGCTATCACAACTACCAGAATCTCTTGTGAAGTACTTTGTAAAAAATTTAACGCAAAGCTAATGCTTTTTAGGTGTGAGAAAAGCAGTTGAACAGTAATGTCCTTGCGTATCATTTGTCGCATTGTGGTCTGTGATTCATGTCCTGCGTTGATCTTAACTCTCGTTTCGAGCGAGAGAAGTTGCTAGCTCTGTAATTCTAGGATAAGGAATCACGAGGAGTGGTCATATCTAGAAAAAGGATCAAGACGCTGCCTAATAAGCATAACTTAACAGTGTCTTTAAATCTATCTTTGGATGCCAGCTAGAAAGCATAAAAAATCGTTTATGAAGAGGTCAAGCTTATACAACCCAGGTCAACTTGGATTGTGAAATCAGACTTCTTTGAATTAAGAACTATGCAGGCTCGTCAGAACGAAATTGATACTGGGGGGGGGGGGGGGGGGGGGCTACGAGTGAAGCTGAAATGAGGGGTCCGGAACCACAACAATTTTGACAGTTTTCCAAGACTGATTCATTTGAATTGTATGTACATCTGTGTTCTAATATTTCCTTCAAATTCAAGCTTGCTCTTTGAAGCGTATTCTCTAGAAACTAAAGAACAAATGCTAACAAATTATTGGGGGAGGGGGGGGCTACAGCCTCCCCCATCTCCCCCGGTTTGGAAGTGTCTGTTGTGAGACTTGAACAAATGGAGATTGGAAGCTTTAACCAAGTAGACTCTAGCTATGACGGTACATGTAGTAGATTCCTTGGCAAATTTTACATTATGCAATTCCTTTATATCAATCTTTGAGACAGAGACAAACCTTTGAGATTTTGCGATGAATAGCATGAACCAAGGTGCAGAGCGCAAAACACTTCCTGAAGAGCATCCAATAAGTTTTCTCATTAACGGTGCAAATTTCGTTCAAATGACAACAACCATGCATTTAACTGTGTGCAAGTCAATTTCCTTCCTCGAATCCCAGCTCAAATTCCGTGACTGCAAGGCTTAGCAGAAGGACAATTAAAAATATGCAAACTATCCATCATTCGCCAATAATCCTATGTGCTGGAAGTGAAAGTCAAAGAGATGGATTCGAAGAAATAGTTCGATAAGTAATGGAATATGAAGAATAGTATATTGGCTCGGTGTTTGCGATAGAGTGAAGATGCAAGAGGCAAAAGAAGGTGACTAGTAAAGCATCAAAAGGCTTTGAAAGGGGGCGTCTCCAACCAATCAATGGGACGTCACCAAAATTGTGGGGACAATGCAGAAGCCCCCACGTTAGTGTCCCTGGATGTCGACCGCCAAAAGTGATCTCGACTCATTTCTGTCGGCTCGTAACCGATTCTGCAACCACTTCCCTCAAAGCACATTTGAAGGATAGGCTCGATGAAGAAGAAGACAAAAATTGTTCAACGTGAATTTGGTGGCTGCTAGCCCAGCTAATGATTTCTTCGTTCCATTTGGTAAAAGTTTTCAAGCATTGTATATTTTTATAAGTTGTCTATGATTCATTACGTCTGTATTTCTGGAAAATTTTCCTCGGTTTAAATTTGCAATGGTATGATAATGATAGAAACCTTTCATTCGAATTCAGTTTAAACTACAATTACAAACCTCTCTAATGCATAGGTAGTGAGAAATTGTTGGCCTGGTTTATGGTTTATGATACAAAACTAATGCAACGGAAAAAGAAAAAAATAAATGTAAATATATATGAAGAAGTATATTAAATCGATAGAATGGGGCAGGTCTAATAGGGAAGAGGGTCAGGATTGGTCCAAGTTTTATTTCTATAGCAAAAAGATGCAGTAGGAGGTTCGAATGGTTATAGTGGAAAGTTTGGAGATGAGGAAGCGTCTATGTTGTGGGTCGATGGAAAGAGAGTTGCTCATTTCAAGAAAAGTAGTGCAGAAGTTGCTGGAGATACTTAAAGCGCTGATGAAGAGATTAATAAAGTTTAAAGATTTATTTAAATGGTTTTTTGAGTTCGGTTAGGAGAGGGGCGTACTTATTCCTTTTTCTATTTGAATTGGAGTGACGAGAATTATGATATACGAATGTTTTGACTAGATAACTTATCAGTATTTTCCTATCCAAGTGAATGCATATACCTCAGCATACTCGTATTACTAACCCCGAGAATCTCAAAGCATTTTTGCAGGTCTATAACGCTTTGCAAATACAATGTATGAATTCTAAATGGCAGGACAGCAAATAATCAATAAGCAGTAGAACAATTTTTCTATAATAGAATGATGAAAAGTCATGTTCAAATAATTGTAAAAGAGAAACAAACGGTTTGGTAAAGAACAGAGTAGGCAAAAAATGAATTTTTACAACCACTCAAGAAAATCAAGGACACGTTTTGGCTTTCTTCGAAAGATCTTGTCTGCAAAAGCGAATTGGAAGAGGGTGTGCTGTGAGGACCATTTGAAAGATACCAAGAGTGCTGCGGCCATTTCGACAACATCATGCAGTCATTTGACTGAGCAATATGGTATCAAATCGAATCTGTCATTCAAGTGCAGTAAAAGCCGAAGAAGAAGAAGAATTTCAGCCTAAGTATATAAAGATATTGAAATGGTGGAATGCAAGACTGTTTGGAAGATAAAGCTCTAAAGTGCATTTTGCAGGTAAAAAGTATTATTTTGATATGTAGAAATTGAGGTTTGCTAATATAATGTCAAAGTTCTGCACGGCTGCTTTTCAGAAAAAAGATTTTGAGAAAATTACATTCGAAAGTTTTAGCTATGTTTAGACGCAATTATTGATACGAAAGATGTGTTTTTAATGCCTTTATCAGCACTGGATGCACAAAAACAATAATCAATGTCAAAATTTTCATCAAATCTCTCACTTTCGATCTATTTCTTCAAATCAATAGTCATATCCGCCAGTGACATCAGTATCTCCTGCTTCTGATTTTTGTTCTTCACTTCTTGTGCCTTTTTGTTATTCAATTATATCTGAGCTTGCTTTCTCAGCTTTTTTTGACCTCTCGGCACTTCTTCTTGCTACAAATCTATGAATGAAGTATAGCCCCAGAAGCGATATCATTTGGGAGCCTTTCTGTTGCTGACAGGTGCCATCAAATGGTCAGAGCGAGGACCCACTACGCTACAATTGTCATTGATTGTCTTTACGTGTTAATGCTCAAAGTTCGTTGTCATTTCTTTGGAAAGTCTTTCTACTCAATCTATAAGCTCCTTCTGTGCCTTTGATTCCTTGCTTAAATTTTTTGACTGCTATCTCGAATGTATTTCACAGATCTGGTCCCCAAAGCTTGATTGAATCTCCTCCTACTGTGATCAATTTATCAAAATGAAATTGCTGTGGTTCAAGCTTTCTTTTATCATTCTATTCACCGCAGTTCATATCAAGCCGTATCAGTCTTTTTCTCCCTGAACGTGTATTACTATTGCTATTACGTATACGGAACAGTGCCTTTCTGTTTGTCAACGTTCTTGGGCTTTCCCTTTCGGCGGACGCCCCCCTAGTTTCGTATTATTCACATGCGCATGCGTTCTGTTTTGAATGCGCAGGAAAATTTCTATCATTCGACTGTGATGAAGAAAGTATGGCGGAACAGTTTTAAATCGACATAAAAAACAATAAATATTAACATCAAGTCAAGATGTAGCAAACGTCTGCTGCTCTTACTGTGTAGTCCTGTTATGGACATCTGCCATCAATTGGTAGACGCAACCATTTTGTATTCTTACTGTGGTGGCATATTAGAAACATTGGACTAAAGCTGGCTTTGCTTGGCCATCATCGGTCGCGGATGTCGGTTGGGTTTCACTCAAAACTCTTTTAACAAGAGCCAAGAATAAACAATTAGAGGAAAGGAATAAGACTCTCAGTGAAAACAGTGTCGAAAGGAAGCAACCATGTCTAGTAGGAGGTATGTAAAATTTCCTGCGGGATTTTGCTTGCAGGAATCGGGGGATACTCTTGTGGATATCGTAAATATGGTATTGTTCGTTTGTCAACTCGCATCAATGCCATCATAATCACGGAGCTTCGCAATTGGGGCCTAATATTCTATGTCAGATAATTGCATCAGTTTTTATTGTCAAACCTCTGATGTTTTTAAGTCCATAAGGCTAAACAAAGAAGGATAGCGGTGCTGGGGTTTTAGATGGTCTTGATATTGAAGGCTGATTTCGTGAACGGAATATTTTTTAAAATGCTTTCAGACGCTCATTCGACATTGGGGAAAGTCTACACCAGTGTCTCACATTTGTGTCTTTATGCTAACAACACGACGTGGGAGAGAGATGAGCGTTCATTTATGCTATTTTAAGCAAACTCTTCAGCGTCTTCGCCGTTTCTTCCGATCTTGAAGCGTTAGCCAACCACTGTCCATTAGTCCAGCAATCGCCTGGCCATTAAATCTGAATGCTGATTATTTATGATTTAAGATTCTCGCTCTCAGAATGATTGTTAGATTACTGTTACACATGACAGATGCTTTACGATAGTAGACAGGGACTCTCCTTGCCAATTTGTAAGAACTAACAACGGCACGCACCAGACGTGATTGTGTTTTTATTCCTGAGAGAAAGGCTCCCTGGCGGAAGGCTTACTTTGCGCTCTGCGTTCTTGTCTTACATCCCCTCGTTTAGTTCTGTAGTTTAAGCGGAAATTTTGAGGTATAAACCCTAGGAAATCGTAAGAGAACTACAAGGTTTTTTGATTGGCAAGCAGCCATGTTACTTGCAAGTTAAGCGACTTTGCTTTTGTCTAGGATGTGGCGAAGGGAATCAATTCTGATCTTTCCTTGTGACGTAATAAAACCAATCGCTTTCCAGACAATTTAACCCAAATTACCATAGCCCATTGTGAGGAAGATCCCACAATTTTTGAGCTGCCCTTTTGATGGGAAGTTTTGTAAGTAATGTATGTTGGTTTTTAGATGAGCCATATTGAATGGCATTATTTGGTGTTGCAACAGTGATTTACTTAACTTGCTGTTTGCTGTTCTACCAGCAGCAATTAGGCTAGGATCATTTTTTTCATTACAGCAATAATGGCTAACTATTAATGTTTTCTGTGCAATTCTGAGGCTAAGTGGCTGCTAAAAAGGCAATTTAGAAGGGCAATTCTTTAATCACTGTACACCAGGAAATGCCATTTTGCAATGCAGTTTTTGAAGTTGCAAACATTGTTCAGATATCCTAGCCAGTATCCATCTTCCTTTGCTTGACTTAATCCTACTTTTTTGCTTGTTCTCATTTCTAGATTAAGCCTTTCATCTGTCTAGAAATTTTTTTAAAGTAATGCACAAAATTTGAGGAGTCTTTTGACCCCCTAACTGGTACCAGCATTGACCACTTTGGTGTTTCACCTTGTTTTCTATATCTCCTTCTTATCTTAATCAATTGAAAATCTTAGAACTGCTCAGTCAATAGCCTTCATGATATTTCTGATGATATTCCAATTTCTTACCAATTCAGAATTTAGCCTGTTATCTATTTGCATACAAACCCAGACTGTCTTATCTCAATTTAGATTCCCCTCTTCATGATCAGGGGTCAATTTGTAGCTTGAAATTCAAAAGCCTCTTTACTTCTTTGGCAATGCAGTCCCAGACAGTGACTGAACAAAATTTAAGGCTGAATGATTTATTTTCAGTCCTCAGTCAATTATTTTTCTCACTTCTTACAGGGTTTATTCTTTACAAAGTTCAACAGGACAGTTCACAAACTGCTTTCATCCCCGTATTTGTTTTCTAGCAGCCCAGTTCAAGATTGGTGCCACATATTTGTTTGATTCCAATTTTTCTTTGCTTGTTTTTCATCCAGTTTCATCAGGTCATGCATTTACCCTGTATCCCATTCTCTTTTTGAAGCTGTTGATTAGCATCAGTTGTTATACCACAGAACCTCATCATTGCAAAATGTGTACAAACCCCACACAGGCTGAGAACCTAGCATTTTCAAAACATATCCTCTTGCCAATTGCTTATCTATTGACAGATTTTGAAAAATCTGGAATGTATCTCTCTAATATTGATATCCATGTTAGTTTAGCAAATCTTTGCGCACTTATGACGCCATTTCTTTTTTGAGAAAACTAAGCTCTTATGACTTTCCTGATCAACCCATTGTTACTTTGAAGTTCAGGAAGTTCAAGATAGCCCTGTTTGTATAGTTGATCTTTGCTCTTTAGAAGAGCATCTGACAGGCATTATACCGCTGCTGCTCTGTAGCTTGGTTATCGTTGATGCCGCTTTTGACATCTTGTTTTCTTGTTGAACAGGTAACTGAAGTGGTAGTAGCTATGGCTATTATAGATGAAAGCTAGTCCAAAACATTTCAACAAGACCTGTTTTGTTCATAAATGAGCATTTTTTATTTCTTATGTAACATCATAAAGAAACCTTTCAGTGTATAATTTTTACATATGTTTATACATTTATATAGCAAAACAAAAGGTGTTCCAGGTACCATCTTAAATAGATCTAAAGTAAAAATGAAAACTAATTTTATCGGGACTAGTTTTGTCCGTTCAAAGCGGACTTTTCAGGCTGCATATCTCCTACATTTGATATCATATCTAAAGATGATGTTTACAATCTGGCGTAATATACATTTTCATATATATATAAATATATGAATATATGAATATATATTTATGAATTTAAGAGTACAAAAACTAGGATTATAATGCCTTAAAGCCTTACAAAGTAACTGCCATCCATCACAGTCCATCACCATTTCCACCTCTCTTCTTCCTAAATTAGCTTTTGGCCAAAATATTATTTGAGATCTTTTATAGTAATATAATATGATGATATATAATAATATAAATCTTTATACAGGACGTACATTTCAACAGAATATGCTGTTATCAGTATGTGTCCTGTTAAGGAATGAAAAGAAAGTAAAGCCTATAACAGCTGTGAAAAAAGCCTAGCAGTTTTTACAACAATCATTTAAAAGTGCCATACAAATAATATTGAAATCAAAATTTTCAACTAAAATTTTTCTTTAATAGTTCTCTGTACTGCTGAAATAATTTTATTTTTTTAAGGTCGATTGGTAGTACATTGTACATCTTTGCTTCCATAAAATGGAATGATTTCCTAGCATATTCTGTTTTGATGCATGGAAGCCTCATGAAACATTCATTATTTCTTGTTTGTCTCTTGTGCTGCTTGGCATTTTGAGTTACAGCAGCACAAGACACAAACAAGAAATAGTGAATGTTTGATAAGGCTTCCATGCATCAAAACAGAATACGCTAGGGAATCATCCCATTTTATGGGAGCAAATATGTACAATGATTGCTCCTAGCATATCAAACGGTGGCCCTCCCATTGGGATCCTTCAGTAGTAGGGTGGTATATGCAATTCTTTGTGACAACATTGGTACCTTAAGGCTTGCATTTGGCTTGTTTGTTTGTTTCTGAATCCTGCAAACCTATCAGTAGAAATCTTGATATTCGTAGGCTGAGCTTCATCATAAAACTAAGAGTTTCATTACCTTCACTTTACCACTGCTTGGCAGAATATTTCCTGATTTTGCTAGATTCAGAAGTTTTGCTTTTCTATGTATACTTCTTTGATAACATTACAGCCATGCCAAGAATGAATGTATTTAAGGTTTTTATGTTTCTTAAGGAGTAGAAGTACAACACCATCACATCCATGTACTTGATAGGTGTCTTTGAGCATTCTAAGTCATTCCAAAAATTCTTTTTTTTGATGAATACTGGTTTAAAGCAAAGCTATACCAGGGCAAGTATATATTCAACATCGTTTGATCCTAAGATTCTGATTTGATGCTATATAGTGAAATTGAATAACTGTGGCAGTGTATCTGTAGAATTTTACACTGCTTGTGCTTGTTCTGGCTGCTATGCAAAAATGATATCTTGACTTCTGGCAAGTCGAGCCTTGTTTGGATTAGGTGAAATTGTGTGCCTTTGTCCATTTTCATACCAGTCTGCTGTACTTTGCAGCTGTGTAGCTTTTGCTCATTGTAAACTGTAAATATTCTCTGTAGTTATGTCTTTGTAAATTTGAATTTCATGATGCACAAAAGATTGGCTAGTATATTTACAAATATATTGTTTTGAAATGGGTATCTCTTAGCACAAGCTGTAGAGAATGGAGTATACATACTTGCCTGTTCATTACCACACTACTGATTTTGAGTTGAAGGAACAGTATCTACACATGTATGGAGGATGCTTTTTTGGTGTTTATTTGTATAGTGCTAGTTGTAATTCATCTTTGCTACAAACATCCACATCCATGGTCTATTGGTAGAGTGCTTGTATAATTGTGGTAGACTGGGGCTTAATAATCGGGGTTTTTCATCATGCCAAATACTTTAGAAATGATGCATGCTACTGACCTACTTAGCATTCTGTATTTTGGAAGAGGATGCGGGAGTTTGTGCTTGTGATAGTGTTTGTGTGACCCAGATGCTAAAGAAACAAATCTGGGTGCCACCAAAATGGCAAGGGAAGGACTTGGATTATGGCCAGTCTGTGATCTAATTGACCATCTGACATAATTCAAAATTCATTGAAAATACCAGCAGCAGGAATTCAAGCTCTTCCTGCTGGGATCTCCTTTTGAGGCATGACATTTCCAGGAGGAATACAAATGTATTTACATATTTCTTTCTTTTCATGGGACCATGGCTATATATAGCTTCATAGCATGCTGTAGATGCATGCTGTAGATGCATGCTGTATCTAGTAATTTAATCTTGGATTTTTATGAGGCATCCCTCTTAATAGAATCGCAATTTGAAAGATCCTGGAAAGCTAAATTGAGCAGAAAAGTTTGATTGTGATTGTGATGATAAAGTTTATCACAGTGATGATTCAGGAGGGAAGCGGGGCCTGGCATTTTAAGGTTATGGTTCAGTTTATGTCATAAATTCTGACTTAAATCATGTTGATGTGGCCTCAACATAGAAGTTAAACTGTCGTGGGGGCTCAGTGGTAAGGTGACTTGCTCATTGATCCCAGGTAAGTGTTTAGAACCCCATCTCGGCCTCAACTTTAATGTTGAGTCCAGATAGCTGCTGCATCTTTATAATTCCAGAGAATATGAGCCACATTGTATGACCAAATCAAGAGGAAAGTCCAGGACATAGCTCCATATGCATAGTTCTCAGCACCCTAAAATCAACCTTTGAGAAAACATACAAACACGGCATACATTTAGGCAAAGTTGCTTATAAAGCAATATGTTCTTACGTGTCTCGAGGGAAGCGATGGATTTTTTTGGAGTTGTATAAAGATGCCGTGAAAGTATTAAGATCTGTTTATTGCCATGCCATCAACCCAAAGCTGTCTGCGGCAGATAGAATCACGTCTGATAACCACTCTTCGAAGCGCTAATCTATGCACGCGCGAAATGCAAGCATTTCATCTTATTTGCATCAGCCATCACCAGTGAAAATTTATCCACCACTCGTAGCTGTTTTTTTATCAATTTGGCCTGAAAAAATCACATTAAACTGATATCTGCTCCAGAGAACTCATTAAGGTGCACAGTGTGCTTCGCAGCTTAGTCTGACAAAACACGCATACTTGTCAGTTTCTGGTCATTTCTTGGTAATCTTGTCGTCGTAAAGAAGCACTGTTATGTGTGAATTTATTGTCGTTGTGCCGAATGGTTCAGGCGCAGTGTTTCGAATATAATGGGGTCTACCCGCGTGGGTTCGAATCCCGCCGTCGGAACCATTAACTGCAAGCCAACAGCCAACTCAGCTGTCAATCCTTCCGAGGTCGGTAAATAAGTACTCAGAAGTAACTCTGATGGCGCAAGTAGTAATGCTGGAGACCCATGTCAGCTTTAAAGCTGCCCGTGTACCCAGCCTGCGCTGACAAATAAAAACAAAACAAGCAAACTTCTAACAGAAATGGCAGTTGTTGCATCTGTCTATCTACCGCGGCCTCCAGATTTGTGCGTCTTGCTATTATCGGACACTCGTGGACGATGTGATCGAGGGTCGGGTGATGAGTGAGCAGTTTGCAGAGCTGTTAACTGCTGTTTGTACGTTTGCCCCCAGCAGTATGCCTGTGGCATACTTGAGTGAGATGTAATGCTGATTTAAATTCGATTTTTAGGAAAGTAAAAAGGTGTATTGTTGGAGCATGGAGTCGGTCGACGGCGTATTGTAAAGACATCACCTGTTTTGCTCTTCTATCCATGCTGGATTGCTTTTGCGTAAATAGTTGATTAGTCGCCATTGTTTTGAAAGCTGAGCAACAATTGTACTCAAACTGTAGACGAGATCCTTGCATTTATAGCGTGCTATGAATTTTTAATATCCAAAGTGAAAATCCATATCGACGAAGGTGTTTAACGAGTAAATTATGTTGTGAGGCGGCTATTATTCATTCCTAGCAAGGAGAATAGATACAAGAGATGCCCGTGCAAGGTAGCAAAGCACTCGACCCTCCCCATGTATTTTGTAACTGTTCGTTTTATTCCTTGTAACTTTGTTTCAACACGTCTTTGAAGTCAGAGGTGATACCCAAAGAATCAACAGGTGCACGTAGGATGTTTGAAGGTCAAAATCAGCGCGTCATCTTCGCACGTCCAAACCAAGCTACTCTACTAACCTTTCTTTTGACTCAGGCCCCCGTTAGATTGGGGCACAATTTCGTGTCAAGTCTTGAGTTGGGAATTTATAGGGGAGGACCCCCTCTTCTCAATGATGTTTTAAAGTGAGGGCAAGGGAATTATCCGTTTTCTTTGCCCCTTTCCTCGGCAGATAGGGCAAGAAGTACTATTTTATCGACCTGATAGAAACATGTTTTGATTTTATAGCATATGATAGGTATCGGGTTTCTTCCATATTTGTTGGTGAATTGTCACTGAGGCAGTGATGTCTTCGTTGAATATTCCAAGAGATTTTGCCAACACGTTTACAAATAGGTGCTATCTGGCAGTAGCGTTTCCAGTTGTTCTCTTTCCTTTCTAGGAATTTGCTTTGAATTTCTTTTGAATTTGTTTGTTGTTTTAATAAGTAGTTTGTTCTTGGTTTTCTTTTTACATTTCTCTGGCTTGGCTGTAAATCCCATCTGTAGTAGGACCGTCGGTTTCTGCTGTGGATGGAGCAAGTGCTGTAATATAGAGTTAAGCTTTTTCTTGAATCAGAAAAAATATGTGCCCCAGTCTATTTTATCAATTCCTCTGGAAAATCAGTTTTACATTAAGTCTAATGCATATTCATGAAGTAAATCATATTCATATCCATGAAGCTTATGAAGAGAATTAGTCAAAGGTCCATGCGTTTTTACCTTTTTCATGTGATTCCTCGGTATTGCTATTGATTTTTGTCTGGTGATTAATCAGGCACATCTAAATATGATAATGAGGGAGATCGCTTTTCCGAAAAGAGAAGAACTCTGAATATGATATTGGGGCAAACAGGTTGGTCTCCTAGTTGATATTCTCACGTGATCCTCACAATGTTCTCATCTGTTTTTTTTAGAATACTTAAGAATGCCACGATGCTAACCAACACCATGTATCAGGTTTTGCTGCATGGTTTGTGAATGGGTCTCGTTTTAGGAACCCTAATCTCCATCGCTAATTCATCAACCACGAAATCTGTTTTTGTTTTATCTATTATTAGCCTTTCTCCAAATAGTCTTGCGATTTTGCGATATCCTTCTGAAATTTACTCCTCCGTTCTTATCGACTAGAGCTGCATCCATGCGAGTTTTTATCAATCAGGTCTTTATAGATTTTAGGTGTATAAGCTAAAGTTTTGTCTTCAACCAGGGATTTGTTGATTTGAGCTTTATCAATTCGAATTTTATTAATTGCAGTTTAATCGAGTGGGGGCGTAAGAATTCCGTCACTGATGTGATCAGTTCTTTCTTTTATTTCCGTGCGATCGTTTCACCCGTTGGATTAGAATGTGCTGCTTTTCTCATTGGTAGTGATACGAAATTTGAGAGGACACCTTTTCTCGTTCTTTTACGTCTGTAGCCTAATCAACTCTTGTCGCTCCTGGTCTGCTCTTGTAGCATTGTGCTGAAGGTCGTATGTCTAAACGACATCAGAATCTTTGTTGGAACTTTTTATTAAAGCATATAATGGTGCAACGGTTTTAGGCTAAGTCTTGCGTGATTTTTTTGCTATTTTGTTATAATCGTGTTGATGGATTAGATTTGCACATGGGACTCTGGCACGGTAGGAAGCAAGTTCATACGCTGATCAATGCAATCACCGGAGATACTCCGGTATCTCTTTTGAAACATCCCCCTTGTCTGCTTCCACGTTTAACGGATAATCTGCTGTGGAGTAATGTTTTCCTAAGTTTTAATTCCTCTTGATCAGTGATTTTGAGATGTCGTCAATGAGGGCAACTGGTTTTTCTGACCCAAGCTCGCTGCTTTTTACCGCTCCTTCCTAACTCCTTCAAGTTTTCACTGTATGTCAACATCTTTAAGCAACTGCTGTTCGTAAGCGCAGTTTGTTACCTCTTACGTGTAGAAAACAAAATTCTCACCCAACTGCGATTTGTGTATCTGTACACCGGCCTACTGTCCATTGCTTGTAATTAGAAGGATGAACCACTACGCTCAGCATTCCGCTGTTTTCCCTATTAGCACCAATTAAAGTATACATGCAGAAACACAATTAGTGCTTTTCGTGATCTTATTAACATATGTCTTATACATCAAAGTGTTTATCAATCATTTATTGACGGAAACTAGAAAATGATCCTTCCTCGATTGGATTTCGGGTCTTTTCTTCCACCTAGCCTAGTAATTCACTGGTTAAGCGCGTCTGTTTTTTAACTTCCAGTCAGATTTTAAGCTGCATTTCAATATACTGTGATTAATAATACGTACAGAAATACGCTTGATTGATGCTTGTGATATGTTATCTTCAGCCGGGACTTACTCGACTTTCAAGCCGCTTCGAGAGATTGAATTCAATCATAAGTTGATAATCTAGAGATAACGTCTCGTCTTGAAATAACGGCCTGTTTGATTTCCAAATCTTTGTAAAATATTTTCATATTCTAAGAAGGTTTTTAATTCGGGTTTAGCTAAGCTCAGATGTTCACAACCTTTGGTATCTAGCTCACGACAACGAAACTCCCTTTTGTATTTGTTATCATCGAACCTACATCGTTTGATTATTATGGCATGAATCAATGAATTATCGTCATTCAAGAACCTGCTAAAAGCATTCCATTAGCGTCTATGTTGTTCCAAAATTATGTAGAATCAAATCGACTCCATGCGTTACATTGCTTGCTTATTTGGCATCTTTCAACACATAGACCCATTTGTTTCCAGATCAGAACAGAGTCACGCCCAATCTTCGGACCAATCTCTTTGATGCCATGAGAGATTTCTCTTCGCTCCTCCTTTTTCAAAAGCTAATTGTTACACTGCCAAGACGGCTTTTCGTGTAATCCACATGGAGCTATCTAGTATTTATAACTAACTCGACATTCTTTCCATATATCTACGTTTTAGACAGTATCATCCAAGCAAGTTTTCGCTCAGACTGCTTAGTAATGCATTATCAGCTGATCCACCGAGCTCTGTCACATCTTAGACGTGATTTTTTTCAGGCAGGAGAGGTGCTGAAGGTTTTCTGAAGGTTTTAGGCAAACCCTAAGAGATGTGTCTGAAACCTCATTGAGTTCAATATGACGCACGTTTGTGGCTGAATTTGCCACAAAACGATTTTTTAAAGAATCATTTCGCTTTTAATTCAGAATTTTATGTTTGGAATAGCAGTAGTATGTGTTTTGTTGAACGTAATGAAAGTAATGCAACAATTTTTAAGAGCGAAAGGAAAAAACCAAAACTTGGAAGGAACTAAACATTTGTAGTGATTATTTGCTTTTTTTATCTTTGCTTTTGTTGTGGTTATCAACATATCAGGAGCCTGCGTAGTTGATGTTTGGAATCTTTCTCGTGCAGCTTAAGAGACGAAGAAAAAACTAAGATGAAGGAGGAGGCTAGAAAAGAAAGATTTATGACTGCGAGGTCAGCAAAACTACCCCATGTACCACGCAATGAAATCAGGGTAAGTCTGATTACTACCAGTTGTTGTATTCCCATGTAATCAATGCAATCAATGTAATCAGTGCTTCATGTAATCAATGCAATCAATGTAATCAGTGCTTCATGTAATCAATGCAATCGATGTAATCAATGCATTCGTAATTAATGCATGACGTAATCAATGCATTTCGTAATTAATGCATGACGTAATCAATACATTACGTAGTCAATGCATGATGTAATCAATGCATGATGTAATCAATGCATGATGTAATCAATGCATTGTGTAATCAATGCATGGTGTAATCAATGCTTGTCAAAGGATGGCACAGTGGAAGTATGCTTGCTTATTCATCATATGCTTAGTGGTTTCAGCACTCATCGAGCTTTGCTAGGAGAGTCGTTGGCTCTCTCTATCTCCAGACAATGAATCACGATGGTATGATGACGCCATTATTAATCCCCTTGCCTCGGTTTCATTGTGACACTGGCAAATAATGGTATCAGTGAAGTGGAATATTTTCAAATTTATTTGCATTTGCTAAGTCGACCGATCAAGTCTAACTCAATTCTCCTGGTTATGTTGTTTAAGCATCTGTTAATCCTGATGCCGTGTCGAAGGATTTCAAAGCGGAATATTTGTTATAAATGGCTTTTCAAGTAGATCACTATGTAATGTGTACCAGTTCATTCTGGGACCAATTTCAGTTTTCATCAAATACGCCCAACACCAAATGGACTGCTTGAAATAAACAGTTTGCGCCGGGTTATAGATAAATGCGATGCTTTAAGAGTATCATTTGTGTCCTTGTCAGTTGTCATCTTTTCCAACTTAAGGGTACCTTTTCTGTTTTTTAATCCAAAAATGTTATGCCGCACTTACGTGACCCTATTTACAGCGTCAGATAAAGCCAGTCATGTTGTGTGTCTATTATTCTGTTTCCTATACGCAGAATTTAACCAATATTCCATTCCGTCAGACAAGGGGGGGGGCTGGGGGAGTACCATGACTGACTAATTAAGTCAATGACAGTGATGAATCTGAGCCCAGACGAAGAAATGACTTGAATCTTACTAAGTAGTTAAATATTCACTCATTAATATTTGCTTCACTCCTATACATTAGCATTGAGCAGATGCGCTGCTAGTTGGGTCGGCAATCGTTGGCATTAATCAACCTACCTACTATTGTAATGCTAGTGAGTCAGAGGAGTTAGGATTGGTTTTAAAGATGGTAGCCAAGCATTCATCGCACTAGCCAGGAGGCTTTTCCTAAAAGACTGTCTTAAGACATGGGGGGGGGGGGGGGGGCAGAACCAATAGAAAATATGGACAGTTCCCATTACTTGAACATCAAAAGGTTGTATTTATGATGGGAAATGTTACATTACGCATAAGCAATTAACGTAGAAATGCATAAGACAACGTGCAAGACGAGATGGAGACTGAATTTGACGAATGACGATATTGTGCTACTTGAGAAATGATGGCGACATTTAACCACCTTGGGCTTGATTCGCCTAACGCTCGTTTATCAACGTTTTAATCAACATCTCATAATAGTTCGGATATGTATTCGGAACCAGCAACGCATTTAACAGTCTCTGTAATTGTATTCTTTCATATCCATTCTGTGGTGAGATTATGTCACTTTCATTAACGCATTGTCTCCTTCTCTAATCGTTTACAGGCTGGAGATCTTGGTTTTGTGTCCAGAAAGGTATGCATGTCATTTTGTTTTGCCGCTTAATTCTTTTTCTTTTTTGTGTTGTGAATCGGGGACTGCGGAATTTAATCGTTTTTCCGTACATCATATGCAGAGCATTGGTGAAAATCTTCTAAGTTATCAGGTGGCCATTCTGCATCCATGTCCTACGATCGGATTTAAGAGACTCCAGACACTTTCAAAACTTTCCTTAGACACATGTCGAGTAATAAATGGCTTTTGGAAATATTTCCATTTTTCACCAGTGAAATAATTTTTTATTTTGTTGTTTTTTTTTCGTTTTTGGCCCTCTGCGCTAATTTGTCCTTCCAATGATCGATGCATTCTGTAGCAAGTCGTCTGAATATTCAGGTAACAAGTTGAGTAACAGCAGCTTATCATTGAAAAGATCAAGACAGCATGTCAATTTACCTTAACGTAGATTGAGAGGCCAGGTACTTAACGCCCCCCCCCCCGGCTGTACATAATTATTGCTGCTATCCGTTTGTCTTCAGGATTGTCTCTTCAGGATTGTCTTCAGCTATACACGCAGTGGAGATTTATTTCCACACAAATCATCAATTATAAGACAGTCACGGGGGTAGTTGGCATAGTTGTATAATAACATGTTTACTCTTCTCAAGGTTACTGTTTTGAGGTGTACTCACTGACTTTTCTGGATGTCTTCTATCGGGGCAACCAGCAGTTAATGGGTACCTGATGTAGAACTGGGGGTAATGTGTAGGAAGGGAAGGAACTGGCCACCCAATCCTACACTGGATGGTATCTCCCTAGACGGGTGGCCCTATACGCTCGTTTTGACCATGGGAGTCAGTTGCGTGCCAGCCTGCACTGGCCAGGAATCAGCAGAGATCTTTCAATCGCGCAAGTCGTGCAGTTTTTGCTCTGTATAGCTATTTAATGACCGGTATATGTTTAAAAGTAGCCCCTCTGAGTTACTTTAGTTTTTTGCAAGCAACATATTGGTTAGAAGAAGCGCCATATGATTGGCTGCATCTAGATTACTTTGCATAATGCTGCATTATTGGTTTGAATCGGAACGAGGGTTAAAGGCGGAGTTTCAATCAGAACCGAACTAACCGCGTATTGAGTTTGATACAAAGGCCGTAAAACACAATGCCGTAGACAGAGATCGCAATGCAGACGACTTAAGGTTCTATCCCTGCGGAACTTATCCCGATTGGAGTTTTGTCTTGCAAAGCATGTCCAAGAACGTGCGGATTACTGTCTTGTTGGGATAAGCCAACTTTTCATTCTGTGATCTTCCCAACAGCCAAAACATCAAACCGAGGAGTGTTTAAAGGACTTGCTTTGTTAATCAGACTGTATACGTGCACACCGCTAGACTGTTTTCGCTATTTTCACTGTAATCCGAGTTTATTTTGCGTATAGAGAACGGCAGATCTTCGTCTGCTCGGCTTATAGATAGGCATCGTTTCAGACACATTTTCGAAGCTCTGTTTTAATCCCGAGCAGAATAATATTATATTTATTGACTCATTGTGCGGAGGGATTTGCATTTGAATTATTTCACCGAAATTTCGCCCATAATCGTGACCATCTTTATGTCATGGAAAGAAGCATTGGTTGCTTTTGGTTTTCGGCCATATTTTGATTTTTATCGAATCTTTTTCAGTAAGAAGATAGCTTGATATTTCCTCGTTAATGTTGCCTATGTAATATTATGTCTAACTTGGACTTACCGATACGTGTTTTGCCAGCCTTTTCTATTCTGCTAACCCTTTTTCTTCTCAAGCTCTCTCCCTGTCTTTAACATTGCTTTATTCTTTATATTTTCCCCCTAGGTACCCCCGGATGCTGATGACAATCTGTCAGTCTTATTAAAGGTATGGCGTGTATATTTATTTCATGTTAGTCTATTCAAAGGTAGAACGGCAGTGCAAAGTTGACCTGATTCACACAGATTGATTGTGTCGCTGCAGTCATAGGCCTTCAGCATCTGAGTCCCATGAAAACAAATGGGAGCAATTACTAAAGTTTTTTTAGCAATCTTGTGACTCATTCAATGGTTTCGATTCCAAGGGCTCAGCGTGAATGGAAAATAACAACCCAAGTGACTCATGCGCGCACCTCGAAAGGAAGGGCAAGGACAGTGGTGGGTCGGCAAGCATTGCTTCGCGGAGCCCTAAAATCCAACAGCGGTTATTTAGGAAGCATAAGAACATTCTTTCGACTGTCACGACCTAATGTGAATTGGGTTCCGCCGAGAACACATAATTGAAATTTGGCAGTTAATGATGTAGTTAGCCTCATTGTCATCGAAATGCACTATGGACCTCTCATGTACACGTGCTGATTCAATGATAATCTTGTTCGAATAGCATTTACTTACGTATCTCGCAAAAACAAAGCGCCCAATAAGCTTAGGTTTGCTGCAGAGCATTCTGAAATTCCATGTATTAACAAATCTTTTCAAAACTCTCATGATTTGAAACAGAGCAAAGTTTCCATAAAGAATGGAAGGCAGGATTTTCTCAGGGCTTTTCGTCCCATATTCGTGCACACAAGAACAGTTTCCATAATTAACAGCAGTGATTCAGTCAATTATACATTCTTTTATAACCATCACTATGGTAGTTATTATAGCCATAGAAGTATGCAAGGACTGTTACTGCGTTTTACCGAATGTTTGACTGCCTCAAGGAAAACAGCCGCCAAGCTTGCATATCCTTTTTCACATTAAGTCCCTTAAAGGCGAAAGTAAGTCGGAAAACCTCAAAACAGAAGCCAAAATTAATGACGTTCTGCGACAAGTTATCAGCTACTAGAATGTCCCTGTAATAGCAAGATTTGCATTCGGCTTTTCACAACCTTTTATTGGCATATCAATTGTCGAGAGAAACGAGTCTCAGCGGGGCTTATTTTAGATCACGCGTGT
Source organism: Pseudorhiza aurosa (assembly GCA_964026355.1). Taxonomy (NCBI): domain Eukaryota; kingdom Metazoa; phylum Cnidaria; class Scyphozoa; order Rhizostomeae; family Lychnorhizidae; genus Pseudorhiza; species Pseudorhiza aurosa. The sequence continues at coordinate 976,678 of OZ032114.1, read as the reverse complement.
ATCGATTTGGGATCAGACATTCTCACAAGAGGAAAATGATATGCAGTATAGCCATCAACCTGTCCTTCTGTTTGATAATTAACACAATATCATATAAGCATATAGCGTGCTCAAGTTGATCAGTAATCTCGTTATTCGTACCCATTTACCCATTTCCAATTCTTCTATTCTGCTTCCCACTGAAACTGTTTATCTAATGAGATCACTCATTCTTGCATCTTCCTAAGTAAGTTTTCCAATACGATCTGAGGTGTAATTTCCTTTTGCGAAGAAATCCGCAGATTTTTCAATAAAAGCAAGCTGAAACGACGCGGGGCGAAATTTCTTGTGATTTTTCAAGCAGATGTCATAGCGTATGATCCTTGTGCATCTCATAAAAGTACATAGAGGGATCTGTTTAAAGCGTCCCCCGTTAACTAGAAATGTCACTTAATTCGATAGGGTACCGTAAGTTTTTCGAGAAAAGCGCCTCAATAGCAAGAGCTAGGCCAATAGTTTGGTTGTATTAAGCAGCTACAGGATTTTGTAGAGATTCTTGATCCAGATAATTGTTCTTTGTGAAGGCGTGTATTTTTGGGCTTGGATTTGTTCGCCATTGTTGATCTGAGAGCTAGGCCAGACCGCATGTAGAATGAAATCTGTGGCCACTTAACTTTTCTTGAAAAGCTCAAGTTCAGTTCATCAGTTAGTTGAAAAATCGAATTGTAGTATGATGAATCAATCTGCTTAATAGTAAATTAATCTTTCATTAGATCTATTAAACAATCAGTCAGTCAATTTAATTATTTCATCGAACAATTACTTAATCAATAGACAAATGAATTTATCAAACAGTCAATCCGCCAGTCATTTAGTCTCTATCAATCAATTAATTAGTCAGTCAATCAATCATTGAATTGTTCTTTCGTTGATTTATCGATTCATTGATTTCTTCATTCTTTCGCATTCACCATTCATTCATTTCTGATTCATTTATTCATTAATTCACTCATTCAATTTTGAGCATCTAGATATTTTAGACTTCTTTGCCACGTGAATTTTACTCCGTTTGTTTCTAGAATGGTTTGATTGATTACCGAGAGCTGTTGGGTACGCTTGGAACTCGCGAAGATTATCGCTACCTTGGGATTGATAACGTGCCGGGGACACCTGAGGTCAATATCGCTCATTTAGACGAATCTTTCAGGTTCCCAAAACACGTCTCAAGAGTCAATGGATTCAAACCATTGGCAGACAACTCTCAGTCGAAAGTATCAGTCAAACGGGAGCGCCATATCAAGCAAGAGCCTCTTAGTCCAAAGAATGCTGCCCTGAAAGATCAGACACACGGTGCACCTCGTAACAGTCAGGAGACGTCGAATGTTGGCACGGTTAAAGAGGAGCCACTCAGCCCTAAGAATCGTGTGAATAACACCCCGCTGGATGCAACAGCCACCCAGAGTATTGGAGAGGCTGCTGCCAACAGATCAAAGACATCTCATCCTAGAACGAAACCCCCTGTTTTGAAGATGCCAGTCGCAAGGTAATATATTGCCTGTCAATCGATGTGGCTTATGTTTATTCACTTGAATCGTGCATAGCAATGTTCAACAGCTACTGTTATTTGAATTGCCTTCGTTGTAATCATCACTGCCACCATCTGTATCGCCACCATAATCTGCTCAGCTATCACCATTATCATTATTATCATCCTAATCATAAGCTGTATCACAGATATCCCTTTCATGATCATCACGACAATCGTTTTTTCATCAAACGTAGCCACAATAATTGTCTAATTATGGCATCACCCGAATGTTTTTTTGGTTTTCATAAGGTGAATTTCCTTTAACTTGCAGCAAATTCACAGCTAACCCGGCTAATACAAACGACAAGGTATTTAGTTTCTTTCGTATTTGTCTCTTCCTTCGGCCACTAATGATCTATATATCATAAGTTTAGAACGGACTTAAAGGCTGATCAATTTACAGGAGCCCATTTCGCCGTTCTTTCTGTATAAGCCGTGTGCGTTGAATGGATAAATCTTATTTGCTTTGATAGATGTTTTGCATATGAGAACACTGAGACTGTGTTTCACGTGAAGTAAGATCTTATCCGTTGTTTGTTGTTTGCTACCAGGTGAACCGGTCTTCGTTATAATCATCTGACTGATGGTTCAATGCTTATTATTGTAAGCGCGAGTCCGTTTCACAAGGGTGGGGTGCCGTAGTGTATTGGCTCAAATGTTCGAATTCTTAATTCAGGGATTATGGATTCGAATCTTGCACGCTTCACAATGAAAATACTGTTGCTTAAGAAGTAAAGTTCCCTTCTCTACAGAAAAACATAAGGCCGTATCTGGTTTTTGTTAAACTCCAAATTGAGTATGCTACGAATTGGTGGCAGTTGTTCAAGAGTACGATTTTTCGGATTAGGGCTAAGTGGCCGTACGTAAGAGCAGTCTGGAGAAGTCTCTAACCACGATAGCCCTTCCAAGCTTTCAATCGCCCTTTTCCATTTTCAAGCTATTTCAAGATAGAAACTCCCAAGCTGCGCTCTTTTGAAGGGACCTGGCAAAATGGGAGAGAAGCGGGCGTCATTGCATCTGGTCGTAGTCTTCACATTGTCCAAATGTGAAAAATGTGAAGCTTCCATTGACCAATGTCATTTTCTGGTGTCAGAGTTTGAAAACAATTTGTGTGTTTTTAAACAAAGCAGGTTTGCTAACTTCAAAGCTCTTCAGAGTAGAAAATGGCATTGCATGCAAGTGAGACAATGGCCTATCCAGCTTCCAATAGAGGCAAGTATTGCCTTAAGGCGCCGACCTGTCAGAAATGCTTATTCAAAGTCATTGGAAGAGAGGAGGTGGTGTGAAACTAGAACGCTAACAGTCTTCTATTTTGCTCTGCTTCCATTTCGTCGATCGTATTTTTATCAGTCTTATCATTGTCAGGCTTATTGAGTTGAAATGCCACGCATTCCATCATTCCAGTTGTCGACGACTCCGCCAAATGCTTGTTGTTGCCTGGGTCATTTTTCGTCGTTGTTCAGTTATATTTAACGATGCGCTTAGGCTACTAATCCAATGTATAAGCCAAGTTTGTTACAAAAGCCGTTTCATTTCCCAAAACAATCCACGTTAATCCTCCCGAGAGTCCCTTCTCTAAGGTCAGGATCCAGAAGCTTAATAGTATACAGTTTTTATAAACGTTTTTGCAGCGCAGGGGCGAACGGAAAGCCTCCCTCGCAAGCATGCTTCTATGTTCTCTGCCAAACGCAAATCGTGCATTGTATATGGATGCACCGCAATTTTCATCGAGTCTATCCCTCAAATGTGCTTTGAGGGACACTGGTTGCAGAATCGGTTACGACCAGACAAAAATGAGCCGAGATCACTTTTGACGGTCGAAATCCAGGGACACCAACGAGAGGGTTTCTGCATTGTCCCCGCTGCACCGCAATGAAATTTACCAACACTGAATTCAAAAGCCCTGATTGATTTTGCTTAGGAAAATACTTGCTTTTCATAAGTGCGGTCATGATTCGTGCAGTTTCTTCGACCCAAACGCTAAGGCACGTTCACGAACCGTGTGTTACTGAGACTGTCAGCGAGTGTAACGCAAAGAAGCCTTACGTTTGCGTCAGGAATATGCTCTCCGATGTGTTGCGTAACGCCTTGTTTATCTTTCTACATTAACATTACTCATTCAGTCTGTTTTGTTGAGCTGGTTGCTTGGGTTTTTGCGGCCGGATTCTTTTCATTTCGACAGCCGCCCCCCTCCGTCCTCCCTTTGAACCCCTTTTCAACGTCTTGGGCTTTTAACTTCCACAGACTGGGCTGTGGTGCGTAAGAATGCTCATTGGATGGAGATGCTCCAAGAGCCAGTTATACCAACTTCCTATCATGGAGGATTTCTCGGACATGATGGCGCAAATTTCGCCCTTGGTGATACGATTGAAAGAGGATGATTCTTTGAGATACCTATGAATAACCTATTTATACTAATGTTGCCATTTTAATATCCATAGTTAGTTTTCAACCAAAGTTTGTTCATCATCACAGTTATCATCATAATCTATACTTAACGTAATGAATGGCCCCTTGAAATCACCTTAATTGCTGAATGGTGATCTTCCTCAAGTATATGAAATCAATCAATTACCATCAACGCCGTCATCACCATCAACGCCATTATGATACTCATCACCACCACCGCCATTATCATCATCATCGTCATCATCATCATCATCATCATCATCATCATCATCATCATCATCATCATCATCATCATCATCATCATCATCATCATCATCATCATCATCATTATTATCATCATCATCATCATCATCATCATCATCATCATCATCATCATCATCACCACCACCATCACCACCACCACCACCACCACCACCACCATCATCATCTCTCTCCACCTTCTCGAGTTTGTAGTTTCCTCTTGTACGTCACGGGTCCCACCTTACTTGCTTTTAAATATCGTTTTGCCCCGCTGTAGCTCTCGAACGAGTGACGCTGTCTGATGCCACTGTTGCTGTTGCTGTTGCTGGTTCAGTCAATAAATTTCGCATTAGAAATGAATACAGTTTCAACTTGATACTCGCATTCAAGGAACAACAGTCGTTTGATAAATGCGTTTTACCAAACAAGGGTTGGCAAGCCAGACGTGCTTCATGCGGAACACACGATTTTTATTCTAATTTTAGGCGGATTTTCCCGTTTGACATTTTGGGGTCAATTTCTGGTTTATCAGTGACGTATGTGGTACGTCTGTTTAGGCGTGTAGTAGTGAGAAGATCTTCGCTAATGCATCCAGACAAAACGTCTCACCTCATTGTAAGGATTTAGTGTTGTCAAGTAGATGCTCGTATTACTTTCAATCTCCGAGCGTACCTGACTTCATCGGTTGACGTCACTCTGGCAGTTCCGTGAAATGTTTGCAGGTGCAGAGTTCCGGTGTTGGTCGTTGTTTAAGTTCGTGCTAATCATTGTTTTACTGGATCTCATTGTAGCCAAATGATTCGTCTAATTCCCAGCATTTGGTTATTATTGATGTATTTGACGGAGACCGGCCTAAATGCCATCCCAGGTTCTCATGGAAAGCGATTCCGCGTTTACCAATGTGAATAAAACTTTCTTACTTATGTCAAGCTTTGGGGAAACGAATGCTCGACAGAGCATTAGCAAAATCTGTATAAGTTTCAAAGGGGGCGGAATGTTATGTGGTGAGCAAGATGCCAATTGAATAAAGAGTTGAAGGAGCAGCAGACACAGTCTAGAGCAGGGGTGGGCAAACTTTTCAGCACAAGGGCCGGAGTCACAAATTTTAAGTTTTAGAGGACCGCACAGCAAGTTGCCAAGGCTGTTTCAAAATTAGATTGTCCCGCAATAAAAATGAAATATATGCTTAAATCTTTTGAAAACATAATCCATTCTCAGTATGGTGAAACTTTACATGTTTATAAAGAGTTTATACGGTATCAAGCGATTAGAAAACGAGAATAACGGGAGAGTTTTTGCTTGGTACAAGTTCTTGGCGGGCCACAAAAAAGCATTCGACGGGCCGCATGTGGCCCGCGGGCCGTAGTTTGCCCATCCCTGGCCTAGAGTATCGACAGGAATTTTAGTTTGGGATTTTTGAAAGAATTGATGTCCGATTGTTGAAGCTGTTTATTAATTTTTGTCGATTCCTTAAAAGCCAAAGATAATTCAGTCGCGTTGTGTTTGACCAATTTTTTCTCTCCTTTTATATCATTCGTGAAGGAAAATAGAGTTATACCCCCCCCCCCCACATCTCGTGCGTCATTTGTGAAGGGACATGGTCTTCTATGTTTTCCCCTTTACGTCAGTATAGGAACTTGATACATACGCACACTAACTACTCGTAGTGGTGTCATAGTCCGGTGGCTTAGTAGCGAACGACGTACGAGGTAGATTGCGGCAAGTGATTCCTACTGGTTACACTCTCCGTCGGTCGTGTACTAGTGGCACAGTCGTGTGTTGCAGTCAGTATCTACCCTGGTGTCAATGCGGATGATTTTCGAATTGCGATATTAGGGCGACTAGTCTTCTCCCCGTTTCGCTGCTCGTGACATTGTTCGCTGATTTGGATTAGAGCCTCAGCTGTTATTGTCTGAATACTTAATCCAGTATTGTCATGTAAATTAGACGTGGCTTGAGCTGGAAACACAGATGAAGACGGATGTAAAGCCAACAGGGACTTTTTTGGTGGTAGGCCGTCTTGTCGCTGGACAGAGAATTCAACAATGACTCGTTCACCATACTACTGAGAAAATTCTAATATGCTGCGGTCAACTGACTCCAGATCTGCTGCGCGAGACACTGCTTTCGATTTTCGCCAATTGGAATTATTCAGCAAAAACATCTAGCCGGTTGTGCAATAGTAATCACAGCTGTACTTTCGTGCAATCGAATAATAATGACGATTTTCATTTCACAGAGCCAGAAAGCTCACCCCAGCAAAATCGAAAGCATTCTGGAGGTAAGTGAACGGCTTTGCATTTACCAATTTATCAACACTGCTTAGTTCATTCGATTCAGTGTTTCTTTGGTGATTTTGAATGAGATCAATAATTCATTTGCAGAGGTTGAAGCCTGCGCACAGTTGAAGCTTTTTTTCTTCACATATCCATATACCTGTGCTTGCATTCGTTTACTTTAAGATTCTTTCTCCACGCAAGTCCACAAGCGATGATGTGCTATTACGTAGCCACTGTTCAGAACGGACGGAAGCCGTCTTCATTGAATCAAAATTTTTCCGTCAATTTCCAGAGCGGCTAGGATTGGAAGGTTCCCTTGGATTTAGTTTCTGGATTTGGTCAAGTTTTTCCAATTTGAAAGCCGTCTTCGTTGATCGCATTGCTCCACAGTTTTTATCCAGATTTCCTTTTCCCTCAATTGCAACATTTCCTTATCGTATACTTTTCTTGACGGAAAATACGAGTCAGTGAACGTACTAAACATCGAAATGATAAAGAATAGAAACTGCTGCAACCAAGCAAACGTCAGGGGAAAATGAGTTACCCATACCCCCTGTCAGGTGACATCCTAATACCATATTCAGCGACCCCCAGCTACCTCTGACGACACCCGCAGCCCCCTGTAACGAACTGGATATGACCCGCAGCTTAGTGTTTTAATATTTCGTTCAAAACAGAATTGTAGCACACCACTCTTGTGGGAGTACAGTAATGTTTATGATCGGATTGCTTCTATCTTCTCATGTGGTTTCTGAGATAAAGACATTTGTAGGAATGAATTTCCCCGAGAGATTCCATCTGCCCAGTCGAATGCTGCGCTACCATCATCACTGCAAAACACCCCTCACCTCGCACCCCTCCCCCTTTGTCTTTTCGTTATTGAATCATTGCGCATTTTAATGCGCTTTTGGGGGCACTGTGTCCCATGTTATCAGAACTTGAAAGTCAGAGCAATCATTCCAAATACATACGGACCTTAGAACTAGGAAAGTTTAGAAGGAAAATTAGAAGCCGATCAAGAAGTTACACTTCCTTTACTTAGCATATATTTTGTGGGTTTCTCATTCATGGGTTTTCTCTGGCCTTGCACACCGTACCTTCAATATTACATTCTCTTGTCAAGATTCATCGCCTTGCCCACAAGGAAAGCTTCAAACACGGTTTATTTCAGTTTAGTGGAGAACGCGCTGTTAAAGGAGTGCTCCATGCGTCATTTTTGCACTCGTGCATTGACTTGGATTGACTTCTGAGAATGCTAAGGTGATATCTTACCATGGCTGCATGAATTCCGTCGATATTCTGTTATACCTGGTGATGCCAAAGTGTATGCCCCTCATGTCTCTCTAACAACATTATCGTCAAGGCAAGCAAAGGGAAACCACCTCATAAAATCCACTTAGATGGAAACAAGACTCAGAGCCAAACTGCTTGTTTCTGCTAAGTTCTGAATGGATTTCGGTATAGAGTTTTTCCTACTATAACTATTCCATAATGCCTCCGTCACGAAGGTGGGGCCCTCGCTTTTTTCGCTCCCGGCCCCTTGTTATGTACCCGCAAAGACCCTGGTTCCCACAGCCAGTGCCGTGAAATTAGCGGAGATGTATCAATTCTGTTTGTCAATGTAGAGCTCGTATCATTAACTCGCTCAGAGTCCTTTGCTCAGTTGCATCAATAACAGAATTGAAAGCAGATTTCGCATTTAATGCTAATCGATGAAATGAAAACGAGTCTGATATGATAGTAGAGAGGCTTATTGAAAGGGCTTTAGTAGGATGTTTGGGGTCACGAACGGTGACAACAACATTTGCGAAAATTAGCTTATGAGAATTCAAATGAGATTTATTCTTAGATTGAGACAGGGCGAAAGGCTGAGGGCAATAGGCTGAATGGGTTGCAGTTGTTGGTAGCTTTGAAAATCTCTACTTTTGGACGGAATAAGAGGCCTTAATGCAATTATGCGATTGTGTACTGATGACCTCATGACCAAGTAATCTTATGACCCCATAATCTAATGGCCAAGACTCTGCCATCATCTGTGGTTAACTGAAGGGTGAATTTGGAGAGGTTATTGCACAGTTCATAATGTAAAATGAGACTAACAGGTTTATCATCAGGCAAAAAGGCACGCGGTTTGAAATCGCAAGCATCCTAGAGACATCAAGTGGCTTATTTTCATTGTCCAATAGCTTCATGTCCAATTTTGTATTATTGTTACATTTCAAGTGGTATTAGGCGGCTGGGGAAAAGAGAGAAACAGTTCAGAGTAAAGGTTTATTGGAGTAAAGGTTTATTGGAGTAAAGGTTTAGTGGAGTAAAGGTTTAGAGTTCTTTGAGATCGGATTTCATGATTTTGTAACATAAGTTATTCAACTGTATGAATTTCGTGACAAAACAAAACGACAAAGGCCTATGCCAATTTTCTTCCCAGTCGTGCTTCCGCCATATTTTATCTTCTTATATAATCTTTGGTTGCACAACGTAGATTCTCCCAGAGCTCATAGAGCTCAGAATACCAAAAACGTATATTGGGTCGACAAATATGCCTGAAAATATCCCGTTTTCATCCATGGGATGACATTGATGCCCGGAACCTATCTTGGTACTTTCTAAATTGCTAACCGAGACAAAGATGAACAGGACTTTAACTTCGTGGTTTCACTACTATTTATCTGTGAGTTTAGCATTGAGGATGATTTCTAGTTTAAGACCAGATATCGAATGTTATCCTTTGTTTCAAGGGCGTACTGTGTTGATTTAAAAATATTCCGTATTGTTATGACATCGTTACTCTTTGATGAGATCGATCAAGTACCTGTCATACGTACTATTTAACAGACAAAGGGGCCTGTGGCAAGTATCAACTTTAGCCTTGATAATGTGTTTATCTAACAGCAGACGTTAGATTCTAGGACACGGAGCAACTATGCTTATCGAGCAATGTTCTGGTCCTTCCCACCGTTATGCCTACTCGTCTTGATCCCTTCAAATAGCATTACAGAGACCAGGTGAGTCTCATCACTCTTGATGAAGGGGAAATCATGGGTTCCGATCGAAGCCACTTACTAGAGGTTGAGTGATTAATCGCCATCCTTTCGCGTTCAAGTATAATATTTTAACAATGCTTAGTTATAATATTGATACTGAATTTTGGTAAAGAATAGCATAGCATTGATCACATAGTCTAGTATATTATTATATAGTACAATGAAGTCTGCAGTACTTAAAACATTCATGACGGGATTGCAAGGTAGAGGTTTTTTATTTGTTAAGTAAATCGCTGGAAGTTTTTCTGATATAGAGCAAGTTATAAAGCAAAAGAATAATCTCCCCTACCACTTAATTCATATCAACTTTACGGATAGCAAAAAGGGCGGGCGAAAACAGAAGTCAGAGCTATATCTCATTGTTGGTTAGATAGAAGCTACGTCGTATGAGATTTTAATTGTCTGGCAGGAATTCAAAATATGCACTGCAAGGCTTTGGGGTTAACCCGATATTCAGGGTTACTTTGCAGATAGCCTTTGTTAAGGCAAGATATTTGGCTATTCATATCTCAGAGCTGAGATGTATTTAATGGCGTATGCAGGTTTTTATTATTGCTGGAAATGTGTGTTTGTGTGTGTCTGCTCACTATTTCAATGAGGTCCCTATATCCCTTCACTTTTCTACAAGTGGCAAAAAAACCATCTCTCTAGTTATCTCAAGCGTGGCTGATTCCAATCTTTCGCCGTCTCAAACCGAATTCCTTTCTTGCGTGAGATTTCCTAACCTAGCAGTATACACTTCACCCTTTTCGTGTCTTTAGTTTTGGTTGTAGATTAGAGTTATAAGTTGGCACACGTTTTAAATCTTGCAGGAAATGACCGAAGTGCTGCCACCACTGACGGATATACGAACACCGGTAAAGTCACAGGACACACGATTCCCATTTCCACACTTGACCGTGCCAAGGGTGAGTCGCACTTCATGCTATTACCACTCATATTTGCATTGAAGCGAACCTTTTGTTGACGAAACCGTGGTGCAATATACCTTTGGCCTAGCCATCATATCAAGATGCAGGAACACCCCCCCCCGCGCAATGAAGACTTTACATGAAGAAGACTGAAGCTATTTTCTGATAACTGCTAAGGTTTCTCTTTAATTAAGGGACTGTTTTTATTGGTCGCTTTGAATCATTTGTAAGCATGTAGTTTTGGCTAATTGGTGCATTCCTAGCAAAGTTTGTGGCATTGAGCAATTGTGTTCATGCGGTAGCCCTTGATCGTGCCACAAGCGTGTATTTCTTAAACAGATAAGGACATCAGCTAACCGAGGATGCGTAGATATTTAGGTCGTCTGACAGACAATGTCAAACCTCACAAGTGATGATTTTTATGATTAAGGCATTCAGTTGGTGGTGGTGTGCAGTGAAAACTCCATTTGATGTCCGACCGACAGTGTCCACTACGCAAAAAGCGGAAAGATGCACTTCCAGTGGAGAGTTCTTTTTAGAGAGGGTCACGTGTATATTTACTGCCAGTTAGCATGTCTATTGAAGAAACTGTCAATTCCAGGAAATCCCCATCGAATTTCTCTCGGCTGAAAAAAACGTGCCCATCACAAACTCGCAGCTCCAACTATTGCAAGAGGAAGCAACCGATGCATTCACTAAGTTGTAGAGCGTTTTTCAGCTCCAATATAAGAGGTAGAAAAACAAAAACACATCGGGACGAGGCAAAGGAATCATGGAATCCCCAACTCACCGCGAGGAGCATCTTGATTGAGATGTACCATTCTAAGCTACGTCTTTGTATGGTATGGTGGCTAGTCTACTTCTGGGTGGATATTAAATGGCACCCAGAGACTTGCACGAACATGGGCCAGAGTTTATAACATTTAGCGTAGTTTCCGGGTGCTCTGACGATAGTTTTGACACTTCTGCAGGAAACATTGTTGCCCATTAGTTTATATAGGTGGCAAAATATGTGATGAAGCACACAAGGGTTTCAGGCAGGCAAAGGAAGCCATGGCAAAAAGTCCCAGGGATCCGTTCCCTCTCATTTTCTTCAGAAGGAGCAAGCTTCGTGCAGGTTCTTGTCTTGACAAGACCCGGCAAACAACATGACTCCGTCCCATTCCTGTCATAGTCGTAAGCGCCATCTGTGGTTCGGCAAAAAATTCGACCTTTTGAAGTGGTTCGCATGAACTGGTCCGTTTTCTCTTATTCGGAAATCCGCGTGGGAACATTGTTCAGCCGAGTGAGCGAGTTTTTGCCAGAGACGATGGTTACAGCACTTGAATGACCTGACCTCGTTTCTGCTGCTTCTAAGCTTATCTACGTAAGAAAATCTTAGTAACTCCTGGAGCCATATGGTAGATATCGTTATAGGTATTATAGAGCAGGTAGCCGCCCGCCTAAGGAGGTGGTTCCATGCATTATCTTATTCTCGATAGGTGGTGACCGCTTCAGCTTTGCCTTTTCTAACAGACTGCCTGGCTTATTGAATTTGTTATTGTTTTAAGCCTTCCACGTCGTTTTCATATAATTTTCTTCTTTATACATGCTGCTTTTATTCGATCACTTAGAGTTAGGCGATAGGATTATTGGGAAATTTAGATCATGAATAAAAAATATCGTCTTTGAACGTGTTATTTCGTTATTTTATGATCTGATTTAAAAAAGTTACAAAATAATTTCGGTTGGAGACAATTATTACTTTGCTTTTCTATCGTGGTCGGTTTTGGTATTTCATCCTAAAAAAACATCGCATTGGCTGTTGGGTCAGTTGATGATTAGCCTTATTGGTTTAATGCCTTGCGTTTATTATCATTAAAATATCTATTCATTCTTTGTCGCAGGATTTTGCGAATCAAACAGCCGCATCGGGTGAGTCATTACTTTTCGATTCACCTTGTTTTGAATCATTTGGGAGACTGGTTTAAACAACTGTGATATGTAAAGTCAACTGTGGATCACAGTACGTGAAAGTGTACAATGGCATTGTAATAGAACAAAATTAGCGATTTCTATTTTGGAGGGAATTCGTGCCGAAGTAACGGTGTTACTGCAGCGCGATTTGGGAATGACGTCTTTTTTTATGCCCTTCTTTTGGTGTAATGCATGGGTAAAAGTCTGATGGATCCGTGCTATGGCTCTCTCCTTGCATCAGTCATGCTGCAATCGTATTTCGGAGTGGGAATTCTAACCCCTTATTTTTGTGTGTCACGATTTTACAAACGGTCCTTAATGGAATTTGGAAGTTAGAATAAGATGGTGTCGAATATGAAAAGTAGGAAGGGTTGCAGTTTACCTAAAGTTTGAAGAGAGCAATTTGCTGAATATTCCTTGATAGTAAGGTATTCATGTGTGGTTATGGAAGGTGGGAACTGTGTTCCACTTGAAAGAGCTGTTGCAAATTTGTTCCCTCATGTTGAAACGTCCCTCTAGGATTCATTCCTTGTCGTGTTTTAGCTCCCCCTTCCAGATTAACAGGCATGGATAGACATAAGCTGAGATAGATTGATGATTGACGAGATTCGTGTAAAATTGTTCTGTTATCCTGATAGATGGATTAATTGGGAATGTGTTTCAGACTAAGGGTATGTAGTAACTGAGTGACTTACCTCAGCTTGAGCGACTTACCGCGAACAATAAAGAAACATTTTCCACGACATTATTGTTATCCTGAAATAAATGGTGTGGCTTCCATCATGCCACCGCCTAATTAAATTCGCCCTTGTACAGATACCAATTATTTGTTGAAATGCTTAACAGTGGCTTGAGTATCCACGCTATGGTTTTTTGGCATTTCGAACTTGAGCAATTCAGATAATGTTGACGTTCCCATGCACAGGCTACGATCGTAACGCCATCTGTGAGGAAGGCAAGGGGGGACCACGTTATAGAGTGCAAAACCCAATGGCCAGTCTTTAGTTCACGCAAGGCTTGAAGTGAACTTTGCGCTACAGTTCAGTGACTTGTAGACTGGGTCGAATGCAATGGAATCACATTTAATGTTAGCGTAGGTATAGGGTAGAAGCGCAGAACCACGGTGGTGGACAACAGGTGTCGTGTCCAGGCCATAAGATACCTCAATAGTATAATGTTATCATTTTTGTAAATGTCTCGTCGTATCGATGTAAATCGGCAACATGTCTACAGGTGTTATCTAATCTCCATCAGTTGCTACCAAATTTTCCCCTTTATTAGCGAAAATATTCTGTATTAAAGCGGCTTTATTCAACAATTTCCCGGTAAGGTGCCGTTTTATGTTTACAGAGCAAAATTTTACCCGTTACTTTGCCAGACTCCGTCAGGATTGATAAGGTGCACTTAGGTTATTGAATATTTTAGATTGTACGAAGAAATTCTTATCAACTTTGAGATCGATTTGACATTGCGATATTGAATGTGGTTTAGTGTAAACGGCACCTTGATTGTGATCATTATATTCAACTGTGTGGAGTTCTTCTCGTGTTCCATAGAGTGATTTATAAGTTTAATAACAAGATTAGCAATTTTAGTAATGAAAGCAGATGGTTGCCTTCGATTGACATTTGCTCAGCTTGTCAGCTTATTTATACACCATGGAATTAACCTTCATGTCTATTATGATTGCAGGTGAACAGAACAATCATGGCAAAACTGATGAGTAAGTACTTCCGAGTTAATTTCATTGGCAATCTATCGTGAGGGATAGTAATGTCTACTGTTTTTTAAAGTATGCCTCTTTCCCCATTTTTTCGGACGCATCAAACCAACAGACCATGGTTTATTGCCGATTGGCATTGGTGCTGCCAAGCTTACAGAATATATTTCGGTCAGGAGCTAATCAATGATTTTGGTAGATATGCCTCAAAAGGGTCTTGAAACAGAAAATGGTTGGCACCAAAGTCATTCATGACGAGTTTGAAAATTTCCCGATTTTTTAATCGCTAGCGACATATTTTCCCCAGAAGATACCGGTTTTCTTCTACATCTAGGATCTTTGAAATTGTGACCTGTTTTCCTGTCATTTTTTTTTGATAAAAGTAAATTAATGATATGAATCCCGAATCATGGTTGAGAATAATTCTACGATTGAGTAGATAGTTATTATGTTTTATTTTGACAAGCCTGGTTTTAATAGACTAGCCTTTTCTATAGTGCGTACACATAATCATCGAAATTTTTCTGTGACTTTTTTAGGATTAACAGACAATATTGAAACCTTACCCCGCTTTCTAATAAATATATTCCGATGCTCCTTTCTTGATTTTCTCACTGTAAAAATTAAACAGACAGTTTGATATTTCATTTTTGTGTATTGCTATTTATGGTGAACAGTTTTTCATTTATTTCTATGTTTGAGAAATATCTAAATTCTTGTGATTAGCTACAAAACAGGAAAATAGTTCAGAAAAATAAACAAGAAAATCGAGAGTACTTAATGCTTTTCGTCTTGGGGTTGACAGAGTGCAATTCTGACAAGAAGATAGATTTTTTCTTTAGACTTTTAGTCCATCAACATGAGGAACCAATCAACGGACAAGCTTGCCATCTCATGTGTGGTCTGGTCTGCCTCAAATTGAGGCATTTGATATTCAACTACCGTCTTGGAAATTTGCTGTTTCAAGTAGTGAATAAAGTTGTGATTTTGCTGTTTTGTAATGACTATGGACCTTGTGTAACTTAGGCTATGCAACTTAGGTTTCCTCTTATAAATTAATTTATTTCTTTTTTAAGGATTTTGAAGAACGATCTGATAACAACAAGTGATGATGAATCTGATGATGATAATGAGGTATTCAATCGAATGTCTGTTTTTGTGCAAAAATTCCATGTTATACGTTTTTCCTGACAAGCTTATGCCACATGCATTTATTTTATTCTCTAATGTGATCAGTTCGTGTATTGTAGCTAAAGGAATCGTCAAGAATGTATTGAATATATCACATTGAATTTAATAATTAATGCATAGGAAAAATGGGCATTTTTTGCGGTTGGAGCTTGACCTAGTCAGTTGTCACTTATCTCAAAGAGTTTCTTTAAGTTTTCCATGAGTTTGTGAGGCAATGACTTGCTCTTTTCATTTCTTCAAAGTAGAACGAAAATCGCTTATATTTGAATCCACCTCTACTTAACAGTTTGAGGCTGATCTCATGACAGAGTGATGTGATTTCTTATGCGTTTGCTTGCATTCATGCTTATAGGCATCTTTGTGTGTATGCATGTTTGCTTCCGCATGTGATTGCATCCGTGCATGTTGACTAGAGTATTTGTTTCCGTAGGGGGTGTCATCTCGCAGTGACACTGTATTGTAGTTGTAAATGTGTGAGCTCATAACGCAGGGTTATAATTTCGCATCCTGCATGGTTCACGAGAAAAATTTGCTTGTTGAGTAAGGCAAAGAGAAACCCTCATAAGAATTCACTGCCAAAGAGAACTTTGAGTCATTTGTCTGGTTTCTGCTAAGCTCAGGATTGATTATGCCACAGTATCCTATTGCTACTTATTCGCGACTCTTACTGGGTGTGGAAGCTTGCTTGTACGCTTTTCAGCTACCGACTATCGTGACGTACGTGTTTCTACAGAACCCAATATTCTTATGGCTGGAACTTTGACTGTAGCATTTTTAACATGAAATGAAATTATTTCGTCCTAGTTCAAATTAGCAGGAATCCTTTAATCCCACCAATTCCGGCTTAATAATTCAATAACGAATCCATTTTTTTGTTTTTCCAGCGAAGTCATGTAAGCAAGACGGATCCTGTTTTAGGAGCAACGTGAGTTTTTAATTTGTTCAGATTGAATTTGTCAACACGAAACAAATCAAATTTTCTCACCCTTTAGTTTTCGCATCTTCAAATTTTGCAAGAAGCAAGGGTGCAGTTTATATGCAGTCAGTGACAACTAAAAAAGCCTTTTATAAGCAAATTGCATTTTTATCATTACAAATACGTAAAATGATAGTCATTTATTCGATATGCTCCGATCTACCGAATTTGGCTTGAATTAAAACTATTAAAAAGCCATCGAGAAATCATCAAGTGATGATTTATGTTTGGATATCTGAAAGATGTCAGATTTCCCATGACCTGCGACATGTCTAAAAGTATGTACAAACATATACTTTGTGCAGTTTACTTATATTGAAGAGATTCGCCAATAATCATTCATTCCAACTGCTCACATTGATATGAGATTCAATATATTTCTTGATGGACATTGTGTTTCAGCATCCTAAATTCTACCCTCGCGTGCTAGGTAGAGTTCACTTATAGTCAGATTTGCTGTTAGGCAGTATCTTTTACGTAAACGATGCTGTTTACCCATGGTCGATTTTACTTGCATTCGTCATATGCAATTAAACTTTATACATTGAAGTATCCTGTTTTGTCTCGTAGCAAGCGCCGATTGTCCGCCTCGTCTTCGTCATCAAGTGATGGCAGCAGTTCTGAATCTTCCTCGGACAGTGAAAGTTCAGATTCAGAAAATGACAGAAGTGAGCAGAACAGAAGTTCAGGCCGCAAGGGTGGGAAGAGACCATCGAACATGCCAATACCTCTCGCCCATGGATCTCTAAATCAAACGCCTTTGACACATGGATTTCTAAACCAAACGCCTTTGGCCCATGGAAGCCTAAACCAAACGCCTTTGACCCATGGAAGCCTAAACCAAACGCCTTTGACCCATGGAAGCCTAAATCAAACGCCTTTAACCCATGGAAGTCTGAACGAAACGCCTTTGACCCAACCATCTCTTACTCAGACGCCCTTGGCTCAGACCTCTAGGCCGCAGTATGCTCGCTCTGACTGTAGAACTGTCGTGAACAGAAACATTTTGAAGGATGAGGAACTAGAGAAGCAAGTCTCGCCTTTAAATAGCATGGCTAAGGAAGCCAGAAAGGAGGCAGTAGAAGTTTCACCCGTGCCAATCGAGCTTCCTACGAGGCCTAGTCTGAATGACAGTGGCGCAGAATCACCAATCAGAACTGTCATCCACAACATGGGAAAGAACTTAAATAGTACCACTATTTCATCATCGAAGATGTCAGATAGCATTCCGAATGGTCTACGTACTGACATGCAGGTTGACCAAGAGCTTACAAATGGTGTCTATGAATCATTTCCTTATGATCTATACGATAGTTTGATGTTCGGAAAGCCAGAGGATCTTATGCCACCGAACTTCGACTCAGAAAGCCTTGCTGATATCATCGATATGAGGAGCCCAAACCGATTTGATCCATTGAACTTACCGATTGAGGAACACGGCGGTCTCTCGGCACCATCCACTGTTAATTTAGATTCCCTCAAGTTAACTCCACCAGCAGGATTTGATACCGACAATTCGTTTCATAACGAGAAAACAAAGGGAGGCAAACAAATAGCCAGGCTTCCTAAGTCGGCAACTGAGAGCGAAGACAATGAGGGCTTATCTAATGTCGGAGGTCGCAACAACAACGCTTCCACTCCTATTCAAACAAAAATGCAAAGCAAAAAGGACAAGGAGCAAGAGTGGTTCATGAAGATTCTATCACCGAATAAGAAAACATTTGATGTACCGTACGTTAATCCAGAAAAATTGTGGATAGGGGGCGGTAAAGAACTGCAAAATACCGCCAAGGCATCGAACAATGCCCCCTTAAAAGTTCAAATCCCGTTAGCAAAGTTACATCACCCAGGAAAGAAAGCCCCAAGGTTAGACAACAGTAGTTCTCATCCACCAAGGAATAGAAAACCATCAGAGAAAGACGGATCGAAGAGCAAATCTATATCAAGTAAGGCAGGAAAATCCGAGAAACCACGGCAATCAGGCGGGAAAGATATTGAGCAAATTAAGTCTTTGATGAGAGAGTTGAGCAACAAAGCAAGCGAAGATGAGGAAGTAGTTGACGTCATCAGTACACCTTCTCCTTTGAAACCTGCGCCAAAGCTTGAAGCTAGGGTTTCCGGTAAGAACATCCGTGGCACCCCGGTGTCTTATGTTGCTAAGAAGGAGCCTCCTGCAAGCGGGCCTAGTAGCTCAGAAACTGCAGAATTAACAGCTGTAAAGGAAAGGACTAAAGAATCGAGTAAAAAGAAAGGTGTCTCTCAAAAAGGGCTTTCCAAGAAGAGGACGTCTTCTTCGTTATCACATGGTGATTCAGAGCAAGAGCCGACGCGTATTAAAACTAAAAAACATAAAGGAGACAAAATGAGTAAAAAGGAGGTTCGAGTCAGTCGTCCGGTTATAGACCATAATGAAGATAGCAGCACTGGATTCAGAACTCCCAATTCGGTAGGCAGTAACTATAGAACAGTGAATGATAAGTTGCTTGTCAGTATAAATTTGTCGCAGCTAAGGCGACTTCCAGGGAATAGCGAAGAGGAAGAGGACTTGACAACAGAGAAGAGCGGAATGATAGAAGACGATATAAAAGGTGATTCTGTTGCGGAAATGAATTCAGTCGCGGGACCCGTAAGTTTCATTCTAGCTCTCTTTGCTTTCGTACTTATAAGTTTATTTATTTACTTTCCGATACATTTGCGTTTCTTTGTAGTTCAGATACCTGTATGCTCTGCGCCCTAGCTGGTCCTGTATTACGTGTTTTTGTACCTGTTTGGGTATACCTCCATTTACGTCTCACTTATATAACTATGTTTTGATTTGGATAGTTTTGTATCTAGTTGGTAATGTAGTGCGCTAGATAGCTAGTCACAAACTTTGTTAGGTTTTTATTTATATCATCATCCGCTTCTAGCTTGTCCCGACGACTGCGCCAGGGTCGCTCCTGATGCAATTCTTCGCTTCCAGACTGCGCGATCTTGTGCCATCTCCGGTGTTAAGCCAAACTCACCCATGTCGATCTTCACACAGTCGCGCCAAAGCCTCTTCGGTCCACCCCTTCTCTGTTTGCCAGCCACTTCGAAGTCCTTCACTATAGGTGATTTCCTTCTCGCCTTTCGTTATGTCCGTACCAATTCAGCCTTTTTTCTTCCAGCATATATTTTTTAGTGATATTGATAGTATAAGATCATATAGTTATGTACCATCGCATCAGCTTTCCTATGTGCAAATACATCTTGATGCTAAATATTGTCCTGAATTTCTTGATGCTAAAGATTTCCCTGAATTTCTTGATGCTAAATATGTGCTCTTTTCCAGCTGTGGAAGCCTCCGCCAAATATAAAGATTCCAAAAATAACTAAACCGCCCGAGGTATGAAGATTTCCGTCTTCCATCTGTATTTCCTCCCACACTGTATTCTACAGGTTGTGCATTGATTATGAATATGAATTTCTAAATCATTTCATATGTAAGAGAATCGTAGTGAAGACTTAACTAAATTGTTTATTTTGATTGAAATTTTGTGTCATTCACTTTTCTTTCTACTCATAGGACGATGTAAACCAAAAAGGCAGCAAAATTTGGTAAGACTTCAATATCATTCTTAGAATGAAGTCAACGCTAGAAAAACGAAACTAGCCGTACTTTGAAGGCGGTTGCTCCACTATAATGAATCCAATCGTGGTATAGAGTAGAAAATCCCAGCATAAGGGGGGAAAGGACTAATTTAAACAGCAAATATTAACTTCTATTTTTGCTGTAAGGAGATTATATTCTAGTGATATTTGTTTGTTTGTTGATGACAGGTTTAAATTCGATTTCCAGGCAAGTTCTCCGTTGCCTTTTCAACTTGCTGT
This sequence comes from Pseudorhiza aurosa, assembly GCA_964026355.1. Lineage (NCBI taxonomy): Eukaryota > Metazoa > Cnidaria > Scyphozoa > Rhizostomeae > Lychnorhizidae > Pseudorhiza > Pseudorhiza aurosa. Next base: position 956,533 of record OZ032114.1, on the reverse strand, counting down.
TTCTGCTCTCAGATCGAGTCTATTTTTATCAATTTTGGTGTCAAAAGAATTCGTTGGAATCCACCATAGAGTTTCCTGCAAGGAACCTTAAATTAGTTTCAAGGATGCTAGAAAGCTAAATATGTTTGTGGCCTTGCCCGTTATGGTATATACAGATCTTGATTCGTTCGCCAGGTGTTGCAGACGTCTAGGAACTCTGCACCATTTCAACAAATGTTATGTATTGATCGGAGCCCAGGTTAATTGCCGGAGAAAGCACCAGGAAGTTGTATTGAATTATGATTCTCTTTACAAGTGCCAATAACACGTAGGTTTTCTCACACCATTGTGATCGTATTCTTGTCGTTCTTCGAGCAGCTCTGACAGTAATCACGACTGCATTGATACGGATACAAGTTCAAACTGTTCCTCGACATGCAAACCGTCAAAGGAGACAACGAAGAGCAGAAAGAATAGACCGTTAATGGAAGGCCGCGGAGTGAAGAGGAAAGAATGGGATCGAACATCGAAGAATGCTAATCCTAATGTATGTGGAATGTGTGGCTCTTTGCAAAAAGATTCTGGTCGAGACCCTATTCGATTAGGAGCGTAAGTTGCTGTTGTCTATTTATCTGCTCATTTATGTTCATGCTTGCATTTGAATAAGAACCCATGGGATTTTATGTTTGCACTTATCAACCTTGATTCCGTAAGTTTTAAATAGTATATTTCGAGTTTGCTAACAGAATCCTATCTTTATCGCCCTACATTCCATGCACACATTGCGAAGTTAAACGATATACTCACAACAAATGCCGATTAACATCTTGCTATAGAGCTACGACTATTCTAAGCCTCGGCATTGCGAGCTAGGGTAGCTGCTTTCTCACCCCCCCTGCACTTTTACCCAGAAATGTACCAATTTACTGTTAGATGGAGAGATAGCTGAGATTTAGGTGCGGTAACTAGCATGTCTGTAACCCGTTCCTTGGAGCCACGGATGACTGCTGCTATAGTCACTGTGTCACCTACTCACAAAGAAAACCTAGACCATATATGCTGGCACCTTGGATACGAAACCTGCGCAGAGCGGCGAATAGTGCGATTACTTAAGCATGGCATGTTTTTTTAACAAAGGTTATACATTCTTTTTCCCTGCTACAAGCTTTCATTCTTTCATTTCTCCTTTGTTTCAGTTATAAAACGTCGTATGGGGAATATCTTAATTTGGGTAAAAGGTGTAAGCACAGAGCCGATTGTCTGGTAAGTTCTTCCTTTCCTACTTCGTTTTTTATGTGTAATACGAACCAATTTTCAAGCTGCTGCCACGCAAAAGTAAACAGGTTAGCTGGGCTGGTAATTGGTAACTGTAACTGTTATCTGCAACTTCTTTCCTTAAGATTGATTTCTTCACCGAAAGTCAGTTTGCCCCATGTTTACCTGTGAGGTGATCACAATGGACAATAGTGATGTAGACTATGACTGTCATGACAGTAAGATATAACGAAGCTTGGAAAAAAAACTAAGAATATTGTGGTGCTTACGATAATTGGAATTGTGGTGACTATTATTTTTATCATTGTAGTGATTATGGTCATGAAAATGATCATGATAATGACGAGTTATGATAATGATTGCTTTATATTGCTCTTTATAAGATTCTGTGTACTTTAAAGTGATATGAGATTTTGTGGTTTCCATACACCGAATATATCTGTTTTTCGCCATGGTAGGAAGCCAGTGAAAGGGCTCCGAAGTATATAGATGCTGTTCTAAAATATATTCAATATTTGGTTGGCCTTGAAATCACTGGGAAAACGGTACGTGCTCAACGCGATGTAAATATATCTCAATTGAAAGTTGTTCTTTTCTATGATTTTTACTGTAGTTAGTGCCGATTCTCAATTTTCGTTCAGTGCTTACCTAGAACTGTTTAGGAAAGCATTAGATAAACATTCGATATTGACATAAACGATTTCTATTAATTGTACTAACTGTGAATTTGAGGTTTTATGAGGTATTTTCTTTGATTATAGATGCAATTTTAATGATAACAATGCTTCTTACATTAATGGACTATCTTTTAATCAAATGCCTAGTAGAGTGTCTATGAATGCCTGTTGCTTTCGTTTCAGGGAACAAAGCTTGGCTTTGAAGAATATATGTGTATTACTTCTCAATGTATAGATCTTGTCGAGTAAGTTTATGTTTCATTCAATCACTTCAGGTCAAATACGTCCGCGCCCTTCTATTTCTAGAAGTTTCATTTCTTTATGTTTCTATCTATCAGCAAGCATTTTAGGCAACTGAGATTCTGTGCATATCTAGCTGTGTGCTATATTTACCTTTTATCACTCATTCGCATTCAAATGTAAAAAATCGCTACTCTGCACCACTCTGAATCCTTCATGGAAGTGCAAACAGAAATGATTAATTGCGGCTGCTTTCGCTGTCTCCCTATTCTAAGTTAAATGCCATTCTTAAGGGAGGTAACCGATGACTAAGCCTCGAAACCCATTTGGTCCTTGTCCTTATCGTTAACGGCTTATTTACCTCCCTTACCAGTACAATAGTCCAATACAGGTCTAATAGAAATTTGCGAGTGACTCTTGCATTATTAAAGGATATTTTTGTGATTTTGCAGTTTCGTTGTCAATCAATACGGGAAGAAAGAGAATAATAATATTTCAAATTACGATTCACGATTTGTATATCTATGGTAAGTTTCCCGTGTTCTCTGATTGTGTTAAGCTAGCTGCTAATTTGAATGTTGTGCTGCATAGAAGTCCTTTTTCTTCTTAGTATCACTTATAAATATTTGGATATGCTTGGCAATCGAAATAATTCCAATGACAGCATTTGCACTGAGATTCTTTTAGACATTTCTTGATTCTCGTTTCAACTTCATCACGTCGCCCTTGCCATCAAATAGAAGAATAAATGCTATTGATGGGCAAATCTAACGTCTGAATCCCGTGTTCTTGCGCCCAACATCAGTTTTTACATTCCCCTTCCTGTATCGTGTCTTTCCCTAGTGGAAGTTCAATCTCAGTTAAATGTAATATGAATTCCTCTACATGCAATTTATAACCTTAATTATGCAAACGGTTAACTGAAGTCCAGAGATTAGAGGTGATTCAACAGAAATACAATACAACGATACAGATTATCAATACAACTTGCAAATGCAAGAAGGAGCCATTAATGGTACCCAGGAATTGCTCAAAGGGAGGAGCCCTCTCTATACTACCCGTTCTTGTGTCGTCAAGTAACATTCCGCTTTCTCTCTCACTTTCCGCTTTTTCTCCCACTTTCCGCTTTTTCTCTCATTTTCCGCTTTCTCTCACTTTCCACTGTCTGCGTTTGCAGTGTCATTGCTTTGCTCATGTTTGTAACATGACTTTATATAACGAATGAGCTCGATAGTTTGATAATTATTTTTCATTTTTAGTTTACGACTGCAGAGTGTTTTGTATTTCAAGCTTTTCGGAGCAAAAAAGGACTCGGCTGCTCGTTACTCAAAGGTAAGCAAACGGCTTTCCAGATATGAGGTCGACGTAAAGTGTTAAATTTTCGCACGTTTGCCTCATCGACATTTATCGTTGCCTGTGCATAATCATTTGGCTAATTTAAGCAAATGTTCTTTGTAGCTGCTTTCAGAATATTTCAAATTACATCGTTCACCGCATCGGGTCAATATCAAAGGGTATGTTTGGAATCTACTCAACCTATTTTCCAATTTGTGTTTCAATTTTTGCTGGTCGGTCCATTGTTAAAGAAGTCTACGCTAATCACCACTGATTGCCATGATTCTTGTGACCATGATTGCATTTATTATGGTCACAGTCATGATTGCCTCAGTGATCATATATCTGTCAATTATTTTTGTCATGATCAATAAGTTGCTTAAGCTCTTTCCTGTATGAGGTTAGCCGACAATTTTGGCATTGATACGCTCGTCATGTTGGATGCTCCTTGGCATGCAAAGAATAGACTTACTCCCACCCGAAAAAGTGAAAACAATTTAACAACATAATCTGAAGCACACAGTGTCAGAACGCCTTCTGTTATTGCAAGACAGCATAAGTAGCTAAATCGAATTATCATTGAAAGGCTTTCCAGTGAATTGATTCGTTCTCTTTTCCGCAGAAGTACAGGGACGCCGTCGCCAATGTCACCCACATCATCACATACGGGAAGTGTTGCGTCATTCGGTAGCTCAGTCAGCAATGGCAGTTATGAGAAAATGTTAAATGTAGGATCGGTCGTGTCTATACCCACTGAAACATTTGAACGAATGCAGCAGTACTTCACATACACTAAGTATCTACTCCACGGTCATCGGTTATGGGAGGATGCGGATTCAATATCCAATCAATGCCAAGGTAGGAAGATATTTCTTTTTTTTTTCCCATATTCAATGTGGTGCTTTGAAGCCTTTGGGGTGTGTCACAAACATCAATTTCCTAAGTCATTGTATCGACATTTCAGCTGCGTGAATAGAAGAGTAAACTGCCTCTAAAAGTTCTTTTTAAATGCCATTACATACTTTGCAATAAAACCTACGGAAATAATTCAGTAATATAGGACAAAAGCGAAAGATATATCAAAATGAAAAACAGTGTTTATTACACTTATTGACAAATAATGAGTTGATGCAGGGCAAGGAGGTGGCTTGCTCAGTATTTTTTCAATTAGAGGAAGTTAACCCCCCCCCCCCCCCAGTTTAATTATCATTAATATCATTGGCCGAAAACTTGGGACAATAATGGGTAAGGAAGCAAGCTTTGAACTTTCCGCCGTCCCTAATCATGGGTTGTCCCCCAGAGCAGCTACACACCGGGAGACTGTTTGCATCGAAGTAGGTAAGATCGAAGTGGATATTGTGCAGTGATAGAAGTCTCTTTTTTTATTTTTGTTTTAGAATTCATAAACATCGTGTCGCGTCGGGTGGGTTCAATTACTATACAAAGGTATGTACTGCCTCGTTATAAAACTTTGATTTATGTACATCTCCAAGGTTTTTATTGATTTCGTCTCTCGTCGGCATTTTACTCTTCGATTCTCTCTATTCGGAGCAGACGGCTATGCAGTAACTTCAACTGTTATTTTTCCCAAATTGCGAATAAGAGTACTCCAAGAGTAATAGAAAACAGGGACAATCCTCCGAGTTTTTTTATAGGAAAGTGAATTTTGGTGATGTGGTGGCTTCTCTTAGCTGTCCTGGCCGAGATTATGTCCACGTCATCCTTCGAGGACCCTAATCCGTAGCCTCTGAGTTGTTATTTCGAGTCCCTGAACCACTAAATGACGACACGGCTGTGCTTCTAAACCAAATTGCGTATTTCAAACCACGTAATACCTATGTAATAGTCTTCTTGCTCGCATATACTTCTGTATTGCATGCTATTGTACTTCTTTGTTTCGTGTTTCCCTGTATTTTGATTCACATCTTCGCTCATTCATCTTCCCGTTCTTCATCCAGTTCCATGCTGCACCTTGTCGATTACATCAGTACAGGATTGCAGGTTATCAAAGACAGCGGCAATTGACCCTCGCCGCATTCACCCATTCATTAGATGAGTGGAACTGCGGAGGAGCGATCTTTGTTCGTTTTACAAAGGTAGTTGTAATTTATCCGTAGTTTTTAAGGTCGATAGTTTTATGCTACATATATTTGATGGATACTTTGGATTCACTGAAGTAGTCAACTAGAAGCTTTTTCGTTTTTAAAACAAAATTGTGAATTGTTCTAATGCAATCTCCGAATGCCCCAGTCATTTGTAGCGCATTTTTGGGAATTTCTTTGTACAGGTTAGCTATTCAATACTGAAAATTGTTCCATTGAAGAGGCATAGACAAGACCTATTAGGACATTGATAGTGCACATGGAAGGCTTCAGAAGCCATTCTTGCAGTGTGCATTACCTTGAGTCTAGAACATTAAGTGAAACCGAGTAGCGATGGATCTTGTTATAATTGTAACTTACTTTAAGATTCCTTTATACCGTACTTCAATAAGCCAACTGATTTTGAATTTCGTATTCGAATCGCTTGATATGCAGTGTGTTTCTGTGAAGCGTTCAAAATTGCGCCATGATTAGTGCAGCAGTGCGCTATATTCAAAAGCATTTATAGCTCAGTACCATGTGATGGGTTGATAATGATCTCATGAAGTTGATTTGATCATGTGAGGATCGGCTTATGACATGCGCATTCTGATTACGTCATTGATAACTTATATCGCTCCCCTGCCATTTGGTGTTAATGAAAACACGCGTTATTCTGCGGGTGTTAGTGAATGGTTTAGAATATGAAGATATAGCTTGCACCTAGGGCTTGGTCGGGTGTACTTCAAGTGAAGGAGTCTCCATTTCTATCTTCGTACTTCTTCTCACCGGGTAATATTCGTATGTAGAAGTTTTGTATTCGACCTTTGTGCTGACGATAACTTTTCTAGTCTCACGACAACTTAATCGACCTGTCTGCATGTAGTTTTAGATAAGTTTAAACGCGAGTTTATCTAACGTGCCTGTGCATTGTCATGATCGCGCCACTGCTAGAAACTTCTAATCGACTGCTAGTATCAATTGATGCCCGTATGCTAGTATCAATCAGTCTTTTGCAATATTTCGACTTGTAACGCACAACAGTCGCTGTACGCAAAGCAATCAGTACAAAGCGGCACGGATAGACTAACATATTTTTCTCTGTGCAGTATCCTGATAGAATACACCCATAAAAGTTGCGTACAGATCAAAGTCCCGATTACCCCCTGACTGTACTTAACGGATAGTTTCCTAGGCCGCCGCCCATCTTTTACATCTATAAATACTTTTTGGTCAACTTTGCTCTGTTCGGTACCGATTACTTTTTCTTGTGCGGATCTCGTCAACTCAAAGCCAGTTAACATCGAGATAGGCAGCTTGCACGGCTTTTCGTAAACCATCTGAAAGCATAGACGATCGGACACTTGCAAATCATTTTGCAAAACACTTTGCTCGCCTGTACCATCATATTGTCACTTTTTAAGCTACAATCGTTCTTCATTACTTTTCTGGTATCGTCAACAAAATTGCCTGCAACCACGTTAATATACAATAGGACCATATCAATCTTATTGATGTGTAAGATTTATTCCAAAAAGTTTTCTATTTTCAGAGATCAAACAAAATTAGATTTTGTAAGGTGTATAAAATACTCATTTTGCCTTTGATAAGATGTCTTATAAGCTGTTGGACATCGTTATTTCTGACTTTCCATTTATGAGGTCTTTGCAGAATTCCCTCTCTCATAAGCCACGTTCTTTCTATCCGTTCCATAATTGATTGCTGTCGGCCGAGTGCCGCTCTTGTGGCTAACCCTTTGCGGCTAACCCTTGCCCCAGCCCAGCTTTAGACTTCAATGGCTTATAGCTTGCGTGCGCTGCGTTATAAGCTGTTAGACATTACCTGGGTTATTCTTTGCTGCACCCCTAAGCTACGCTACCTCCTCCTGTGATCAATTTGACTCCTTCTCATCAGACGTGATTATTGACGTCATTTAATTTTCGTACGCACTCAGCAATCGCCTTCCTTCGTCCCTCTTAATTTCCCCCTTAACTTAATGACCGGATATCACGCGAAAGTAGCTTTGTGTGCAGTATAATAGAATTTTATTGTTTTTAGAAAAAGATTTTTCCAAAAATAGTGCCATTGGCTATATTATATGAATTCGTACTTAAACACAGATGTCGAAACGAACTATTGGGTTATTTTCGCAATGAATTCGTCAATGTTGTAATACCTGTTTTTCCTTTCGTCTTCTACTGACCGTGATTCGTGCAACTCCAGGAACTTGATTCTCGCCGAGAATGCCGAATCCCAGCTAAAGATTTCCGCCAATATTTGACACGTGTATTGGCGATACTCACTAACTTCAATAATTATCTTCTGCAAACACCAATCGTACTTCTAGGACACTATGTTCAAGACAGCCTCCTTTTAACAACAATAAGGGTTTCCCACCCTTTTACAGATCATATTTCCCTAAGGGTCCCTGCAATGCATTGATGGAACCCTCTAACTACATTTCGGTAATTCTTCAACGGAATTTCAGTGTAGACTTATTTATTGCATACAATATGACGATCTCGAATTCCTGGGTCCTGCGATGCGCCAATCTTCCTTATAAACATTTCATGAAAGCCAATTACCATGCTAAAAGTGTCAAGGTTCTTGTAAACTTGTTAATTCTCCAAATCAGTGAAACCGATTTTAGTCCGACCTAACAATCATGTGGTCAAACTGGCAACCGCTGCTGTAAAATGAGACCAAAATGCGATTAAATCTCAACACCTGCGGAAGTGGACCAGTCTGACCCCTTACCCTACCTTATGGAGCAATGGAGGATTACCCAGAACTAAACAGTCCCATCTCAGGTCAAGGTCAAAAGCAAGGGGTTGGGCGAAATTTACTTTTTCTTAATTAAACCCCCTGCAATGGTTTGGGGTAAAGAAAATTCTGAATCTGCAAACTGCATTTTCCGGAGTTTTTGGAACAGTTACCTCGCACACAAAGATTTCTTGTTTACACTTGTCTACTAAAACAGCAGACCATGTCTCAAGATTTCATTTTTTCTGGGATTCTTTTAAGGTAAACAGCCAATTATTTAAACGAGTTGCTCATTTTCACAACTTTGGATCCGTACCAGGGTATGTCTACATAATCTTTTCGTCCATTTTTTACGTTCATACCCCGAGGAGCCTCAAACGAGGGCAAAATTGCTTCCGCTTTTCTGGTCAATATTTAAGCATTTTACGTCAAAACAGTTACCCAATCTGACGCGTGTCGAACGAAAAGACTTTCTGGATGACGATGAGACAGTGTTTCCGCTTTCTGGTCAATATTGATGTACTGCATATTGCATGAAAACAGTTATTCGCTTGAATGAGTGTCGGACGAAAAGATCTTAAGCACGGATGAAATTGTGTTTCCATTTTCCTGTGTAACACTCTAATTCTGTACACCAAAACATCTTCTCTTATTCTTAAAAACTTTCCTCGTAAATCTCCTGATTTAAAGTTTAGCGATCTCTTTCGCGGGAATGGGCTCTCGCCATATGCAACTTGCTTTGGCAATAACAACAATTTCGCCCCCCCCCCTTCTACGCCTGTCCCCCTTGCTGGTATGCCTGCTTGTGATTGGGTGTGTCTGAAGCTTATTTTACTTTCGATTTTCCGTTACGGAATACTCGCCTTCATATACACATTTGTTAAAGATAATGGGTGCCCTGTTTAGATTGCTTCAATCTCCAGTGATTCACATCCGGGAATTACTGCGATTTAGATGGCTGCAGCTGCTGTTGTTGTTGTGGGCTACTTCTCTCAAAACAACAAGCAAATGTGCGATCTGTTAGTCGAGAGCTTGCTGTGAGAGGAACGACTTGTGGCAATTACTCGATTCATGGCGAGTTTTCAACCAACAAAAGCTACGCACAGTCGTTGGCATATTGTATGTATCTATCTTCTTTCATACTGTATAATCTCCGTATCGGGTAACTCAACGCGGTACACGCAATTCATTAATTTGATGGTAAAAGATTTTCACGCCATTACCAAGGAAGCTTACCAAAAGATTAGCTCTTACTTATTGTCCAAGGAGTAAGTTACGCATTTACGGACACCGTAACCTCAACCTAGCATGTTAATTGTGTTTGTTGTACGAACTTGCTTTAGTTCTGTCTATATACTGGAAAAGGAGAGAATAAGCTACAAAAACAATTAAAATATTTTGAAACCTCTATTGTATACACAGATGGAGTCCCTTTGTGCGTTGTTTTATAGGACAGTCTGATAAAATGTGCTCTCCGATTTTCCCAGAGTAATAATTCAAGCCCCTTCATACGGTGCTTTGGTTTTTTAAAATGCTTTCATGTTCCATCCTGAATCAAATAAATCCGCTGGCCTGATGTCAAAGCCGGCGACGTGGTTGTTCGTGTCATGATCTCGCTTCATCAGTATGGCGTGCAGACAGTTCGGCACCTTTTGATGTATGAATGACAACTTGTATAAGGATACCCACTGCTTTCCATGTTTGAGAATCAGTTTCCAGATGAGAAATGAAGAAAGTTTTTGGCAGCAGAGCATAAAGTCGAATTTGTTAGATTAAAGGATTTTTTGTTATTGCTAATGTAGGAATCAACCCTTGGTGCTTGTATTGCACCAGCAAGCTTTACACAACTGCTCGAATTTCTTTTCTGGTGGTGAATGGGACAGTTTTTTACCTCTTTATGAAGTTTTATTGTTACATAGACGTTCAACTTTGATGAAACATGCTTTCAATATGCATGCATATTTTCTAACCTCATGGAAATCAAGAGGCTATTTGGGGATGAATTTCCAAATAATAATGAAATTTTCATTTTTGCATTAATTGCTAGATATTGTCACTGCCATGTGAGGTTTCACATTTATATAGCTAATGGTTTAGTAATTCAAGTGACTAGCACAGTTAAGATATCACAATGCAGATTCAAGTCTCCTTCCTTTGACAGCCAAGCCTTTTAGACTGAAAAGCTGAATCGATTTAAGTAGCTGAGTGATAGACTAGTGCCAATTTAGCAGTTAGATTTACTGTAGTGAATATGTTGTATAACTTAAAGCAACAATGCTTACTAGCAGTCCTCTCTCACTATCTCAAAAACCAACTATCTTAAACATTTTTCTATCTTCAATGAATTCTTTTATTCCCCTTATTAATCTATAAGGCTTTGTAGAGAAATAAATGCGTTATCTCAGACATGGTTATCTCAAAGCTCTTCCTATCCCAAACAAATAGTCTTTCCCACGGGAGATAAACATGGATATCTTGAACAGATAATTGGTATTTTTTCTGTTACTGCTATGTTGATGCTAGCAAGAAAAGAAAAGCTATTTTCATCTCTTACTTTGGTCTAATAACTTAAAAAAAATGAAAAAAATGAAACTATGAAATTTAACTATAATTCATAATGGGTAGAGGCTGTTGAGAATATAAAGCAACCTCCAGTTAAGAACTGTTTGCTTCAGTTTAGCTCCAAATAGAATTTCTGGAAGAGAAAAAGTATTTATTGGTTGAACATCCATGCTCCGTGCTGGTCTAATGTAATTCAGACTCAAATGACAACAATGCTTGTTTCCCATACTGAGGTTTTTTTAGCAACTGGTTGCAAGTGCCTTTTGAACCAAGATGCTTAGACTGCTATAACATCAATCCATTGGGAGGGAAATGACTATTTTGAGGGAAGGATAAAATTTCATAGTTTCATCTTGATGATAAATAGTTCTTAAGGAAACTGATCAAAATAGGATTTCTATACTTTTCCACTAAAGTAACATTGTTTCTTTCTACAGTAAGTGAAGATGAAATTTTGGCAATGAAAAGATGGAGAGCGCCTCTGTTGATAAAGTTGTCCATCGCGCAAATAACCGTTTTGTTGAGTCTTTCAAAAGGATGGCAGTTTTTCGCCAAGAGGACCAATTCACTGATGTTGTTCTCATTGCGGGGAATAAGGAGATCAAGGCTCATAAAATTGTCATATGTTCCTTGTGTGATTACTTTAGTGCCATGTTCACAGGAGAGCTTGCTGAAACACACCAAAATGTTGTAACACTAAATAACATTGAGCCAGAAGCATTAGAAGCTCTTATCAACTATGCATACACATCAGAGATAGAAATAAGAGTGGATAATGTGGAAAGCCTTTTGGCTTCATCTTCTATACTCCAGATCAATGATATCCGAGATGCTTGTTGTGAGTTTATGAAAAGCCAGCTGCACCCATCTAACTGCCTTGGTATCAGGGCTTTTGCTGATGCACACAGTTGTAAAGAGCTCTTTCTTATAGCCGATGGATACACGCAAGATTATTTCCTAGATGTTTGCAAGAATCAAGAGTTTTTCTTGCTTAACAGTGAACAATTATGTGAAATCCTCATAGGGGAGGAAATTAATGTTGTTAGTGAAGAGCAAATATTTACTTGTGTGATGAGTTGGGTGAACCATGATTTTGAAGCAAGGAAATCAACAATTGCAGATATTTTGGTAAATGTAAGATTGCCTCTCTTGTCTCCAAAATTTCTCGTTGATGAAGTTGCCACTTCTCCTGGCATAGCTGATAGCAATGATTGCAAAGACTTACTTTTAGAGGCAATGAAATACCATCTTGTCCCAGAGACAAGAGGAGAATTAAAAAGGCTCATTGCAAAGCCTAGAAAAGGAACAGTTGGAGTTTTGTATGCTGTTGGAGGTAAATGACTGATGCTTCCTTCCATCTGATTCTTATCCTCTCAATTCTTTAGCTGTGATTTTCTTTCTTGAATGTGATTTTTACATGCTATTCCTGTTCCATCAAAAACTGACAGTTTTCAGGCTTTCAATGATTTGCTCTTTCAAATCTTAATGGTATCTCTGTGGCTACATCATCAAGGCGTTTGTGCAGAAAGCCATTCCTGACTTTCAGAAAGCATCTGGTGTAGATATGAAGTGGGAATTATGTCAATCAAAGTGGGTGTTATTCATGGTGATTCATATGCATTAGCAGAAAGATTTTTTAATTGATTTCATCAGATGGTATTCCAAGCTATTGATTGAGTCCTTTTGTTTTATTACCAATAATTGCTCTGGTACACTCCATGTAACGTGTTTTGTTACAAAACATTTGCCTACTTCTTGCAGGTATGGACTGTTTAAAAGGGGCATCCTTACTCATTGAAGAGTATAATCCTAGGTCAAATCAGTGGAAGCGAGTAGCTGAAATCCCAACACGCCGTTTACAATTTGGTGTTGCTGTGCTGGAAAACAAGCTATACCTATCTGGTACGCAGCCTTTGTGTTGTAATTTAATGAATGAGTTGGCTCATTTGTTTTTCACGGTTTCATTTCTGTGTATTCTTGATGCCTTAATATCAGGTAGATGGATGCTCCTTTGGGCAGATGCAGAGAATTTCATCAGGAATTTGCTCCATGTGCTTTGCTTCTGAGCAATTGCTCTGAGATCAAGTGAAAATTAGGACTTATGTCTTTGCTGTTTAATATTATCATCTAAATAGTTTGACAGCGGCATAGGCTAGAAATGGAAGGAGCATGAATGTTACATAGTTACAACATTCGTTCGGAATACAGTGATCCTTCTGATAAAAAGTGGTTTTTGAGTTTACATTTTCGGACAAGAGATCATTCGTGTGTCAGCTGATGTTTTGTCTGAGAATAATCTAATTTTTTCAAAATTACATTAAAGGGAGTTACATTACAGACACAAATTACATTAAAATTACATAAATTATATCTTTTGAATAATAATTGCATAGCTTTGCAGTGTAACATGTTTTTTTAGCATTTTGTAGCATGCTGTGCCAGGTGTTTAGCATTTTATGATCTCTGCTTTGCTATCCTTGTGACACTGGGCTTTCGCCTTTTTCAGGTGCCTTTATTTGTTGATTTACAAGCACAGATTTGATATTTGATAGGGGTTGTCTTCCCGAGATCGTTATAGGTTGTAGATGCTGGTCAATGTCGCACGGTTGATCTACTAGCTTTCCCTCGGCTATATTTCTAATTTTTGGGTGGTCCCAATTTTTATCAAGGTTTTTTATGTAATACAAAATGCACCGCCTCTGTGGCCCAGTAGGGGAATGGTTGCTTTATAGGCAGTAGGCCGAGGCTCGAAGCTCCGGTCGGGCTACTACGCAGTTAAACATTCAGTGCTACCAGCTGGCCAGCCCCAACTGTAGTATTCACTGATCTTGCACAGTTGTGTGGCACAAAAGCAAAAGAAATAGTGATTGGCACCACCCTGTTCTCTAAAATGGCGATGAAGGAACTTTCATTTTTAATTCGAAATACATAATGAAATCTGTATCTGGTATGAGATAAACTAGTTATAGCGTAGGTTGATATTAATGCATGCTACATTGCATGTATTTGCTCTCTTACAGGGCTGGTAATTTTTTTAATCACATCTGGATTATAATTGACGAAAATTCTGTCAATCCGATATCCTCAATTTTGCCAACATCCCATGATCCCAACAGGTCTGATTTGCTCACTTTAATCGGATCGCAGAAGATGTCCTGCATCTGAGGCCGGCGCCAAATGTATAGAAAGAGAATAGAAGTCCTACTTGCACGTCATCGCTTGATCGTTTTACCGTCCTTGACAAAACCGTGTTTATGCTTGTGTGTCCCGTTGACGCTCTCGCAAATGCAACTTTCAAACAGCAGTAAATTTGATTCTCGTAGTAAAGGATCGCATTGCAGTTCTGGAACAATGTGATCCCAAAATGTGGTTTCACTTTAAGCGCAAACCCAATATTCAATAGTAAGTATTTCTCAGTTACAAAAACTGAGATTAAAGAATTAGCAGAGCTGTTGATATTGGTGAGAAATCTTTGGATGAAAGAGAAGCTAGTACAAATAGAATACTCCACCTGTCCAGGATGCAAAGACGACATTGGTGTTTGGTCGATGATTTTCGTGTTTGTAATTTTGAGATTTAGTTTGAAACTTGCTTGTGCCCCCAACGAAAGAGTGTTGCGTTAATACTAGCAACATTTGAGTTGAACGAAGTCAAATGCGCATCGGACTTTGTTTGGCGCGCTTCACGGTGGCACAAACTATATGAATTTCATAGATCGAGGGTGCGTTTCGTTAGATGGTTGAACCATACCTTTGTTCCTGCCTGAATGAATACAACAATAAAGGTTTTTAAATGGTGACTCGTGGTCCCGTGGGTAGTCTTTGCCGAAGACACTCTGGACTAGACTGTTATTATTAATTCTAAATAGAAAGGTCCGCCTAGGCATGTATGTATATGTATTTCGCAAGTCTCCGTTGCCCACAGATTAAACATGTTTTGTAAATAAGGGCAGTTTTAAGCAGAAGTTGCCATGTCAAGAAATTCAAAGCTGCATAACATTCTCGACCTCGATCGTAGCAGAAATTGGAGACAGAGCTATGAGTTTGCTACGGAAATGGATTCTTATGCGGTTGCTTCCTGTTGCCTTCCGCATTGATTGTGTTATTATTTTGAACCATACAGGATTCGAACCGACAACTCATGCGTTATGACATCGCATACTCGCCGCACTACTCTACGGAAACTGCAGTCAGGAACTTTGCTAGACAGAATTTCCCATATTCGTAAACTTGAAGAAACATTTCAGGGTCCTTGATACCATTAAGTCGAATTTTATGCTGGATGCAAGCTTTGATGAGCACAATGCTATGGAGGTAACACCCTGTGCCGCGATATTGTACCCACGGAGGTTGGCCAATGACTTTCCTCACAAGATCTTACGCGTAGCTGTAGCTACCCCAGCAAACTAGATTATTCAGCAACATTACGCAATATTTCATTTTGTATATTTTGTGGCAATACTGCAGCTGATACCATCTAGTGTTGCAGTAAGCACCAGTTGGTGGGCAACTCACTGTGTTACTAGCCTCACCATCCTGCAGTCGGTTGCTTGTAATTCCCCCTTTAACGGGTTTTTACATCCTACCTGGAACCCATACTTATACGTTTGATAATGTTATGGACCTTCCTCTCGATTTGAAGATACCCCATGATTTATACACAAGAATTTGCAGGTAGACGACAACCCTCTTCGCTCTATTTGGATGTTAAGTTAAAGGCGACACAAAGATCTTTGTTATTATTATTACCATTGTTATTAATTTCTTTTAAGTTAGTATTTACACTAGCTTTTATATAGATAGCTAATTCAAACCAACCATTTACGAAAGGAAGATTTACAGTGATATGAAGAAGAGGGAAGTAGAGTCTATCTGCATAACTTTATTTGCAAACCGTAGGCCATTGGATTCCTTTGAGCTAGTGCCTCGCCAATTAGCCTATCTCTCACCTCATTTCTTATCATGCTATTTTTATCAATAGGAGGCAGAGATGGCCTGAAGACGCTAAATTACGTTGAGTGTTATGATCCGAAAACTGGTGAGTGGACGAAGTTGCCTCCTATGCTGACGCACAGACATGGGGTTGGGGTAGCTGTACTAGATGGCCCCATGTATGCCATCGGTGGTCATGATGGATGGTCGTATCTTAACACAGTCGAAAGGTCAGTCAAGCATATGCTCTCTTTTTCCGCTGAAGTTATCCTCCATCTCGGTAAAAAAGAGGCTTCTGTCTCACTCTTTTCATCCCAAAATTGGGTTGCTTTAGTGTGTGTATCAACACTGTGAAGCTATCCTGAAATTTGTCTACATTTACCGTTTGCTAAATGAGAAAGTACTATCTACTTTTTGACACAGCTCTTAGCCTTTACCGTCTTAATGTCTTATTTATTACAGTTTTGATGAAGCTTTGCAAGTTATTGTACAGACGTTTTTCTGTAGGTTGCGATTTCTTCCATCTTTAATTCCTTTCATTCGCTTTTAACATAAACAAGTTTAATTTGCTCTCTTCTAAGATTTGACCCACAAACATGTCAATGGAAATTCGTTGCTCCTACCAATTCTCCGCGAAGCACTGCTGGCTGTGCTGTACTTGATGGTAAGCTTTATGCTGTCGGCGGCAGAGACGGGTCTTCCTGTCTTAGCTCTGTTGAAGTTTACGACCCACACACTGACAAGTGGACCATGGCAGCACCAATGCTAAAGCGCCGCGGAGGTGAGCTTCAATCCAACCTGATTTGATTTGAATTAGCGTTATGATGAAACCGTGCCAATTTCGAACTTACTCATTGGATCAGTATATTGGCGTTTCTCTCCTCTTACAATCGGATTAAACTGCTTTGAGATGCCCTTGGAGCACTTAGCTTTTTTATCAATACCAGCGTGCTATGAGACCCGTTTATGGCTAAATAACCTACCTTTGATTCTGTTGATGCAACGCTACTCATTTGACAGAGTAGAAGCTTCTCTCAACCTGTTATCATTATCCGTGTTGCGTCTTAATTTGGGTAAAGGAATCCTTTCTATCTCTGCATTGATTTCTATTGTCATCATATGTAACCATCTCTATTATCGCTTCTATTATTCTTGCCGTCTCAATCAGATTCATCGTAATTCCGATGTTTATTAATAAATCGCCTTTCGTAATCATCGAACATCATGATCATTAACCATCATTATTTTCTAATACCATTGTGAGAGATGAATCACTGCAATCAAACTATGCACTGAAAATTGATTCTGTATACTTGCACATAGGGGAAAGAATCAATTCCCATTATTCCTGTGTAATTTATAAGGTGATTCTCATTGCAGTAAAGTACTTGGCTTTCATAACGGTCTGAAAGATACGGTACTCAATATTCTTGGTGGTATTGGAACCGAGTGTTATATTGAAAGAGCGGCTGTGACCGCTTTCTCTTCTTTTTCTATCCATATTACAATTCTGTAGCACATTCTATAATATTATATTAAATATATAATGCATAGATCCAAGAAATAAATGAACTAGTTTTATTCGGGTTTTACGAAGTTGAGGAGCAAAGCTGGAATATTTTTCTATTTGCTGATTGAACGGGGGCCAAGTAATTGTTCACATGCGTCTAATGTGGCTACCATGTCAGTTGATCTAACTTGGAATATTTTTCTATTTGCTGATTGAACGGGGGCCAAGTAATTTTTCACATGCGTCTAATGTGGCTACCATGTTAGTTGATCTAACTTGGAATATTTTTCTATTTGCTGATTGAACGGGGGCCAAGTAATTGTTCACATGCGTCTAATGTGGCTACCATGTCAGTTGATCTAACTTGGAATATTTTTCTATTTGCTGATTGAACGGGGGCCAAGTAATTGTTCACATGCGTCTAATGTGGCTACCATGTCAGTTGATCTAACTTGGAATATTTTTCTATTTGCTGATTGAACGGGGGCCAAGTAATTGTTCACATGCGTCTAATGTGGCTACCATGTCAGTTGATCTAACTTGGAATATTTTTCTATTTGCTGATTGAACGGGGGCCAAGTAATTGTTCACATGCGTCTAATGTGGCTACCATGTCAGTTGATCTAACTTGGAATATTTTTCTATTTGCTGATTGAACGGGGGTCAAGTAATTTTTCACATGCGTCTAATGTGGCTACCATGTTAGTTGATCTAACTTGGAATATTTTTCTATTTGCTGATTGAACGGGGGCCAAGTAATTGTTCACATGCGTCTAATGTGGCTACCATGTCAGTTGATCTAACTTGGAATATTTTTCTATTTGCTGATTGAACGGGGGCCAAGTAATTGTTCACATGCGTCTAATGTGGCTACCATGTTAGTTGATCTAACTTGGAATATTTTTCTATTTGCTGATTGAACGGGGGCCAAGTAATTGTTCACATGCGTCTAATGTGGCTACCATGTTAGTTGATCTAACTTGGAATATTTTTCTTGCAGGTGTTGGTGTTGCAGTTTTGCATGGTTATTTGTATGCTCTTGGAGGTCATGATTCCCCAGGCAGCCAGGATATTTCTAAAGAATTCGTGTCACAGCAGTTTAGCTGCGTGGAGAGGTATGACCCACTGGCTGACCAATGGTCACTTGTTGCCCAAATGAGAAACTGCAGAGATGCTGTAGGAATGGCTGCACTCGGCGATCGCCTTTACTCGGTCGGTGGTTACGATGGACTGAAGTACCTGTCTGCTGTTGAATCGTATGATGCGGAAGGCAATACATGGGAGTCAGTGGCTGCGCTTACGATACCACGAGCTGGTGCTTGTGTTGTCGCTGTGAAGCATGTTTAACATAGTTAGCTTATGCAGAAATATTTTATAACGACAGTTACAAGCAACTGAGGTATGGTGGATTTCTTGCATATCAATGCCAAATTTTAGAAGGCCCCTTCGAGCATTCCCGTACCCTGTGAAAGCGTCCGCAGTCGAGAAATGAGAGAAATGCTATTTGTAAGTACGTTTTACTCTCGAAAGGCCTAAGCTGTTAAATTGTTATGGTCTTCTATATTGATTACCATGGATTGGTACAAACACTTGGAGACGTTTAAGTCTCTTCTGGTTTTCGTAGCGAAAGTCATTGCACCTTTCAGAGAACATTCATTATCTAAGCTGTTTTTCCCTCTGCCTGAAAATGGCATTACCTAATATCTTCTTTATGAGGTCTTTGGAAAATTGATGCACATCAGTTCTGTAAGTTTGATAATTTCGTTTTCAAATTAGGCTAGACAAACCCACTGCTGCACGGGGAGTATTTCCAAATACCCTTGTTTCAATTTCTGCTCGTTCTCTTTCTGATATTGTTCCCATTTTCTCCTTCTCGGTCTACGTTCTAGATGTGTCTCATATGCAAGAGTACCTTCAGTTTAATCTGTGAGTGATTTGTATATACTGTATATTGCAAGCAAGATTTTACATGTAGCTTTTGCAGCAGCTATAATTGTTTCGACACTAAGACCGTCGCTATTCTTCTCTGCGGTATGTTGGTCTGTTTATTCACCCTTCAAGGAGCGATAAGAAGCAGAGAGAAAAGTGAAAATCTGCTTTTGTACAAAGATGAGCCTATGAAAAGGAGCATATTTTTCAACCATCGTAACAGTGTATCAATGTCTGAAACGACTAACGGTGTACTTTTTCGAGTGCTGGACAATGAACTTTAGTTTCCTCGCTTCAAGGCCTTTTCAAAGCAATGATCTTGTTAGGTTCAAAAGAGATCTTAATTAGCCATCATATTTCACATGGGATCTCATGTCCAGTAGCTGTCACCAATCAAATGTCCAATTTCAGCCGAAATGCTGCTTATCTTCCTTGGGAAATGAAAGGAAATCCAAAACAGATGTTGACTTTGTAGATTACGACATCTTTGTTCGGATCTGATTTATAATGACAGTTGATAGTGGCGATTGGACACACTACTTATTCATGTGTAGCAGTCATTTCTTTGCAAAACAATTTCTCAGGATTCTGTTGTATTGGAAGTGCGGAGACGGCTGCGTTTTGTTTGTCAGTTCCTGTAAATTTCCTATTTCTAGAATGATGGATAGGTTTTTCGAATTTTGAAGGTCGAGAATTTAGAAGGTCCGATTCATATTGATGGGTTTCAACTCCTTCATTTGTTGAGAACTTTAATCACATTTAAGTCCTCCATACCTCCTTGTCTAGTCATAAACTAGGATATTACCACGAAAATACCTGTTTTGGTTAGTACATTTAGGCCCAGTTTTGGCTGCTGTGGCCTCCAAGTAGAAAAGAATGGAATTCGCCTAGAATGACTCCTGCGAATTCCTCAAACGACCATTGCCTGCACGAATGAACAGACTGACCATTAATGAGTTGATCGAGACAGTAATTTACCTGTTTTTGTTGAATAGCGTAATTTATGCAATTTATGTAGAGAAACTCGTCATCGATTGTCAACTTGCATGTTTGTTAAATAGAAAGTTGACAGTCAATGGTGTTTTTGTTCGTTTTAAGATATTAATATATCATTTATTTCACCATCAAGTAAAGAGTTTTTAAGACCTTTTAGGATCTAATTTCACGCAGCTGTATGCCTGTTTTAGTTTCATTCAGCTGCCTTCACTTTCTTGATGTAAGTTTGGTCGGAACTTGCAATTCATACATCGATTTTAGCACGAAAACGTTAGTAGAATTTGCACGCTTACAATGCCTTCTTTGTATCACGAAGAAATTAACCTGCAATTATGAAATACTTTGATCCATGCTAAAAAGGAAAATTTACCTACCGAAAGAGCAAGGATGCCGGGAAAAAAGTATTATGATATTTAAAAATGTAGTTTGTAATCTGTAAACGATTTTTCGTTACTATTTGATGTTCAATGTGAGTAAAGGGTAGCGATGCTTGTTATCATCCATCCTTATTATCATCAAGTAAGCAAGACCATGTTAAACCGATGGCTAAGTGGCAACCATTTTTCACCACTTTCACCACTTTCCAGTGCTTCAATTCTTTCTCATTTCTTCCCCAGCTCATGTCAAATCTCTTTGATCGATGATACTTGGTTCCATTATCAATTGCACCCATTGCTTCCTTTCGTAATCTTGACCAAAGTCGACTTTTGACGCACCATCGGCATCTAACATTAATTACCTCTGCTGCAGTCAAGTCCCGCTCCTATGGCAACCTCCCTACCCCCGAATGCGGCAATTTATTCCCTGGAGAAGAAAATAGGTAAAAATGAAGCCAAGCTTCATACTCTGATAACGAGATTGTAGCTAAATTTGTGGTCAATACATTTTCCCTTGTTTAGATTTCTCCTTTTCTTCCAACATTGTATTTCCTGGACCTTTTTGAAGTTGGTTGTGTGAGTATTGTGCCAAAATCTTAATCTTTAACCCTTCTCGCGACAAGTGGTTAAACAT
This sequence comes from Pseudorhiza aurosa, assembly GCA_964026355.1. Taxonomy (NCBI): domain Eukaryota; kingdom Metazoa; phylum Cnidaria; class Scyphozoa; order Rhizostomeae; family Lychnorhizidae; genus Pseudorhiza; species Pseudorhiza aurosa. The sequence continues at coordinate 935,244 of OZ032114.1, read as the reverse complement.
CTTTAACCTTTCATTGCTGAGTTATGTTATAATGGAAGAAGATTGGAAACTTACCAATGTATATTGCTCATATTCTAAGTTTATCTGAGATATCGCATCTTCATATTTTAGACTTATTATTTATCAATGAACACAAATAAAAAGGCATTCATCTTCGTTTCATCTTTCCCTTCAGAACGCTTTCCAACTGACCTCTGGCAAATTAGTCAGGGAAGTGCCACAGCTGTTCAGCATGTCCGTGATAAATGTCTTAAAATATGTCCGTATCATCCCACTAGTTCTTAACTTCAAACTTGCATATATCCCACAGGATTTCAAAGCAAAACTGAAACCAGGTGAGTATGAAATTAGTTTACAATGGTTGCTATGGTGTGAAAAAAGAATGCATTCCAGTGCGAAATCGACTGGGCAAGTACAGACAGTGTTGCGGTTCGAAATTAGGCATGTCAGTGATGAATACATCGATTGATGCTGATGCATATCGGTTTCCTGGCGAGCATTTGCAAGTTTGTCGGTATTAAAGGCGAAAATGCATCATTTTCAGATAGTATAATTTGCAACCTCGTATTTTTGTGATTTAGGCACCTTTGTCATTTCTCGTAATTTTGTATCCTGATTACCGTTTCTTTCAATATACAATAAAAGATTGGTCCTAATTTGAGCAGAACCATGTGCATGCATCTGGCATTAACCACATGTAGAAACAGAAATCCAGCTTGACTTGCTTCATCCATATCAAAAAGAGTCATTCTAAAATTGCGCCCTCCATGCCAAATGACTGAAGGATTTGGACTACAGGGCGTCCAGGCATGGATCGTTGCGATTGCTGTTCTTAGAGCCAAACCTCTTTTTGAGGAAACCTGAAAAGCCTCTTTATGGTGGATTTCAACGGAAATAGAATGGAAAATTGACACTTAAGACTGACACGTCATGAAGTAATCGTAATTTTAGCGTGTACGTAATCGGAATGCAGGAATTTAGCAAAGATGCTGAGCACACGTGTTCTGTATGTACTGTATTCGGGTCTGGCTCATCACGTGTCTTGATGGCCACTCACTGCTGACCTACTATTCGTCGTTGCATGGTGTGAAGCTGGGAGAAAAGTGCAACGAGCAGAGCAACTAACCGTCCTACTTCAAAAGAGCTATGATGGCTAAGGTTTCCTCTATCCTCATATAGAGCATGGCAGTCATCTTACGTTTTTACGATATTCCAACACCTAAGTCAGATTCTTGGTCAGAGCAGACTGAACGCATTAGCAGCCAATCAGGGATGCAGAATACTGATCCTATGTTGCGTCCATACCTATGACATTGTAGACTAGCAAAAGCTTCGACGTGCTCCAAGAGGACATTGACCAGGCCACCGATGATCCCTTGCTCTGCATGGAAGAAAGGAAGACCAAACGGGGCGTGGAAGCTCTTTCGCTTAAAGCTCCTTTCTGGGTGTGGATTAGGTATCGTGATTATCAACAACTATCCACACATCTTCATTATCTATAATATAGCTGAGAAATCGATGTTAAATTGCTTGACAAAGAGAGATAGATGTTTTAAACAAAAATTAATCTTAAAAATAAATAGTTTTTAGTTCTAAATACTATATACTATGAAATATTACGTTATGAGAAATGAAGGCATGACCAAACATTATCTGTATGCAGATATGACAAGTCTTTTTAACCAATCTCTTACAGGCTCTTACAAAACTTAATCCCTACAGAAATATCGAAAACTAACTCCAATCAATGCCTGTTCGTTTTGCAGACTTCGAAGGAAATCTCTATACAGATGAAGTCACACGTGGGCGAATTGACAAATGCACATAAATATCCATCAATACTTTGTTCCTTATTCTCTCAGTTGCTTTTCCGCTCATTTCCCTTTTCTTTGCGAGCACAATCAAATGAGAGAAAAACTACAGGACCCGTCCGTCGAAGCTAAATATACGCGAAAATTCACTGTGTTATCTTGCATGATCGTATGTTGATGTGTTCTTGTGATCATATGCAACATGGCAGAGCTCAAAGTGCTTGCTTTGGTAGTAAGAATAAATTGCATTTTTACAAGATCCAACCATCATATGTGTAAAACAGAAACATGAATCAAAAGGATCCATTGAAAGAGACTGAGGAAAATTGAGAACTGTGGAAATATAAAGGATGAAAACCAAAGGCGCAAATTGTTAGGAATAAAGTAAGCACAGTTTTCTAAGCATCATTCTAAATTGACAAATTCTTCGTGGCTGTTTCTTCATATGGAAAATAAGCCTTAAAAAGAAAAGAAGGAAATGTTGATGATGGAACTCTTTTCCTTCGACGTGACATCAGTCATAATAAAGTCATCTCTTCAATCCACCTTACTGAAAGCTTCACAAATATCGGGTTCGACCAAGGCCATGTTCATTTCTCTTCCTTTTACGGCAACTTCACTGTATACAGCAAAAGAAGACACTTAAATACTGCTTTTGAATGTGCCAAATTTATAAAAACACTTTTAAAAAAATTTCAGATATGTTTTACTGGGTTGGTTTCGCGTGGATAGGACAGCAGTGGTCAAGTATCGATTCAGAAGGAACGGTTTTTAGATACCACACCTCCCTAAAATAAATGGCCTACACAGAGCTTCTTGAGCTCGTTACAATACTTGAAAGGATTTTAGCAATCTCTCTACTTCAAACTGACAGTAAATCTTAGCTTGTGGGGCAGGCTCCAATCATTTTCCCAGTGATAAATTACATATCGTCATTTTTACATCTAATGTTAGCAAGATCTTTGACTCTATCCTTTTATTTCTGGTTATTCAAGCACAAATTGTCAATCCTCTCATCATGTTCCATAGGCATTGATTCACAAAACCGTTTATCGTTCATAACCTGCATTGTCCATAGTGCTCACCAGACTATGGTTAAACTTCCTTTTTGGGAATTCTAAAGAATGATTACTGGAGGATAACAAGGCGTAGCTTCAGAATATCTTAGTAGTAATGGCTCTGATCGTTTTGAAACAAATAAGTGCCAATGTGTCTCTACATCATTCGACAGCTTCTTGCTTGGAAATGTAGCAAACTTTTATTCGACGAAGAAATTCATGCAAGCTGTCCATAAAACTTGCAACATTGTGCATCTAAGGTGTGCATGCAAATTCACATACACAAATATTCCAAGCTCATCAATGATATTGGGTTTTATAAGACAAAATTTTTGTGATAAATATTAAGGCAATAAATATATAGATAAGAAAGCAATTCACGAATATCTCGTAATAGGTTGAAAGCAACCATTTATGAGGGAAAGAGTTTGGAAAAGAACGAAAATATTAATCGTTTAAGTGGTTGAAGAAATGCAAATAAACAAGAGGATTAAAACTCTGTATTAAATTTTTCTTCTCTTTCTGATACATTGGGCAGGTTGGGTTAGCTTCCCGTCACCCATCTTCCCAATGAAATTGTCAACAAGTGTTAATGCTGGAGATTCACTTGTATTTCTTCAATGTACAGAATAAAACAGATGGTTTGTATACACGGTCAACTTTTCTACATAGTCGCTTTCTATAAACAGACATTTGCCTAGAACATTAAGTTTAGGATAAATTACCAAGCATCAATGCAATGCTTACTTAATCATATTATGAATATTTATCTGAAACTATACAGAAGACGAGATGAAAAGCCCGCTAGATGTCCGAAACTACGTTAAGTTATTTTAATGAGAATAAAGCTACTTATTGCTAGTTTTATTTGTTTAAGAAATGACGCACATGTGACTTCGTATGGGCTTCGTCTCAGCAATACTTCGTAAATGCTTCACCTGCTTACCTCCGACTTTTCCATCTCGTACTTTCTCCACAGCTACCTGTGAATCTCGTAAGGGGTCGTCCAACTTCAGATCATCTAATTGACTAACAGGAGCTTCTTCTTTTTCTTCTTCTTTTACAGTTTGTTCTTCCTCCTCTTCCCTCGGACCTTCCAAAACCTTCTCGGTGTTCTTTGATGGTTGCTGTGGCCGCTTGCTCCGTTCTTCTACAGATTGATTTAGCATTTGCTGTGCTTCCATTGGCTGTTTCACTGTGGATTTGGGATCATCTGAATAAACAGTTGATACTTCTCTGCATTCTTCCTGAATAGGTGGTGCAAGAGCAGCTTTAACTACGTTCTTATCTTTCTTAGTGTCTCGAGGTACCTTTACAGAATGACAAAGATCCTTAGCTACGGTAGGAGGAATGTCCGCAGCTTTATGTCCATCTCTGGACTTTTCAAAGTACAACGGATTGTAACCGATTAAATCGACGGGCTTTCTAGCTCTTAAACGCAGTGTTGAGTCTCGCAGTTCTTCGGTGCTGACAATTGTTTTAAAAGTACCTTGAAAATGGCTTGGATTTGTTAAAATAAATGCAATCAACTTTGCTGCGAAATCGAGACATTTTCCCTCTGCTGATAAGTTGTCCCCATCACTTTTAGCCTTGGTCAATGTTCGATAATTCTTCCATACCCGGTCTTCGCATGAAAAGAGGCACCATAACAGATGTAAATACGAGGGTGTAATAGGGAGTGCCTCTAGTATAAGAGGAAACAGCACAAGTCTGCTGTTGAAACGCTGCCTACAAAGAGCAATGTTCAGTTCTTCTATGAATTCGGCTGATCTTGAAAAAGCACAAGACAAGAGAGGAACGACAAGTGCAGCTTCATCCAGCAGACTGTGGCGAACTTTTGCTGTTTCTGGCAGCGATACTCTACACCACGGAAGATAGAATTGCAGCCTCTCTACCAGATATTGACCCTGAGTTCTATTGCTCTCGTGAAAACAAAGCATAATGTCGACAGTATGGGAGGAATCCGTTGCTATTGAAGCCTCTTTTCGAGAGAACTCGGTGACATTTTCCAGCTTAATCTCGGGCAAGAACTTCAGACCTGAGAGGACATGCTCTGTTCTCCAACTAGAGGCAATGTCTTGAATTGCTGAAACATCTTCAACTTGAAGGTAGTTCAATTCTATGGTTAAAAAGGAATGAGAAAATCACTACAAAAACCTACCAAAGATGAAAAAAGATATTTGTCATTTATGGAAGTCTGATTTTGCAGAACAATAATCGTCAACAAAATCCCCAACGTCAAAAAATTGAATAAATGGATATTGCAGCAGTTTATCTTTTTCATTTTATTAGCAATAACAGCACTAATGATAACATTGATGATAATTTAACCGAAACCTCATTTCATTGAATGTAGTTGAATTCTATAATTATAGACATTACCAATGATACAGTAGTGTACGACTGGCTATCTGCTTTATCAAAAGTTACAATATTTGATAAAAAAACATGATGATTTAAAGATAGATATTCATACATATATAGCTTTATCTATTACATGACAAATATAGGAAGTGCGTTCTAGAGGCCAAGATATATTGGAGGCGAAATCTTCTTGCATCTGATTTTCGATAAAATTGTTCTCTTTCAGGAAGTTAAAGATCGAAGTTATGTTTTACAGCCAGCAACGATACGAAGAAGTGACTCTGGCTGAAGGCAGGAGGAACAATCAGAAGTGATGGAAAGATTCCGTAGAGGTAGATTTTTTCTGGTTGTAAGTGTATCATTGAGATTTTTGACAGTGAAATTTAAAATATTTGCATTGGGCATACTCTGAGCTTCAGACCAGAGTGAAATAAGTTTCTCTAAGGAACAGTCAAGGAGGAATGAGATGAGGAAGCGTTTCGATGGTGACTTGGATTGAAGCCTTTATTGAGGTCAGTGCCGATGGGTTGGTGCTTTTTCAAATCACATTGACAATTCATTCCACAGTTGTTGTTTTGTTACAATTTATCTATTTCTTCGCCCATAATTTGAAATGATAATATTGAAATTGCCTGTTCACAGCAGGCAAATATAGCAGTTAGAATGAAATGAGACAGCATCGAAAACTTGAATTTCAATTAAGAATGGGGAGACCTGAATAAGCTCAATTTATGCCGATAACAAGAAAGCAGCAATACGTCGGCAAAGAATTCCACCTACTTTCCAAGTAATCGATCTTTTGCACAACCTCTACCAGTGATCTTTCAGACATATCTCTGCAGTCGATAGGGGCATAGCCACAGCACCATGCTGGTAGCACATCAACACTTTCCACAAGCAAAGGTATGAGCCTCGTCTGATACGACGCATCTGCATGCATGGCTGATGCAAGGTTGTACTCCTCTTGGCATACTTTGGATTTGAGGTATGGTGGAGAAAGCAATGTGATCACATAGTGGGATGCCTCTGCAAAAAATATTCGCAGCTGCCGTAATGTCGTTGGCTCAGTTGATATGATACATATCATATTGCTATCCGATAAATTCGAAATAAAGGAATCAACATGAAGTTACAGTATAACATTTACTAAAATGAAATGAGTTGCTTCTCAAAGAGTGATGAAGCAGCAGAGCACTTGAACGATTAGTTTGAGTGGCGGTTTGATTACAGGTATACTGCGGTGAAGGGTCGCGGCAAATTTATTTTCGTGTCTGGTGAGCGATCATTCTTCCCAGGGATGCCCTCTCCCTGTCCACCCCTGCCGTAAACAGGTAACTGGCATGAAGTTGTGGTGAAGTTTGAGGTGCCTTAAGATGGTTCTCCTAACAAGGTTTTTCTTGACACTAATTTCGGGTATGAGACTAAACTTAAATGGTCTAAAATTGGTCTAGGGCTTTTGAAGACAGCTCACATCCAGGAAATAAAGAGCTAAAACTTTTGATTCGTGGAACGAGCCGTGTGATTCAAGTCATTTGAGAGATGGGGCTTTAACAATTACTGAACTCAGAAATAGGCAAAAGCGTAATTTTGATAAAATGGTATGAAATAAAGCAAGCGGGAAGCCGTAAAATTAGTGAAACCTAATTATTGAAGAAAATTTGTCGACAATGAATCAGCCCAAGGAAGAAAACACCGCACCTTCCAAATATCTTACATCTCCTGTGCGATACGAAATTCAATCATTGCAATGACTAATGAGATTGGCTATTGTTCAATCGTCAATCAGTTTATACAGGAATAAATAACTAAATCAACCAAGCAATGAATTAACTAATCTGTTAATCAATAAGTTGCTTTGACATCAGTGCATTGAATGTGAGAGCAAATGGATTAATCAATCGATCACTTGACCAATTAATCAACAAAGGAACGAATTAAGAGAGAATCTACTAATCTAATTCTAAATGATTTATGATTGGAATTAAATCAATGGAGAGAGTTTCAAATAACGACACATCCACAGATTATTACGTACCAATACTATTGTAAAGCTTCATTTGCCAAGCCACGCCAGTTTGAAGCTCAGCAATATCAATAAAGATATTCCAGTCAGGATGGAAAAGTGTCAAGAATCGTTTGACATCTTGGGCAGCCATCGTGTTCTGATGGGAATAGGAAATGAACACGTCGTATCTCTGCTCAGCTTGTTTCGCTACGGCTACATGTGACTTAGATTCAAGCTGGTGAATTTCGGCTAAGTGCGCTTGTAACCAGTTTACAACTGAGTAACATGCTTCAGATACCTTGGCTAGGTCTGCAGGTCTAAAAGAAATTCAAGACGATGCATTTAACCAAGTCCCGAACAAAGATTTACGCATCCAAGATGTACACATTTTGTAACACAGCTCTGCGTTATTTGAAGCAAGTGCACTGGGAACATCTGTATTTCTTGCCGATTAAAGGAATGGTGATCTATATTTATTCATAGTCTATTTGGCTGTTAGATAGATTGAATGGATGGGAGTTCCTCTGTGGCCAGTGAATGGATTGGATGAAAAGAGTGCAAGAGGATAGGTCAGGGGTAATGTGCTGGCTAAAGGATTCAATTATCAGCAGCTCAAGTCCAGCATTCATTAGCTCTCTGTGAATCCAGGTGCAGGAGTCATGAGGTGCGGTTAAACTGAGAGGAAGGACACTACTCGATAGAAATAGTTTCTCCATGTCATAGGAATCATTCTAAATGCAAGGTTAAAAGCATAGGAAAATGATTGATTGATAAATAGACTGGTTTTCACAGATCTTACTTGGCTGCTTGTCGGTCCCATAAACATCCACTTGGAGGTAGATTAATCTAACATTTGATTATGTAGGTAATTGTTTGATTTGACCCTGACTTGCGATTATTTTGTGGTGCCATGGCGAAGTGATTAAGCATGCGGACTCACAACACAGGGGTTGTCAGTTCAATTCCTCCATGTGTTACTTTTAAAACGCCATTGGTGAGGGAGGCAACGGGAAACCACCTCATGAATTCCACTTCCCTAGAAAAAACTCAGAGCCCTGTCTCTGGTTTCTGCTACGCTCGAAATTGAGTATGCAACGCAGTTATGATTATTTAACTGATTAATTGAGTAAGTGACTTAGTTAATAGTAAGAAGGTATCTTGATTTGCTGATGCGCAAGTTTGTTCCATGATTAGGGAACAAATTCATTGGTTGATTCCGTCATGGTTTGGTTAGTAGACTTTTGTTTGACTGATCATTGACTGGCCGATTAATTGCCTTAAAGAATGCAAATGCTTGAATGCCATGACAAAAAGATAAAAGGGTCAAATTTCTGGGAATGTTTGATTGACAAAACAGTTACCTGCAATCAATGTATTGTATGAGACACATGTAAGTTGGCATCTCATCAATTGAATCAATATAAAATGGTGCCAGGTAGTCTCTCTTCATATTTCTCGTGCAGCACAAAGCAATATTGTATTGTTCCAAACAGGCTTGGTCTGCTAGATACTGTGGTGTCAAAATTGTGATCACTCGGGCGCAAGTAACCATTACCTGCAGATGTAAAGAGAATGATAAATTTTGTGCAGAGCGACCTTATGTTGGTAACTGCTAAACAGTAAGGGAGTCTATCCCTGCTTTGCTTGCACTAGAGCAGGGAAGCTATTTTAGCTGAGCTGGAGCATTGCACCTACAATCAGCTCTTGGGAAATGCACCATAGAAATCAGATAACCTGGACTACGCAACTCATAGGCTGGATCAGCAATGACCAGTGCCAGCCTGAAACCTCAAGACCCCTAGGTTAATGCTCTACTAACATGGCTGCCATCCCATCCCATTCTTGCTTTCCCATCAGAATAATAAGCCTGAATTTGGGTGAAGATTGTAAAAATGGATGGCTAGTGCCTAGTCTTATAGAGTCAGAAGAAATCAATAAACATAAAGAAATGGCAGCCATGGCATAAATCAAAGTAGAAGGACACTACTCTAGGGATTGTTTGCATAAATCTCTGCATTGGTAGCAGTGGTGTCCTACTGCAATGGATAAGCACACAAACTTAGAATGGGTGTAGGGATTTGGTTTCAAATCCTGCATGTTTTACAATCAACGAGGAAAGCAGGCCACCTCATAAATGAACATCTCCATAGTAACCAGACTTGAAATCCTGGCTCTGGTTTCTATTAAGCTCAAAGTCAAAGCATGTTGTGTAGTTTAACAGAAGTTTGACATACAATATTTCTGAAAGTGGATAAATGATTTCACAAGGCAATTCCAAAAATTCAAGCAGTTTTTGATAAAACCGGTGGCACTAATAACAATATGCTCTTCCGATCACAACATGGTGTTGATGTATACCTTGTAAATTTCATCTTGCCATGACACTTTATCGTTCAATTTCTGATGTTTGGAATATATCTTAATCGAGCCATGTTTTTCTTTTAGTCCCTTGACAACTGTTGCTGCTAGTTGTTCATTCTTTTCATTGAAGGAGAGGTAAACATCATAGTCAATTTTATGTGCCTGAAAAAGAAATGTTTTTCAATTAAAACTGCACAGGCATTAATTCATCAATGATGACACATCATGCCAATAGAATATGGCCATTGGGAGCTAAGAGCACTTTCCCATCAGAAGAAGATGCTATCCCAATAAAGGGAGTGAAGATTTAAAACATCCCCTCCTGAAGGAAGCAATTCAGGCAACAAGCATTCTTGAACAAATTCTAATAGATTTGGCCATCAAAATGAAAGATATTTGCTCTTAACTACAATGTGCTTCTTTGTGGCTAACAGTTTAATAAGGGATCAGCAAATATGGCAAAATTATCAACAAGATTAACTGTACAGCTTGAGGCAGCATGATTCCATCTTATTCTTTCTGTTTCTCTACTCTTTTCCTTCCAATCAGACATCATCATACAGCATCCCTGACATTGCTTTGTCCCCATCTAAGTCCTATCGCAAAAGACGTGGAGATTCCTGACCCCTTTGACTCCCCAGGGACATAACATTGCTTGCATGTTAAGAATTTCAATAAATAAACCGAGTCTAAATCTTGCACATTGCAGTGTTTTCAAGAAGCTTTGACACTTGCTGTGATCATTCAGTGATGACTGTGTCAAAATACCTTTATAAGCAAAACAACTCACCTCTGGTTGGTCATCATCATTTTCTAGGATTTTTGACCATTTCAAATTGAGTTCTTTGAAATAATGAAGCAATGGGTTGCTATCTATTTTGCTGTTATCTCTTGAAAAAATTACAATTTTTAAAATCTTTAATGGCAAGCCAATTCTCATCCAGTGTATTGCTGTTTCAACAATCAGCCTCAGCATCATCTTCTGGCCATAGCCCTGAAGTAAAAACATAAATCTGTTACAGTTTCCTTTGTACTTCTCATTCAATTTTCTCTAGGTGCATCCCTTGATGCATGTCAACAGCTTGTGCAATAAGCACTGCATCATATTTTAGGTATTCCATGTTATTTGTCTATGTTTAGGTGTGCAGTTCTCCCAAACTTGTTTAAGCTCAATCTTAGGATGGTCCTTGCAAGTCACATTATTCCATGGGTAACAGAGTAACAAGATAAACTTTTAAATACTTTTACATTTTTAACTGTGTTAGTTTTGATAAGCTACTATCTGTTTAAAAATAAATCAACATTTTTAGGATAGCTAGGGCTCTTTAACATTAAGTTTGCCTTTTTCAATCTATCAACAAGATGTTCTCACAGAATCCTCCTTCAACCTGGGTCCATGACTAAAAATTCATTCTTTGGACTCACAAATTAAAAACATAGACTATTTTCAAACAAACCTGATCTCCTGCTGCTAGGAGTGGCATGATAACTTTAATATCTTTTTCCTTGCACATGGATACCAGTGACCTGAACACCTCACCAACAACCATAGGGGGCCTGGAACCCCTTTTAAAGCTGCCTTCAAAGCATAATATTTTTTGGAAACTGTAGCCTCCCTGCAAGGGCTTTGACCACCAGCATGAAAACAAGCGCCGGTGATCTTCTTCTTTATCTTTTGAGAGGTTCCTAACACTGATATTCAGCTCTCTTTTTAATGCTCCAATAACAGAGGATGGTGTGGGAGAATAGTCACCTAAAAGAAGCATGAAACAAATATGCATCAAATCACCATCATCCAATTTGAATCTGACTTTTCCCCATCCATGGGGGGGGTGGTTGGATTGACGCACTCTTGATGATATACCTCTCACTCTCTCTTGCCATTTGATTCTATTCTTAGCATCTCCTTTCTTAAGCCAAATGCTTTTTATCTCGTCTTCTACTTAATTTTTTTGGTCTTCCTTTCTTTCTTGGTCCATCAAAAAGAACATTTAACAGGTCACAAGCAATCCAGCTAGCCAGGTATTTTCTAATCTTATTCTTTTCACTATGGAAATCAGCACAGTAAACAAATATTTTTGCTCAAGTAAAAGAAGTTTCTTGAGAATTTTGGGTTTGAGGTTTGAAACAGAAATTAAACACCCACCATTAGTTCAAATTATTCAGATCACATCAAGAGCTCGTAGATGATTGGAACAGAGCATTGCTAACGAAATCAATGAGACAGCTTTTGAATTACAGTTTCGATAGATTTACCCATGCAGATAAGCTTTGGGGTATTCTGGCCACAAGCCAGTTCAGCTTTCATAGATCAACAATCAGAGTTCTAGTTTTAATCAAATCATAGCCTTAAGATGTAGCATCCGACGAGAAAGTTAATTGCTAGCTGCGAAATCTAACGATTAGGAATTACAGCATTGGGACTAATACGTTATGTCAGTACTTGAAAAAGCAAACAAGCAAACAAACACAGTTATCCCCTACCTGGAAAAGCAGAAACCACCAAAACATCTACTGCTTCTTCCTTCCTAAGCTTCGTGATGCTTCCAAAGTTTAAGTGAATCTCGCATGGGCCATGGCTAGTATCAACGAGGATACTATCTTTTAGAAGAAGGTCAGCCATACCTGCAACTTAAAAAGGACCAGTTGCCTTGCCAACAGTAGAGCTGTTCGGGCAATAAGACCTTGAACGTTTGATCTTGTTTGCGTGCAAGAAGTCTCTTCACTTCGTCTTATTTGGTTTTGGTGTAGGACAAACTAAGTGGAGCAAAAACAGTTCAGCTGTGCACTCTTGATAGTGGATTGTAGTTACATTATTCATGCCAACCAATCCGCGACGGGAAAGTGAAGCTCATGACGTAACCACACACGTCACTTTCCCCCATTGAATAATTTGATATTCAAACAGCATCTTATTTTAGTGAGTTACAGAATGCTGGGGAAATGCCCTGGTGGCCTATAAAAACACCCCAATGAAGGGAAAACGAGAAAGGCTATGAGGGGAGGGAGATCAGATCAAGTTTCTTGATTTGGGACCCAAAATAGACATATTGTAGGATTGGGAGAAGGAAGAGGAAGTTAAGATGTAGCACAGGTTGCCATTTCTTGGAACGCGTAATGAATAGCGGGAAGGAGTCCGTGCATGAGAAGTGGGTAGTGAAATCCGGCTAGGGTGTGAGTGAGCCGAGCTTCTGGTGTTTCTGACACGCCTCTAAGGAACAGGAATAATATCCCTGATCTCCTGAGAGCAATGCCGTAAAAGAATCTGTAAAAGATGGAAAGATCAGCAAACAAACGACAAGAGGGGTCGTCTCGATAACCTCCCCACAGCATCATCATTAAATGTACTGGTAGCTCCTCTGGTAGCTGGCATTTTTGGGTGGCGAATTTAGTGGTTAAAATGTTCAAGTTTCAGGGAGAGTAGTGATAAAGTTGGAGGTAGCACTCGAGCCAAGTCTTACAAAACCATTGGGAAAGACTTTCAAATAACGCAAAAAACCTTGCCTAAGACAGTTGGTAATAGAAAAGAAGTGCCGATTAACGATTACGATTTACTTTGTAAGGGGAAATATGCAATATGCAATTTTATGAAATATACAATATCCCTATAAGAGCAAAATCGGCAGATTTCTCCGTGAGTCGCCAAAGCATCTGACTGATTGGTCATCGCCATCAGATTGATAACAAATGTCAAAGCATTTACAGTTACAAAAGCGATATGTGAAGACTTGACAGTTTTGTAAACATAGTAAAAGAGACGGAGGCTAACCTAGTTTGAAAATGCTCCTGGATTCAATCGCGAAGCATTAATATTTAAAGGTGACATGGGAAGGAGGCATTGGGATAGAGGACGTTCATTGGGAATTGGGAGCAACGATTGTAAGATTGGAATGGAGAAAAGTAAAAAATTTTGACGAGAGGGAATGGCTACAGGGTTTTTTGGAAGGTAATTTTCATGACTGGATATGCCAACCACCTCTCAGTGGCTACCATACTGATTTTAAAACTTTATGCTGTATAAGCTAAACATACAAATACAAATCTCTCTAATAATAGGTAATTTGTATTTGGCTGACCTAATTACAGGTATTTCTAATATAAAAAAATGAATGAATGAATAAAATAATAAGATGACGAATAGAAAAAGAAAAGGAAAAATTTAATAAGAAGAATTAAAGGTTGCAAGGAGACTGTTAGTAGGAAAGAAGGTCTGGGTTAGTCCAGGGTTTATTACGCATACAGAATATGTAGTAAGTTGTGCGAATGATTATAGTTGATAATTTAGTAATGATGTAGTTAGTATGTGCCTTGTCAATGGTTCGATCGCTACACATCTGAATGAACGAATCGCTAGATTGTCCAAAGATTCCAAGGGAACCTATTGACAAGTTTACAAATTGAACGGGGCGGTATTTCGATGTTAGGTCATTCAGAAGGTAGCGATATTTGGAAAATTTCCTATCAGCGTTATTATCAAGGTTTGTCTCAAAGCCAACGCTCAATTCTAGAACATAGAGAGTATTAGAAGGAGTGGAGATGAGCATGTCAGGACGCAGGTCGTCACCAGTGACGAGAGAAGGGGAAAGATATTGTGGGAGGTCAACATAGAAAGTACAGAGATTTATTAAAATGTTGAGGGCAAGAAGTTTAGTGCAGAGTCATGTCTCCATGTGAAGCGGCCCTCGCTGAGATAAGACCTACAACCTGCAACAACGTGGAGAAGAGACTCTGGCTGGAAGCAAAAGGAACAGTCAGACGTGTGGGAGATATTCCACAGCTTCAGATTTTTCCGAGTCGCAAGTGTGTTATTAAGGTACCTGACAGTGAAGTTAAAGATGTTTTTGGGTAGTTTACTTTGGACAGACGACCAGAGAGAATTTACAGTTTTCAAAGATTGATTCAGGACGAAAGTAATGAGAAAGCCTTGCGAGGTTAAGTTAGATCAGAGTTTGTCGGTATGGTTCTGACGCACTGCCTTTAAAACTTAGTGTTTCGGTATGTATCACATTGTATGTTCATACCGAAACTAGTACTTCTCCACAGGGATTTTATTGCATCGTTCGATGAAGATTTCAGGGCGGTACGCAGGACGGTTTGACATTGTAGGAATTTTACAGAAGGATGAAGGAAATTCAAACCAAATTGGTTTCGAGGAAGACTAATACCTACCACTGAGGGTGGTGCTAGTTGGAAGATCTGACCATTTTCTCGCGAATCTTACCACAACGTTGTCGAGATTCTCGATGACCCATGTCTTGGAAAGATTGGCAACAGTTAGATGCCAGGAGAGCTTAGAAAGAACGTAGCGTTGATAGAGGACAAGTCTGTTTTTGGGAAGGATGCGTAAGGAATCGATTAGTTTCATCATGGCGAGAAGAGATGATTCTAGGTGGATTTTGTGCTGATGATTGTCCATTTGGAAATTGAAGAAGCGGTCGAGATATTTAAAGGATTCACCATTTTTAACTACTGGCAAAAGTTCGATGTTGATGAAAAGTTTACGTTGAAATTGTAGAGAGCGGGAAGAAAATTTTCTGATTCCAAAGGTGACGCATTTATGAACCCTAATAATCATGTTTGCCCATTGGCACCATTTAGTAAAACAGTTTAAAAGGAGTTGATTTTCGCGCTCGTCAGTTGTAACGACTGCTGCGTCATCTGCGAATTGTAATCAATGAATAGGGTTAAAGAGACGATCAGTAGAATCATGTGTAGAGAAACCGAGTTGTTTGCATTTCTCTTGCTTAATGACTTGAATAACTGTATTAAAGCATATGTTGAAAAGTAGGGGGCTGAGGCAATCCCCTTGAAGGACGCCTCTACCGACGGGAATAGCAGGGGAGGTAAAGTTATCAGTAATGATGGAAGTCTGAAAGTTTTCGTAAAGATTAGATATTAAAGTTTGTATAGAGAGTGGTACATGATGCTGATTGAGAACCTCTTTGATGAGATTGTGGTGCACTTCTCCGAAAGCATTTTTCAGGTCAATAAGAGTGATGACAACCGAGCGCTGTTTTATGCGTGCCTTGTCGATAATGGATGCCGTCATAGAAGTGTGTTCAAGAACCCCTGAAATCTTCGGAGTAAACCCTTTTTGGATTTCTGTTTCGATAAATTCGTTTTTAGCAAGAAAGGAAAAGATAGAATCACGAAGACACGAGATGAAGACTTTAAGAGGAACAGATTCGAGAGTGATAGGTCTGAAGTTAGCAGGATCATCGCTAGTGCCCTTTTTGTGAACCAGAACGGTGCAAGCTTTCTTCCATTCTGATGGAACCCGTCCCGATTCCCAAACAATGCGGATAATCTCGGTCAGATATGTTCTGAGATATGGGCATCTCTTGAAACAGATGATGGAGATTTTATCCAAGGGACAAGGTGAACCAGAGGACTTGATTCTACGAACAATTTGAGGGAATTTATCATAGGAAGGCGCAGATTGATCGAAAGAGAAAGAAGGTTGGTTGAATGAAGGGATCCAATGTGGTATGGTACATTTCTTGTAGGGAAGGATTGCAGCAAAGAATGTTATAAAGAAGCGAGTACAATGATCACGAGAGAAGGAAGGCAGTACGGCAGCACACTTTTCAATTACATTTTTAACAAAGCCCTTCTGAGGCCACAGGATAGCTAAGGGAGCTCTCAAGGGATTTCAGTTTACTGCTACCACTGTCATTTTGACTGTCCCAACCACCACTCACCATTCCTTCAACATGATTCAAAACAATTTAAACAACTCAACTGCAGCAACTAACGTAGCACCTAAACCCTTTTACATCTCATTCTGCAACATCCGTGGACTTTCTTCCAACATCAATCCAGTACATCATCATTTCCAATCCATAAACCCCTATGCACTCTTCCTCACTGAAACCAAAATCAAACCTCTTGATCCCAGTAACTGCACCGTTCTCTCTTCTCATCTCAAATGCCAAGGTTAAGAGTTATTTTCCTCCTTCTTCCCTAATGGTGGGGTTTGTGCATTTATTCGCTCTGATGTGCAGACCTTACACCTCAAACAATTCGATCTTTCTAACCCTGGCTTTCAACTCTTCTGGTTGAAAATTTCCCTTCCTCATGCCACAAAGTACATTTGCACTCTATACCGCTCTCCTAACTCAAACAATCATGAAATTCTCTTCGACCACCTTTCTAAATCAATCGAAACCATCACTTTACAATCTCCACGCTCTGACATCATTGTTCTTGGTGATTTCAACATCCACAACTCCGACTGGCTCTCCTATTCCTCCAATGTCACCAACCCTGCTGGTCGGGAAGCTGAGGCCTTTGCCATTGTCAATGACTTGACACAGGTAATTTCAGAGCCGACACGCGTTCCTGATCGTGCAGGAGACAAAGGAAATACTCTCGATCTTTTCCTTACATCTAATCCTAGCATTTACTCTCCTCCCACCGTTAGCTCTCCTCTTGGTAACTCTGATCATTGTCTCATAACCTTACGGCATGACTTCCTCCCTCACCTGGATAGACCCTTTGCTCCGCAAAGAGTCTTCCACTACAGTAAGGCTGACTGGGACTCCCTTCGCACTTTTTACTCTTCTTACCCTTGGTCCTCAGGCTTTTCAAATGATCCTTCCTCTCTTGCTTCTTTCATCACAGACGCAATACTTCTTGGCATGGATCTTTTTATTCCTTCTTCTTACAAGCCTGGTAAAAAAAATTCCCCTAAGTGGTTCAATTCACAGTGCGCCAAAGCTGTGAATAACAAAAACCACTACTTCAAGGAATGGAAGCGACTTCAAACCCAACACTCAAGAACTTCTTTCATCCAGTCACGCAATACTTGCTCCAAAACCATTTTGTCCAACGCATCAACAACAAAATCGCTTCCTGTCAGGCTGGCTCTCGCTCCTTTTGGTCTATGGCCAAAGTTGTCTCCCAAAACTTTTGCCAATCATCTTTCCCTCCACTAAAAAACAACTCTGACTCTTCTTCTACCACTCCTTCATCCAAGGCTAATCTTTTTGCGTCAATCTTTGCCTCCAACTCCAACCTGCACGACCAAGGGGTCCAACCTCATCAATTCTCCCCTTCAAAATTCACTATGTCACCCATTAAGTTCTCCACACGAAAAGTCCGCCAAACCCTTCTCCAGCTTGACACCTCCAAATCCAAAAGCCCTGATGGTATTCCAGCAATAGTTCTCAAAACCTGTGCTCCTGAACTTGCCCCTATTCTTAACAAACTATTCCAGCTTTCCTACACTCTTGGCACATTTCCCACCTCGTGGAAACAAGCCCACGTCCTTCCTATCCCAAAAAAGGGCGACAAGTCTAATCAACTCAACTATCGTCCCATTGCAATCACTTCACTCATCTCTAAAACAATGGAGACCATCATCACTAAGCAACTTCTTACCTTCCTTGAAACAAACAATCTTCTCTCTGATCACCAGTATGGCTTTCGAAAAGCCAGGTCTACAGGTGATCTTCTTGCTTATGCTGTCCATGTCTGGTCCTCTGCTCTGGAATCCTGTGGTGAGAGCAGAGTGATCTCTCTCGATATCTCCAAGGCCTTTGATTGCGTCTGGCACAAGGGTCTTCTCGCTAATCTGCCGATGTTTGGTCTCAATCAGACTCTCATTAATTGGATTGGTAGCTTCCTCTCTGATAGGTCAATTGCCGTCAGAGTGGACGGCTTCCTCTCCAATCTGCACTCCATCAATGGTGGTGTATCCCAGGGCTCTGTTATCTCCCCTGTACTCTTCATCCTCTTTATCAATGACCTGCTCACTTCTACGTCTTCTAGCATTCACTCCTTTGCTGATGATACCTTCCTAAGTTCTTCATTTTCATTCAATCCAAATGACCATGCTTCCACCGATATCCCAACTCCACAGAAACATTTCAGCCTCGCTTCTCTCCAATCATCTGACAGTTATTGAGAAGTGGGGTAAAGACAACCTAGTTTCGTTCAACCAAAGCAAGACGAAACAGGCTGTCATTTCACGCAAATGTAATCAAAATTTTCCAGCTGTCTTCATGAATGGTGATAAACTGGACACTTCAGCTTCTGTCACACAGCTTGGTCTTTCTCTTTCATCTAATCTCACTTGGAAAACCTCACATCCATTCCCTTGCTAAACATGCATCTCAAAAGCTCAGTTTTCTCGCCAGAGCCCGTGGGTTTTTCTCATCTTCTCACCTTCTATCTATATACAAGTCCCAAATCCGTCCTTCTTTAGAGTACTGCTCCCACGTCTGGGGTGGTGCTCCAAAATCTACTCTCTGTCTTCCCGACAAAGTCCAGTCCAAAGCAATTCGTCTCATCAATAATCCTAACCTCACCAAATCGCTCCAACCTCTTTCCCATCGTCGTTTAGTTGGAGATCTTTCCTTCTTTTACAGATACTTTAACGGACATTGTTCTCAGGAGATCAGGGATATTATTCCAGTTCCTCTGAGGCGTGTCAAGACCACCAGAAGCTCAACTCATTCACACCCTTTCCAAGTTTCACTGCCTAATCCACGAACTCTATCTCACAAATCATCATTCATCCCAAGAACATGCAATTTATGGAACGTCTTGCCTTCTTCTTGCTTTCCTGAGTCCTACAACTTGCCATCTTTCAAATCTAAGATCAATAAACTTGATCTTATCTCTCTATCCTCTTAGCTGCTCGCTTTCTTCTTTCTTCCTTTGCTTTGTTGGGGCTTGTATAGGCCACCATGGCCTTTCCTCAACATAACCCATTAAAAAAAAAAAAAAAAAAAGCCCCAGAAGTTTTTGGATACATACCGATCTTGGTTGACTGCGGTGGGAGAAGAATGAGTAGAATCTTGGTTTTTCAGCTTTGAGCGCAGCAATTGAGACATTTAATTGATTTCTTGGAGAGGGGATCGTTCATTTTGAGCTGTTTTAATTGGTGCTTTAGTGATTTAGGGGTTAGGTGTTTATACTTACCGCAGAAAGCATTAGTATGGTTAGTAGAGTTAATAGTGCCATAAAGATTTGCAAAGTAATTATAAATAGTATTATTCATAAAATTGATGGTTAAGTCTATTGATGTTGGTTGCATCTGAAAATTCCCGAAAACAGTTTTGAAGTAATCGTTTGCAGCGGTCCATTCGTCAGGCGATCTCGGCAACTTCAGTCCAACCTAAATCGCCTGCTCATTGGTGGATTCGCTGAATACGTACGTCATCGTTTAAAATTTCAAATTCTGACCGTTGGTCTTCATCCATATCCTCCATAACTCGACAGCGTCGTTGGTGCATTTTCAGTCCTTTTACGCCCTTGCACTCTTTTACGCAGCTACATTTCACCACAATCTGTTTGCAGACTTGGTTGGACTCATCCTGTAGCGTTGGAATGGACTGTTCGCCCGTCGCACTGGAGTCAGACCTCCTTTTATTGCAGCGCCAACTGTGACGGCCTAAGCACTTAAAATCCTTTCCGCAAAATCCTGATGATAAATAACAATAATATGATGATGATAATGATTAATTATGGCAAATTGTGATAATTGATGATAAATGATGATGATTAATGGCTAGTAATGACTGGTGATGATTAATGATAATGGTGATGATGGTGATGATGATGATGGTGATGATGGTGATGATGATGATGATGATGATGATGGCTTGGCTATGATCTTCGACTTCCACGGTAAGTGCCAAGTGGACAAGATGTTTCATCTTGACAAAGAGAAGACCAAAACCAGCGGCAACAGAAGAAAGGTCTATTTTTGTGGTTACCTCACATTGCCTTTCCAGACACCGTTTTTCTTAAGGGGCCTATGTGGAGCAGCCGACCAATTAGGCCCTATAAATTACTGCATGGCGAGTAACTTGAGTTGCAAAACCAACAACAAGAAACAAAAGGATGTGGAAATAAAGTGGAAACAACAGTACGACGTAGAAAAGAACCCAGGACCAAGGTCAGAGGCGCAAAGATGAAGTAGGATTAAGAAGCGAAAGGAAAGAACACAACGGAGGATCGAAAGTAAAGCAAAGAAAATGCATCAGCATTTCGATAGACTCCCAATGAAGATAGCAACTTGGAATGTGAATAGAGCAAATATATTTGGTAGTAGATTTGGTGAAATGGTGAGGTAGTGTATAGACCAAAGGTGGGATATTGTTTTACTATCAGAAATGAATAACAATACGAATGGCATTCGATTTTTCAGACACAAAGGACAAGGTAGATACCTCTTATATTCAAATAAAACAGGAATACTGATATCAAAGGATGTTTACAGTTTATGGCAAAATAATAGTAGAGCATGGAGCCCAGGTAACAGAATAACAACATTATATCTCAAAGAATTAACAATCTCAGTAATTTATCAACCAGTACATGGCAGTGAAAATTATCAGGTAGAAATGGAAAATTTAAGAAAGGAAGCAGAAAGGGTGATGAGAACGACAAAGAAAGGTATACCGCTGATTATGGTTGGAGATTTCAATGCACAGATAGGGAGAAATAGGATAGATGATAGTAATGCTGTAGGGAAGTTTGGATACAATTATACAAATGGCCAAGAAGAAGAACTGGTACAATGGCTCAGAGAAATGATCTTTCATGGATAAACTCTTTTCACTTTATTAAATGGAGAGGTACTTGGTACAATAGCAGTGTTAAGAAATGGTATGAGTTAGATGGATTTATTACTCATCTCCAAGATAGAAAATATGTGGTGAAAAAGATGAAAATAATAAAAGCCGTCCTTTCAGACCATAATGCAGTGTGTGTGACTTTGCACAAGAATATAATCAGAAAGATTGCAAGAGGGAACAAGAGGGAACATGTGGCTAAATCAAGGAAGAACATAAACTGGCAAAAACTGTGGGTCAAAGAGAATGAGGAAAAGTATAGAGATCTAACTAAGGGATTGATAGAGAAAGAACCTCAGGAATTAAGTTGGGAAAAGTACAACAAATAATGTTAACAACAGCTGGACAAGTTTGTGGAAAAAATGGTTCAAATATAAATCCATGGATGAATGCACATGAAGCAGAAATAAAAGAAATGAAGGAAAAGATAGCACAAGCACTTAGTAGGAGAAACCTTTTGAGAAGAGTCAACACAGAAGAAGGAAATGCAGAACTGCTCAGAGTAAAACAAGAGCTGTGTAATGAAAGGAAGAAATACAAGGATTGCTGTAAAATATGGGAAGAAGACTGGTGGAATGATTTAGCAGACAAATGTGAGAAGGCTTGGAAATTAGGCAGGTTGGGGGATATGTATGACCTACTTAAAAAGCTGCAGAAACGTGGAGAGTACAATAACTCAAGGCATATGCTTCTGTTCTCTGAAGAAAAGTTTAAAGAACATTTAGAGAAGATAACAGAAAACAGATATGAAACTGATGTCATAAAAATTGAAAATGTGTTGAATAAGGTTAGAACCCCAGATATTAATGAGATCAAAGTTAAAGAACTGCAAACAAAGTTAGAAATGGTACCAACAAGTGAAGAGATAAGGAAAGAGATGGCAACAATGAGAGATTCTGCACCTGGAGAAGATGGAATAAGGTTATGATATATTAAAAAGGCTTCCAAAGAGATACAAGATGCAGTGGTGCTAAAGGTCAAGAATATGTGGAATACCCCAGCGAATACATGGGAAGAATTTTGAAAGTGGGGGCCATAATCCCTCTTTTTAAGAAAGGAGATAAAATTGACCCAAATAATTATAGGGGGATCTGCTTGCTGCCAATGTTAAGTAGGGTTCTCAGCAGAATATTAGCCACTAGGATAAGAATATGGGCAGGAGAGATGAATCTACTTGATGAAAATCAAGCTGGATTCAGGAAAGGCCGCTCAACTGTAGATGCCACACAAGTATTCATACCTATTCAGGAAGATTCAGTCATGTTACAGAATTCACTAGATGGACAGGGTCAACCAACAGATTGCAGTGAACAACCACACGATTTTCTCTTAGACTTGAAGAAAGCATGCCCTAGGGTCAGTAAACCTATACTGTGGAAAATTTTGGACAAATTCAAAAGGCCAAGATCAGTTATAAGTAAACTTTAGGACCTATAAGAGTTCACACAATATAAAGTAAGAGGACAACAGAGAGATAGCTCAAGTTTCTTTCCACAAAGAGGACTATGTGAAGGATGCCCAACATCCCCAAGCATTTTCAATATATTTCACCAAGCAGTAATGAGAGTCGCTACAGAAATGAGAAAAAAGAATGCCAATGAAAAGGGGTTGGATGTAGGAATAAGGTGGTTATATATGCCAGGAAACCCCCTCCCACCCGTGCATAAGAAATATACTATGAACTCAGAAGCAAGGAACACAGAGTTTGATCTGTCATTTTTTGCAGATGACACAACCATTATTGGAAGTAGTGAAGAAATAGCAATGGGGAAAGAAATTATTAAAGAAGTGATGGGAGAATTTGAAGAGCAAATTAATAAATCAAAGGAGGAGCATGTTATTTTTGGGGATCTAGAGAGTGGAAATATAATAATGCTAGGAACCTGGTTAGGCCACGAAAAAGACACAAAAATGAGATTGCAAAGAGCCGGTAAAGTGTGGGCAACTATTAAGAAGAGATTTTGAAGTGCAAACTGTCAAAAATAACACAGGCCAAAGTATTTGAGGCATGTGTTGAAGGCACAATGTTGTTTAATGTCGCAGTGCGCCCATTCTTACCAAGGGAAATCAAGAGCTTTCAAAGGTTTTGTGGCAAGAAGTACCGGTATATTTGGAGTGACAGGAAAGGTGAACCATTGAGGCAAATGCAGGAACATGGAGTTACTATGGCTGACGTTAGGAACCAGCTACAAGTGTCACCAATAGGAACAAAAATAGACGTTGCACATCTTATCAGAATGGGACATATCCTCAGACTGCCTGATGAGAGTTTAGTAAAGAAGGCATTGCTAGGGTGGTTAACGGAATTAGAAGGCAAAACAAAATCAAATAAGAAAACCCGAATGATAATACCATACTGGAGGAGACTAATAAAAGAGGCAGGCATGGAAGGGAATATGATAGAAGAGCTGACATCAAATCGCGTACACTGGAAGGCAAAAGTGAAGAAGAGACAACTGCATATGGAAGAGTATGAGAGACAGCAAGAGAAAACATATACTATACCAGAGGGCACAGACAAGATTGATCGGAGAAGCCAAGGAATCAGATGTGTTGATGCAAAATGTTGCTATCAAGATTGTAATAGAGTATTTAGAACGAGAGCTACGCTCACAATCCACCAAAAACGGTTGCACAGAGACCTTACTAGTGCACCTGTATTCACATGTCCTAACTGCGAGGACGAATTCAAGCAGAAGGGTAGCATGAAGAATCATTACAAAAGATGTGAGGGGGAAAGAACAGTAGATCGGAAGAAAGAATGTAAGAATTGCATGAAATGGATTTCAAAAGTGAACTTTGCAAGACACAGACTATCTTGTCAAGCGAGTGACGAAGAGGTGTCTGTGACGGAAAATTTTTCAGTAAGAATACAAAGAATAAAAAGGAAAAACTGTAATAAATGTGACAAAATGATCACAGTGGCGAATATGGCCAGGCACCAACGGTCAAAAGCTTGCTTGTTGTAATGTTTTGGTTTGACTTAAGTTAATCTTATGCCGCAAGGCGATAAAAAAGAAGAAGATGGTGGTGATGATGATGATGATGGTGATGATGATGCTGATGATGACGATGGTGGTGTTGATGATGATGATGATGATGGTGGTGCCGAAGAAAGGCAAGGAGACGTGGACTCTTATATTCTCAAATGAATCATTTATGGTAAATGAGGCGATTCCCTCTGATTTGATAATTCGCTCTCTATTTTGTTCCCTCTTTTCAATCGTATAGCAGTTGTTTTTGTTACCCTCTTGTTTGTAAATTCACAATGGAGTGTATTGTATGTGTCACTATCCTCGTATTTATAAAATGAAACCATTCAATGTCAACAGGACCGTCTAGAGGGGGAGGGGTTGGCGGGTCTGGAGGTCCAGGGCCCGCAAAATGTTTTGTGAAAAGCAATCTTAGGCATTCCGGAAACATACTGGGGCCCGGTACTATGAAATGCCCCGGGGTCCGTGCTGGCTCTCGACGGCCCTTGATGTCAACTATTATTACACTTTCCAAACAGAGATCCTAGGCTATCCATGACTAGCAGCTGATGGTCGTCAGAGCAACGATTCGATTGGAAATGGGACAAAGAGCGAAGCTAAAATTGAGACACGTGACTGACCAGAGACGCATTCATAGAAATTAGAAACGCTTTATTCTCAGATAAATAATGATTCTAAATTAATTTTCAATAGTGAAATTTAACGTTGGAATCAGTGCAATTTTTGCGGTCATTGAGAAGGAGCATGGTGGGGACGACCAAGTTTGAGTTGCCCCTCTACAAGAATGTATTGAAGCATACCAAGAAGATCCTAATGACAACTTGGAAAGCATGGAAAAAAATTTACCCCTCACTCACTCTATCCGCATTTAACAATAAACATTGTAAGAGAGGATAACACTAGGAAGCCTCGTCATAATATCCAATCATCGAGACTGAGTGTCCTACCATTACCGTGTACTATGTAAGTGAAGGTGGGAAACGCGGCTGACACTAATCGTCAATAGTTTCTGCCTACTGCGCATGCATTTTCTGCTACTGAAATTTGTCAAAATCTACCCACAACTACGTACATTTATCTTATGAACCAAATTTCAATATTCTTTTGAAGCTTCATGCTGCGCTAATGTAATAATGTTAGTATGGCTATTGCCTGGTGGACTATTCGCTTACCTAGCAATCTTCTATGTGCTTAGAACGTGACTGTCGAAGCGTAGGGCTTTCGGCCAATCAACATTACATTGCAACAAGTGTTATAAAATCGCTTAAGATTGCCACCACTAAAAAGAAACACAATTAAATAATTTTGACGTGACTTACGCCAGGTATTCTCCTTTTGAACTTTTAGTTAATGTGAAATGTCTCTATATTTTGATGAATTCTATGTGCACTTAAAATTGTCCCGAGGTTTCCCCCACAATCTACAAATACCTAAATATGCCTACAGTAGACGAGTCACATCACTCCCGTGGCCTGATGGCCGTTGGGGCACTTTGATGAGTCCACAATTTTTCGCCACCGTCCACGGTTCTTGGCTTCACGAATACATGTAGCACCAATTTTCCCTGTCCATTGACCAATGTCTGTCAGTCACGTTCTCTTTGGTTGACCCCTTCCTCTCCTTCCCTCCACACCACCGTGCGGGATGTCGAATGCAACAGTCCCCATCTTCCCAGTGACATGCCGAACCATTGCAGCCTCCTTTTCCTTGCCGTCTCCAGCAGCCGCTCATACGCACCAATTTCAATAGTGAACCTCCTTTGACTTCAATATTAGTGATTTTCTGCTTCCACGTGATCCCAAGCAGTCTTCTAAAGCAGCGGAGCTCGAAAGCAGGTATTTGTTTTCCAGCGTCTTTCTGTGTCCACGATTCACATCCTGTGTAGGCGCGTACTGTCACAGAATAAATATCTCAATTCTGCGCTGTCGAAGTCGTGACATGTCGAGCGGCGAACGACAATGAATAGTAGAACAACAGGCATCTGTTATGCAAATTAAGTTCACTTGGTAACCGTTCAAAACGCCGTATAATGCCTGCAATTCTTCTCGTCATGGGTTGTTTAACTATGAAGTTACGATTGATCCGTGCACAATATCACCGTGAAGGATTTTAAACGGTTTTATTGCACTCTGCATATTCGCAGAAATTTTCCAAAGCAAAGGAACTTGAAGTGAGACTCCTGTCTAGCCTTGATTTTGAAGAAAAATATGCACCGATGATTAACCGGTCGGAAGCGAAACGTTAGGATTGTTATTGTGGTCCGAATACAATTATATCGATGGCGGGTTGATGTTTGAATTCAAGAGCGGATTATAGAAGGGATAAACTGAAACCGGAGTTGCTGCGATAATAATTTTGCTATACTTTGAAATCTTTCGACGATTTTTACGTGGATAATCGCACGAGCGGACTTCTTGCTGCTTATTGCTTTATATTGAAATAGGGAAAATGAGGCCGTTCATGACACATTTTTGCGTTGTTTACAGTTTGGAATTTGGGGTGGTGAGCTTATGTGCAATAAGCATTTTGATATCTGGCGGACTAATATGCAACCACCAGCTGAAAATACCGAATCAGATACGGGATTGGAGGAATGGATCAGTATACAGTAATGACCAGTTACACACCCTTTATCTCAATGTTCAGATTGGAACCTGGGTGTTGGTCGGGGACATTTTTTCCACGCTGCTGATGATTTTACCAGTCGCGCTGACTGATATCCGGACGCCATGGAAGGAGAGAAACTGTCGACGTAAAATACTTATTCCCTGCATAATTGGCAAGGTCCTGTGCATTATGCATGGCATTGCAGGATTTGTGTGGATTACATGGAAGTTTCATTATGATTGCCCTGAAATAATTGGCATCTTGATTGCTCTAGCACTATACGTACTATTGGGTTTTTATGTGATCGTAGTTGCAATATCCTATTACATTCAGCTCGGCATGAGAATGACATTCCACAAGCTTAAACATTCAGCAAGTGGTAGCACAGAACATTCTCAAGAAAGTCAAGCCAAGCAACAAAAAGCAGCACTGGGAAGTGACAGCGAAATGGGGTCAAGAAGTGGAAGAATTGGAAGTAGAAGACAGGACAATATTGGTATTGATGTAAATAGGGAAGCTGAATTTAAAGATGAAGAAGCATACAAAGGCTCTAAAAGGAAACTTCAAGAGCATGACGAAGATGATGCAAGAAAACCCTACAGAAATCCTGAGAAGAGATCACACAGCAGTCAAGAGATTCTGAATGATAAAAGTTCCAGAAGCAAAGAAAGGTTGCAGAGAAGTGAGGCAGAGGAAAGGGAAGAACAGTACAAAAGACTTCTGAATAGATCAAGAGGAAGCCAAGATCACCTTGATGAACACAGTGAGCAGGAAAGGAAAGCAAAAAATGTCAGACAAATGGGTCCTGATCAAATGGAATACCGTGTCTCAGAAAGAGAAGAGATAGATGGTGGGGGTAAAAGAAGATATTATTATCGGAGAGATAAAAGAGATCCTTATGAGAGACCTGCAGAAGAAGAAACAAATTTTGCAGAAAGGCAGAGAATGTCAAAACCTCGCAGATCTCGTCAAGCATCTGATAACAGCCTTGGTAGCATGGGAAGGTTAAGGTCTCCTCCGAGGCACACACACCCTCGTAACCAATCAGATAGCAGTTATGGAAGTAATGATGGGATAAGAAATCATCCCTACAGACAAAATGAGCAGAATTTTGATCAATTTGACAGAGATCCTAGGCAAGTAGCATCGCCAGGTCAAGAGTATGACAGAGATTCAGATGATAGTCTTGGGCAGGAAAGACCCCCACCAGTTTATCAGCCACCAGTCAGGTTGGCAGAAAGGCACCATGATAAATTTGATAGAGGTAGACCGGAAGTACATAGAGTAGAAGAGCCGCAGTATCATGACCCACCAAGAAAATACTTTGATGAAGAACCAGTTAGACAACATGAAACGGCTCATAGGGATGACTATGACAATCACCCAAGCAGGGGAAGAAATATGAAAAAAAATTCAGCTTACAGGGGGGCAAATGAAATAGATGATAAGCAATACCCTGATGATGAATACGAACAAGCCTTTCCATATGAGGGCCCAAGATATGACCAAGATGGTTACATTTCAAGTGAAGTTTGAAGGTTTACAGTGTACTGGAATGTTTTTTGTTGCGTCCTATGACATCAAAGTTGGGCAACAGACAACAATTTCTGAACTCACGCTGATTTGTATCAAATAAGAGTTGTTGGCTACTCATGAGACAAATAACGAATGGCCCATAATCAAGTATGCTATTTGACTACTTAGCTGCCTGTTTCTGACAAAGCTGAAGAGCATATTTCCATAGATTTATGCAATTGTTTCTGCAAGGCAAGGCTGATCAAGGTAGTCAATCGCTATTGATCTTAGTGCACTGATGTTCTATGGAGGATATCATGATTGCAAATTTAATGCATGCTTTGTTAAATGTGGAGCCTTGTTACTTTTGAAAGATTTGTAATGCCAGTGGTATGCACAGGGATTCTTAAGCTGAGATTCCAGTAAAATATTTTGCATGAGAAATACTTGGAAAAAGCTATTTCTGGTAAAAAAAACATGCTCTTTTTAAGTGCGTATACGACTAGCATTATGAATTACTCTAAGAAAGTATGCAAAGCATTTTGAAGCAAAATATGAATAGTATAAATGCATGGTGATTTTCGATAATTGATATGCAAATTGATTTCTCATAAAGCATACAATATGTATAGGGAGGAATTTATCTCCTACTGTTACTCATAGCCACCCCAATTTGGAAGAGTCAACTGGCCGTTAAACTAAAGATATAAAGAAAGAGATTAATCATTCTGGCTAGGAGATAGTGGTTACATTTTAATGTACGTAGCCTTGGAAAGTGACTCTCAGCCGTCTCTTTCTTTCTCCAAATAACCCCCCAGATGCAAACACCTGCATATTTTGATGTACTTTGTTTTCATAATTTTACGGGAAAATTTGGATGTTTGGAGCATTTGCTGCACATTGCTGCAATTAATCACAACATTGCTGCAATTTGCTGGAACTTTATGCTTATCATAATTTGTTGAACCCTTGGATCCCTTATCTATTTCTTGTTTTTGATGCTTAACTGTTGTTGATAAGAGAAAAAGGCGTTGTGGTATCCAATCAGATTAAGCAGAAATGACTGTCCCTTTTACT
Organism: Pseudorhiza aurosa; assembly: GCA_964026355.1. Taxonomy (NCBI): domain Eukaryota; kingdom Metazoa; phylum Cnidaria; class Scyphozoa; order Rhizostomeae; family Lychnorhizidae; genus Pseudorhiza; species Pseudorhiza aurosa. The sequence goes on along the minus strand of OZ032114.1, from coordinate 905,868 downwards.
TGGCACTTGGTTGTATCACCAAGCATAGTCATCATCCTACAAAATTGCTTTAGTCTCACTAACAGACCCAGCAGCAGCACAGTTCCACATATTCATTATTCTGCAATATGTTGATAAGCTACAGTTTCTCCCTTTTTCATGCTGATGCCATCTTGTGGCTTTGCTAATCAAAAGGCCTGCTTTTCTGCATTCAATAAAGTTTCAGACGTCCTAGTGATAGAAATAAAAGCTTTAATTAATCGCTTTTGGCCATGACTTCTAGAGTAAAGCAAAAGATTTCATTTTGATACTTTTACTTTGGATTAATTGCTTTTACTTTCCTTGGTGAGAGGAAGACAAGAAGAGCTGGGAAGACAAAATCACTGAATGGACAGGATTAAGCCTGAGTGAGGCGTTTAAACGTGCAGAGGACAGAGATGAATGGAAATGACTTGTTCACATGGCATCCTTAGCGCCCCAACGACAATAACCACGGGATAGATAAATAGACATTCTCTCTGCACCCCAAGCTGGCCTCCTTTCCATGTGAATTTTGTAAACAATGCAATTCATGTCATGTCTGAGTTCAAACTCTCAAAATGGACGAGGCAGGCAGCTTGCTGCAATTTGTCCCGTTCTCCAGTGCAATTGATGTAGGTTTCTGGCATAAACTCACACAAAAGAAGCTTGAGGAATTCAAACTGGATGAATCTGCTCGTACAATAAGGGGGTCATATTGCAACAGTAGGCTATGTTTGATTAATAGTTTTTTTGCAAAGTTAGTACTTTAGGAAACACCAGTTCAAGGTGTGCGTATGAAACTGGTCCTAAAAAGCTGCTGTTCGATTCAACCCACATGGACGATTCTTGCCTTGCTGTCTTGTTTAACGTGCAGAGAACACGGAGTCAGAGAGACAACGATTAGCGCTGTTGTGCTTGAATGACTGACTAACTTATTGAAATGAAATACATGTTTATATAGGCGACTCACAAAAGAGGTAATATTACCAAACTCCTCGAGTAAGAAAAGGAGCGGAAGGGTTGGTTGTGAATGACGCAAGTAGATGAATAGGTGATGAGCTGATGGGAATTATGACAGGAAATAACAATGATTGGATGAATAGAATTGTATTGTTAAGCAAGGTGGAAATGGCGGCATAGATAGAGATTTATGAGGGTAGAAAGCTGAGTCACTACAGTACCGCCCATTCCATGCCAAAGCAAGTATATAGGGACCACATAAACGATTTGGGAGGGGGACACCTGCTCCAAATTGCTCTGGAATAAATTTTAAGTCGTCTGGATCTGAAAAAAAATTATTGGTGGATTGTGGGCATGGGTAGAAACTTTGAGCCCTGTCCTTTTTCGGAGACCACCTTCAAACCTCACAGTTGCAGGAATCATAGGTCGAAAAGAAATTGGTGAGCACTTGCAAGATCGAAAGTTCCTCAAAGATGAACGGGAAGGGAAGAGCATATTGTTATTGGCAGATGACCTCTGCGTTGTTCCAATTTATCACCCACTGTTGTTCCTATAAATTTGCCTTCTGTTAAAAATATAGATCCTTATCGCCCTCTGAAACGAAATTGCTCTAATAGATATATAATATTGTAGAGTATATTATCATTTTTAATCACCTTTGCAAGTCATTGCACTGGATGAGTCATGTATGAAATTATCTACTTAAAGTTTTCCCTGACAGTGAACAAAGTGAATGTTGAAGGAAACACCTTTTTAGAAAGGCAGAATTCTGAGTGTGTGTCACCTTAAATTAATTTTAGATGAGACCTAGCTAAGAATAAGCTAATTCAAATCTAAATGGGCCAAGGAACTTATTTAAATGAATTTAGACCATCTAAAACAAAGATGAGCCACAGCATTGCCACTTCTTTAGAGTGATAAGTTCTTTTCCTTACCATGTCTTTACCCCAGATACCTAGTTACTGACAAAATGACGAATGGACAGATAGGGAGCAGCCAGCAATGTGGACTAATATGCCTGAAGACTGGGGACATTAACACAATAGATGGTTGCTCTCACCACAATGCCACTGCCGCTCTCCAATTGTTATGCCAAATGTATTTGTTCATCTATCTGTGAAATTCAAGTATCTTGGGTGTTCTTCTTTTTAGATGGCCCAGCCTCTCTGCCCTCTCACTTGAATGTGGACTATGATTCTTTTGAAAGCATGTAAATATGAATCTTTTCACTCTTAATTGTACAGCATAAAATTTGCTCTAACTATCATTCAAAATGCTGTCCTTTCTATAGGGGAAAATTTTTTGGAGTTCCAATCAATAGATTGTCAGGCTCTTTTATGAATATTCTTTACAAGTAAAATAGATTAGCAAGGTGTATCTTCTGTGTGTGTGTGTGTGTGTGTGTGTGTGTGTGTGTGTGTGTGTGTGTGTGTGTGTGTGTGTGTGCATGTGTGTGCGTGTGTGTGCGTGTGTGTGTGTGTTTTTGTGTGTGTTTTTGTGTGTGCATGTATGTGTGTGTGTGTGTGTGTGTGTGTGTGTGGGTGTGTGTGTCTGTGTATGCGTGTGTGCATGTGCATGCGTGTGTGTGTGTTTTTGTGTGTGCATGTATGTGTGTGTGTGTGTGTATGTATATGTGTATGTATGCATGTGTGTGTGCGTGTGTGTGTGTGTGCCTGTGTGTGTGTGTGTTTTTGTGTGTGTATGTATGTGTGTGTGTGTGTGTGTATGTATATGTGTATGTATGCATGTGTGTGCGTGTGTGTGCGTGTGCGTGTGTGTGTGTGTGTGTGTGTGTGTGTGTGTGTGTGTGTGTATGATTATGTGTATGTATGCATGTGTGCATGTGCGTGTGCGTGTGTATGTGTGTCTGTATGTATATGTGTGTGTTTGTATACATGCATGTGTGTATGTATATGTGTGTGCATACGTGTGTGTATACATGTCTGTGTTTGTGGGGTGTGTATGTATATGTGTGTGCATATGTGTGTGTATACATGTCTGTGTTTGTGGGAGGGGGGGGGGGTGCTTGTTGTTGTAGCTTCTTACCAACCTGTATTTTGTCTTTGGATTTTAGAACAAGACCTGTGCAATCACTTAATTTTTGTGCATTTCTTATGATTATAGCTCCAGCTTAGTGTCTTCAGGAACCTTCATAGTTGAAGGAAATTTGCACAATAAGAATACTATTGATAGTTTCAAAACATGTGATAAGAAAGAAATCATCAAAGAAGTCTGTTCACTGGTGAGGAGTTAATATCTACTTTTCTTGGTTTTTTTCATACAAACCATATAGAGCAATGCTATTGAAAAATGGTGATATGTTGGTAAAACCATGAAGAGACAAGTAGTGCCTACTGGCTAGGTCAAAAAGAGCATACTTGTAATGTATGCTATTTCGTAAATGCACATCATATACTGCTAATTTTTTGTGCTGGTTTTATTGTATCTTACCATCTGCTGAAAGTAATTCCAGAAGCTGTCTTTATATTTTTCTAATCAAATTGCATGCATTTTTTTAAGATATGGGAAGATATTTCTTCTGGAAATGCAATCAAAAATCCATTGTCTCTGGGCAGGTTCCTCTTGCTAACATTTGCTGTAAGCTTTTCAAATATCTGTATTGATTTTATTCTTCAGAGAATTTTATTGCTAAAATGCCTTAAAGCTTGAAAATCTGCCTTTTTGAAGTTTTGTGATATTTGAAAGTAAATCATATGGTAAGGGATTATAGTGAGAGTGTATTGAGTAACATAGGTAAAAGGATGAAGCAGCAGTTTGGCTGCTGTCGTCCCATACAAGGCTTGCAGAGTTGGTACCTATGGGATAGGTTAAACTTTTAGTTTGCTTACATGAAGCATCAACCGCTTTTGCATTCCATGCTTTGGCTCTGGAAAAAATTGCAAATTGTACTCCTCCATTAATCCATGTTTCTGTGGGTGGAGTGTTGTCTTTGTATGCCGTAGATTGGTGTTTGGTGCCTGCTTATACACTGCTTGGCACAAAGCACTTTGAGAACTATAATGGATGTTCATCACACTATGCTACCAGATGTCTTGTATCAAAATTCTGTTTGTTGCTGCCTCTTTTTAGAAGATTGCAGAAATAGGGATGGGTGCAGCCCTGTTCAGCAAGCAACAAGGAAAAATCTGACTTCTGATGAAAAGACGGTCCAGCTTTTCACTTATGATTTGACAATACATTCATTCATAGTAAATAATGATAATAATTATATACAAATTCGTATACAGGAATAGCCTATCAGCATGTCAAGCATGCTGTTATCATTAGAGTCCTGTCCTGTGAAAACATTTCAGCTTTAGATTAGCTGTTATCAATGTGTGTCCAGTGCTTGTGCCCTCAGAGTTACTTCTGAGTATTCATTTACCGACCTCGGAAGGATGGACAGCTGAGTTGACTGTTGGCTTGTGGTTAGTAGTGACGACGACTGGATTCGAACCCACGCGAGTAGACCCCGCATGATTCGAACACTGCATCTTAACCACTCAGCCACACCACAAAATCCCAATTTTCTATGTACTATTGTCTTCCTTATAGTCCCTTTCACCTTCAGTGCCCGTTGTCATCAATTTTTGTGTAATATCATTTGAATTCTTGATTAGTAAATTTCTTTCTCTCGATTAGTAGATAAAATTCATTCTCACTTGCTTTGTTGTTCTTTTAGGATTTGAAGAAATATCATTACTACTACTGGTTTGCCTTCCCAGCTTTGATAACTGAGCAGAATGCCACAGCAAGCAGATATGTTACAATTGGTAAAGTTTATACAGAACATCAGGTGATAGCTCATGTTTTTGAATGAGAATCATATGATAAGAGCAGTTTCACCCTACTTCTTTACTTAAATTTTATTTTCATGGATTCAATAATATTTTTGTCAATGTTGCTCTAGTATTTTTGTATGTTAAGACACTGCATTTATTATTGTACTCTTCTTTGACAATTTATCTGTAGCAAATAAATTGATGCTTTGGTCTGCATCAAATTCTGCTTTGATCACATCCTTCACTACTTACATTCAATTCTAACTTTCACAAAAACTGCACACCATTCTCATCTAAAGCAGAGTAGAGTGCCACATTCAGTGCAACTGCCAGGTAGAAACTTGTCAGGGGGTACCACGTGAGCATAGTTATGAAGTAGCATGACCGGTTACTCTCCTTGCTGCACGGTACCCCCTGCTTAACCCTAGGTAAAAATTTATTGCTAAGTAGACATGGCACCTAGAAGTAAGAATGTGTGGACCTTAAACTAAGGATCAACTTGCGCTCAAACGACTATACCAATTACCATTGAGTATTGATTTACAAAGTATTAATTTCAGTGCAACTTTGCTACATGAAATGTGGTGGAAACTTGAGATCAGATACAAAATCCATTACCCAAAGCCATTGTTTTCCAGTTGAGCATCTTCAAATTATCATCATCTATCTTCATGACATTTATGATGATTTTAATAACTTTTAATAATTACAGCTTCAGTCATTGCAGAAGGCTTACGATGGCCTATCAACAAAGCTAGGCCATGGTTTGTATACATTGCTGTAGATTCCTGCTTTGGTTCCTTCTTGGTAAATTTATTACCACAGCCCATGTACATCACATTCGCAGGTGTTTTTTCAATTATGCTTTCTACTTAGGATGTAAAATTTATAATTGAGAGAGGCTGTGCTTATTGAGGAGTGCCTGGTCCTTGATGTGATGTGGCCAAATCTTTTACTGTCTCACCTAGAATTACAGAGAGTATGCAAATGTATGGAAATGTTCATTCTAAATAAATGTTAAGTTGAAAGTGGACTCTGGTCAGGGAAGACAGAGGTCAGAGAGCAAATGTGTTGCCGTTGACCAACACATTCCAGTATAATGCTTCATATCTAAGGTATCCTTTTTCTATGCTAAGATGGAGTATTAGGTATACGTAGGCATAAAGTGAATAGTTCGTTGTGGGCCAATTTTGCCTACAAAATTGCCTTACGTTCATTCTTGCTTTCTTCAGATCCCGGATATTTTCTTGTTAAGTTGTTGGATGATACAGCAACATTTTCAGAACTGAAAGATTATCAAAATGTTTTTGGAGATGAACCAGAGGTAAGGCCGTTTCATTACTTGAACCACTGTTCTAAAAGAAGTCGTAAGGCCTGTATAGCTTAATTATGGACTTGGCACCTTGTGTTGGATCATGTTATGTATTTGAATACCATTCAACGATTCACTACCCTTTGGAAACTATGTCATAAGTACATCCTTAAGATACTCTATTGTTTAAATTTTCGATATTTATGGTTTCAGAATGAAATTGTTTCTTTCTCTTCGTCATTTTTAGGTGTTGGTTGGTTTTTCTGACCCTAGTAATCTCGAGGACAACCCAGGCTGGCCACTTCGCAATTTTCTAGCTCTTATTTCCTATCATTGGTAAGCCATCTTCATCCCTATAAATTTCAGCAAATCACAGGTTTGTGAGGTCTTTTATCTCAAGCATACTGAGAATAACAGAATAAACGTTTGAAATATCTCTTCGTTTCTTTTCATATTCTTCAAAAATTTAAGCAATGAACGCCAGTCAGTCAAGAAGTTTCCTCCTTCTGCCACCGTTTTTTGCGAATATCACAGCTCCAAGGGCCTTTGTAGCCCTTGGGCCACACAGCTATGCATACGCAATGAATACTGCAGTTAGGGTATGAGCAACTGGTTGCACTATGTGTGTTCAAATTCCTTGACCTTTCTCCCAGCGCTGAATGCCAAGCAGAGAAGCAACATATAACATTTAGAAAGTCTTTTGCACGACCCAACCAGAGCATCGAAAACCGCCCTTTCGCGTAAAAAGTGAGAAATCTACTGCCACTAGACCACAGATGAGGGTATCTGTCCACATTTGCAATCGAAAATTCGGAACTGCTTACGTTCTTTTCTTACCGACCATTTTTATATAGGGTTGCTTGGATGAATTTCTATATAGGGTTGCTTGGAGGAATTTTATCTAGGGTTGCTTCGAAGAATTTTGCAGCAGATTTCAATCCAACTGAATTTCTTTCACATCTGAATATTTCCTTTACAAGTAGTTGGCTTGACGGTTACAGGGTTAGAAATAACTGATTTTACTCTAACGTAAATCTTCCTTCATCAAAGGGGCTCAAAGATAAAGAAATTGCAGGTACTATGTTACCGCGACCGAGTTAGAGATGGAAAAAGAGACAATTCGCACAGTCTATTGCTTGAAATTGGGACTCTACCTGATTTTAGACAGTGCCAAGGTTGGTGTATTTCATGCTCAGTCCCATCTTCACTGCTTCCATGCCCATCGATTTTGCCGTTTTACTGTCTGCATTTCTTGCTCTCCTGTCCGTTTCAGGTAATCGCCTTGGGTTTCTTTGACGTTGCTTGCATATACACGGCTAAGGCATAAGCTAAAACAGCACTACTTGTCTTAAGGGAGCTTCAAGTTTTGGTTTAAATCGACAGCAGGAAACTCTGCCTAAATGCTATTGTTTTAGGGAGCTTATGTACAGCGTTTTGAAGCTCAGATCTCCACGTCATTAGTGAGGGTTTTGAATTACTTTGGTAAAAAGAGATTGTTTCTGTAGTCAATGCTAATGGGTTATTATCATTAGTATGTATAGATGGATATGTATGGCTATGTATCGCTGTGTATGTATGGCTGTGTATGGCTATGCATTGAGGGGTATGTATGTATGGCTATGTATGTATGGCTGTGTATGGCTATGCATTGAGGGGTATGTATGTATGGATATGTATGCATGGCTATCCATGTATGGCTATGCATGTATGGCTATGTATATATGGCTGTGTATGCATGGATATGTATGTATGTATGGCTATTTATAGATATATCTATATAAGCACGCTAATCCTTAGTACACAAGTTTTCCATAGTGGCATGGATTTAGACGAAAGAAAAATGGTATCTATGATATGGATAATTATTCATTCATTCATTCATTCATTTATTTCTATTTGACCTGACGTATATGTCATATGATATATAGTTAAATTGTATTTTCAGTGTAAAGATTCCCTGCGTTATTATCATAGCCTACTTCAACGATGTCATGTGACTTGTGCTGTTAACCTTATATTTTGTGCTTGTTTATTTAAGATGACTTAAAGTGATGTTTTCGTTCTCTTTCTTACTCAGAAACACCAAGAGTTGTTGGTTGGGAAAAGAACGAGAAAAACAGAATGATTCCAAGAATGGTTAATTTGAGCTCTACCTTGGATCCCATTAAGTAATTCCTCTTTTCATCTTTCATCTTAATTCGATTGCATGAAATTTTTAGCTAGGACACAGATGCAGCTATCTTACCTTGTTTCACGGGATTTTTTGTGATTAGGCAGGAGCTCGTTACAATATGCCGATAAAACAGGACTGTGCTTAAACTGGAGTCCTAAACTTGAAAGGAGCGTTGAGAAGCCCGTTGCTAGAGAGGCACCATCCTGATCCATGGCATTGTGAGGTCGGGTGGCCAGTTCCTTTCCTTGCCATACTTCCCCCTAGCTTTACGCCAGATGCCTGTTTACTGTTAGGTGGCCAGGTAGAAGGCCTCCAAAAATATGCATGACCATGCTTTGAACTCTTGATCTTTTGCACATTGGTCATGTGTCCTAGTTATACTGTCGTCGACTACACTGTCGTCGATTAGTTTGGCTATAATGTAGGCATCATGTTAACATAGCAAATGGTGCATTTTGAGATTTGACTGAGAATGAGGCAAATCTATTCCCACCCGCAACTTGTGACTTGAAAATCAGTGACTAATCGTTTCATTGGCAAAAGATTGCTACTTGCATTATTTTAAATGCACCTTGTCATGGCTTAGCCCACAATCACTAGACATATTTTACACACTAACTGAGAAGACAATTCTTAATTGCAGTAGTAGCAGTGGTAGTAGTAGTAGTAATAGTATTAGTAGTAGTAGTAGTAGTAGTAGTAGTAGTAGTAGTAGTAGTAGTAGTAGTAGTAGTAGTAGTAGTAGTATTAATAGTAATGTAGTATAGATTTGTTGTATTTTCTGTTTCATTTAATGACGTCATGCTCGTTTACAGACTGGCAGAATCTGCTGTTGATTTGAACTTGAAACTGATGCGGTGGCGTTTAGTACCTGAAATTGATCTGGAGAAAATATCGTCAACTAGGTGTCTGCTACTGGGAAGTGGGACACTGGGCTGTAATGTAGCAAGAAATTTAATGGTTCGTTCGACGTTTTTTTGTTTTGTGCCAATCCTTTCCTTGCCTCACTTACCCAATCAACTACTAAAACGAATCACGTGTCTTCCATGGGATTACGTCTTCTAAAACCCAATTTGTTAAACTGCAGCATTTTTTGATCTTCTCTTGCTGTCTGTCTAAACACTTAGCCCCATGATACATTGACCAGTTTGCCAATATAATATGGACTAATTACAGATCCCAAGATCGTCCCTGTCCTTCCCTTATATCTTGATTAGGGCTCCTTAACCCTCTTTGTCTTCTTGGCAAGGCAAATTCCAAGACCATTCTTTTTCATGAACAATCCAAACCTCATAAAAATCTCTCTCCAACCACTTTCTCATCAACGTTAGGTTGGACACCTTTCCATCTTCTATAGATATTTTTACGGACATTGCTTCCAGAAATCAGGGAGCCTGAAGTGCGTTACGGCCGCCAGAAGCTTGAACCACTCACAGCTGTCCCGAATATTGTCATTCATACCAGAAACTTTCAATCTATGGAGCGTATCAGTCTCCTCTTCCTTTCCAGCATAATAGAACATGTTTTCTTTGAAATCCAGAGTCAGCGAACTCGATCATCTCTTATCTCCGTAGCCGTTCTCTTCCCTCATTTGTCAGGGGCTTTACTATTGGGCATCGGGGCCTTCCTTAACATAACATAGCTTACTTGCGACCCTTTCGATTTCTTTCCTCATACCGTCAACATGCGTACCTAGAATCCACAGCAATAAAGATCTTTCGTAGGTGCAAATGTCTGTGTCATCTAGTATTATGATAATATCTTAGCTTTGGAAGCACGTTTTTATCGTTTGCTAAGAGATTTTCCGTGATGAAGGGAGATACATTCACGCATCTGCCAACCTTTTTTGACATTGTTTTGCTAGTGAGAATAATAAATTACTTTTTACCAAGGATTTTCTTACTAAGTCTCTAGTTGATCAATCAACAATGGGAGGGCGATTATTCAATACTTGAGGCTTTCTCGTAGCTCATTATGTTTTACTCATGATGGATGAAGGAAGGAATGGTGTTTTTCTAGAACTGTTCTTAGAAATGAATCGAAAAATCGGTTGGAGTGTTTCAGTGTTGGTTTCGACTGAACAGTAAGAGAGTCTGTCTGATTGTCGTGTCCGCTAGACCATGGAAATCTCTTTATCAAGGTGAAGCACCACACTCGCCATTGGCTCTCTTATAATCAATCCAATCGCAATATTCAGAGTATCCATCCATATGCTACGTTGAAGACGACTCATTGTGGACCTGGAACGTAATGATGAAAAGCGATGCCGATTCCACCGATGCCATTCTTATTCTTTCCTTTGTTTTTCAGGGATGGGGTGTTCGCAAAATAACATTTGTCGATAATGCTCGAATATCATTTTCGAATCCAGTCCGACAATCTCTGTTTGAATTCGAGGATTGCAAAAATGGTGGCAAGAAAAAGGCAAAGGCAGCTGCTGATGCTCTTAAGCGAATATTCCCAGGCATCGTGAGTATTGTAATGCTTTGAACATTACCGATTGAATTTCAACATTCAGTAAAGCTGATGCATTAGCCAATCAATCGATGGCTTATTTAATCAACCAGCCGATCAAGCAATCAATCATCAATCACTGCATTCGTCAATTAAGTGGCTGCTTAATCAAAACCTATTTGATTGCATTGAGGATTCAATCATTTAAACGATCAATTTTTTCTATAAATCGATTAGTCAATCAAATTCAAATTCAGCGGAATGATCGGAATGATTAATACGATAATTATCGATTATAATCAATCAATATATTCATCAGCATTTGAAGCCACATTTTTATAACGATAAGATATTATAGATAGATAGATGGATAGATAGACAGATAGATAGATGGATGGATGAAGCGATTATCGTTCAGCTCTTTATCGCCACCGTAATATCTGAAGTTAGCAGTTCAACCCTTCCGCCCATAGCCTCCAACTGTAGTGATCTTCTGCGACGCTTTGAATGTCATTTCTGCTGTAGTTCGTGTTTCCCACCACATTTATAACTGTATCCATAAAAGATTCACTAATCGATCTTCGATTCTACTATTAGTGACTGAATGGACGAATTAAATATCTAATCAATCAATTAAATAATCAATTGATTAATCAATCTGCTGTTGATTGTCTTTGGCCCTGGAATGATTTTCAATTTAGTCAACTAATTTTGCCTCAACTTTGATGAAATCATTTCACTTAAAAAATTTTGAAGGATTCTCGTGGCCATGAGTTGATGATACCAATGCCAGGTCATTCCATTGGAAATACAGGTAAGATGATAACATCTTTGAAGAGAATTATTAAATCTAGGTTTGCTTGTATACTGGTATAGGTTTGCTTGTATACTGGTATAGGTTTGCTTGTATACTGGTATAGGTTTGCTTGTATACTGGTATAGGTTTGCTTGTATACTGGTATAGGTTTGCTTGTATACTGGTATAGGTTTGCTTGGTGCCCCTTTCCCGAGTTGATCTGGTATGCTTGAGACATTACCGTTATCGAGAGTCGAATTTTTGTTGACGCAGTCAAAGGTGAACTGCGGCTGTAACTGCATTTGTGATATCAAGAAAGAATGATTGCCACGATGACAATGTTTAGTTTCGTAAAATGCAACTCATGGTGAATAGACGTCACTTTACTTAGCACAGTTGTTCATTGCATTTGTTGTTGAGTCTTCGTGTCTAGAAGCAATCCAACTAAAGCCATGTTTGAGCAAAGTTATCGAGAAAAGAGTAGCCACTAAGAGGCAAGCATCAATCAAGATGAGCTTCTAGTTTAGTAGAGGGTGAACTTAAATTTGACTAAGTTTGCATATGAGGGTATGGATTAACGATGTTTTAAACATCCTGCAGCTAGATGAGAGCTTTTTCTACATCATTGAAAATCTTTATTAGAAATTAGGCCATATTCTATAAAAGTGTTGTTCAGGGATTGATGATGTACCGTTTGTGGCAGTGAAGTCGTCTAGTTACTTATCTTGACTACATAATAGTTTGATATCTTGTTATTTAAAGAGGGTCTTAGAGAAAACGTAGGTAAGAATATATCTTGCTGTGAGAAAGTAAAGGTTTCTAATGCTATAGTTACGAGTAAGATGCACCAATCAAGGAAAAATCTGTCCGAGCGAATGATGGCCCATTTATGACGAAAGTACTCAGAAAGGCAATCATCAGTATCCGTAAACGTCATACTATCATACTACTAACTATTTGAAAGGTTTTTAAAAGGCAAAGAAATAGACTTGCTAAGATGTTGCGACAATCTAGGATTGCTATTAGGATCTTAAAATCAAGGATTTGACTCATGATGATAAATTTTGGAATCCGTAAAACCTCTGTTCAATGAAAATTTTAAAACTTTCCAACTATCATTTTGCTTGAAAAGCATGAGCTTGTTTCGAAAGTGGAGCAGTGGCCAATATTTTGAATGAATATGTCAGTAATGTGGTGGAATCCATGTATATTAGAGATAGCAATGAAATATATGGCCTGCAGATGGAATCTTGGATCCAGTTATTGTTACCATCGAAAAATACCGCTCTCAACCAAGTGTATCTTTAATTAAAGTCACCGCAAAGATGTTAATACTTTCAGTTTCAGAAGGGTTTCAGTTGAAGGTCTTGAGCAAGTTGATTATTTCCATGTTAAGAAGGCCTCACCGATTAGTAGTATTGCAGCTAAGATTATCAAAGATGATGTTGACATAGTTGCCTCCCACCTGCTAGACCTATTGAGCAAGTTGATTATTTCCATGCTAAGAAGGCCTCACCGATTAGTAGTATTGCAGCTAAGATTATCAAAGATGATGTTGACATAGTTGCCTCCCACCTGCTAGACGTATTCATTAGAAGTAAGTTAAGTAGCTTTTGTCCCAATGAGCTGAGAGATGGCGATGCTAACGTACTCATTTCACAAAACGAATATAGAGACTTCAGTGTCGTAGTTTTTGAGAGAATTATGGTAAATCAAACGTGTCCTCTTATCAACAGTTTTCTCATTCTTTGCACCTCTCGACGCGGCTACAATACCCTGCTTGGTTTGCTGAAATTGAGGGCGACTTAAAGGGAAATCTTAGACAATAGAAGCTTTGTCAGAGCACTCCTTTTGGATCCATTCAATGCTTTTGACCGTCTCAACCATGGGCTTCTGCTTGCTAATTTGATTGATTACGGATTTAGAAAAGGCGCCATACAGATGATATATAGTTATGTAGCAGGTAGAAGGCAATAAGTCAAGATGGATAGTTCATTCAACTCTCGGAAAGAAATCAAATTAGATGTCCCCAAGGTTCAACGCTAGGGCCCCTCCCTTTCCACATATTTATGAATCAAATGTTCCTGTTGTTTAGACTGAAATCTGTACTTATTCATACGACACGACAATTTATTGTTCTCATCAAGCGTTGACAGGAGTTATTTCAAAGCTAGAAAATGATACCGCCGAGCTAAGCCATTGATTTGCACGAACCTCTATGGAATGTGTCTTGCAGTGGGGAAACTTTTATTGCATGATCTCCAGCATTGACTATCAAGCGACGTTTGTTGCGTGCTCTAGAGCCTTCATTTTCACACATGGTAGTTTCCTCTGTTTCGTGTCTTATCGTAGAAGATGCAGTCAATCGAATTAGACAGGATGTTGAATCCTTAGAGAATCTCTTTGATGAGCATGATGTCATTTTCCTTTTGATGGATACACGAGAGAGCCGCTGGCTACCCACGCTATTAGGAACTGCAAAAAGAAAGGTAAGGGGAGCGAGCACTTGTGCTTTATTTAGTGCATAGCGGGTAATTAGACTTGACAGTTGTTATAGGGGAGTCTAGATAATCTCACGGCTGGCCGTGCAAAGAAAATGTGATGGGAGTGAAAGAATTAGCGTTTGCCGATAGCTGTGCATAGGTTTTGTTCCACTGGGCTTGGTGGGTTTTACAAAGCAAAACGTATCTCACGGTTCACCGAAATTGTTGTAGAATTGTCGTTGTACTATGAGCTGTCACAGATCATTTGGTTGATCAGGTGCTTCGAGCGGTGCTATTGCCTGAACAAGAATGTTGTTTTACGCAGTGCAGCAGCGCGGCGTACATTCATGATGTCCAAATATTACCAAGGTAATGAAAAAAAGCTTTTCACCATAAAAGAATATCTTGGAAACAACTTAGTGGAAAGTCATTTAAGAAGCATTTCGAAACGTTTGAAATATTAAATGAAGTGGCCGATTCAAACGGTATTTTCAATGCACGTAGAGGCTTGATATTACTTTACGATGAAATGAGATATAAGTTAGTTTAGACAATTATTACATTGGCTCATGCTATTTCTTAGCAGTGTATAAGATTTACAGCTAAAAAAAGACACGCCTTTCTTGTTAGCAATAAAATTTTGTATGATATATGGGATCCAGCTACTCTTTTACAGCTGATGGTCCGCCCAATCGTCTTGCAAGTCTGGTCACGTTTTTCATCAGTAATTGCTACTAGCTTGCTACGAAACCACAGCCAACGCTAATTGAAACTGTGCAGAAGGATACATTCCTTCTCAGCAATGAGTGGGAGAGTGTTCGCTGTCGCGGAAACTTACCTCATGTTGCTGTAAACTGATAGACTTGGAAACAGCTAAGCGTAGATTCACAGCAGAGTTGCGTGGAGGGGGATATCTGCTTTACCAAAAGGATGTATCTGTGTTTCTTCGTGGCAATATTCATTGTATTCTTAGACAGCTTTGCATCGCCTTGTCAAGCATCTCCTCATTTTGTTGAACTTGCTTGGTCATCAATTTTTGGGAATGGCTTTATTCAAGAAAGTACTGCTAAAATGTATATAGTTACGCATTTCGTAAAAAGTTATTAATCCATAGTTTATTGGAAAATTGACCGCTTCGATTCCCTCCAGTAATATTTTGTGTGTAGTATATTCGTGCCATTTTCTCAACTCAGCAAATTTTTTGAATCAACTAGTTTGAGAGGCAAAATTTGAAGTGTAAAAAGAGCAGTAGAATCGACATAAAGATTCAAACTTTGCATAATTTCTGAGTAGCAAGAATCACCTGTTGTGTTATTATATACCTTTTTACTCGCAAACGTATCTTTGACTATCTTATCCTACTATTTCGCCAAACTCCTTGTGTAAGATGACTTTGATTTGCTGTTTCTAGATCATCATAAATGCAGCCCTGGGCTTTGATACGTTTATGGTAATGCGTCATGGCTTACGAAGAGAGGATAGCGACCATTCTATTGAGAAAGAAGAAATCAGTTCAAGCAGGCTTAAAATTCCTGGTGACAAGCTTGGATGCTACTTTTGCAGCGATGTCGTTGCCCCGGGTGATGTAAGTAAGGTAGGCTGCAAATGCCTCAAATCTCAAAGTTACCTAAAGTACATAGTTGTCAGGAGATTCCGTCTGCGCATTGAGAATCCGTCCATCTTGCAAAGCGGAAGGTTGAATTTGGCCAAGAGCGGTCAGTGATATGTCACTCAATTGAAATCATCGTCTTTACCTAAAGATCTTCTTTATTTGTTCCAAAAAGCGATAGCTATTAAAGAATTTCAAGATATTGACCCCTTGGTTTTCTTCAGGAATTGACTTGAGCATTTTTATCAAAGGCCATCAGTTAAACGTTCCCCATTCCTTTGATTTAATTCCCTTCCTCTCAGATTTGTAGAGGGTTTCTTCTTCATAATCTTCTTATTCGCTGCTATATAAATACGCAAATAGCTGTTTATGAAGAGAGTGAGAATAAAATAATATAATAGTAATAATAATTATACAAAATATTAAGGGAATCGACGCTGTTAATTTGACACATAAGAAACAATGAAGAATGAAAGACACCTAAGAGTTCTGTAACTGATTTAATGGGTATATTCAGTATACCTCTCCAGCGAATCTTCAGACTTAACAACGAAAATGCATTAGCCTAGATTAGAACGCCTATCTAGATTTGTTGAAATAGAGGATGAAAAGCAGCTAGTATATTGAGAATATCGAGAGAATATGGCTAGAGTAGGAAAATTCAGACTGATGATCTTAAGGATGATGGTTAGAAACATTTGAGCGCGTCAATATTTTGGCCTCTTTTTATGTTGGATTTTCTCATACCACCAGATTTATTTCCTCGTATATTCCAAAGTCATTTTTGCTTTTATACAGTGATATGTGTCGGGTGAAAATATTTCAGCACAGATACAACACTAATATTCTTTATTGGTTTTTATCCGCAGTCAACAAGAGACCGTACGCTTGATCAGCAATGTACCGTGTCTAGACCTGGTATTTCCATGATGACTGGGGCGCTAGCCGTTGAGTTACTTATCTCAGTTCTGCAACACAAAGATGGGTACGGCTGTTTTCTAGTAACGCATCGAAGCACAAATTTCTTCCCTTAAATTTCACTCAATAGAAAACCACGAATGGCAAATTAAAAATTTTAATGTCAATGAAGTTGAATAAGATCGAAAGAAGTCTGTTTACTGTTTTATTACCGAGCGGACCACTCGAGCAAGCATTTCTCGGACATCATCCGACACGTGATTGATTATGCTTAAAGATGCTTTGTATAGGAAATTTTCTCCTATGGGCTGATCTTTGAGAAGCCGAATGTATGACGCAGTGAAGATTTTTAGGATAGAAGAGGCTGACCTCGTTGTGACAATTTCTTGCAAAAGAGCTCTTACTCTCCATTCTTTGAACCATTTCAACCAGATGTCTCTTTTAAGAGCATTGAAAATTACCCGGACGTCTCTATTATTGATGTAAATTGCAAACATGCTTCGATGCTATTCATACAATGATTTAGGATCTCACATTATGTTGCCGCCAGCTTTGCGGCTGATTCTTGATCTTTTGACAGGAATGTGATTTTTCAATGCAGAGGTTTAGCACCAGCAGACACTGTAGCTGATGAAGAACGCTTTGACACTGAATTCGAAACCCCACTGGGAATGGTGCCTCATCAGGTATTTAAACATGGTATTCTTTGTACTGGACGCAGCGTTGTAGTTTTCTTCTATGCTCTGATTGCTTGGGATTCCTTTTCAACCCCATGTGCAGCCCTTAATTAATTATTGTTTCGCTTCTTTCTCTTGCGCTCCTTTAGTTTTTCTCTTATTTTTCCCTATTCTCTGTGTGCGTAAAGGCACTGAGAAGCTGTGCTTATCGTGCGATTCTCTGGTCCTTCATCTCGATGTGACCCGCAACTTGTAATTCTATCTTCTCTTTGCAGTCTTTCTATCATTTGTTTGACACCTTCGCATGACATTATGTGTCTTATAATATTATTTGTTTCTTCATTTTTTCTCCCTCTTATCTACATCTCAGATTTTTCATCCTGACTTCTCTTTTCTGTCTTTTTTTCTGTCATATCTCCTTTGTTTGATGCTCCCTTTTTCTTGAAGTCTTATCCTCTGCCCTTACTTTTCTATTTTCTTTATATTCCTCTTTTCATCTCTTTTTCATCTCTTTTTAAGCTCCTTTTTCTTCTTTGTCATTCTACTCGTACTTGCCTAACCTTCCCCTGTAATGTCTTTTTTGCAATATGAATTAAAACCTTTGCATTATTCAGATTTAGAATGACCTACATAACAATTTGAACAAGCTCTTGCATTGCCAATCAATTCGTCGGTATCCTGTTGTATGAACCTCTTATTCTGCCGATAAAGTTGAGTTAGACTTGATCTATGCCAAGTTCCAGGTTTGGTAACCCCCTTGCTAGAATGCCGTCATCCTGAGCCGCCATGACATATTGTGAGTTGGAGAGACTAGTCCCTTTCCTCGTGGCACTGAAATCCCCTGATTTACACTAGGTTTCCATTGGCCGTTGGACAGGTACAGGGCATCCTAAAGCGGCATGAGCGTGGGATCGAACCCGGAACCGTCAACATATGCGTCATGTGATCCACCCAGCAATATCTAATATACATTTCTTCGTATCTTAGCTGCGCGGATTTCTGTCTCGCTTTCATTTGGTTTACCCATCCTGCCTCTCATTCAAATGCTGTACAGCTTGCTCCGACATAGTAAGTACAAACAACTCATTAACCACTTCGCAATTAGCAGTATGGAGTGGTATGGATTGTTGATTCCATTTCCTCAAGATTTCATGATTCAGTGACGAGTTTTGACATGAGAACCTTTTCTATACCAAACTATTTCAACTTTTGTTGTGAATTAGTTGGACAGCATTATGTGATAGTTGATGGGTTTTGACGAAACCGAACCAGCTGGTACTATTATTACTATATTAATGGTTACTGTATATATTGCAAAGGAAACTTATTCATTGTCAATTGCAGAATGTGATTTAATAATTTTATCGACGCTAAGCAGACTATCTAATTTTTTCATTGATAATCAGCAGAAAAGTTTCGGTTTATAAACATCTTAACAGTTTTCGGTTCATCATTCCTTGCGCTGCAAGCTTTTGTTGAATAACGAGTTTAGCATTTTTCATGCTCCCACAGGCTCTTTTCTTGTTCATTTGAAACCAACTTTTGGTTCATTTAATTCACTCTTCAATCGCTCCTCTGACATTTAATATAACTTGTATTGCAGATTCCCTTTGCTTTTTTAAATACTTTTCCTATTTCATGGCACTACACAATCATTAAGATCTTCAAAATTTTCGTAAATTCCTCCAAGAATATTTTATTGATGATCGATTGCTTTCAACTTATTCCTTTTGCTGTATGATATCTTCAAGCATCGAGACAGAAGCTTCGTGTTATCACTGGTTTTTTAAATCGTTTTTCGTTGTATGATTCAAAGTGAATTCAGAATTGGCGACCCAAAAATGTGTGCGCCGAGAGATTGATAAACCTTCTTTTCACTGATAAGCAGACTTCAAATCTCTGTTTATTTCATTAATAAGGCATGTATCGTAACAATGAAGAGAATGGAACAGCTCAAGCAACTGTGATTCAGGCCACTCTGTTAATCCTATTTGCTCCCAAATCTTCAAACCTAAATATGCATTTTTCAAAACTGGAGTTGCATTGCATTTTTCTTCTCATCTAGCTAGTACATGAATCTTGCAAGGCATGTGTTTTTATTCAATGGAAGTTGCATCTTGATTGCGTGCTGCTGCATAGATTCATCTTTCTCTCTTTGCATGCAGCTTAAGCGTGAAGATCAAGCTTCTAAAGATATGCCTTATCATCTTTCTTGAGAGAGATGATTTTTGGCTGCTTTTTTTGTTCTTACAGATTGCAACTTTTCTTTTTCTAGTTCCTCGTGTTTATCCAAGCTCATCGATTTATTCACCGAATTCCTTCCTGCTCTATTATTCTCTAAGTTGCTTAGTTTTTCCCAAAAGCGTTCTCTCCCATGCTTCTCTGGCATTCAGCAGTGCTTGTTTTTTTTTTTTTTTTTTAGTGGGTTATGTTGAGGAAAGGCCATGGTGGCCTATACAAGCCCCAACAAAGCAAAGGAAGAAAGAAGAAAGCGAGAAGCTAAGAGGATAGAGAGATAAGATCAAGTTTATTTACATTAGATTTGAAAGATGGCAAGTTGTAGGACTCAGGAAAGCAAGAAGAAGGCAAGACGTTCCATAAGTTGCATGTTCTTGGGATGAATGATGATTTGTGAGATAGAGTTCGTGGATTAGGCAGTGAAACTTGGAAAAGGTGTGAATGAGTTGAGCTTCTGGTGGTCCTGACACGCCTCAGAGGAACTGGAATAATATCCTTGATTGTATTTCCATAAAAGTATTGGAGATAGAAAGCCATTCTGATTATTGTATATTTGCATGTTTACATGCTGCTTTAAGAAGCAATATTTCGATATTTTCTTAATCAATATGAAAGGGAGTCGGATAAGGATCATCTCGTCACGTGGTATGACACTTAAAATACACTGTCGCGTTAGAAAAATAGATTCAGCCAACTTTTGGAAGGCAAGAACACTATGCTTATCTTGTCAAGCAAAGATGACGAAATACACAATGACAGAGGTAATGACGAAAGTAACGGAAAGTCTGTACCATGTTTAGAGTGAATAGTGACGGGTGCATCATTCAGAGTCAACCTGCGAATCATGGGTTAATTGATTCTTTTTCCAGGTGGTAAAAGCTTACAAAGAAGAAGGCTTTGACTTTCTACTCAAAGTATTCAACGTGCCAAAGTACCTTGAGGAACGCACCGGGCTAACAGCCCTCCATCAGAGTACTTTAGAAGCAGAGGTACCATTCTCTTGTCTGTTGCTCTTGTATTGATCACAAGTTGCCTTTCTTAATTTGATTATAGTTGAACAGCGCAGTTGCCAGGATATTCACGAGGGCAAAAGTTGCAACAGTATGAAGGTCGCGTAGCCTTGCCTGGGTGCCTATGCTGAGTATAAAATGTGTCGATCAAACTTATGGGCTAGATTACAGCAACGAAGTATACAGAGTTTGATTTAGATTCGACAGATCTTTCCGTACTACAGGCCGAGAGATTCTTGTCCAAATTTCCTCGAAAAAAGAATATTTCAATATCACGTTACGAATTAAGTCTTGAAATAATCATTATTGCCAGTTTTGTTTGTTTCTACGGCATAAATGATGTAGAAATATTTCCTAGCCTTCAATGGATTATTCTTACTGTAAGATTTGACCGGTAATTGTGATTCGAAGAGCGTGTCGTACCCAGCTCTCTTGCCATTCTAGTTTCACAGTTGTTCGCGTACCCTCATTAATTTGGAGAGAAGACTTTCTTGGTTGTCCTTTGAATATTCCTTGAGGTCATTGTATGGTCAGTCAGGTGGACCTGTCTGATTATCTAGTAATGCGCAAAGCCCTAATGTTGCTCATTCGACGCTATCCACTTTGAGCTACCGTCCAAAATCGAGCTGCCCACCAGATCTTTTTATTTCTCCCTATTTGATCTCAAATACAGTAAAACTTTGCAAGAGACGGTAGATATAGTCGACAGCTATTCATCATCATGGCTCGGCTGTTTTTGCCGGGATCACAAATTTATATTTTGAATCAGTTCCCTCCAAACTTCTCTGATGTTTCCTGCTCTGGTGATGTCTTCGATGTCTAGCCCAGGCAGGTCTTCAAGCACCTGATTGATCCATGTAAACAGATATTAGCAGATAGTAAAATTTCTGGGATAATGACTAGCACATGTCAGCTTGCATTTAGGTAAGTGGCAGCGTTCGTTCCAGTCTCCCTACGCACGTCATTTAGTCTTTGTATGCCCCATGCCCCCATGTACAAACTCAATCACACTACTGCTTCACTAAAAGATTTTGCGCTGTAGTGTATCGTTGGTTTTCTACTTATCTGATTGCCGAAATGTTTCTCGCCTAAGATCAAATGCACCTGTCTTGCTCTTACTTACGACATCGAGAAAGCTGCTCAAAGCTGTGTGATCAAATATTGATGAATTATCACGCCTCGCCGTAGTTTCTTTGATTTTTGACGTCATATTGCCATGAATAGCTTCTTATCGTTACCAAAGATAATTGTAAATCATTTAAAAGTTTTTATCACTATCTCCACAACCATTAAGTTTGAATAATTATCACGATGGTCACCATCAAACTCGTCATCATCATTATGAGCGATTAATGCTGATTATGACCTTTTTACGAGCTCAACGCAATCATCACCATAATCGCCATAGTCGTCATGAACATTATCATCGTCACCACAGCAATCATTAACATCATCTTTATCATGATTGATCATGTTCACCGTGATCATCTCCATCACCTTCATCACATCAGTCATCATGAACACGATCTTGATCATCATTATTGCAACCATAGTCCCCCGTCGTTATTAGCCTCATGATAAACCATGATCATAATGATCATTATCGTTATCATCTTATGTATCTTTGTAATTGCAATCATTGTCATTGTATTGATCATCCCTATCACTATCATCATCATCATTGCCTTTATTCGAATTTCGAGCGATCAACAGCAGTCTACTAAATCATTTCTTTAATCATCTTATTCTCTTTTATACTCCTTTTTTAGATCATTGAATGGAGCGATGAAGATAGTGATCCAGAAGATGCTAAATGATGCAGTTAGCATTATGGCACAAGTTCAAAAATTATGATATCAGGACAAATCAATCGAAAAATTTTTCACTTAAATTTCACTTATCCGTAATATCGATTTTAAGGTCAATGGACTAATGTTTTTCCTGTGATTGCCATTTTTTTCATTAGATGGCTTCAAAATGCATTCAAAAGAGTAAGGGTTTCACTTCGAACCATGGCAAATAATTTTCATTTTGATTCTACGAAAATGGAGTTTAGGAATGGAATGTTCGTTTCTATGACCAAATCAAACTGCTATGCATTCAACCTTGAAAATTGCATAACAATGTGCTAATTACTCGACCTGAATGCACTTTGCATAACAGCAGCTATTACGATACGACCTGAAGCGAGAGGATCTGGCTACTTCATAATCATTTGCATAGCACACTTAGGACTATTCAGCAAAAACTGGAGGTTGAAATTAGCTTGAATTAAGAGCATAGCACATAGCACGAAAGGATCTCCCGTACCTTAAATGCTTGATAACAGACCCCATGTTCCCTGATTCGACTGCCATTTGAAACTGAAATTTCATTTAGGCTGAGAAGAGCCACCTTTCGCTATGTCAGTAGGAGTCTTTAAGTTCGTTTCACCTGGAAGGGAAGGACAGTACGTTGCTGTACAATCAAACCTGCCCACTGTCTTTAAAAGTACCCGTGTTTGCTAAGTGGAACCCTCGATAGAAATGAGAAAAGTATCCACAAGAATTTTTCTGGTTTGGGAAGGAAGTGAGGTGAAAGTTCTAGGGGTTTTTTAGAATGTTAAGCCCTTTTACCGTCGATGTGATTCAAAAGCATTTAGGCCATATGTAATGAATTCTCTTTGCTCGCTCACATCATCAAAATTTAAAATATTGTATTTATGATCAGAATTGTTTAAGTTGAAAATTTAGACTGAATGAAAGTAATCCTATTGAAGTAGATCATTCCATATGATTAGAAATTACATTTCATTCTCTAGGTAGCGAAGTACTATTTTTCATTGTCTAATTTTGTATATTGATAATTAATTACAACTCCATTGTAAGAATTTTCCAGCATTCTTGAAATTTTCAGAAAATGCTGCCAACTTTCTGAATGTCCCCTTACAATGCAAATTTTGGCTAGCTTCAATCTCCCCGCGAATAAAGAACTAGGCGTCTCTTTGTTGTGAAAATTTTGTCTCAAACTTTGAGGCATGGAAATCTGTATCTTCAGGATTGCCGAACAATTGCTGGATTTGCTACCTTTTTAAGTTTGGGTTCTCCATTCCACCTGCCTCCCTCGAATCATCTCAGATGAAAGTAAAATTCGAGTTAAATTCATCATATGAAGTTCTTAAAGACATAATGAAAAGATACAACTACGATTTCTCATGATTGTTATTTCTTCTTTAACATTCCTTCCCGCTTCCAGTTGCATTATTCCTTTCTTCCTTAGCCATGATTTTCTCTCTCTCTTTCTCCACCTCAACTCTTATTCGTTTCTGCCAACGGTCTTTCGTCGGTCCACTTCTTCGTTTGATGTCAAATTTATGTTCAGTTGTACATTCATGGCTAGACTACTTTCATAGTTTTCAGATGATGACCCCGTTCTTAGTTTTTCCTATAAGCTAATCACGAGAGAATGCTGCCAAGTTTCACGAACTTAATGCAGTATCATTCCTTCATTGAATGCATTTTCACCGTACTCTCTCGGGTCTCGATGAAGCAGTGCAGGGATACCAGTTCAAATGTATGATGATCAATGCTGCTTTTCGCAATCCTTTGATTTTTGAACATTCATAGTTGACGCAGAACGACAATTACTCGTCTTCATGAATTATTCGTGCATTCTCTCTCCCTGACTTCTCCCTTAATTGGATTGCTCCATGCCGTTGCCCCATTCACTGTATTAATTCAAGTAACGACAACATGGCCTCAAATTAACATCATTTCTAGAAGATGATTCCTACTTGGTTACGTACGAAATAAGGCTGCCAACAAACTATCCAGCAAGAAGGCCAACGCAGCATTGCTTTGAAGAAGCATTCAATGACAAGTATCAAGGGAGGAAGAGCTACTCGGGTGAGAACCTGTTCAGTGATACCCCACATATCAAGCCTTCGTTTACGAAACATCCGCGAAGAGCTAACAATAGAAAACTTTGGTTACGAAATGTGGATCAGGTGGTCGAGTCGGCTTATTCATGCTGATCAAAACGAACTCCAATTCACAGTTATTGAATGGAGAGGAAGCAAAGAAGAAGAGAAGAAGGTCCACTGAGCTGATGGTTGTGGTATTTATGGCCGGAAGCCTTTCCTGTCGCCCACACCAACTTATATTCGCTTGGGACTGCTGCCAGATGTCACTTCAGCAGTTCGCGACTCCAGCTAGTTCTTCATTCATCTGTGCGCAACAAATCACTTGCTGTTACAAGGGTGAGTCATGTAGCCATTCTTCCATTTTTCTTCACAGCGAAGCAATTTTGAATTCCTGAATCCACTTTATTCAAATTGAACCACAGTCGACTCTGTCTAATTCAAACTCTCTAGGGGATCGTAAAAATATTAGAATTACAAAGATTCGAATTATAGAGGATCTTTGTTAGGAGATTTTAAAGTTCGAGTTACAAGAGTTCTAAATAGATAGAATTGATTGTAGTTCCATTTGTAAACCTTTAACCCTTTATAGGGGAGTCCTTTGCAGGATGGCCCCGGGTTTGATGCGTGCCCCCTCCCGTTACTGGGTGCTTTTATTCGTCCACCCAGCGATAAATGGATACCTAGCATAAGGCTTGAGATGAATTGCGGAACTTGAGATGCAGCTAAGCATGGTACCTCTAAAGCATCTGGGCTCTCCTTTCGAACATCAATGTCAACAGTTCACGGTCTAGCTCTGTGATAGCGTCAGGTACTTTTTACCAGAGCCCACATTAGCCATAATTTGTGTTGCCAATATCTCACCACGTTGCCAATGAAGGCTGCAATTCTCAAGTCGATGGCGTTGGTGGCGTTAGTGGCGTAGCAAAACGCCAAGGTTTGAGAAACTGTGCATCGTTGAAAGTCTAGCATTTAGGCTGCTGCTCATCTTTATGCGCGGCATACTCATTTTTTACCCCAGCAAAAGGCATTGAAAAAGCGTCGGGTCTTTCTACGAAAGTGGAATTTTCATCACATAGCTTCCTATTGTCTTCCTGTCAAAGAAATATAAAATCACTCATTTGAGATACCATTTCACTCCAACATGGCACCATTTCTGGGTCCTTAGAAAGCTAGAGTGTTGGAGACTTAGTGGCTTGCCTCACTGAGTCAGCATGCGATTGCATCACACACATTTGCGTTTAATGTTATGGAAAAGTCTCAACTTAGTCTCGAATCGGATATTTTCGACTTGATGCATACCGTGGAAGGAATACAAACTTTCCAGTTCTGAATAAAACAGTGAAAAAGTAGCTTATTAATTATCTTTGACTGAGAATTTTCCCGGACAAATGTCTACTCAATAAGCAAAATGCAAATTGAGAAGCTTACATCACTAGCATTGCTTGCAAATATCTAAAATTTGTCAGGGTAACTGGCATTGTGGTTGAAGCACATCCACAGTGGACAGGATTGCGGGTTCCATGCAAGCGTTTTACGGTTCTAGTTGTCCTCTTTCTGTCCACCCAGTGGTAAATGGTTACCTGGCGTGAAGTTTGGGTAGCATGTAGCTGCCAAGAGAAGGCTGGTCACCTTATGCCGCGATAGCTGGCCACCTTATGCCGCGATAGCTGGCCACCTTATGCCACGATAGCTGGCCACCTTATGCCGCGATAGCTGGCCACCTTATGCCGCGATAGCCGGGCTCCGAATGCTTGCTGCCACCCACCATCCATGTCATGACATACAACTGCAGCTTGCTATAGAAGATTTGAGAAGATAATTTATGTTGAGAACTTTTTAACCACGACTTTAAATATAGCTTTATTTTTGAGGAGCAATTTTCTCTTTAGAAAGGAGAAGGGCAAATTAGATTCTTATCATGACCAATGGATCTCCGAGAGATTCACGCTGAATAGGCAGGGGTGTCTTCTGATTATGTTATCGATTTAACCAATAGATCCTTTCTGTTTTGAAAAACGTTGTCAGCAAAATAGCACAAGAGCGTTTTCCGCATACGAAAGTGGCTCTGGAAAGCCCTCCTTAAACTGAGAAAACTTGGGAACCCTCATTTAAGAGGCTGCAAAAAAGGTCCTCTTGAAAATGAGGGATTTGGTTTTTCGTTTTATCTCCCATTGTCAGCAGTGGTATTGCAAAATGTTTCCATTTACATAGGATACTCTGTCTCTGCTCTGGGTATGTGCCGAAATGAGATTGTAGTACTAAACGGTGCCTATTTTTCTTTGGCTAATGAAGGGATTTTTATGAGGCTGAGTCAGTTTTGTGAACGTCGCTGTTCCAATATTTTAAGTTACTGCCACCCTGAAGTTGGTCTGACTTTGTGGGAAAGCTAATTCACACAATGCTATGTTAACAGTCAATCAAAGCTGCCTTTGATTTTCAAGACCTAATAAGTGCATGAGCTGGACAGGATCAGTGGTAGATCCATAAAAAATGTCACAATTGTAAAAAGAGATGTGTGGGGCATGATCCCATCAGTCAATGTTGCCATTTTTCTTGGAAGCTGAAAATAAAAGGAAGCTGGGAATGGAAGCTTTTGTTGTAAAATTGATCCTTAAAAGACCCTGGCATGAATGATGAAAGTATGCTAAGCCATAGCAGAATACATTTCAAGAACCAGTTTCATCATAAGTTCAAATAGACAAAGATCATGGACAAACAAGCAGATCGACTTCATTTTCACAAAGGAATCTTGAGAGGTAAAATGGCCGACTTAAGGCTCTGTCCTCTCTAGGATTCGGCTATTGTTACAGTCATTTCCCCAAAAGTTTCAAGTGAACCTGCTCATTTTCACCTCTCTCCTGCCACTCTTCATTGCTGCCTTTCTTGGATTGACTCAACCACTTCCGCTCTGCTCCTTGTCACCCATCATCCCAGTTCCCTTTTCACAGCCACATATTAATATTCAAGAAATTCTTCATTTTTCTTTTCCATTGTTTTTTCATGAGTTTTGTCGCTTAAAGAAAGGTTGGTCGTCTCAAAATATGACTAATTTGTGAATGGATTCTTTCCTGAATCACTTCTCCACGGCCTCCATTCTCTCTTCCTAGAATGGCTCGTTGCTTCAATCATGAAATAGCCAAACCCTCTCACCAATTTCACCATACGAGTTCTTTAAAATGCTTCTCACTGATCAATGGAATTTTTGCTAGCTGACCATCTGTTAACGATGAAGAATACCAAAACAGTTATTGATATTAGATCAATATCAGCTTTATTGCACCCATAGCCAAAGTTAGGCCTTCGAGCCTTGCGTCGCCATTTTATCTCAACTGAACAAAGTAAATAGATAGGAGAGATGTAATTTGCAGAGAGTTCCTTGCAAGCAAGTCAGTGATTGGCTTGCTTCAGCTTAGAACTCTGAGAGTGAGAATCAGTTAGGATTTAACGCTTCTACGCGATTAAGATGCCCGCAACTAGCTCACTATAGTCAAAGCATTCTTGGATTCACCCCCACCAGTATTGAAATGAGTTTCTGTTGACCACTGTAGCAATTCTATTATAATAATAAGGGCAAAACAATCTCGAGAGATTTACGAGTTCTACAACAAGAGACAGGACATAACACAAAAACGCTACAAAGGACACAGGTACGAGGCAAAATGTCAATCATTGGTGGATCTTCTTTGTCTCTGAAGTGGCAGTTTCCTAAGCCACTGGTTTTCTAACCGCTCACCACCTGTCTTGATAGCACTACGCCATTTGAGCCTGTCTTCAGCAATATGCTCCCACTCAGTCGCGTCGATGCCTAGGTCATTTAAGTCCCGTTTGGCTACGTCCTTGAAACGCAGTAATGGGCGGCCCCTTCCTCTTCTTCCATGGCGAAGTTCACTGAAGAGAATGTCTTTGGGGAGCCGTCCGTCGGGCATTCTCCGCAGGTGTCCAAGCCACCGCATTCGTCGAGTTTTCAGTGACTGGAAGAGAGAGCGGCTGCCCGCGCGCTTTAGCACCTCTTCGTTGGTGACTTTATCCTACCAGTTTATCCCCATGATGCGCCGAAGGCAGCGTAAGTGATAGGCATTTAATCTCTTCTCGTGACGTACGTATGTTGTCCATGTTTCGGCTCCGTAGAGTAAGGTGCTTAGTACACAGCAGTCGTAGATCCGACATTTTGTACGAAGAGTCAAGTGTTTGTTGAGCCATGCTCGGTCGCGGAGACGATTGAAAGTGGAAGCTGCCCGTCCAATACATGCTTGGATCTCCTGTTCGATTGATAGCTGATTATTCATAATGGAGCCGAGGTATGCAAAGCTGTCCACTGTTCCGAGTTCTTGGTCATTAACAGTGATTGGCGATGCTATACCTTGGTGGAGAACGACCGACTTCTTCGTGCTGATTACCAGCGCGAATTCTGCACAGGCAGCACTGAATTTGTCCAGCAGGCGCTGAACGCCTTCAGACCACTGTAGCAATTCTATTAAAGGATTCAAATCAATACTAGCTCTTGATTTTTACTCAATTAAAACTTGTGATTTCTGTCCATAACTGACTTAAACCCAGTGAAAAAATGTACTTCTGTTTTCAGCTAAGGCGCATTGCAATAGCCTCACTCTATTTATTATCTTCACCCTTCTCAAAATTCCGTTATTAGATTAACAAGGAAACTCTATAAAGTAACTATCATGGATTTTACTGCTTCAAAATCTTACTGTGTTTATAAACTCGGCGGTCTTTATTGCTGATGTGGTTTTTAACTATTTAAATATCTAATCCTAGTAAAGGATTATGCTCAATGGTCAAAGGTGAGATGTCAAATTATGGCCACTGAAAGCACTGTTCTCTTATTGCACTGACGATCCTTTTTGCTTCAAAGAGCATAGATGAATAGGTAGATGTATATTCAGAAGGTAAACAACCCTGCACAAAACTTTCCTCATCAAATTGTAATTATTGTGAAAAACTAATTCTCTGTAGTTCCAGGCGTAGGAATCAAAAGGCGTGGTCATGTAGGGGTAAATTTCACGAGACTGATCGATAATAATAGTTTATCAGTAGCCTGAGACCCACTTTCGGATGTTAGGTAGAAAGCAAATAGAAACTAATTTCATGAAAACCTGTTGGCAGTTGGAAGTGAAAATGTTCCTTACATTCAAACATGACCGCACCATACTCTTCTTCCTCTCCCAGTTGTTGCCCCAAGCCAGGTGGGGCTGCTGCTGGTAGCATTCCTTCGCCTCGTCCGGTCTCTGGCATTTCACTTTTCAAGGAGATATAGTTCTGTGTTTCCAACATCATCCCTTGGTTTTGCATGGAATTTCTATAGCCGGATTTCTTTCCTACCACCAAGCCTTCCCATTTATCCTGGTTTGGAACCGACAAAGTAGCATCACAGCTTTGACTTATCATCTTATTATGTCAATGTAAAAATCGGCTTTTAAATCATTATATCGATGTCTGCTTTGTACACAGGCAGCAACTAACTGCATCAAAGCATCATCGCCTTCACCTTCTCTTTGCCCGTCATCGCAATCAATAGATTCGGTTAGTCCTTTGGTTGTTCGGTCCTTCGACTGGATTGGTCTAAATAGGATACCAGTAGAACAGCCAGGAGGCAATCTCTTTTCATTTGCACAGCAGCCATCAGCTGCGAAAAAGGCGAACATGCTATCGTCTCGTCCATCGGCCCTTAAAAAGACATGAAAATACTATAACGATTTGCTCATTATGATACTAATTATGATCATTTTGAAAATCAGTTTGATAGTTCAAATTGGAAGCATTCTCATATTTGGCGTAACAAATCATTGAATCCATTAGTTATCTCATAACTAGAAAGATATCCTGAGTTGTTTTTGATAGAACACGTTTTTCATTTACAATCATAATCAGAACAGTACCGTGGGATATATCACCTTCCACTGCTGCCAAGTCTATTATTATCGACACAATCGGTATCATCAGAATCTCATTTATAGCACTGTCTATTTGAACATAAATCGTTATCTGTTGCTCTATTTTGATCAATGATTGCTGGCGGTAGCTGCTTCTTTACAGTAAATCACAAAGGAAGTATTTGATGACTCCTGCTATTTATCTATCATATTTCCATAGACGGGCGACGCAGCATCAGATTCACTAAGTGACTGAAGATATAGTCAAACTCTCTACAATTAAAGCAGTAATACTCAATTCGTCAGAAAAAATCATTGTTTAGCACGTTGCTATAATTTTTCCTGATTCGAAGCTGCAACAGGTCTCATCCTTGACTTGCAGTATTTTAATATCTTTTGAATAGACATCATAAATATTTAACTGATGGATTTCGAATTGCCATAGTTGACCCCCGTCATCAGGAGATCATTAGTGTGAGCATGCTTAAGAGCGAAATACGGGCAATTTGTTCATACACTTGGAACATGAATCTGTAGAAGGAGGTGTTGATATCGGCGACAGTTTCTCTTCCACTTGTCATCAATGTTTTTCGAATAATCAGCCCTTATTGCTCAAGAGACTTTGTAATGAATTCCATTTTGATTTGGCTCTTTACCTACCTATAGTATTTCAGCAGACGAGTCCATTGGATGGTTTTTCAAAACACATGTTCATATATCGCACAAGGCAGATCAAGTAAAATATCATATATCACACATCATACATTTGGATTCGCATGAAGCGATGATGGCTGCCATTCTCTCCAGTTTTGTCGCATTTTTACTGCCCATGGCCATCCTCACGGATCAATGTTGCGATCATTGCTCAAGAAAGGTATGTCAACGAAATATAAATTTACGTAAACTATCACCTTGATTTCAAAATTTTTGCCACTTTTGATTTGTGTTTGTCACATAATTTTGATAGTATACCCAATTTTTTAGTATAGAATACAGAGACCGCTCTTCCGAGACATTCTCTCTGATTAGCGCATTTGACTGTGAAATCTGGGAACAGGAATTCTTCTTTAGCAAGGTTGAGCTTTTGATCATTAGAGCACAGTCTAACGGGTTTTTACCGCCATAAATGTTTGATATTGGTCAAGCAGATGACTGTCAACTGATGCTTTAGACTTTTCACCAAAGTAGACATTAAGCTGTTGTAGAAGCAGGCATACGGGAAGTCCAAAGTTTCTTATTGCTGACTTAAATTTTAAGCATATTAGGAGTTTATTCAAATAAAAATAATCATATCTAAATCTATTGTATTCTATATTGGAAGCAAAAAGAGGAAGAAATATCGCATTTGATACATTCATTTCTTGTTTAATTGCAAAGCATGGTATCGATATCACTGTAGGTCACGAAAAGTTATCTTTGAAACAAAATTCAGCAACCAGTATAAAAGTTAGTTAGTTTGACGGCTAAAACTCTATCCCTGAGCTTTAAATGACTTGCTGATGCCTCAGTACCACCTTATCAATGCAAAATGTGAATCGTTTATTAATTAATTTTAAAGACCTTGATGAAGTATATTTTGGGAATTCTGAAAATTTGCAAAACCCAGGTCGTGTGATGTAGGAGGCAATTTCCATAATGCATTTGAATCCGCACAGAACGACGAAATCAACTTGTCATTCACAAAGGGCTGAAACCAACCGAGGCAGTTAAAGTAGAAGAATCCCATGCAAGCTTTGTTGGTCCCCATTCGAGACAATCATCAGGGTCTTCGTCTTTACGGCAATTCAAGATAGCAATTGTAGCTGCAGCCGCTGCTCAGGATCTTCAAAGGGCTAGCAGATTATCACATTATTAAATGCTTAGAATGTATCATTTCTTATGTCCACTCGTTTTAACAATCTTTAATAGGTCTTTTCCTAGTAACTCTCAAGTCCAAGCAAATTTTTTATGCTTCAGGAAAGCAATGAGTCGACGAGAGGTCGTCAGCTGCTAGGTACATGCAGCAGTTGTGTAGAAGTAAATAATTTGGCTGCCAAAGTATATCGCCTAAACACGTCTATTATTTGTGATCTAGTGTGAATGGCATCAGAGTTTTGTAGGACTTTGCAGCATAAATAGCCTTGCATAGTTGATGCTGTCAAATTTAGATCCATTTCGTGCCGTTCTGAGCGCACTGCAGCAAGAGGTATCTTGCACTGCCTATGAAGTTTCGTATGTTTTTAAACAAGCATCCAAAGGTAGATTTCGGGATGCAAATGAGCTGTGCCTATGCAATGTTATCATGGTCGTTATCTTAATTGCGACCATAAAGTATGGTCCCTATTCCTCGAATTACAAAGGGCTAGAAACTCTCCTCACTCCAATGTAATGTTAAGCTTGAGATGATGCTCGGATCACTTTTCGAACTTCAATGAGCAAATCTCTTACCACTAGGCTTTCTTTACGTCCGTGGAATGTGGGTGCGTTCCCCTTACTCAAATATCCTTTGTCTGACACCAGTATAGATTTATGAGCATAGACCTGCTTGAAATTTTGTCGTCGAAGTAACAATTTCCAGGAGCATGTTGGCATGATGGCGTAGCGCATCTCAGAAGCGCAAGATGTAAGCGTGGAACATAAACCCATGAAGATTGCACAAAAGATTACTTGCAAGCGAACCATGTGACAGAGTTTTGAATTTCTGAAAGAGAGAAAAAGCTTGAGCCAATACCACTTCTGAACATGAAACTTGAATTTCCGGGCCTTCTTTAGTAATCACGTCGGTTTTGCATACTGCTGCCATCCTGTCGGCCGCACAATTGTTCAAGCAACAGAGTTATCGATTTAACTATAACTCATTATTTTTTAAGCATATTTCTTAAGCGTCAAAGCAGCCATCAAGAGTCATATAACGACAAGCGCTTTTGGAATAAAATGGGTCGCCCAATGCACCCAATGGGAAAAGGTAAAGGGGCACATTAATTTATGCTAAAACATTTTGGTGGGCTTTAGGGACTCTGCCTGTCGAGATTGGAAATTATATTGCTGTCGCACAGCTTTAATCTCTTAGAGTTTTTGTTTGACTGTTGCTCTTTCCCTAAAAATATCCTGCTAGAGTCAACTTAAGGTAGACCTTCGTAGCAGGAAGAACTTTCATGAAAAAGGCATACGATAGATCTTCAGAGACGGTTGAGCAGGGACATGCTATGGCATAGATCATTACTTGTGACTACATTTGCAGCGTCAGTGCTTTATACTTCATCTATCCATGTTTCCGCTGTTTCAAGATTGGCTGAAGCAATTGTTCTAAGCCTTTGATCTACAGCAGCTTTCGATGAAAGATTCTTTAAATATGTTGATTGTATGTAGCAACAAATGGATCAACTTACAACTGCTATTTCGTTGCATAAATCATTTTCTAGCATTCGGTTTGGTGTTGGTTTGACAACGCACTTCTTATTTTTCTTAGGATTAAATGTGGAGTGATATTAAGCAATAAATTCATCTGTGATCACCTGCAAGAAATCAGCTTAGCATAATCATAAAAGAGATTACCTTTCTCCTTCTCCATTATTTCCGTCTCAATCCCAATCAACCATTCTGTTTTCTACACATCTTAGCCGGTTCTCATAACTGTCTTTGGTTTACCAATCCATTACCAACTTCAATTTGTAATCTTCCCAGCATTTCTTGCAACTGATTCCCCTTCCTGTCTTTTCTTTATCAAATTCTCTATCTGGAAGCAACTACCCTTCATCAAATTGATTCCTTTATCTTCCAACAGCTCTCTTTCTTACATTCGATTTCAGGTGTAAGAATTTCTCAGTGATAATGCAATTGCTTAGTGATCTTTATGATCAATGGATTCAACCTGCCCCAACTTGTCCCTCATTCAGAGTGGCTGAGCTCAATAGATGTTTCAATTCCAGTTAACGGAATTATGAACTGTGTTTACACAGAGAGAAGGACCATGGCGCTACTCGATAATCAGAGCTTATTGGTGCCCTAAGATGTGCCTTCAGGTGCTATGAAGAGAGCCTTTGAATATCAGCTAACATTCGATTTAGCATACCACCTTAACTTTTGCACGAATATTCACTCCGTTCACAGGTCGTCTCTTATCATCTTCGTTTAAATTACTAAAATATTTTTTCCTGCATTTTTTTTCAAAATATCACTTCATCATATCTCTGATTTCTTCACATTATTGCATTGGTCTTCCATTGCATCCGTAGTGTAGCCACTATTCCAAGCTTTTGCACTTGCAAGGAACTGAGAAGAATGACGTTCTTCTTTAGTGAATTGGTTGAAGTGTGGGAACCCTTAATGCAGAGTTAGGGAAATCGAAGGCTGCAGGAAAAATGCTGTCAGCAAGGAAAGCAGGACATGAACCTTTGAACCTGCTTTTGCTATCTTCATAATTGAAAATGCTATGCAGTTCTTGCGCAACATGGGAAACATGGGAGACTATATACCATGCAACCACAAGCACTTTTTCCCATTCGATAGACATAGTCAAAGCCAATGCTCGTATTTTAATGCACAACCCAGACGAATATCTGTACATGCATAGCATTATGCAGTCAAGGATCCTCGCAGTACATTTACGCATCGTTTAGAAATCATGTGACATACCTTGTATAGGTAGCCCATGATAATGTGATTCCACGTGACAAAGTTGAAACGAAATTGACACAGCTCTGAAATTCTAGGGTTATTAGCATTCGCTGGGGCAAGGAGTAATAAGTGCCCCATGCAAAATATGATGGTCCCCAATG
This sequence comes from Pseudorhiza aurosa, assembly GCA_964026355.1. NCBI lineage: Eukaryota > Metazoa > Cnidaria > Scyphozoa > Rhizostomeae > Lychnorhizidae > Pseudorhiza > Pseudorhiza aurosa. Next base: position 870,910 of record OZ032114.1, on the reverse strand, counting down.
CGCCCCATTTCAATGGAAAAATGTATGAATTATATAAGAGTTTGTGGTGACTTAAGCTAATTCATTCGTATTTTCTCCTTTGCAACAATATGGTCTGACCGCCACACTTCTACGCTTCTTTCCTTACCTCACATTGCCATTGATATCGGTTGTGAACACGCTTACATTCCTATTCATCCATTTGCTTATTCTCATCATACTGACAAGCCCTTGCTTCTCTTCTGTTCTGAAGTTACTAACGTCAGTGTTAAAAATTAAGTAAAAATATGAGATAATTCTTAGAAAAATTCATTTCATTAATAGTTCAATGTTAAAATTCAGTCACGACAAGAGCTATCCAGATTCTTTGATAGTAACCTACAGTTGAAAGAAGTGTAGCTTCAGCAATTGCTTAAGGCTATTATATACTGTATAGATATCGTATGCTGACATTACTGTAGATGAAAGTATTTGTGACAGTGTCGCTGGTATTTGATAATTCTTCCAGCCTTTCTTTGTAAGCAGTGATTGGGTAAAATTTGGTAAGCAATTGATTTCATGAATTGGTTAGACATATGAAAGGCATTTCAACACCCCATCGGTCTTCCACCCAACAGCTAGTGACGTGAAACTCGTATTAATATGGCTTCCAACCAATCACATGATATTTCTCACGTAATCTCAAGACATGAGATATCTGCATGATTTTTCATGCTTGTTAGTAAATACCTGATTATTTCTGGACGCAACAGAATACAGGAGGGCTGGCCCACGTCTCTCCTTCTAATGGATCGAATAAGGGCTATTAATTGGGAATAATTTAGGATGGAAATTGTGCCGTATCCACAGATGGAGATGAGCTGAGAGTGCTATTCAGTCAATCAGTCCTCTCTTGCGCAACTTTTCAGTGGTCTTCGTGCTTTTTTTCAAGTTGATTTATTGCCATGCTTCCCGCTTCCTCTCATTCATTCATAGTGAATGCAATCTTGGAATAATTTTACTTTTTGGCGTGGATTTGCATTCTTGTTAGTTTCAGAGTTAGTTTTTCAAGCTAAATTTACAACTTGTGAGAGGCAAAGCCACAAAGCTTTATGTTAAAAATGTTGCTTACATTCATCTATGATTATCCTGAATAATTCTGAATGAGTTTAAAGGGAGGAATATTCGTTCAAGATTTCAACAAGAAAGCTCCACATTTAATTCAGTAAGGGAAGTAAAAAGTGCTTTGTCTGAGCTGAGACGTAACCTGTTCCAACATTCTACCAATTTCTAGACCATCATACGGAAAGCTCAGCATAGCTTTCCTTCCACCAAAAGATTTAAATGAGTTAAGTTATTGATAATTCTTAAAACAGATTATTCTGCTTCTAGAATATCAGAAATGCTTGTCACTAACAAGTTATTTGTTGAAGATATTCAAAAGGATTAACTCTCCCTTGACTTCCAGAATATCAATGTATTTTCTGGCAATGTACTCGAAGGATTTTCTTCAGATTTTATTCCTTTCACATTTGAGATTTTTGACTTGAATTATTGATGTCATTTCTTAATAGAAAGCTTGTTCCATTGAAAGAAGCTTTGAATAAAGATACTTGACATTGCTCAATTCTTGCAGTTAGCAGCCTTATGATTGAGTAGTTCTTACATTCGAGCTCAACATTATATTTTTTATTCATAATCTTCTTCCATTACAACATAAAATTCATGCTAAGACCAATAGTTGCAGCATCGCATAGCCTATTTGCTTTTGATAATGAAGAAACAGCGACAGTACTCCGAGTTTTTTCGATGGAAATGGGCATTAATGAAGGATGCTCCCATAGCCTTCCTTATTGAGGGTCTCTCTATTGCAAAAAGTTGAAGATTCGTGCTCACAACACCTGCGCTACCAGTTCACACAACTAGCTCTACTAAACTATGCCATTAAATACTGACATCCATCAACTAAGGGAGACGTGCATTTCATCTCCATTACAATTTTAAGCTAGCATCTGAATGTATATTTCATGACACCAAAAAGCTATGCTCATCGATCTGTCATCTGTTCTTTCCTTCACATGGAACAAGCCTAATAATCCTAGACCTGGTACTGCAGAGATTCTCCTCATTTTAAATGGAAGTTAGGCTAAAGTACAGCATAGCTAGAGCAACTGACCGTGGGTCTGGTAGAAATGCGCCTTCCTACTCCATAATCCTTATGCTAAGCGTTTGATACAGATATTGGTTTATGATGAAGGCTATCCTGTTATATCCTTTTGCCTGAGAAGCTGTAGACGGGGCAGGTTGCAAGCTAGCTGAGCAGTTCATGACTATTCATTTGTCATTTTCTTTAAGAGGGTGTTTCAATGCACACGACGATTTGCTCAAGGGAAACACCATTAATGTAAGCTTTTACGATTCTGATGAATTATTAAGCAATGCTACAGCTACTTTTCATTCTGATGTAGCTTCCTTATCAGAGCTTCAAACGTAATTACACGTTGCTTCAATTGTAATTGTATAAGTGTAAAAGCAATCAGAGCTAAATTGAAAGCTAGCAACTTCATTAATCAGCCTTTTGAGTTTGCTTCTATTGAAACGACGCCACAGTGAACGATTCCAATTTGGTAAGATTGGCTCAGCTACAACAAAAATATAAGTTATCGAAGCAATAGCACATGCTATGGTCAGCGTGGTTGAAACCCTTTCCCAAATTAACTCTTACTGACAGTAAGGAGAGCTGCCAGGTTATTTTCTTATTAGGAGTAGCCACGACGAAATCTGGTCATGTTTAGGGGAAGACCAAAGATCTGATTCATATGTATAGATCCGTAGTGTCCTAAAAATCTTCCTTCGGATTTTAGGTAGAAAGAAAAAAAGGTGAAATGGATAATTATTGACTTTCCAAAAGTGCTTTTTGGTCTATTGTTGAAAGTAGATAATTGTCAGATGTTGAGAAGATGGATTTCTTTCATTTGTGGTTGAATGCTTTCGCGCAGGATTGCTTTCTGGAAAAAATCGTTGTTGTGAGAACTGCTCGAGAGAACTATTTATGAAATTATGAATCATCAGTTAACACAACACAAGTTCTTAGAATATTTGTTGAGTGCTTTTTTATCTTGAACATCTAATTACATAGGGATGAATATTGAATTCAAAGCTACACAGAATCTTGTACTAATGATGAAATTTGTCATGTTGTGGTTCTTCATTGAGTTTTTCCTTCAAGTGTACTTTGAGGGAAATTGGTTGCAGAATCGGTTACGAGCCGACGAAAAATGAGTTGAGATCACTTTCGGCGGTCGATATCCAGGGACACTAGCATACAGGTTTCTGCGTCATGTTGTGGTATCTGCAATCAATGAGCTGTCTACACAACGAAGCTGAAGATTGCTTCAACCCGCCCCTTAGAGATTAGATCATATTCTTCTACACTGCCATCTGCAGAAAAGTGTCTTGAGGGAACCCAAAAACCTCAGTTTGGTTATCGCGCTAATTTTTCTTCTAGCTTAAGAGATTTATTGCAGTTTGAAATAAAAGCGTAGCTAAAATTGCTATGGTTTTTTGTCTGAAAATCAGTACAATTAAATCTGCTTCATTTAGCTACTTTGCAGTGATGATATCCTTTCACAGTGATCATGATGATATCTTTCTGCTGAAGGAAAAACCAGGAGAACCCAACGGATGACACATGCAACAGTTTTCTTTTGGTCTCGTCAGGAGAGTTGCTCACTGCTTTCCATAGAATCCTGTTCCAATAATAAGAAAGGGGTTGACTTTGGGCGCCATGTTCTGCTTTCATTACTTGCACCTGTAAAAATATGGAATTCTCATTAGCGTGCAACGACTATGGGCCTCAGGCCTATGCCAAAGAAGCAAAATAATAAGTCCATCAGCTGCCTTTTCTTTCCCGGAACGCTCAGCACAGCGAAACTATACTATTCTAGAAAATAAAGTATTTATAATATCAAGCAGCTTTTAAAAGATCGACATTGACAGACTCGTATTTCCAAGAAGGCAACGGCAAACTTAATTCCCCAGCAGAGGAATAATACAATGCATCAAATAACGAGCTGAAAAGTGCACAAGTCTCTAAAAGGAAAGTCGCATTAACTACAATCAACAAGCATGCAACATAAAAACAACAAAGGCAACAGGGAACATAAATCAGCATTGTGATTTCCGTAAAATTTATCGTGAAATATGACATGGTGCATCACAAAACCGGGCATATGGATGGAAGTGTTGTCATTAAGAATTTTCATTCGGCTTCATTCGTGCTTTTTATCATGAAACAAATTAGGCCATTCTTATTGAGCAACATAACTGCATTCAATGTGCAGGATGAACAAAACTTTGTATCTTTCCAATGATGTATTGCTAGGGTATGTCTCTCGTCATTCCAGACATATTTACACCTTACTCATGCAGAATGTCTAAAATGCTAAAAGTTGATCTATTGTCAATAAAGATGTTATTACTTTGGTTTTTTCCTTTCAATTCTTGCCTGACTCAACATTAAGACAATTAGCTTTAGCAGCCAATTTTGACGTATTTTTCAAAGAAGATCTACAGTGTTAAATGCTCTGACAGGTTACAACTTTGATTTGACCGTGAAAAGCGTAAAACTAGAGTTTGCGCTATAGAGAATGCCTATTTCGATCCATCGCGTATAAAACTGTAGGAGACAGCTTACTAGAAAATTCTTCTCTGATAAAGTATTTGATTTGCTTTTTATCTCATTTGAAGGCCTGTTTTCTTCTATTCATTAAACTCTTCTCTAGTTTCTTATTCACGGACTAAATACGAATAATTCTTTTTCTGCAATGAATTTCATTAAAAGGGCAGCTGCCAAAGTGAGAGTGCTCTCTACATGATAATTCTTTTGCATTTCTCTTTGATTTCCATGAAGAAGCAAATGATTTGAATGCAAAAGTAGGCACCAGAATTGATTTTAGATCATAGTTTAGCAGCTAAAATTCTTGATACAAAGTCATCATATGTCACGTACTGGAAAGTGTAAATCTTAATTTTCATCCACACTGAAGGAACTTGATTTCCTATTCCAACCAAAAGCATCTCTTTTGGTCGCCCAATGCTCCACCAATCTCAATTGGATATGGTCCCATTGCAGTCTTCTGTTTTTACTAACGCTAAATAGCGAGAAAGTCTTTCGCCCACTAATATAGCTAGATACTAATTGCACTACTTTTAATCAGCGTGAAGTCAAGCTTAGTCGTTCCGAATTTTCCTTCATAATTCAACTTTGACTACAAATTGCTCTTTCCCGAATTTTTAAAGATTTCTCTTGAAATCCATGCATCTGTATGCATGCGCAATCTTCTCTAGAGAACTTTATATCTATTGTGGACAGATTCTTGTTGAATCTATCAGAGGTCTCAAGATAATTTCCTCTTTGCACCATCACCCATAAATAATTGCAGGTACATAATTGAAAGTTACATTGTGTATGAGCAGTGAGATTGGAATTTGAATTGAGTCACTGACGGTGAGGTACTCCGCGTAGTGGATAGAGCATATTTCTATGGCGTGTTCAAGGTCTCTAGTTCAAGGCGCACTCATTCACGTTTATGGATGCCTTCTACCTGTCCACCCGGTAGAAAATGGGTTACTAACGTAAATCCGGGGGTAGTTGAGATTAGAAGAAAAGTTGGTCACCCTACCTCACAATCTGGTTACTCAGGAAGATCTAACAAGGTGCTCCCAGACAATCGTTTCTGGTATGGGACTCAACTCAAAAGTTGCAGACTGCTGTCCATGTGGGTTTACTGATGCAAATTTCGCTTCAATTGCATTTTTATTGCCTGTCATAAAATGATCAACCTGTATAGACTGAGCCGAAAAATAGCATTAATCAATATGTTACTGTGACCACAATAATCCCAACAATCAGAATACACATTATTCTTGGAGTAATCAAGACAATAGCATAAAAATGACAAACCCTGCCTTGGATGACTATTATGGTACACTGCTGCAGCAATGTATGAGAGACATGCAGCACGGGATGAGTCATAACAGAACGGGACAGCACAAGACAACATGGGACAGCATGGGACAGCTCAAGGCAGAATAAGGCGGCCTAAGACAGTAAAAGGCATTTCATAACCATACAAGACTGCGCAGGGCAGAGATTCTTTGCATGCACTAGTTTTGTGTTAGTTGAGTTAGCCAATGATTATGGTTGTCAGTTAAGAGCTCATGTGCAATGCAAAATGCAATTGGCTTTTATCCTCCTGGAGCCTACGGGCTTCTTATAAACATTATTTGGGTAAACATAAGTTTGAAGGTCTCATTAAGATAGCTTTAATGAAATCAAAATAGAGAACAATTCCTCTTTCATAGGATGTTAAGCGAACTATAGATCTATGATTCTAAGGCCAAAATGCATAACGCTTGAAAGAAATCAATTCTATTTAAAAGTTAGACAATCTTTAGACTGCCATAATATGATTAAAGGAACTTTAGGCCGCGCTGACGGCATGTTGTGAAGATAAGGTGAAAAAGATTGCCGCGTTATCTCATCTTTGCATCTATTGAGATTACAGTAACAGTACCAGAAGCTTATCGGGTGCTTCTGTCCACTTGAAAAAGATGAATATTTATGAGAAAGTTAGGGAATCTGGCGTTATTTTGTCAAAAGGGAACAGCTGTCAACAGAGGTAGCTGTGAGTTCTAGACAACGTATTTAATTTATTTGATTGAAATTTCTAGTCAGGTTTGCGAAAAGGTCGGGATAATCATTTAATGAAACTATTTTGCATTATGAATATGTCGTATGCATTTGCTGTTGCATTTATTGTGCCAAAGCATGTAATTAGTGGACGCTCTTTAAATGAGCTTTTGTTTAATGATACGTGAACCATAGTTAGGTATATCATTTGAGTAGGCGTCTTGATCTCATGATTTCATGGCTACATTTTAAGATTATTGCTGTTACATTTTTGCTTGCCAAGACAGTTCTTGGTTTTGTGTGAGTCCTATTATCCAAACGAGCATTAAGAAGCACTTTGTTGGAGACGAACAATTCTGAGCAATGGCATTGTTAGGTTACCCTTACAGCAGGCTACCATTTACTACTATTTGGACGGAGAGGGGGTGTCTAGAAATGTGAACAAAGGTATCTGGAATCCTGGACCTTCAGCGCAGTCGGGGTTTACCTAGCCCCAATCTCAACTGTCAAATTGGCACATAAGAAAAGTTCTTCAAAGAAGCTACTTTACATTCAAAACTTGAAAAGATGCCGTTATTGGTATCGTCGATTAGAAACTCAGGATTGCCAAACTGTTCCATATCAGTGTGAAATATTCAACAATAAATTTTTCCAACTAGAATGGCAATCACTGATTTGACACAATATTTTTATATTTCTTCAAAATCTGATACATTCCTAATTAATTCATTATAATTAAATTCATAATCTCTTGATAGTCTGGTTGATCTTTTCAGATATTACTTGCATTCTTTGCCTCCTACTTCCCTTCGTTTTCACCCATTTTCCTTCATTCCTCCTTTCTCTTTCCGTCTTCTTCCCTGATTATTCTGCTCTTCAATTTGCTAGTTTTACAATTCTCCTTTTGGATTTAAATTTGCTTGAAAAGATCGTCTACAGCTTTCTTTATATCGATTCCATTTTTAAGATCTCTGTCGTTTCAAAATGCAAAGAGGCCTGTATGCTGCTAGGAAACAGCACTTATGGATATGGTATGAGCATACTCATTTTCGTCTCAAATACGGTTGATCCTATGGGATTTACTCCGGATCTGTGTGATATTTTTGTTTGAATATAGATACTCCTTTGAAAAGACAAAGGTACATTTGAAGAGATTTTTCTGTGCCACGAATAGCAGAATTTTCTGTTCAGTGGAATGTTCTTTCAAAATTTACGTTTTGAATCATCATTATTATATTCGATGGATGTGCAAGCTGAGAACCTTAGTTGCGACATTTTTTGGGGAGAAAAATTAATTGACTTCGTTCTGAAATTGTTAATTGATCACCTATGACTTTCTTGAACCCTATAAAGATGATGAAAAATTATCATCATTTTCATCCAAGTATCATTGCATAAATTATCATCACTTGTGTCCTGGTATCATGGCATACAATTTAGACATCTTTGGAATGTATGCATATACATATTTTCCGCCACATTAACCTCATTTACAAGTTTTATCCTCTAAAATCTAAAAAGAGTAACGTACAATAGTAAAAATAAAAAACAAAAGCCAAAACCCCTAATTTCAGAGACAGGGACAGCTTGAAAGGTGAATGTGACTTTATTTCCATAACGGTCCCCTTAGGGGTGCTAGTTTAACAGGGGGAAATAGGAATGTATACACTTTTCATTGTTCCAAGCTATTTGAAGTGATAAATATTACTGAATGCTACTGAACATAAAGTGGTGATGATGTATTGGCATGTGTAGCGATGTATGAAGATATTGATAAATCAATTCTCTTATTATGTGAATCTGTACAATCGAGACCTTCCTGTTATCTTACAGAGCTCAGTCAGCCTGGACCTCCTGTCGCAATAGCGAGCTCAATCAACTCAATAACTCTGCAGCTTCCTGTTATCAAAGGAAATGTCAACTTCACCAAAGCTGTTTACGTCTTACAATCAAAGAGGGAAACTACCAATAAAAATGATTCAGTGATCCTCCCTGACCTGATGCCAATTGCTCTTATAGTAAGTCTCGCCGCTTTTTCACTTCACTCGTCCCAGCAATATTCCAGGTCCAACTGGCGCTGAATTATATGGTAATTCTCTGTAAATCCAAGCAAACATATTGTTGGTGTGTCAAATCTTCAATTGCTTTTCCAACAGTTATTTATCGTCGAAATGGATGATAATAGTTCAAGCATAGAATAGCTTGTTTATGTATCTTGAGGAAGGGTGAAAGTGAATTTTCTTTCTATAAGATCTGATTTTCTGCATATTTGCCAAGAAAATGATCGTAGCCAAGTGTTTTTAAGATTCTGGTAGCATAAAATTAGATTGAAACACCTTTGAAGGCGTAACAATACACAAATGCCTGTCCAAGGTTTTGTAAAAAACAGCATGACATAACGCTATTAGCGGCAACCGTAGCTGAATCTGGAGACAAAGATTCTGATTATGTCGAGGGAAGTGGAAATTTATGATGTAGTCCTTCATTGCCTTTCACGCCAACAGTGTTTTTATTGTAAGCCATGCATCAATGGAATACCAACCCCTGCGTTGTCAAATTGCATTTTGAACCACTACTATTTAGCATTTCACCTAAACCTACTAGACATGGTGGATCTAAGAACAGAGACTTGCATGATCTAGAAAGATAACAAGCATAATAAATTCATTTGAATTAATCTATCCAATGCTGCTTGTTTACAGAAGATGCTGCTCGATAAAATTTACCTTATCATCACTTGAAATAGACTTGATCAGCTGAAAACCCCTAAATTTCCATCGAATATCCATATGTTCTATTGCACGCAGCTGCAAGCACATGTGGATAAATTAAAAGCAATCCAATATATAATCAATAAACATGCTTTCTTATCGCAAAAATGATATCAAAGCAATCTTAGTGTTTCTTCATATCCTCGTAATCATAAGCGACAGCTTTTGTGTGCTTTTTACACTATATGTCCCTCTGCCCACTCTCTGTTCAATTGATCTACAGCAATCTAATCAAACCTGCCAACTCACAAGATAGCTTTGCTATTGATAAGATCACTGGGTCTTTTTTTAAATATAAAAATCTCTGATTTAATCTCGTTAACGCCAAGCTAGACGTGAAAGACTTTATTGAATTCACACGAAGTAGGAAGCCTCTTATCGGAGATCTTTTTAGAAGAAGCGAGGTCTCTTATAAAGAACTGAGCTCAGTTTTTAGAATCCATTTGCAGTTTTTTGCAACGAAAATCGTCCTTGAGCCACTTGCATATATCATATAGCGTTGCAGTACATTTCTTCAATACTTGGAAGTGTGTGTTTTTCGAACAGTGCTCTCACCACTGAAGGTCTGGGATGATAGAACATTTATTCTGCAGTATTGCTACATGGAAAAATTCCTAGTAGTGAGTGCAAGAATTGAGAAATTTCCCTAATGGTTGGCACCAAAGACCCACAGCGCCTCATCTTCTGTTATTAATCAATTATCCCTATTTGTAAGCTTCTTATAGCCGTGAAAAGTTGCAGCAAAATCCTCTGCCGCATATGCTCTAGAATGCAAGCTACCTAGAATACTAAAAAAGTTATGATTTATTGATATTGAAATAGCACATTTGTAAAAGACATAGGCTGTCGGTTTTACCTGAATCATATTTCTATATTGCTTGATTCATATTGATAGTCTTACTCTAGCATTAGGGACTTCTTGATTTTGTCCCATTGAACTCAGGGTCGCAAAATAGAAACAAAGCAAAGCAAATACAATTCTGCTTTCCCTCTCACTGCATCTAACTCTTTCGTTATCGGCCTTTTCCATTCCTGAATGCACAGGAAGACTACTTGACACATTTCAAATGTCAACTGCATTCATTTGGTAGGTTGTATGATGCTAATGGGAGGGGTTTTGTGGCGAATACCTTTCCTATCCCTAACTGCCCTAGGCAACAACTCAGATCCCTTTCTCTGCTTTTGGCTAGGCTCAATATTGAGAACACTATACAGTATTTGATACAGTTTTGTAGCCATTATTATCAGCAACTGTGATTTTGCTTCAAGACTGAGCTACAGCAGTTAGTGTTGCTTGGAAGTAATATTTGGGCTGTCAAATTTCAGTTTGGGCACGTGACAGCTAAAGTGCAGCCTCTAGTGGCTGCGGAGTCGTTTCTGTTTCGTGTTGCTGTTGTTACAAGTGAACAGACCTCAATGTACAGCAATTGGAGTAAGCCCATCCAGACTAAAGGTGAGTATGACTATTCTGAAGCATTTCTGATTTGATATTAGAGCTTATAGTAAAATATGGGAATTAATTTTCTCATTTCGATCAAAGATTCTTTGGTCGCGATGTCTTCTGTAATCTCTTGAAAGCCTTAAGCTCTTCTAGTCACATCCTAAGCCGCCGTCATTCCTATCCACGCACAAATGTGACTACCCCATGACACCTACTGTTGCTTTTCCAGCCTTGTTGATTTTTCAAGTTGCACTTTGTCGCCAAAATATTGAAGCTTTTGCTCTTCCACCATTATTGCAAATGATTTGGTTTCCCACCAGTTCCTCGAACCAGCTTCCAGATGAACCAGATACTTCACTTCTCCTATCAATGAATTCTATAACGATGCAATCTAAATTATCACGAGTGAGCTACCTTTTAATTCATTTACAGATAGATGCATTCCAACTGACTGCAGAGAACGATTTTCCACTGTGGCTGAGTACTGTCCATGCCCACCTACTAATTTCAAACTGGTTCCAGTCATCCGTCGGAAAACAACCTATTATGCAATTCTTTTCAAGTTGTTGTGGAATCCACCAAAAGGTATCAAACATATTCTTCTAAAAAGCTAGCAGTCTTTCCGATCTCTAATCGTTACAAAAGCGGTGTGGTGAATGGTGTAAATTTTTTGCGAAGGGAAAGTCGGCATAGAGTATGTGATAACTGTGCAGGCCTTATCAGATTCGGCCTCTGATCCTTGCATCTCCACATGGTTTGTTCAATGTACCCCCTAATGGCTAGGTAGAAATGAATGAGCGTTTGGGCGGAATCTTGGGTAAAGAGCAGTGAGAAGAAGCAGTGGTTATCCTATCTCAGAAAAGTGTACCTATGGATGATGTCCCATTCATAAAGTGTCCCAAGCGCTCGTGTCGACCAAAGTTATTACAAAGGTCAGAAACAAGAATGCCGCAACCACTGTACAGCATGGATTGGTGATAATAGAATGACTTATTTTGTTCTCGATGTGACTAACTTGACATTGAAACAAATTTTGTTTCAAAATAACAAGCCTATCTTCATTTTTCCTAGTTATTGGAAATGGCAGCTTGGAGCTATCAGGTTATATGGTGACATTCCATGAGACGTCAAGAGACTCACGTTGTATCCGCATGTGGGAGAAAAACCACATCATCAACACGGAGGACGTTAAGATGATTGATGACAAGGTAAAAGGAGAATGCAGCAACGTGTATGGCATTATATTCAAGTATGGTAAATGAGAGATGCCACTTGATATTGGATAATATTTGAATGGTCTCATTTCATCTAGGAAGCATTCAGGTTTTTCAGAATAGAAAAATAGCACCTCATGCCCAGGAATGTGATTTACCTAGAACGACATGTCACAATCTTAGACAAGCAACAATCGATTCTTGCTCTCAATTTCTACCAAACGCAAGCTTCGTGCTATGATGCTTGGCAACTTACAGTTTGCTCCTCTACCTACCCTCCTTGACAATGCATTATTTTGCGACTTCATCTTCCAGAATGCAACAAGCCATTTTTTGTTGAACACAGACATGTATGGTCTACGGATATATAGAGGGATTCAAGCTGGCCCGTTCTTGCAAGGTTGCTCTTACGAAATTAAGGTGCGTTGATATCTTAATGGAACAATCGCCATATACTTTTTACATAAAGTCAATTTCAGTATTCTCCGTTTTATTTCCGCATTCTCAGCTTTAGTTAAGTTTTTCTTCTTTGTCTGGTCTTTGTCCCTCTTCTCGACACAAAATTTAGCATGCATTATTTTAATAATCTATTAATTTTGCTTGGTTTTATTGGCCGTTTGTTATTTCTGCAACCACCTCTCCCCATCTACTCTAACTTGATACAAGCAGTGAAGCATCATTGTCTGCCGATACCTGTCTGATTGATAATCATTGCTCCTGTCAATTCCATTTTTTTCAGATGTGTAGCATTCCATATGGTTGCAACAAAAATCTGAATACGAAAGCAACTTTTACTGTACCAGGTAATTCAATTTAAAAAGGTATCTACCCAGGAAAACGTTCGTGCTTATTGAATTATGGCAGTTCGTTTCTTAACTGCTGTTTTAAAAATTAAGAAGATACCTTTGCTCTCTTTCTCACCATCAATGACAGATGTTAATGCACCATGAAGTTACATTTATCAAGTTGTGCCCTTCCATTCACTTTGATGGAAGTCGTGATTCAAGTAACTGGAATTACAAACCGCTAGTAGCTCCCCTCACTCTAAACGGAATTCAAGCTAGAAGTAGCGTTGAACCAGTTACCACCAAGTCGATGAATATCCTCCTTTCTTTTGAGCAATCCTTGCTTCCTGGTGTTCCTCCTCCAATTTTCTGTGTTGCTGCCAATACCATCAGATATCTTCTGTATCAACTTGGATTTGTTTTTCATCATCGAGAATAAGTAGCAAGAGTAAGCCAGATTTGAAATTGATCCTCTCTGATGAGTTCAACTGCCTTACAATGCTTGACTTGCATTGCAGTAAGTTTGATGAAGAATAATTTATGCTTTGCACTAATTTGAAATATCCAGTAGTACTTAACCAATTTAATGGATGAATTTCTTCCCAACTTAAGACTGCGTCAATGGTTACTGCACTTGCAAACGTAAGTTTGTTCTGATTGCAGACTTAATTTTCATTAAAATCAAATGAACTTGCATTTCTAGCTTAATTTGATGCTTTTCCCATTATGATAATTCCATGGTTATAACTCATGCTTAATCTTCAACTCTCAATGATTTTCATTGATTTTCTCTCTCTTTGATCTGGTTTTCATTGACTTTCTCTCTCTTTGATCTTATTCTCATTGATTTTCTCTCTCTTTGATCTTATTCTCATTGATTCTCGTTACTGAATATCTATCACAGTAGATTTCCCCTCCTGGAGCTTTTTTCAGATATCCTACAAGCAGATTAAAAAACGTTGCGGACTATGCGATTTGCTATTCATCAGAGACTTTTTCACTAGAGCATCGAGTTTGGCAGCCCCGCCTCCTTTTGTGCGATTCATTTGGATTCTATTCCCATGTTTTCACCATAAAAATTTGTGTTCCTTTGATCAAAGTTTTACTTTTGGCATCTGTAATTTTTTAAGAAATGGTGCCTTGGCGTAGTGGTTAAAGTACGCGGACTCACAACGCAGGGGGTTTCAGTTCGATTCCTCCATGTGTCCCTTTCAAAACGCCATTGGTGAGGAAGGCAATGGGAAACCACCTCATAAAGATCCACTTCCCTAGGAAAAACTCAGGCCCTGTCTCTGGTTTTTGCTACGCTCGAAATCGAGTAGGCAACGCAGTTTTTTAAGACGCTATTATTGAGACAAGTGGATCAAAGTTTTACATTACTTTCTTACCTACATCAGAGCCTGTGCTAACTCAATGGGTTTCTTGTAGGAAATACCAAAGCAAGTGATGTGCACGGTAATGATACGGCCTTGCATTTAAATCACACTTACCCTGCACTGGCAATATGGTGGAATACTTCCTCTTGGTCTCATCACATAGATAATCTTCTCTTCTTCGATGTACGTTATGCCTTCAGACGATATTACCTCCGAAAGACTTTACCCTACAAGGCAGAGGTGAGCTTTTGAAGATGCGTTAAGTATCCATGTTTCCTCTAAAATTTGACGGGAAAATTATCAGCTAGCTTCTTCGTCCTCCCTAGAGGCTATCCGCATTTGATCAAATTCACTGCTACAGATGATCGCTTTTAGCACCCATATAGTAGAGCATGCCACGGGATAATTCTTCATTCTATAGCTGGATGTTCTCCCACCAACTATCTTCAATCACTGCACAGTTCTCTCAGCTGGCTTCATCTCTAGCTGTGAATCAATCTATTTGATTCATTCACAAGGGTGACACGTTGACATCGCAACTAAATGACAAAATAGTCACCAAATTATCAATTATCTGTCATTAAACCAACAAAACGTTCATAATCTTGAAATTCCCAGAGCTTCATTAGACGGGAAGTTACCCTTTTGCTTTGTCTTAGCCGCAAATTAAATCAAACCTGACCTATTGCTAGTTGCCCATTTCTGTGGCTCTGCCTATGATTGAAAAATTACGACGCGATCGTTTAGATCGATGATTTATGCTGATCATATCATAGCAGCCCTATGAGAAAAGAGAACCAAATTGCATTACATACTTGCTAAGGGTGTGAGGTGCATCTTGTTGGTAGAGTAAAATTCTGAGCTAGACTATCTTAAGGTAGGGTGCCCAGTTCCTTTCTTTCCTGCGTTTTTTCTTTCCTGCGTTTTTTCTTTCCTGCGTTTTTTCTTTCCCACACTTTACCGCCAGTTTTGCACTGGGTACCCATTTACTACTGCCAGATTGAAAATGAGAGGTGAAAAGAAATTGCACGATCTGCCCCGACCCAAGCTCCTCAGCACAGATGCTTTGAATTGAGAAAAGATGGCGCATTTCATGGTTCTAATTGTTCCTCTGTCACTGCGAAATGGATCGGTCTTTATTTCAGAGACACTTGCACGAAATGATTTTGATGGAATAGGAGAGAAGTGTTGAATGAAAATGATCTTTAAAAATAATAGAATTCAGGATTTCTTTCTTACAAGGTCTTATTATATACTTGTGCATTGTATAGCATCAGAGTTGGACTTTTTAGAACTCAAGTTGCATAAGGGAATTTGATTTATCTTGTAAGAGAATATTTTAAGTGTTTGTAAGGTAGCATATGAAATGATTTACTAGTTGATCATTATGAAAACATTGATATAATTTAATTGTTATTTCTTTCAGTAAGGATAATCTTTGATTATTTTTAGCATCTTTGAACTCAGTGCTCATTGACTCTGAAAATTTTACTCTACTAGAGATTTTTTATATCATAAAATTCAATTTACAGAAGGAAATATATCAACTGAAGTTTAGCAACGTTACCAAACAGAAGTTGTTGCGAGTAAGTCAATTCACGTATCATAAACCACATTGAAATTACGTCATGTTGAGTATAATAGCAGAGAGCTAAACATCTTGTGTATGTTGCTTGGCTAAGTTGCTTTGATTCCCTTACTCGAAACTGTTGCTGAATGGCACCTTGCTAGGGAGGTGGTATTTTGAGTGGCTAGCCCATTTCTGTTTTGCACACGTTTTACGTCAGGTGAGCATTTAATGTCTGATTAACAGAAGGAAGGTATTAAAAGAAAGAAGGTATTAAAAAACGTGAACGAGCATGCCTCAAACCCAGACCTCTCTGCAAAGAAGACATTCTCTAACATTAGACATGCTCATTCATGCTCGTTCTCTAACAGCTCATTCTTGTCTTTAGGTATTGATGGCCTATACCAAGCATCTGCCAAAAAAACTTCTCCTCTATCCAGCTTGATGGCTGAATATTTTTTTATGCAAAACATTTTCAATAGATTAAACAAAAACAGCATTGGCTCGATTCGGCTGATGCTTTCTATGTGGACAATTCGGTTGTGAAACTATGTTCGTTAAGAAGCATTTCAGTACAGCATAGATAGCCATCAGACCGATGTAAATAGTCTCTTTGCTTCGTAGATAGTTGTCATAGCAAGAGGGAAGCACTATTGTGAAGTAGGACCAGTCCTCAAAAGAGCGATAGAAATCAACGGTAAGGGAATGAACCTTAAAATAAAATACCAAAAATATCTAAATATTGAGATGCTTATTTGAAGATTCTTTGAAAGATGTTTTTGGGATTATATGTATCAAAGAAACTAAGTGCCTTCAGGGTAAGGATAAAAATCGGTACCTGGGAGGCATCAAACTGCATGACCACCCGAACTATACAGGTTTCAATCGCATTTTTACTTTTACTGGATCAAAGAAGTTATCTATGTTGCGCAGGAGCCTAAAACCTACCACCAGATTTCTGTTGATCTACTGAACTGACTAGATGGCTTGGGCTGTGCCAATCATTAGCTAAAATTGCCAGGATCGCTTGTTTCCGGGATGGAACTCAATTTTACTTCGTCCAAACTGTTGCTTCTTCTGAAAAACGCTCTACGAGTCCAAATGGGCATATAAATAATTTGGAAGAGTTTAAATCTAAAACGGCTAAGACAAGGTCATTCTCAGCAGAGGATTTTCGTCTCTGAAGAAAGATCAAGAGAGACAAAACGTTTTGAATTTAACATTGGTCAATGCATGCTTGTAGTTTTATAACGTATTGGCGTTGCAATTGCTATCCTAGAGCTATACAGAAAGGAGGAGAGTGAAGTGATTGATGTTATGCCAATCAATCCTCTTGATAAAGAAACTCGTAAGTTACTTACCTCTTTAAAGGCTTTTCCAGGATCTTCTGATCTCACTGCTGTATGTTTCTCATCCTTCATTTCTCGAAGATGACCATTGAAATCTGGATTATTTGTGTTGGTGAGTCCGGAGGTGGCTGGAGAGACCAATCCGGGGAAAAAAGCCTCTCCCATATGCAGGGCAGAAGTAGGTTGGAGCTGTGCTGCTTGTGCTGGTGGCCCTCGCCTTCCGCATCTGCCGTTTCCACTCGGCCCACTGCACACGATGTTCATCTGCTCCCGGGGGTTCTGTTGTAACGGCGCTGTGCCAGGAAGTGCAATCAGCAGCAAGTGCTTCCCTCCCAGAACTCCGTGTTGATGGAAAATTGCTTGAGATGGGCCTTAAGGCTGTCCTTGAAGCGCATCTTCGGCCCCCCGATCTTGCCCTTCCCGTGAGCGAGTTCTCCGTAGAAGAGCTGTTCGTTTCGGATGCGGTCATCTGTGCCCCCTTGTGCATGATCAGAATGCTTCACATCTGTCATCATCTAATTTCCGCTGCGAATGAGTCGTCATACATCTCAAACAAACATCCATAAACGTAAGGAGGAACAAGCCAATGCAAAGCATATGATTACGCAAAGCAACGGAGTTGACTGAAACTTCAAACTAAGTTGAACTCGGATTAGAACACGCAAAAACACACAGAAGCACGCAGAAATTTTCTCAACTGTTAGAATGTACTGTTGCTGTATGGTGTATAGACTTAGAGATTTCTTTATTCGACTTGATTCTTTTATTTCGTGTTAACGTCCATGAACAATTTTGACATGCCCTGCTGGGTCGGTTTAAACACATTTCTTCCCAGTCCTTTCCAACCGTAACTAGACATGCCTGTACTTCTATTCGTGACTTGTGTTATGTTCCGCTACACTTGTTCATCTTCTCGGATATTTCAAATTCACGAGAATGACAGATGAGAAGTTCTTCTTCCTTCCTCTTTACCTTCATGCCTACTATTTTCAAAGTGGTTCTTATATCATTTTTCATAAGGATATTGCTTCATACATTGCATATTATCATATATGAATAGCAATAGAATAGTAGATAGAAGATTTTCTTCTATTTCAGACAAAACAGACTTCATAAAAATAATTTTGATCTCAATGGCTTTATTTATGGTTGTGTTGGCCACCGCTGGATTCCTTCTTGTTCGATATATAAGAGAGAAGGATGCAGCAAGACAAAGGAACTTAAGTATGATGTATGCTGGCCAGAACCTGACAACAAACCATTATAACGATGACAGAGGAAGCCAGTCCGGGTAAGAAATACTACTTGAAATTTAGCGGGTTTGATATGATGGTATCAGTACTATTGAGAATCACTAGCACACAAAATTGTCATTTTAAGTTAGCCATGTCTCCTCCGCTGTGACTGACGCAAGTCGTGTTTCTTTTTTGCTCCTCCTTCTGATAAATCAAACTATAAAATATGCCAATAGTGAGTATTCATGGCTATATGAAAGTGAAAATTAGTGCAGAGAACCGTTGCAGAAGACAAGTGAACAAGTAGCCATTATTTAGTTACTGGTCCATAACGGAAGAGAAGTTGTTGTACGGTAATGAATTGAACAAGGTCCACTTAAATCATTCTCAGAATTTCATAATTGGTTACCTCAGTTATAAATTCTATCAGAAGAAAACTCAAAGATTTCCCTTGAAAAACACATGCTGATCTACAAAATATCATAATTGCAGAGAGCAGAGATGAATAGCCATGTAGAGTGAATGTAAAATCACCTTGTGGGGTTCTCTTGGTAAGCACAAAGCATTGTCGCAATAGAGCTTTCTGTCATGAATCTGCCAAGTTTCATTCAAATTGTTCCACTTAAGTTCAGCAAATATATACATTATGGCTAGGGTCAAAAGTAGCTTATAGATGCAAGTGGTAGGAAGACTGCTAGCTATTCCGCCAAATTAGAACATGTAAAATTAACAGAATCTGTCATCTAAAACAAGATTTAATGATCACCACCACCTGATTTGCACAATTCTAAATCAACTTTCACAAATTCAGCCCAAAAGAAATATTTATCGTGAACAGAAATGTTAAACAACAGCGTTTTCAAGTAGATCTAAGTTTATTTTGAGCTGGTGTCATCTAACTGCATATCAGGCAAACGAAGATGTCTTCTTCCAATTCTTGGCAACCGTGCTTTAAAGAAACAAACCCAAATTTACCTCAGATTAATGAGGAGTTAAATAAAGCTATTGAAACGAGGTCAAAGTTGAAGAAGATTGCGAATGAAACAATGAATTGGGCTGATCTTATGAGCTGTAAAGGACAAAAAAATCGCTGGGAAAATTAACAGAAAGTTTTAATGAGATTTTACAAGTTAGCAGATCTGATTGAAATAAATACAGACAAACATTAACGAACTTGTTTACGTCCATGTTCTCAAATTTTGACTCAACGGAAAAATTCATTTTCGTTAGAACAGAAAGGATTTTAGCAAGGGGAAGGCAGTTACAGGATGTCTTAGCTCCTAATTAGTAGATGTTATTGGCTCTTTTAATCAAAGTGCTACTTACAGTGAAAAGAAGATTCAGGATTCGTTTCATAGTCGAATTGCCACTAGGCATGTGAAAAGATCCTGGCTACTAAAAAGCTACATACACTGTTACCGAATTGGAATTTGAAGCTGGTCCACCCATGGAATATTAAGAAAAAATTTAGTCACTCGACTTTAGAAAATCAGCCAGTGTTAAGATTCTTGCAATCGTGTAAAAAAGAGCCAAAAGGCGTAATGCCCTTGCATCACTGTTTCTTTGAATAATGGTGTATTTCCAACAAGACTGATGTGACGTCATTTCTGAAAAAAGCGAAAACCACAAGGAAGTACTTACAGCCATTACGTCAATTGAAAGGGGCCTTTTAATACGGGCAACTCAGGGCAATCAACTTAATCATCACTTTATAAGTAGAAATGATATGATTTGAAAAGTCATCGGGATTCTAAAATTGATACAGCATTCAATATACCTTCCAACTGGCCATTGAAATTTGAAAAGCAAGCACATTTTAGGGCATTATGGGTACTTTCCTAATGAAACGTTCAAAGCAAGAAACTGTCTACTACAAGATTTATTGATAGTAAAATTGGAGGCTTATGGAATTAACGGAAAAGTCTGAAAGTAACCAACGGCTACTTAAATGGTCGTAAATCGAGAGTGAAGGCTGCACCACATTATTATCCATGCAAAAAAATTGGAATTTGACGTGCCGCAATGGTCAGCAATGGGTTTGTCGCTCTTTGATTTCCTTATCAATGACATAGTCCCTATCAATCATCAATCAGATGTATACAACTTTGCTAATGGTAGCATTCTTTATGCCTTTGTCTATTGGTCTTTGGTCTTACCTTCCTTGAAACAAACAATCTTCTCTCTGATCACCAGTATGGCTTTCGAAAAGCCAGGTCTACTGGTGATCTTCTTGCTTATGCTGTCCATGTCTGGTCCTCTGCTCTAGAATCCAGTGGTGAGAGCAGAGTTATCTCTCTCGATATCTCCAAGGCCTTTGATCGCGTTTGGCACAAGAGTCTCCTCGCTAAACTGCCGATGTTTGGTCTCCATCACACTCTCATTAATTGGATTGGTAGTTTCCTCTCTGATAGGTCAATTGCCGTCAGAGTGGACGGCTTCTTCTCCAATCTGCACTCTATCAATGCTGGTGTACCCCAGGGCTCTGTCATCTCCCCTGTACTCTTCATCCTCTTCATCAATGACCTGCTCACCTCCACGTCTTTTAGCATTCACTCCTTTGCTGATGATACCTTCCTAAGTTCCTCATTTTTATTCAATCCAAATGACTATGCTTCCACCGATATCCAACTCCACAGAAACATTTCAGCCTCGCTTCTCTCCAATCATCTGACAGTTATTGAGAAGTGGGGTAAAGACAACCTAGTTTCGTTCAACCAAAGCAAGACGAAACAGGCTGTCATTTCACGCAAACGTAATCAAAACTTTCCACCTATCCTCATGAATGTTGATGACTGGACACTTCAGCTTCTTTCACACAACTTGGTCTTTCTCTTTCATCTAATCTCACTTGGAAAACTCACATCCATTCCCTTGCTAAACATGCATCTCAAAATGCTCGGTTTCCTCGCCAGATCCCGTGGGTTTTTCTCATCTTCTCACCCTCGATCTATATACAAGTCCCAAATCCGTCCTTCTTTAGAGTACTGCTCCCACGTCTGGGGTGGTGCTCCAAAATCTACTCTCTGTCTTCTCGACAAAGTCCAGTCCAAAGCCATTCGTCTCATCAATATTCCTAACCTCACCAAATCGCTCCAACCTCTTTCCCATCGTCGTTTAGTTGGAGATCTAACGGACATTGTTCTCAGGAGATCAGGGATATTATTCCAGTTCCTCTGAGGCGTGTCAGGACCACCAGAAGCTCAACTCATTCACACCTTTTCCAAGTTTCACTGCCTAATCCACGAACTCTATCTCACAAATCATCATTCATCCCAAGAACATGCAACTTATGGAACGTCTTGCCTTCTTCTTGCTTTCCTGAGTCCTACAACTTGCCATCTTTCAAATCTAATGTAAATAAACTTGATCTTATCTCTCTATCCTCTTAGCTGCTCGCTTTCTTCTTTCTTCCTTTGCTTTGTTGGGGCTTGTATTGGTCACCATGGCCTTTCCTCAACATAACCCACTAAAAAAAAAAAAAAAAAAAAAAAAGATAATCCAAATCTTGCAAAGTTCTTTAAAAAATCTAGAAGATTAACTGTTTAGAAATGATATGGTTGTCAACCCAGATAGATATCGATTAATGTTCCACAGTTTTCAAACAGAATCTTAGACTGATGCAAAAGAGTTAAATAGGAAACTTCTTTATTGGTCTTCTGCAATAAAGTACGGAGCATTCTTCCAAATATCTCTATGAGCTAGTCTGTGAGATACACTAACCTGTTCTGTAAAAAATATAAAATTTTCAGCTTATAAAAAGAAAGTCAACACTTTAAAGAGAATCGATTGTCCTTGTAAGGTTTAATACGGAATTATTTCATTATGAATCAAAGTGTTTTTACTCAACGCGGATAGTCGTTGCAATTGTTTTTAAAAACTTTGTAAATACTGACTTCGAGTAAACATGAATGATTGCATGAATACATTTTGAGCATATCTGTCCACAATTTTAGGCTTTTATTATAAAAAATCAATAAAGAACTAAAAATGGAATCTAACATTCTACCCCGCATCTGAATAAAAATTTTTGCAAACTGAGAAGCTATGGTCATCAAGCAATGCCTTCGTCTTTCGCCTCAATGTGACCATATCTCGTGGTTTCTAGGCCACTATATAGTCTAGTGGAAGCTGTTTTATGGCCGAGTCTTTGATGAATAACCCGTCTCCCCCATTCGGCCAAAGTCTTGTGAGGGGGTCAAGGAAACTTCCAGCAGGACTAACAGTAAGACCTGTCAAAGGCAAACGAGCTCCCAGAGAGCCAATGGTTACCCCATGCAGCCACCATTGAAGCCAATGTAATGACCCTGTCTTCCTTGGAGCCGAGGCTCTCCTGCACCTTGGATAACGCTGAAGGGTAACTTTTGGCCAAGGCTGGTGCAATTGAGAGGACACTTCATCATGGCGCTTAACAGTGTCCTGGAAACAACACGGCAGAGAGGTAATCTACTTACCAGGAAAAGGACTGAAAAAACTGACCGTTAAGGAATTCCTTCTATTTTGCACCGAATAATCTTCCGTAGGTTTTACAGTCGTTATTACATAACTATTCTCACATTAAGTTAGAATCGAGCTTAATTTTTGACTCAAACCACCAATCTAAGAATGACTCAGTTAGCATCTTCATTTTGAGCCATCTAAGCACCTTGAAAATCGTTGTTTAGAAAGCCACATTCAATAAAAACTGGTTAGCTAACCAAATAATACAAGTTTATTAGAAAGCCTGGTCATTCTAAGCTTCTCTCGTAATTTTATTGTATTGTTTCGATCAATGAACTGTTCTTCGATGTACCTCTTTCAAGAATGGGTAACACCTCGTTTGAATCTATTCAAAGCTTGCACTTAATTTATCTTTATGGATTTTACTATTTTCTTTTAATTTTATGTTCTTGTGAGCGTCGAGGCAAAACTTGTAGCTTCATCATGTATCCTTTGTTTAGTCGTGTTTGATCAATGCAATTTGTACTAAAATTAGTATCCTTCTTCCATTTCAACAGTGCTGTTACAGTTGATGGCAGCAAATCTTCTGACATGGAACATAACCCCTTGTACGTTTCTCATGACGCTCCAGATGTCTTTGAGTTTCCGCATTCCAGACTGCGATTCGTTAAGGTGAATGAATCTTTTTCTATCTGCATTGTTCCTATTCTGTTACTGAAAATTGATACTAAGCTTTCAGTTCTGGCTTGGCTGCTTAGTCAATTTAGGATCCTTGCATCATTTTCTACGTTTTCTACTTAGCATATGAGAGTACTGTAGATATTAGACCACCAGAAGGTATGCTTATTGGGCATTCACCTGGTTGTTCGTTTCAACGTAACCGCGTAACGTAACCGCGTCTAGCATTTTCCTACGCCTGGAATGTTATGAAACTAGTGGATGTGTTCACTTCAAGCGAAGACCTCTTAGATCATAAACGCCAGGCGCGAATGCTTTTTGATAGAAAGTATCTACATATCTGACATTTGCAGCGGGATTTGCTAGATTTCGTGAAGAAAAGTGTTCGATGCATCCATGTATCATATTTTTGTTGATAACTCTTTAACTAAAGCTCTTTTTGTTGCTACCATACAAATTCAACTAAGAAAACAGTTAATGAGGTTCTTTATGAAAATATGACTTCAATAACTTGCAATTTTTCACTCTCTTTATCATGTCTGATCTTCAGCAAAATCTTAAGCAACATCCGTCTTGAAAATCTATATTTTTTAGTGAGCTAAATTGAGGAAAAGCCACGGTGGCCTATACAAAGTCATTGCAAGAAATATTGGCTTTACACGTGCTTCTTTGCTATTTTCTTAACATCTTGCTACCTACCTGTTTAAAAATGACTTGTTGAATTTATTTCAATTTGCATACTTCCACAGAAAAAGGCTGGTAGATGGATATGGTAGTTTTTATCTATGTAATAAGATCCTAATGGCTCCAATGAGTTGCGAGCCAGCTCATTTCTTCTGCAACGATATCTGTTATACTGATATCAATTCCTGCAGATTCTTGGCAAAGGCGCATTTGGCAAAGTGTACTTGGCTTTTGCTCAAGGTATACTTGGAGGGGATGAAGATATTCCAGTCGCTGTAAAACAGTTAAAAGGTAGTCTTAATCTCGAATCAGCGCCAATTATTTTCATGGACAGCTATGAAGCAGCTATTGTGGAACAAACTGGATTATGGAAGCTGGGGATCTACCCATAGCTATATGACGGGAGATGCTTCTTTACCACAGCGTAAAAAAAATAAGTGTGAAATTTGCCAGACAACAGCGTAGCAATTTTTGCACCTATTTTCCACTAAACATCGTACAGAGATTTGGAGGCTACACCCTTCCTCTAGCAATAATTTCAGCGAGCCTTCTTCTTTACTTTTGGCTTCTACCGTACTGGAGAGGACCATAGAGCTGTTTGATATTACTGTGGCTTAGGATGGCTTGCCTTTAGCAAGATGCTCCCCACACATGCTGTCAGTGCATGGGTCAATTTTGCTTTTACGCGTGCCCATGACGTCATGATGAAATATCATACTTCTGAAACGTTCTTGCTTTGGCGTTATGTAGGGAAAATCTGTTGCTATTGACTAATATTCCTTTACTGCATATTCTTTTTGAAGTCGTGAAATCAGCTACACGGCAGTAGTTACTCATTCACATTCCGTATTTCTGTTAAAATGAAAATTTTATTGAACTCTCAGAGAGTCCTTCGAAGCAAGAGATCCACGATTTTATGAAAGAAATTGAGTTTATGAAAGCAATTGGCTACCACGAGAACATCTTAGCCATTCTGGGATGCAGCACAATGCAGATGCCATTGTGCTTGATAGCGGAATACGTTCCAAATGGTGACTTGCAAACTTATTTAAGAAAACTAAGGAAGGAGGTAAGCATTCTCTTTCTATTGCTTCTCACTCTTCGCATAGCGGGCATCGTGGAGACATTTTTCATTATCAAGCTGCATCAAACTTAAGGAGATTTCTGTTGAACATCTATTACAGTTCGGCAAATAGAAATTTTTCTATTTCTGAAAGTGCCTGTTTGTTTCGGGTGTCAATTTATTAGATTTTTTGTCAACATATATCTCTCTATGTAATTAAGGTATACTTTCCTGCTAAAGTATGAATTAAACATACGCTGGCACAAGCATATAATATTGGTCATAAAAATACAGCATGGAAATGTCATGAGAATATTAGGACAGCACTAAGATGATATGATTCACTTTTTTAATCATTGAATTAAGCAGTGCATTGGAAACTCTGTTTGCCTAAAGTACTAACATGTTTGGTTGCTTGATTCAATTTCAATTAAAACTATAATTTGGGGAACAAGAATTCATATTGCTATTTATGCACTGCTTTGCGTGCTGGTTTGTGTAATGTCACATAACGATGTGTACCAATCACCAAAATCGCAGAGGATAATTTCAAGGGAAAGCTTTGAAAGAGCCATAGGATTAAACGTAAAGAAATTTGATCAAGAAGTTGATTTGCAACCACATCCCGTGTAGCCAAAGTGGACGGATTCTTCATGCAAAGTAGAGTAACATACCTCAGTCTACGGGCTTCAGGATTTTCGTGCCATTTTTGCATCTTAGTAGGATTGGAAACTTGTTTAGAATGCCAGATTAGAATATGTTCAGAATTATATCCAATCATTCTACAGTACGAAAAGGACCAGCGTGCATATCTAGAGACAATGCAGACACAACGGCCATCTCCAGTTTCAAATTCACCAAGAGTAAGCTATGATTATGATTCAGCAAGGCCGTTGCTTCCGAGAGGATCTGTGGTAAGTTTTACTTATCTATGCTCTTCAATGGTGGAACTCTTAAATCGAATATGTTTAATTCCTTCCATATTTGCATACAAGAGCCCTTTCATATACACTTTCGACGATAACTAATTCAACCAATCTTGTAAGTAACTTTTCCTCAGTTCGTAAATGGCATGGTGGGCCCTTTAAGTCCACGGCCTTCGGTTTCCTTATCCTTCATTTGCCCTTTCAAATTTTTCTTCGATTTCCAGTAAGTGTACTGTTAATTTCATTTCAATTACCGGCTAGGGCGGGCTGCTTGGATTCACTCCTCGCTACCTCTCTAAGCTTCTCAATTCAACATCTCAATAGCAAGGTCTTCTACCGGCAATTCAACATCACGCACAAATCACATCTGGTCACCAATCATTGAAGTGGCCTCCATGGCTTCCATATAATCTTAGCTTCCATAGAATTACTTTCAACATGATCTTATCTTTGCTCTAACAACAGTGCTCAGTAAATCTAGCACATCTTCCTTTTCCTAATGTCGACTCCCATAGTATGCTTTAATAGAGCTCTTCTTTGGTTGGCTATTATTTTCAAGATCGTGTCATGTATCTTCACAAGCTTCTTCTCCAATTTCCAAGTTGCTAAGCCATCGAAAAAGATTTTTCAATCGAATCAACCACAACCCTAAAGAATTGGATGCAATTCTAAAACTTTGAAAAACCTGAATGGATTAGGCATTCCAATTATCTGTTATGCAATCAGATTTTGCAAGATACCTTATTGTAAATTTCACTTCTATTGCTTTCAAACGAAAATTAGCTTCTTCGTCAAGAAATTATAGGCAATGAATTTTTTCACTTTAAGTGAAAGTTAAGCTGAAGGAGAGCTCGAGCCACTAACCAAATGATCAACGAAGTTCCATTTCACCAAGGAGCTATTCGTCACTTGATATGATGTTTCTTATCGCTAAATATATTTGTCGATTTAAGCTGTACTGTGGGCTAAATGGTATGCCCCAAGGCTGATTTTCAAATCTCGTTATTTACGGCTAGTACTGTAGCAGTCTTTCTAAACCATCTTATTCAATAGGATGATACGTCACAGAATGGATCACAGCCCCCAGCACAGGCCACTGCTGATTCAAAAGGTGAATGCAAAGACGTATCGCCTTCATAAATTTCCGTGCTATCTTCTGTGATTGATAAGACTGTTATGGATCCAACAGCCCGTTATTTGCAGACTGACATCTCTTTTCCTAAACAATTCTTCAGTTAGGATTTGTTCTTCCAAAGACTGCTGTTGCTCTAGATATGCAATAAGCAGTACACTAAACAATGTTTCTCTGCTGATTTGTTTACCCTCACTACCTCAACAGTTCCTGTGCCTTGTAATCTTTTTGTATGTCCTCCAATTAGAATACTTTATCAAGCTTAGAACTCATGGCTCCTGGTTTATTGATGACCCAAACACATGGCAACTTATTCGTAAACACAGATGTCATTCTGAATCCACTTCGAACTATAAGGTGATAAGCAATTCTCCAGCATTTAGCATGAGTTCCTAGCATTGATATGAGGTGAAGATCTTTTAAATCGCTAGACAGTAGAAGAAATCAATGCTTCTTTTATTTCGTATCTAATTGGCAAAGACAGCCTATAGAGCTGTTTATGAATTACGTTGATAGTACCAGTGCAAGCCCAGGTAAATAAGAAGGTTAGTGGCGGGAAGAACATACGCTTTAAGACGCATCTTTCAAATAATCCATTAATATTTCAGATGATGACAAGGTAAAAGAGATCTGCACATTTGATGACGTATTGACTGCTCTCGACTTGCAGATGTTTGCTTGCCAGATCGCATCAGGAATGGTAAGAAAATCTTGATGCATATTTCCAACTCTTAATTAGTTATACAGGTCCGCCTCCAAGCATCACACATTGATAGCAAAAATTATATTTCAATAGAGAAAGAATAGATTTCTACATGGAACTTCTTGACCAGCTCGGAGGTAGGTGGGAAATAGAATTCCATGGTCACTGTTGATTGATGATTTCAGAGATTATCAAAATGCGTTTGAAACGATTGTTCTGTGTAAAAAGGATGTCGCTATCTTGGCATTTTCATTTTCTGTTTTTCAGGACTTTCTCTCTTCAAAAGGCATTGTACATCGAGACTTAGCTGCCAGGAACATTTTGGTAGGTGACAACAAAGTCTTAAAGATTTCTGATTTCGGCCTCTCAAGAAGTGGGGAAGTTTACGTTAAACTTGGCCATGGAAAAATACCATTGAGATGGATGTCAATTGAAGCAATCAAAGATCAAGTTTACACGAGAGAAAGTGACGCGTATGTAAATATTTATTGTTTTCGAGTACCAGAGTATGTTTACAGTGTCAAAGAGTATGTGTATGTTCTCCAAGAGTTACAGAGGCTGTAACAGGGCGGCACATTCTCAACGGATGCTGTTTGTATCAAGCCGAGATTTTATTAGTGATGTAATTATTTATTAGTGATATGATTATTTATTAGTGATATGATTATATATTAGTGATATGATTATTTATTAGTGATATGATTATTTATTAGTGATATGATTATTTATTAGTGATATGATTATATATTAGTGATATGATTATTTATTAGTGATATGATTATTTATAAGTGATATGATTATATATTAGTGATATGATTATTTATTAGTGATATGATTATATATTAGTGATATGATTATTTATTAGTGATATGATTATTTATTAGTGATATGATTATTTATTAGTGATATGATTATATATTAGTGATATGATTACCCTATATGAATGAGTGGGTAAATAGATGGATAGGTAAAGGAACGAGTTGTTTTGACCACGTATATAGGAATTCTCTCGCAAGCCACAATTCGTTTTAGAACGACTTTTAATTAAGTGTTTTCTTTTTCTTGCTTAAAATAATGATCTCAATTGCTCTGGATTTCTATGTTTAAACCACAGCTTTGAGAGCAAACTCAAACACTAATGGGGAATTCCCGTCCAGAAGTGATTTAGAGTGCAAAGGAAAACGTCTTCGAAAAATCATTGACAGCTTTTCAAGCCAAGGTTAATTCCTTTCCGTACTTCTCTTCAGTAAGGCGGGATGGCTTGGAAATGAATAATATTTTGATGCATCATTTCGTACAAATTTCCCTAAAAGAAAGAATTATCGCTTTTCAATTATTTTCTATCTAATAGTTTCTGTCCTTCCCATGACCAACTTTTGACAAATTCGATTCACAACTGCCTTGTGCAGACTACATTTCTGTCCTGTGTAAGAATTACATGGGAATATATTTCATGTTGATTTCTAAGTAATTTTTGCCGTCTTTGATATAATGCCCAAGGATAAATATGGCAGCTTCTTGAATAGCATTTGGTTATGTTGGAAATTTCCTAATATGATATGCTAATTTGTTTTGGAATCTTACTCAACTTATATCAACTGAACCTACATAATTTTACAATTTTTCCCAGGTGGGCATTTGCGGTTGTTCTTTGGGAAATATGCACTCTAGGTAAGGACTAGTTGAAGCTAATCCATTGAAAATGCCTTGCTTAAATTTGATTTGAAACCTTCATCGTCTTGGAAGCAGTTTGTCCCTTCATAATTGCATTTCAATCGCACAATGTACGTGCTTCCTTGCGTTCCTTTCTTTCCAAAAATTTTGCCCAACATTCAGACTCATTATGCCTTGGTATTACAAGAATTATTCACAGTTTGAAGCACGAGACCAGTGCTCTTAGGCTTGTGGTCCGCAGTATGATATATCATGGCCTGCAAAGCGATAGGCAATTTTAATGATAATGCACCCAGAGAGCTTCAGATCAATATCTGCTCTTTTATTTTTATGAAACACTCTTAGCAATGTCTTTTGAATTTTCCTACTTTGATTTACTGAAAAAAAAGAGAGTTGATAGGTTTCTGGCAGCAATAAGTAGGCGTGAGATTCCATTCTCAGAAGAATCGATTTCGTTCTTCAACATTTCATTCGTGTTTAGGCCGCATTTATGACGGTAAACCGATCGAAGCTCAAAAATTTTAGATGAATTATGAGAAGAATGAATATTTAAAGCGAGCTTTCTTGTGGAATACCTGACACTGCTCAACATCACTCAGCCGGTTCCCTACAGCTTCCATGTAATTGGAATCGGATAGCCATGTTCTACGAATAGTAATAGTAATTATATGTAATGTGCTTTAAGTAGAAGTTGATTAATACTTTGAATTGCAATGCACTTCTCTTCCGGTAGGTGGCTATCCTTACCCAACAGTATCAGATAAAGATATTCTTAGATATTTGATTAGCGGAAAACGGCTGGAAAAACCTGAAAATTGTAACACAAAGATGTAAGTAAAGCTTAATTACTCTATTAAAAAGATTAATGGTATAAATATTTTGTGCTTTATGACATAGTTTCATGATTTCTACCTAGCTAACAAAAGTAGATTTTAGTAGACTAGACTGAGAAGCTTTTTGCTTCTCCAGCAATGTCCAGGTCCTTCCTCTCGATGTGACAGCAACTTGTGATTTCTACGCCTGGGATTACAAAGAGAGCAATTATCCTCACTATAAACAAAGTTAAGCTGGAGACAGGGTTTAAAATACTGGCCTTATAATCAATGAGTGACTGGCTTCCAACTGAGCTATCTACACAACACAGTATGAGTTCGTCTTATAAGAAGAAAATTTTTGAGAGCAGTAAATAGCCATTGGAAAGTGATTCTCTAACAGAAACGAACCTGATGATTCTTCTCATCTTTTCAATCAAGTTTACTTCTTGTGATGATTCATAAAAATGATTATTTTACCAAGAAGGAGACCATTTGCTTCAATTTTGCATCAACTCATAGCTGCCTGCTGGGGAGGAGACATTTTCACTGTTTTGAAAACTATTTCTACCCCATAAAGTACGTTTTATAATTGCAGGAAGACCCCTTGGTTTGTTGCCACATTTGTAACTATAAATTTGTCCAAATCCACCTGTCTCCTAGCAGTTTGGACATTTTTGTGCCAGCCAAATTTGTGATATGCTAGATATTGCGGTGCATTACTGCAATGAAATCACACACGAGGTAAGTCAACAAGGTCCTTACTCATAGCAGTGAACTGAAATATTGACCCTGTAGCAATTTTCATTGTTGTTAGCGTTATTATTATTCATGAAAAGCAGCAGGAAAAATAACAGGAATATTTATATGTAAAATTCATTTATATTGTCCACTTTGCAGTTACGAGATCATGCTTTCATGTTGGGCACATTTCCCGCAAGATCGGCCTTCGTTTAGGAGGCTTCGCGAAGTCCTAACAGAGATGAGTGGTGATGAAAACACGTATGTGAATTTCGAAACCCTTGATAGGATGACGCTTCCGCCAATGAAAGAAGAGGATTCAAATGGTTAGCTTTACATTAGCACCTCAAGAGCTCTGACATCTTTTCCATCGCGACTTGCATTCAATGCATTTCAAGTGCTTTCTAATACAGCTTTCTTCCGTGTGCATGATACTCGAAAGTGAATTTTGCTTTGGGAAATCTTGAATTTTTATAATTCAAAGACTTGCATCTTTCTTCTATCAAGTTAGGAGTCAAAATTAGTATCAATGATCAATCATAGAAAATTACTGAAGCTCATTGAATTACCAAGGATTTGTCTATTTAGCAAAACTGGATGGCTGCATCAATGTGCAATTGGTTCTTTCGTCTAAGTGGGATACCATCTCAGCAAAGAGATGCTCAACTCTCTGTGCCTAATGGGTTTCTTGAATGGAGAGACCTTCCAACAAGCAAGCCCTCTCCAGTACCTACAACTAGCATGGAAATTGACTCCTTCACCATTCTCTTCCCAAACGATGCATGTTTAACTGGATGAAACAAGCACTTATTTTAATGTTATGCTATTCAGCAATAGCTTATTACTTATCGTGATTGACTTTGCAGTCCACTTCAAAGAATCTCAATTTAAGCTTTTTTCTAGTTAATACTTAGGTGTAAAAATTCCAAATTTGTAAGCTATCTGGCACTGGCTCTTTGCTTAGACCTCTAGCACATGAACCAACGTAAAACGTAGCTTGAAAGAAGAACTTTTGGAAAAACCTTCTGCCAGCAAGACAATATTCAGCAAGTAAATGCTTTTGACCTGACAGCATGGGCTGCTCCATTGACTACCACCTGAGATTGTGCTGCTCTCATCTTGTGCCATCAAGTCGGAGGCAACTCCTGGTGATCATCGCGTTGCAACTTCTCCACTCCCCTCCATCTTGTGCCAACCGAGAAGACTTGAAGTAGACCTCCCCGTCACCTCCTTGATCCCACTCCAGAAGGTCTTCCTCGGTCAGCCCCGACTTCTCGATCCAGGAATCGCCCCCATCAGGATATCCTTCTCCAGCGAGGCATGTCGCAGGACATGCCCGTGTACTTCAGCTGCATTCTCACCACAAATCATCATTCATCCCTGGAATATGCAACTTATGGAGCGTCTTGCCTTCGTCTTGATTTCCTGGATCTTACAACTTGCCATGTTTCAAATCCAAGATCAATAAACTTGATCTGATCTCTCCCTCCTCTTAGCCTTTCACTTTCTCCTTTCTTCCTTTGTTGAGGCATTGTATAGGCCACCATAACTCACTAAGAAAAAAAAAGTCGTCGCTTCCAGCGTCTCTTTGCATCCGATTCGTTCGGCCACCCCCACATTCGTTCTCCTTTCAGTCCATGGATTTGCAGCAATCTTTGGTCACAACATAATTCGAGCGCGTCGACACGTTTTCGATCTCTCTTGTTTATCACCCAGGAATCGCAACCATGCGTCATGACGAGAATTGCCACTGCTCTGAACAATCGGTTCTTCGGTGCTGGCCTACAAAGCCTCTATTACAAGCAAAGTGACTGTTATAATGTGTACCTTCTCATCGTAATCTGAGCTGTTCTTATTTCCATAGGGGCAGAGCAGAACGCAGGCTCCAGTGATCGCCTCAGCAGAGCCCGATACCCTCCAAACCTCATTCAGTTCAGTGATGGATCAAAGACCTATGACCAAACAGGATGGGACACATTCACCAAACACCAAGTCGATGCAAGTTTTGAATTTTCAGTAAGTTCTTTTCATTGTCAGATATTCACCTATACTTTGTCTCAGTTCATGTTAGGAAGGTTTGCAGGATGAAAATGGCCCCGCATATCATCTGTTTCTTGTAAAAGTTTACAAAAAGAAGCTCAGCGAGGCCATCCAACCATAATCAACTGAAACCAATTCATCATGACGATATGGAATCGATGCGGGACATTTCACACTGGTGCCCCCCTTTGTGTTTAAGAAGCCTATTGAGAAGGGACAACTCTACTTCATTTTATACCCCTGAATTACAGTCATCCATATAAAAGCAGGGTTTGGCATCAGTTTCCTGAACACACACAGGACAGTCTTCATATTCTTAAGTTCATCCTCAAATCTTATTGCCATTTAAAAACTCCAAAGGCGAAGGGCCTTGAAGAATAGCAGTCTGCTTGAAAGCAACTAGCACGTGATTTCGTACCATGAGCATGGGCAACTTAGTGCCAACATAGATTCCTTAAAATTGCACCCAAGAGTTCTACTGACTTGTTCCTTCAGTTAAAGCTTCACCTCTTTGACTAGAATTGTCATTTAAAAAGTTACTTTGAGCGCAGTCAGCGTTCATCTAAAACTCAAAAGGCTAGTGATAAC
The DNA here is from genome assembly GCA_964026355.1 of Pseudorhiza aurosa. Lineage (NCBI taxonomy): Eukaryota > Metazoa > Cnidaria > Scyphozoa > Rhizostomeae > Lychnorhizidae > Pseudorhiza > Pseudorhiza aurosa. The sequence goes on along the minus strand of OZ032114.1, from coordinate 837,042 downwards.
TTCTCAATGCTAATCAGTATCTTTGACCTGGCCAACAGACTAATGAAATGGAGATTGGCATCGTCCTATTCACCGAGAATAGAGAGGGAATGTCTTTGATTTTGACGTAATGTTGAATCGTTATCTAATCTTTGACATAGCGGTTAGCAAATATGTTTTCTAAGCGAATGGTCTATGCATAAGGCACCCTCGTGCTGCTTATTTCATCTTCTTGCTGTCCACTGTCCACTGTCTTCAGCAATGAACGGGTGGGTACCTACCGTAAAAAGCTGGAGGTAGACTACTGTAAGAAATTGAACTGGTTACTCTGCCTCACAATGTCATGGCTCAGAATGGCACTTCTCTAGCAAGGTGCTCCCTAGCGCTCGTTTCGAATATGGGACTCGCTTTACTTTGCTTAAATCATTATCTGCAGGAGAGTATCATGGATGGCCAAACATGTATTGACTCAAGTGAAACATCAGAAAATGAATTGCTAGACGCAGTTGGTGGAAGACCGAAGGAAGCCTTCAACAAAAAGGAATCGGGAAAGCAGCTGAACACGATCCTTGAGGAACACCAAAAGGATATTGAGACGAAAGAAAAAGAGAGTCCAGATGAAGAGGAAACTGAGGAAATGAACGCTGCATCTTTTGAAGCAAATGAAGATAAGATTGCTCTTACTGTGAAAAGATCCATACCAAAGATTATGATATCAAAAGACAGAATTGCTGTCTGAAACTAGTTTTCCGGCATGGCAATTATATCACCTGTAGAGCATTTATGGTGGGTAACAGAAAGTGAATACATTGCAAGGAAGTGTACAGACTTACTCATGCTGATTGCGTCTTTAGATGTTAGAAATATCAACATTAACTTGTAAATAAGTAGTAAAAGGCTGTCGTAAATTAATTAGCATAACTATATGGTCTTTCTCGGTACATCATGGGCGGTTTGCTCAATCAGTAGCACGTTCGCTTATGCATCCTATGGTTTTGGGTTTGATGCCGGTCCTCGCTTACTCATCGTATGAGTGGCCCTGTAGTGTTCATCTGAAAATCGTGATGAGTCGTCTGGAAAGTTATGATAGTTTCGCTATTCGGCTCAGACTGGCATTAGGCCACTCTTATCGATAGATCTTGCATTCTTACCTTGCCATGATCTCCGAATGGCTCCCATGGGTACCAGAGTACCCCGAATTTCAGAAAAATCCAAAAGTGATTGGAAAAAGCATATATGAATCCTTTGTTAATTTGATGCGAATGCTATGTCTGCGTAATGAAACGTTGACTTTAACAAAGCTATAGAACGGGGAATTACTGCAAAAATATAAATGCCACTGTATTTTACGTGCAAGTTACAGTAAATGAATGCTGTAACAATTCTTCATTTTTGCAATGATAGCTTACTTCATTAATCTCAATATCTTTCTTCGGCTTTTCAGCTTCTCTTGTTGCCTGCACCACTTGTCTTGTACGGTGCTAAGTGTTAACGGCATAGCCTGCGAGCCCCAACTCGTGTGCCTCTATAAAAGACAAGCAGTTAACATTAGGGCGTTTAATAGAACCGTCATCTAATAAAGCTAAATTTGTACACCTCCTTTCTTTCGTGACGTAGCTTGCCTTTATCAGAGGTAACTTAGCCATGCCAGGAGTACACTGTATCATATCGGTAGATAAATCTGTAAATAGTGCACTCTAATCAACAGTTGGTTGCGTCTTTCTGAAGGGCACAAATGAAATGATTCCTCATATCCATTGACTTCAAATCTATTCATTTTTGCAACTGTTGTAAGAAACAAGACGGGTAGCTTGCTTGGCGATCGATGTGCAAGATTGGACAAAATTAAAAAAAGCCAGTTACACGAGCAACTCAAGGCAGGACGAATTTGAGACACTTCTAAACTCCGTCCCTCTCTTGAATCAACCCTAAGGCTTAGCTCATCCTTTGGACTTACTTTTCTTTTCCCAAGCATTAAGGTTGTGGAATTAAACTTTCATCGAACTTGAGAAATCAACTCAAGCCACCAAAAGTAACCTTTTTTCGGCTAAGAAATTAATGCATTTTTTAAAACAGCTGTGTTCTTTAAGTGCTGGTTCCATAGACTCACTTTAGCTGACTTAGCAATATGCTAAATGCCAGGTGATTGAATTAAACGACTACCCTTCGTTGGCCTGACCTGCTAAGATCAATTCAGATTTCAGGTTTCAATTTACCAATGATGATAGCATTCGTTACGCTGTCCTGCCAGGTGAAAACCAAGGACTACGAAATTCTACTTAAGTTCAAAACAGATATCCTTTTCAAATCTCTAGCATTCAGTGTCCACGTTCCGCAACCATGGAAGACTAAGCTAAATAAAACGGGCCTTTACGCTGTAGTCTATTCTAGAGGACAAGCCAGTTGGTGACGTCACTATACCGTGATAAATGATTGTATCATGTGATTAAAGGGTCGCATTACACAGCAGGTACTGTTTATAAACTGACGAAGCCTTCACCAGAAACAAAAACACAAAAAATTGGCAAAAACGCATTAAAACTGAAGAAAAGCAATGCTACATCTTTGGCAAAATACGAAAGCCTACAAAATGATTGAAAAGTACAAAATGCAACGCTACTGCTGAGCGTTCAACCAGCCTAAGGTTTCGACGGGCGATTAAAGTATTCGTTTGATAGTAGCTTTGTCCAGCAAAAGTCTCAACTTTCAACGGCACTCTCTCATGTCAATTTTCAGGGGCATTGGAGCACCAAGGATGAGCCACGGCCTGTACCATGCGGTGAAACGGCAGGTTTTAGGGCGTCCATTGACTTCACTCAGTTTGCAGCTCATCAAATCCTCTTTCGTGAACTTCTCTTTGCTTTTCTTGCATTCAGTTGGTGTGAATTGAAGTGTGATTCCATACTCAATACCTGCAACAACTCTCTTCGTAATCTTCACCGTCTCTGTGATTCTGTAGGCATACATGGAGTTTGATTTTCTGTTGTACATGTTGGCAACTTGAATCAAGATATTATCCAGATCTTGCAATACCTTGTCGCTTTTTATTTCCTCTGTCGTAAGGACTCTTTCTCCTCCTGGTATCAACTTTCCAAATCCTTCGCTGCCTACAAAGGCAGTGACTACTAACAAAATTTTCAGCCACATTATTTCTGCTTTTTCGATTTAATGAAACTGCTCTATGCTTCCGTTCGGTTCGAGTGCACAAATACGCAACTAGTCAACAGACGCGGTTAAGACAAACTTGGAATCCTGGACCGATCCACTTCCGGCCTAGGTGTTGCACTAACGGGGACATTGATAACGATCAACGGGACCGAGGGGCGAGGGCTCCAAAGTCAGCGGCATTCTTTCAAACTGCGTCAAGGAGCACCTTATTATCATTATTGTTATTAATATACAACTTAAGGAATCGCCTAATTTCGAAAATCATGAGCATTTCTATACGATTCACGTCTTAACATATTTTGCAGACGGAACAAGGAGTGGACAGACCCTGCTTTGACGGACCTTTGAACAATTTTTTCGCTTAATCTAACTTCTTTCTATTTATTTCTTTTTCCGTTTGAATTGTCATTAGTGTTAAGTAGAAGCAGCCAACTACACACTGCCTGTTATAAGAGAGGTGTGTTTTTGTATCTTAAATATGCAGTTGATGAATGGTTTGAAAAAATTATTATTAACTAATATTTATACAGGATTTTTTCTACAGTCATATAATATATACACAAGGTGCTATTTATAAATATATCATATATAGTAATATAAAGATATATATATTTATATATATATATATATATATATATATATATATATATGAAAAATTATATATATATATATAATATATTTATAGATAGTACCTTGTGTATATATATATATGCATACATATTTATATACTGTTGTCACCTAAGTCCTGTAAAGTCATAGCAGAGGCGTACCATCCTGAGCCACGGAATTGGGAGGAAGGGTGGATATCTCCCACAGAGCAGTCGGTAGTAAGGCTGTGATATGCTGATATATTTCTAGAACCCTCCTCCCTGGCTTGTCTTCCTTGGCGGGGTCGCCATAGACTTCTTGAAACTGTTCTTCCATTAACTGCATTCATCCAATCAGTTCTATAAAAAGGACGGGGGTGGTTTCATGGGTTTGGATGCGACAACCTGAGGCTGGGTTGATGTAGTGCTGACCTCATTCCCAGATATCTACAAATATAGCAAGCATGTGCTGTAATAATCAGGTTGAATGACGATAGAGAGGAAGTAAACTATCACAAACATGGAAGCTGATAGATGCCGAAAAACGAAAACCAGTTAACTGAAAATAACCAAATTCATATATAGATAACGCGGCGCTTAATGGAAACACGAAATTGGTTGAGAATGATTGGCAAAGAATCTCGAACGGTTTGCTATATCCACACTCATTAGCCGCATCTCAACACCAAGATCACTTGAAGACATTTCATTTTAAAGCTTTACTTCTAGATGCTGTCCAGTCAATATCGATACTGTGAATATCAAAAGCTAAAAACCAACAACATCCTAAGTGCTTTAGATGAATTTCTAAATACATCAAAAGAAATTGACTAGATGGCAAAATAGTCGCCTCTCGTTGTGTCCAACTCGCATGTGGGATGAAATAATGGTAGACCTAATTTAATCTCAAGGCTACTGGAATCTGAATTCATTTCCACCAGACAGGAGCTGCATGTACAAAAGTAGAAAATAAGCGCATTCTTGTATTCAAAAGACTCTCTTTTCACCTGAATTGAAGTGAAGTAGTTCTTATCTGAGGATTTCCTAGAAAGCCTTCTTATCTATCAGAGAAGATGGTAAAATTCTATAAAGCTTCGTTTATACGTACTTCTTGAGCTATTGCCCCCAAAATGACAGGTGACACTTGCTATGTTTCTCTTGCTGTTCTAAACGTAGCAGTAACGGGGGAAATACCTATTTCAAGTTTAAGCTAACCGGGACCCTCTTGCTGCTAGAAATAGTTTTTATTCGAACAAACGCGTTTATATCTACATGAAACCTTACAGAAAAACGAGAGGATACAAAAACCGTTGAAAAAGAGTTTTGGGGATAGCTGGCAATCCAGAAAGAGGTAGTCAAATGTGTTCCTACCACTGGCCTTCTATTAAAACGATCCTACGAAAGGCCTAGGCAAATCCTATCATGTGAATATAATCCTTTGGAAAATAAGATCTCTTTCAATAATGAATCATGCAAATCAAACAGATATGACCCTGTCAATGCAATGGCCAGAGTCGTATTAAGTATGAGTTTTTTGGAGTTTGCATAGGTTGGAATGCTATAATATGCGAATGTGGGCAAAGTTAGGACTTTTAGTCATCAACATATCGGCGTCATCATCGGAATAAGCCAGAACCAGAATAATGTACTAGCTGCAAAATATATTTGGGTGGTTCCAAGTAGAGAAATAATTCAGGAAAAATCAGTCAACTTGGGGAAATATCTAGGGCTGAAGGATTCTGGACATTTCTATGAACCTTTTGGCTGAAGTTGAGTTCATTAACTTCATATAAAACAATCAAATTCCTACTTAAGAGGTGAAATGATTCGAGCAAGTGAATCACTATTTTTGATTGACCAGATCAAAACCATCGCACTCGATCAATGCAACATCACTTCAATCAATCCAGTAATGATAGAGCCATGCATGGATTGATAGACTGACTAATGAAATGATTGATCGATGCATTGATTAAACAACTTGCATAAGAAGCAGTATTCTAAAATACTTTACCCAATGATATAAATACTTATAGTTAACAAGCAGAAAAATTAGCATCGAAGATAAGATATTAAATACTTTCGTGCCAGTTTGACGAGACTAAAGATTCAATAATCTGTTGGCTTCTATTAGGCCAAATTGGATGGAATTTATGACTCATTTGCTCTGCTATTTCTGTTGCAGCTTCAACAGGAGTTACGTCTTTTAACTCTGCCGCTCGAAGTACTCTTTGAGTTGTCTGCCATATCTGTAGATAGCAAGAATACAATGGATGAAAAAGCAAAATTCAACATTAGGAAGTAAGCAAATTAAGATAAGGAAAATTATAAGACCTGGTTGAATGAAGAAATGCCTTGATTAGCGTAAGGAAGAGTCCAGATGCTGAGGCATTTTTGAACTTCATTAGGGAAAATAATAGAACATCACACAAGTGTACACGATATAATAATATTTGCAGTATGGTACAGAGAGTAGAAGAAGAAAACTAAACAAGTGAACAAACAAACAAACAAACAAACAAACAAACACATATCATTACCAGATGGCGAGGAATGTTATAGGATCTATTTTGATTGCAAAGCTGTGCGGCCTAAATGCTAAAGAAGATGATACCACCTGTTCCCCCAAACGGCGTGGAAGGGTCTTCCCATTCTTTCACAAAAATTGCAGTATTGGAAGTGGGTTTGAAAAGACTGGGTCTATATTGCGACTAAATTTGAAAATTAATATGCTAAATGCACCAGAAAAACTAGTTCCTAGCAATTGTTAGACTAGGCCTAATCTTTATATAGAATAAGCGTCACGTTCTTAGATCAATATTCTTGTATCCATCTTCTGCAATATCACCATGAAAATTGGATGCAATTTTCAATAAGGCCGTGTCAATCAACCTCGAGTGTCTCTTTGCAAGACGATAATTATCCATAGTGCCAAACGTATTCTTTTACATTTGCGACAATGAACATATGCAAAGAATGACTGAGTAAGACTTTAATCATTCATCATTAAACACAACTGACAAATACATATTTACGTCATGAATGTATATGAAAAAAAAGATGAACACCTGCTCAATCGGTCAGATATTTTGATAGTAAAAGAGAACCTATGCATCGAAATATTATTCGCAGATCATATACAAAGAATCATTTAACAAAAGTATAGAATATCAAGCTTGTGGTGCCAGACTGAAAATATTCAGTTACCTCTAAGAAAACGTTCAAATAAAAAATAGATCAATCTCACCGAGTTTTCGTATTCCTTGTCGAAGTGTCGGCTGATGGCAGGATCGTTGGGCAGCCTACCATAAGCTTCGTTGGCGCAATTCACAATACCCTGAAAAAAAATAAGCTAGGGCTCGATTAAAATTATCTATCGAATCATTTACATGTATTTTAATACAATAATTGCCATAACCAGAACTTTGGTATTCTTTCGAACAAATAAGTTGCAACATGATTCATAATCACCTTCAGAAATCCAATTAAACTTTTTACACAGCAACCGATTGTAGATTTATTTAGCAATGATAAGTACGGTGTATTTTTTCGATGTGACCACAACCGTAACTTCCTAGATCTGCTTTGGCATTGGCTCTGCTTGCAAGAGGGAAGCAAATAATTTGTCTTACGGTAAATTATTACAATTAAAGGCTCCCTGGGTGCGCAGCATTAAATATTATCATTTGACAGTATAATTACCATTCTGTTGCAGATAAAATCAACAACATACGTAATCCCCAAATCAGCCATGAGCCTATTATCATCTGGTTTTCCAAGCTGATTGTTCGCAGCTCCACAAACTAATTTTGCGTTGATATAGGGAATGGTTTTCTCATTCAAAACCTATAGAGAAATATCAATAACAATAAGATTACGCTATCGTTGGTGGTATCTGTGTAACAACTTATCCCAAAGGACAGAATAGTAAATTTGTGGTATGAAACGATTTCCCTATCATCAAACAACAAGACATACATGAAAATGCGATCGAAACGAGGACTTTCTGTTGCTGTTCAATTTATTCCCTTAATCGATGGGAAAAACTTCTCGGGATATTTCTATTCATTTCACTAGTGAAATTTGGGGTAGCTGGTATCGCAACCGCACTTCTCAATGAAAGTTGAAGTCATTGCCTTTTCACAAGTTCATAAAAACGCACTTACATTGCCAAGGGCATTAGGTGACAGAATGTCACATTCTCTTGAGAGTGTTTGAACATCGTCCATATTAACATGTGCCAACTCCAAGCGACCACTGTGCTGAAATATCATGTGGAATGAAACAATGGATCATCCAGATGTATCAATAAGAACATTAGGCTACAACTCATTCTATACCTAAATATACCTATGAAGACACCTTGGGACAAATGAGAAAGAATTACTATATATTGAAATGATACCAAGTGATAAGACTAGGGAAATTTCTTGCACAGACCATGGCATAGTAAATCGTGAGAGAAACTTTGGCGTATAAAACTAGCGATATAACAGCAAGGGGAAGGCGTGTTTCAAACCTACTTCTTCAGAAAACAAGCTATGTGTGAGTTTTAGTTGTTCTTCATTACAATCTGCAGCATAAATATGTCCAACATTTCTTTCCAGCAACTCCTTGATTATCGTTCTTGCTGTAGAACACAAAAAAGAGAAATCAATCGAAAAATAACTCATACTAATATATCACTTTCCTTGAAAATTTGCATTTCAGAATGAGTCAAATAAGACAATGAAACAACCGATGAGAAGTATGAAAGTCTTCTGCATCTCTGTTGCAGGAACGTCGTCAACAAACCTGCGTTGCATAATCGATTCCGAGGTTTGTATAGATAAAATACGCAACATCGAGGCTCTTCTTAGGGCGGTGGATATTCATGAGGTGGTTTTCCATTCTCCTCTTCACACATATCAAATTTTGTTGTGAATCGTGAAGGATCCAGACCAGCAACCTCTGCGTTAGAGTACATACGCTTAAATACTACGTCACATCGCTAACACAAAAAGCACACAAGTTGTAAAATACCGTCCGCATTCTATCAAAGAGAACATAGCCACCTTTGGCAAAGCCAACACTTGGTTTCAATCCACGCTGCATTGGAAAAAAGAAGAACTCTTTTCGAGACGGTCACTTCCTTTCGACCGATATTTTCAGCCTTTTTCGGCAACAAACTTAATGTATCAGATATTGGCATTGGTGAGGAACATTGGTGAGGAACAACTTACCACTGAATTGCGGATTTGAAGAAATCTCTAAAGCATGATACTAACCTACATTTCCAGCACCTTGCAGCACAACCGATTTGTCAGCAATATTTCCCATTTTGAGGTAGTCAAGAGCAGCTTCCATTGCACAGACAATTCCTAGAAATAAATCAGTTCATCAAAACAAATGCTAAAGAAGCAAAATTAAGTCCAAAATATGAAAAAAGCCTTGGAGAGCATTCTCTTAGAGCTGTATCACATTGGTTTATGATGGCATTGTGAGGAAGGGTGACCAGTCCCTTACCTGCAGTTTCCAAAGAGAAAATCTACGGAGTGCTCCATATTCTGACAGCTTTTATCGCAGATTAAGGTGCTGTTGTCATAACAGCCGCTTATTTCTGTCTCCCTGATCAAAACAACAGAAATCAACACCGAAATTTACTAACCCTTGCCAGTTGCAACTGATGGATTACCAGAACCACCCAGCTTCTCAGATATACATGTTGTGTACCTTGTTCTCATATGAACATTATCAACGTCAGAAACTACTACCCCAGCATCTTCTGCAGCAACTGTAATTGAAACAAAATACAATGCATAGAAAGCATAATCTTCAAATTGTGTCATTCCTTACATCTTTGGTAAATGGATGGCTCAAATTTAAATGCAATGCACATCAAGTCTATGCGTTATCAGAGACCTTAACAAGGCAGCCTTAGAGGGCAATCCAGGTTTCCTCTCTGAAGACAAACAAGCTAGTAGTGTATACAACAAATTGGGCTGCACCGTATGCAAGATGAAAATTTTCCCAACAGAGCTGTCAAATTTCTTCACAGAAAGAAAAAGAAACAACTGGACATTCGTAAATCTATAAAGTTTTGAAAAACAAAGCCAGTTCCCAGCTAAATGGCTCTAAGAGAAGTACTATGTGCAATACATATGCAACTGAAGCCATATTTAAGTGTCGCTCACTGGCATGAGTGTGGAAAATCATATTTCAGGGATTCTGAGGTGGAATCCTGTATGGTCCACAATAAGAAAACATTTGCAATGAACCAGAAATAACCTCATAAAATCTCCCCCTATAAATGCTCAAAACCTTAACTCTAATTGAACTCAAGCACATTAAGCAGTTTAAAAGGTGTAAATTGCAAGCCATGTAAGCTGGGAGTACTTCTTGATGAAAAATTATGCAGAGATACAAATCATACCATAGCATCCATTAAGAGACGACAACAAATCACCATAATCCAGAAAAATTTGCTTCCTTATGCCTGGGTGTGAAATATCATACTCAGGTGCAGCAATTATTCCCTTTCCTCCTCCAGCCCTGAAACCCAAATTCAAACCACACTTTAACTGCAAAGATGCATCTTAAATTTACATTCTTTAAGGAGGCAATCATTCAAAGGCATCTCATTCAGAAAGCTTTCGTTCATATGGGGTCTTATTAGAAGGGATGCTTTCTCAACATGGGGTCTCCTCCAGCTCAAGTAGATTAATATACACCAGAAAATATTTTTTTTGAGCAACTTATCTTATTCATGGGGAAAAAGTCAAATATAATTGCTGTCAATACCAACATCATCAATTACCAACATTTGAAATGAAATAAGACTCTACTGTTTCCAATTATTTGTTATCTTATCAAATTTACAGCAGGTTTTGGTAGCATTTGAAAATGTTCAGAAGAACTCTAAACTTTAGGTATACAATAGAAATACAGCTGAAAATTGCAAAGAAACAGGAAACAGATACAGTAGACATCTTTCTTCATAGTCATATTTTTGCCTCTCAAGCAACCTCTCCGGAGAACAAGAGACGAAGGTGGGTTATTTTTGAAAAAGAGGATGATTTCCAGAAATTTAGAATGCTTTATCAGCTTTGAACTACTGGCGCATGCAAAAGCATGCAATCTCTTGCTACCATATCTCAACAAAAATAACCATATCCTGTTGCATAACATATCTATGCCTTATTCATTATTCATATCAAGGAGAGATAGATCTCCATCAGTGTGATGCCTTATGGGTTGTACTGATTAAGATGTAGATGTAGATGTAGACTCTATTTTGTTACATTTATGCAATTTCATTTGCATTGGAAGTTAAATCATGGCAACACATACTTGATATTTGTGTAAAGTATTTTTGCTATATTTGAACAGGCACTTTAGCAAGGAACCTGATCTTTTGTATGGTTCAGTGAGCTGGGTTCTGCCTCACGTAATATTTCATAGCATTTCAAATATCTAACTTAGGATAGTTAGTTTGGGAGGCAGCTTTTTCAATTTTTGAGTCTCCTTTCTTTGTGGCAATATTTTTCTATTCTGAAAACTGTTTATTTTTCTTCCTTGATGCAAAAGCAATGAGCAGCCTAAACGAATGTTCATGTTACTTAGTTAAATGATGACTCAAAAGGCTCTTACCATAGACCAGCTAAGGCTGATTTGACCCCCATTCCATAAGCAAGCCTCAGACCATCTCTTATGTAATCCTCCATCCTTGTATATTTCCACAGTCGTATTCCACCACACTGAATAAAAACAAGCAAAATACTGCTAAGATCATTCGAATCAATGAATGAGACCACTATCAACCACTTCTATCCGTTTGCTCGTTCCTGCAGCGATCATTTACCTAAATGCTTACATGAAGTAGTCTTTGCAACCTGATTCATACGTAAAGGACTCCTATTTATAACATATAATTACAGCTTTACGGAAAAGTCATTGACATATGTTTTCAATTGAATTTGGAAACCAGGATAGTGATATTGCCAGAACATTGACATTGTAGGTCTATAGGCTTATTTCTATGGGCTGCAGCTAAAAAAATCATGCAAACGGCCCCGACTACTAACAAATGAGAAACAGTGCGTTTGCAGTCTCTTATGCAAATAGTATACACTCCCATGTCATTTCGAAACAACTCTTTATCAACGGTAATTAAATCTTACGGCCTGTCCCCGGTTCGTCTGCCATACAAATGCTCCTAGGAGCGCACCAGTCCTTTGCCCAATCTCGAGAAAGAATCCCTCATGTTGCTTGTAGTCAACTTCATCATTTCCACAAAATACTTTTAAGTCGTTGAACACATGATTGGAAGTCTTAACACAATTCAAAGCTTTGTCAAAAACAACGAAGCACCTCTTCGTGTTGTTTTTTTTCATTAACTTCACAAAATCGCAGGGTCTCATGTCCATGATTGTAGCAACATTGTACGTGTTATTGTTTGAGCTCCTTGCTGTGGGGTTCGTGTTGAACAGCCTATGGAAAAGCAGTGCATTCCTACACTGAAAATATTGCCTTGTTTTGATCAGAAAGCTCATGACGCACTGATTAATATGATATCTGCTTGGTTTGAAAATAATTAAAACAAACTTCTCCGCATCCACGTTTCCACCTTCACCTACGAGAGGTGTTGTTGCAGTTGCGGCTAATTCAACAACAACTGTTCTGGTTGAGTAGTTTGTCTGTTTTTCCATCCCGCAGCGCGACGAGAATTACCACGGCATTTCTATCGAAACCTAAAATTAAACATTTTACGCCCTCGGAAGGGCTTAGATTAATCATCGGTGCCATGGTGATGAGGCATGCTCTTCCCAAAGTATTGAATGCTAAGTAGCAAACTGACATGTACCACTTTGTCAAGTCGTTGATATGGCTCGACCGGGTATTGAACCCCAATCTACCTCATACAAAACGAACATTCTATTACTTGGTTGGGTATAAGTAGCATTTAGTCTGAACCATGGTATGAATCGTCTGGGAGCTGATGGTAGGTCTGGCACAAGCAAAGAGTGGATGGCATCAATCACTTTTCGGCTGTTAGCGACACTAGGCCGAAAGATTTGATAGCTCAGTGGCAAAAAAGCACTAAAAATCACTTGAAGGGGCATGATGGAAATCAGTGGAAAATCAAAACACACATTCTCCTCCTTTGCAGAAACAAGGCAAACAACATATTGGGTCATTCACAGAAGAGAAAGTGAATCCCATAGAGTTCGATGCAACTGGCATACATTCTTCATGTCAAATGTCAATTATTGTGCACTTATCTAGATGTTTTGCAGTAAAAAAGAACCGAACAAAGAAATAGACTATATTTCCAAAAGAGCTCTGAGAATACTTCTAAGGCTACACCTCAAACGTTGACAAAATTCTCCTAAAGACAGGTGACACCAGGGTCCATGTTAAAATCTACGTAATATGAGGATAGAAATAAAAGTGCCCACCCTGCGAAAATCTATTCTTCGTGTGGAATATTTTCGAATAAAAGGAGCTAACGTACAACCTAAGACCAGGCTCACTGTTACTGCTGCCAAAAGCGAAAACTTCGACCTATGGGACGGGTTCATTGGCCTTTGGGGGAAGCATCCTCTGGCAAAGCCGGCCAAACTTTATAAAAATCTCATAATCCTCAAATGAATTCAAAAGACTCATAAAAGATGGAAGGGTGAAAACTGCACATGCAGAAGTTTCTGTAGATAACTTCGAGAGTCCCTTGTGAATACTACTTTACAGATAGTTTTTACTTTACTCTTTTTAACAATACTGCAAAATTTCCGTTTGTAAATAGTTGGTTTGAATTAGCTATCTATATGAATTAGCTAATAAAAGCTACTGTAAATACAAATTTGAAAGAATTTATTAACAATGACAATATTAATAAAACTTTGAAAATACTCAATTACTTGGCCTGAGCTTCATAAGCAATTTCATTACTGGTTTGAAGATTTTCTGGCAGGCCACTGATTCAGCGCCAAAACCTACGAGAGATTTTATTCAAAAGGGAGGAACTGGAACTGTGAGGGAAGCATTCTAGAAAATAGAGAAATACACAGAAAATACAAGTGTGGTTAGGAGAGAGGGATTCAAATGCTAGTTAAATCTTGCCGAGAGGTACGTGGATGAAATTCACATTGATATAAAATCAAAGGTAGCTATTATTTCTTCTTCTTTTTAAGCCTTTTTCCAACCGGTCTTGGTCCATTTATGACAATACCTCCGCCACTCTCACTCATATCGATGGCCTTTCTCTTCCTGCCATTTGCCTCAAACCTCTTTTCCTTTGTTCTGCTTGACTTGCCACTGTCAGCAGTGACGTTTTTCATCTGTTGAGGGGCATCCCTTAACGCAAAAGATTTAGCGATGTGACCTAAATGCAATCTTTTGATGTGGAAGATCTCTTTCAAGCGTGACGGGTACGTTGCATACGATTGAATGTATGATCGAAATGCACTTTCAGCAATCGCTTTAAGGGTCTTGTTTTCAGAAATCTTTCCTTCCAAATTGTTCTGCAAATCAGTTGCTACCTTTTGAACAGCACTTTGGTTGAATTTCTTCCCAGATCTTGGATCGAGATGCTTCAAAACATCAAACAGACCTAGCTTCTGCATGCCAATATCCCGTTCTTCTAATGCAGATATATACTTCACTTCCGAAGGTAGCAAAAACAACAGTGACTCTCCTTCTGTGCCGATTCGTGCCGTTCTGCCCACTCTATGTATATAATCCTCAATTTGCGTCGGACAGGAGTATTGTATGATCCAACTAACATGAGGTAAATCCAGCCCTCTCGCAGCAACATCCGTCGACAGCAAGATACCTTTCTTGCAATGCCTAAATTTTCGGAACACCTCATTTCTCTCGTTCGGTATCATATCTCCATGAAGCTTGTAGACGTCACATGAATTTGGTGATGCAAGCTCCTTGACAGGTTCGCTTTCCAGCAAGCTAGAATGTAGTTCAGTTGAGCTTTTATTAGAGAAAAAGACAATGATTTTGCCATTTTGGTTATGAAAACCGTACTTGCATAGAAACGAAATCAAACAGACAAGTCGGAGCTTTGCAGGAACAATTACAAAATATTGCTTTAAGGTGTCTGGTGTTTGGAACTTTGGCTCAGTATCTGCGGTACTTCTCTCGTTACCTAAACCTTCACTTTGATCTATGACATTGCTCTCTTTTTCCTTACCTACCTCACTAACATTTATCTCGCTCATATCAATTAGCTTTGGCTCCTCCAGGCTGATGCTGGCAAGACTTTCTACCTTGGAGCTCAATGTGGCCGAAAGTAGTCCTGTTTGGACCTTCCTGCTGCACTGTTCTTTTATATGAGCTAAGATTTGCGAAACACTCTGCTCGAATCCCATATCAAGAAGTCGATCAGCTTCATCAAAAATCAAGATGAGGAGATTCCTAAGTGAAAAGCTTTTTGTCGTATTCAAATGATCAAGTAGACGTCCTGGTGTCGCAACAACAACATTAATACCCTTCCGTATCCGGGACTTTTCAGCTTTCCTTTTCTCTCCACCGACAATCAACCCAGGCACAATCCAGACAAACGTCCTACATAAATTTTCGATAACCTCGTAGCTTTGAACAGCCAACTCGCGAGTTGGAAGCAGGACAACAGCATACGGTCCGTCAGCTCTATTCACTTTTGGAGTAATTTGCTGCAGTCTCTGGATCATTGGCAGTGCATATGCAAGAGTTTTTCCTGAACCTGTTGGAGACTTGATTAAAACGTCCGAATTGGACAAAAATGCTGGAATGGCCTGCTTCTGAACTTCCGTAAACATTTCGAAACCTAGCCTGTCTTTTAGTGCTTTCAAAAGCCGATCAGAAATGCATGCTGCATTTTCTGTTTGTTTTCCTGAAAACAGCTCGTATGAATCTGTTTTGACAGGCTTTTTCGTTGCAATATCTGGAATGACTGGGTTCTTAGTAAACAAGGAAGAAATTATCTGATGTGGACTATCTGCAAATCCCTTGGTATTAGTCTGCGGCTTAGTGTGGCTAGTTGATGACTTTTTCGTATCTTTTTGGGGTAGGCTTTGGCTTTTGCTTTCTTTGTGGTCTTCTATCCTTGAGTGGGCATTTTGATCTCTTTTCCAACTCTTTTTGGATGCAGACCGCTTCTTTTCTCGTTTTACCTGCCAGTTACTCTGTTTCTTCTTCCTAGGTAAAGCTGATGTAGTTGAACTTTCATTTATATTTAGCACAAGGCCATCACTGTCAGCCATTTTCACTAAAGCAAGAAACAGTTTATCAGTTAATGAAGCAAGTATCATTGACAGCTTGTCAGTAAAAGTACTGAAAGCTGTCAAATTCTATGAAGAACTCTTGAGCTACTAATACTATGACAATGCAGCCACCTGCTAAGTTGCATGAACAATGAAAATAAGGCAAACTGATGCTAACAGAATAAGCAATCTCATTTTGTTTGACACATTATCTAAGGCTTTAACAAAAGTGAAAAAATCTGTCATTCTTATTCTTGAAACTGCTGAATGAAAATAATCTAACAAATATTGATTGTTATAATTAGCAATTCTGTGAATAAACGGAATGCAGTCAACCCAAAATACTACTTCTATTCACAACCCAACTCCACAATGATTTAGATCCAACCTAATGAAGCAAGTTTTATTTCCATTGTGGAATGCGACACACATGTTGTGTTTGTATTGCATTTAGATGAGATCAGTGAGATAGAGACTTGATTTTGTTATGTACCAAAGGCAAAATTGATTTCCCTAAACTTTCCAGCCAAGTGACATGGAAAATACTGTTTCAATAGTTAAGCTCAAATGAGCAGTCTAGCTATACCCTCTTATCAATTTTCTTACACCATCACTCAATTTTTATCAAATCTTCAATGTTTAGTGACAATGCTTCCTTGGTTCTACTACCCCTTGTTTCAACATTGGCTCTGATCCGTTCCTTTCAGTATCTATTTTAAACTGTGTCACATACTCAATTTCAAGCATAGCAAAAGCCAGCAGCAGGGCTCTGAGTTTTTCTAGGAAAGTGGATTTTTTATAAGGTAGTTTCCTATTGCCTTCCTGACCAACAACAACAACAACATCAATCGGCTTGGGCGATGCCTGTTGCATCAGCACCATTCAATGAGGACCCCCTTAACTGGGTAGCGAGCCGTTGGCTTTCCCTGGCTGCCTTACCAATGGCGTTTTATTGTGACACATGGAGGAATCGAACTGACAACTGCTGTTATGAGTATGCATGCTTAACCACTACGCCATGGCACCACTACATTGTACAGTTGAACCAAATTCCCTGTGAATTTGAAAAAGAAGGTCACGGCACCACAGCCTCTACTTCAACACTTTCTAATTCATATAGGTTGATTCATATCGACCATTCCATTTAAAAGACATCCATGACTTTGTAGTAGGGATTTTGCACTGAATGCGGCACACTAGGGTTTGATAAACTAGTTGGGTGACACCAAATACTTAAAAAATGGCCCATGCTGTTTATCTGCTGGCACATCAGGGAAAAGTATGGGTGATATAGAGTAGATGTGCATTACTACTACTGGGTCACTCTCATAATTTACTGTGCCTGCACAGCTGTGAGGCTGGAAATCCCAAGAGAAAAGTTCCAATTTACTCAATAAACTCAATCTTATTACTCATTTTTCTCTCATTAGCCAGCAATTTGGTTTCTTCACACACTATACATGCAAAGTAGCTTTTTACCTTGGGTTTGAAGCAGTCAACCTAGTTAGCCACATGTTTTCTTCTGAGAGCTATTTTTAAAGGAAACAATTACCCATTGAACCCCTTTGATTATCATTAGATGATGCTGCCATCAGTTTGTTATGATTCAAGGTACCAGTCACAAAAGCATTTTTAGAAAATCACATAATAATTCAGTTGAATCTAGAAATTAGGAAGCTTCTGTGTTTCAAAGCTACAAACATCTTTCCGCTTGTAGAAGGCCCAGGTCCGTTCAATTAATGCACGAGTGAGTGAGTAAGCTGATGTCACTTTAGGTCATCAAAGGAAGCAACGCGCTCCCTAATTTTAAATTCAGACTTCATATTATAGATATTGATAGCCCCCAGCCCCAGATTCCACTGCATTTTCCCTCTTTCCTTATTCCTTTTTACATTTATGCATTATTCAATGTTATGAATTTTAAATACGATTTTATATGGAAATTCGACTTGCTTTGCGGTCATTTACCAGTGACTATCAGATGTCCTTGGGTGTAAAAAGTTTCTCTAGATCTAATTTAAGACAATTTTTACAAGCATCTATGCCTACGAAGAAACGAAAATTAACACACCTACCAATGTGAGCTAATGATTGACCAGCATGCGGACGAGAATCATACACTTTCAAAATGGTGGCAACATGCAAACGAGGTAAGTATGGAGAGAGGCTTCTCTGAATCAGGTCTATCTGTCAAAATAATGCTAATTCACTATCGACGTAAAGCTATCACAAATTGACTCGTTACAGGCTAGTTCAGATTTTGCATGACTTCTCCTCTGCAATCCAACTCGCTTTTTAATGGAGGCCGAAGCTCTGATCTGAATAAAGCGCGTGACATCACGGAGTGTCAAATAACGCTACATGTGGCAATATAGAGAGTAACTTCCGAGGAACGGTTGATAGCAGCTAACAAGAAACAACAGTTCCAAAGTGGTAATAAATTTTTTTGTCGATTAATGTACCTACTTCGAGGCGAGGAAAAAAGGCATGGACGGTATTCGACAGCCCACACTTATCGATTTCGATTGGCAAACATAATTAATCCTCAAAAATGAATATTTCTGAAAATCTTCATTATTCTGTTGTAAATTACTTTGGCAAGCATAATTGTGGAGCGATTCCTCTTAACTGATAATAAAAGATGAAATACAACTATAAGATCGGTCAGATAACAAGTTCTTATGCAAATTAATGTAAGGCATGACTTCTTTAACATTTGGGTCCCACAGCTGCGTAAGCACAGTTAATGCTACTACAGATGGTACTGATCATCTGACAGATCTGCATCCTAATCTTCAATGCTAGATATTAGGCATGGAAACGGCATGCACCATATTCAAAAGTATTTTAGTATGAGCCAACCGGGCATCGAACCAAGACCTCCCATGTCAAGCGAGCACTCATCCCCAGTTGCTAGCAGACATGCGGTTCACAAAGCGATGAAGGTTATTGTGTGAAAACTAAAGCCATTATCGAGTTAAGTTTAAATTAGCGGAAGAAGTAAAGAAATTGAAGTCAAATGAAAAGTATTGCTATGGTGAGAAATACAGTGCATGTAAAATAAAGAAATTACGCTAAATATTGGTGCTACTACAAAAGTTAAAATATATTTAAAATATATTTAGTGGAGAACGCAACCCCTCGTTATTGTAAAAATCATGTAGAATTCGTTACTACTGTAGTGACTCAGCTTTCTTACCCTCGTATTTTCTATCTACACGGTCATTGCCGTTTTTGCTTAACTACACAATTCTATTCATTCAATCCATGGTTATTTCCTGTCATACTTTCCATCAACTCATCATCTATTCATATACATGCGTCATTACCAACCCTTCCGCTCCTATTCTAAATCGATGAGTTTGGTTATTTTATCTCTTCGTTATTCGCCTATATAAAGATGTCTTTCACTTCAATAAGTTAGTCAGTCATTCAAGCACAACAGCGCTACTCGTCGTCTCTCTGACTCCGTGTTCTCTGCACGTTAAATAAGACTGCAAGGCGAGAATCGTCCGTGTGGGTTGAATCGAACAGCAGCTTTTTAGGACCAGCTTCATGCTCACATCTTGAAACTGGTGATTCCTAAACTACCATCAGATTGGTCAATATGAAGTTAATTTGTTGAATTAAGTTAATGGTGATTAACAGGTTAAGAAGGAGACTAGTAATGCACACAGAAAAGAATGCTGAATCACTGTAGACGCAAGCAGGGGAAGTAGCCTTGGTTTTTTCGCTTGGGGAACATTAAATGGATTGATAGCTCCCCTCCACTTCTCTTAGTCACGAATTTTATCCCACAAATCATCATTCACCCCAGAAAGTTGCAGTTTATGGAACTCAATGCTTTTTTGTTCCTCTCCTAAATCCTACAACTTCTAAAATCAATAAACTGAATGCAATTTCTCTCTCCTCTTAGCCGTTCACTTTCTTTCTTTGTTGTAGGCCACCCAACCAACTAAATGCGTGCGAAAAGATACAAAATGCGTGCCACGCCAATGACGAAGGCTCCATAGGATATTCGACGCTGCGATGGAGCCATGAACTTTGCAGTTTAATTGACAGTCAAACTGGCCTAAGTCGTTTGATTCATGCGGAGAATGAGTACGGAAATCGAAGAGTGGACTTGATGGACGCTTGATAGATATTCTATCGCATCTTGAATGGCAATATGTTTTTGAGGCTTCCTAAAGGCTCAAAATGGAAGCTAAGGCTTGTTATAATAGTGGTATCTTGTTTTCTCGCGCTTGCTCTTTTCAGTAAATGGGCATTTGTTTCCCAAGGCGGGCGCTTGCCGTTCGTTCGCATTCCTGCTTTCCTGATTTCTAAAAGGAAAAATAGTCTACCAATTGGAACGCCTATTTATGCAGACGCCAGAAAGGAGGATCTTCTCAAGATTAGCCAAATTAAAAATACAAAAGACAGTATTGAAGCGACCAGCTCAAGCCTACAAATGGGGGATGTCTCCCCTGGCTTCCCAAGCACTTACTCACGAGGTGTCCAGTTCCGGGGAAAAGATGGCGATATCTTCTTACATTCTTTTGGAAAGATTTTTAATGTTTTCATCTGGGATGAAATTTGCGGCGAAAGTTTAGACAATTTATTTAACTATCCGCTGTTTCCCTATATGCCGTCAAGAAAACGATTCTCGAAAAGTTTCAAAATTATCAATTATGGCAAGAATTTTGCCTTGTGGTTGGTTGGATACTTCACTCCATTTTGCGATGGGCAACACCACTTTGAGCTGGAGATAACTGCAGGCAATTCTGAAGTATGGATTAGTGAAGATAGTACAAGAAATAAACTAGAGTTGGTACTTACTAGTACTGGCAAAGAGCGTGTAATGAGGAAAGATCTTCGCCTTAAAAAGGAGGAGAAATATTACTTTGAAGTTTTTCACAAAGAGGGAAATCGAAATTCAGAGTTTAACATAAAGATAAGTACTCCTGAGGAAGACTGCCTAAAAGCAAAGCAGCCATTAGCATTTGAACCATTCATGTCACCAGAGACCATCTGGAGTGTAAAGACACCAGTTGTGCATCTTAAAGATGAGCTATTAGCCAAGCTGAAGGACAAAGCAAAATCCTCAAAAAGTCAGTCACCAAGGTCAAAAAGAGATGATATATTCAAAATTCCATTCATAGAAGAGTCAGATATTGCTACTTTGTTGCCAAAGTGTAAATATGATCCAAGTTACATAGTAAAGTACCGTTTAGAGAAATATGAAGGTGTTTGGGAGACCCATTTCTCATCAATATATCCTTCAGATGATACTAATATTACTGATCTGCTATCATCTGGTGAAAGACAAATCATATTTGGAAATGATATTACGGACGAGAGTGTTGCAATGAAGGCTGTGTATCAAATTATGAGTGTTATCAAGCAGAAGTTACCTGGGTAAGTACCGCAATATGAATCCTTTGTAGGGGTAGCATATGGCAGTTAATATATGAGAATAATATCTGTTAACTTAACTCATAATAATCATTATCATGCCAATCATCTTTCCCTCCACTAAAAACAACTCTGACTCTTCTTCTACCACTCCTTCATCCAAGGCTAATCTTTTTGCGTCAGTCTTTGCCTCCAACTCCAACCTGGACGACCAAGGGGTCCAACCTCGTCACTTCCCCTCTTCAAAATTCACCATGTCACCCATTAAGTTCTCCACACGAAACGTTCGCCAAACCCTTCTCCAGCTTGACACCTCCAAGTCCAAAGGCCCTGATGGTATTCCAGCAATAGTTCTCAAAACCTGTGCTCCTGAACTTGCCCCTATTCTTAACAAACTATTCCAGCTTTCCTACACTCTTGGCACATTTCCCACCTCATGGAAACAAGCCCACGTCCTTCCTATCCTAAAAAAGGGCGACAAGTCTAATCCACTCAACTATCGTCCCATTGCAATCACTTCACTCATCTATAAAACAATGGAGACCATCATCACTAAACAACTTCTTACCTTCCTTGAAACAAACAATCTTCTCTCTGATCACCAGTATGGCTTTCAAAAAGCCAGGTCTACTGGTGATCTTGCTTATGCTGTCCATGTCTGGTCCTCTGCTCTAGAATCCAGTGGTGAGAGCAGAGTAATCTCTCTCGATATCTCCAAGGCCTTTGATCGCGTTTGGCGCAAGGGTCTTCTCGCTAATCTGCTGATGTTTGGTCTCCATCACACTCTCATTAATTGGATTGGTAGTTTCCTCTCTGATAGGTCAATTGCCGTCAGAGTGGACGGCTTCCTCTCGAATCTGCACTCTATCAATGCTGGTGTACCCCAGGGCTCTGTCATCTCCCTTGTACTCTTTATCCTCTTCATCAATGACCTGCTCACCTCCACATCTTCTAGCATTCACCCCTTTGCTGATGATACCTTCCTAAGTTCTTCATTTTCATTCAATCCAAATGACCATGCTTCCACTGATATCCAACTCCACGGAAACATTTCAGCCTCACTTCTCTCCAATGATCTGACAGTTATTGAGAAGTGGGGCAAATACAACCTAGTTTCGTTCAACCAAAGCAAGACGAAACAGGCTGTCATTTCACGCAAATGTAATCAAAATTTTCCAGCTGTCTTCATGAATGGTGATAAACTGGACACTTCAGCTTCTTTCACACAACTTGGTCTTTCTCTTTCATCTAATCTCACTTGGAAAACTCACATCCATTCCCTTGCTAAACACGCATCTCAAAAGCTTGGTTTCCTCGCCAGAGCTCGTAGGTTTTTCTCATCTTCTCACCTTCTATCTATATACAAGTCCCAAATCCGTCCTTCTTTAGAGTACTGCTCCCACGTCTGGGGTGGTGGTCCAAAATCTACTATCTGTCTTCTCGACAAAGTCCAGTCCAAAGCCATTCGTCTCATCAATAATCATAACCTCACCAAATCGCTCCAACCTCTTTCCCATCGTCGTTTAGTTGGATATATTTCCATCTATTACAGATACTTTAACAGACATTGTTCTCAGGAGATCAGGGGTATTATTCCAGTTCCTCTGAGGCGTTTCAGGACCACCAGAAGCTGAACTCATTCACACCCTTTCCAAGTTTCACTGCCTAATCCACGAACTCTATCTCACAAATCATCATTCATCCCAAGAACATGCAACTTATGGAACGTCTTCCCTTCTTGCTTTCCTGAGTCCTACAACTTGCCATCTTTCAAATCTAAGATCAATAAACTTGATCTTATCTCTCTATCCTCTTAGCCTTTCGTTTTCTTCTTTCTTCCTTTGTTGAGGCTTTGTATAAGCCACCATGGCCTTTCCTCAACATAACCCACTAAAAAAAAAAAAAAAAATTATCACGTTTAAAGTGCAATATCCCTCTTATTTGCAGTGACCCATTCAGCACCCTGTTTTGTCACTTCAACCAGGCCCCAGCATCTGGGCAGCCAATTTTCTGAACCCCTACCTCATTACCTTCTTTCTCATGCTATCCCTCCAAGTGATCTCCAGCCTACCTCCACTTTCCAGCCCCAAAAACCTAGATTTCAGGTGTTCCTATTAGGCCTGTCTTTGTTGAGTCTTCACACATGGCCTATTCAGTGTAGGTTGTGAGGGTAGAAAAGTAGCCAAGCATTGGCTCGCACATCCTGTGGCTATTCTTATAAGCATGCATTTTCAGTATCATGAAACCTACCTTCAGATGCAAGTGTAATGAATCAAACATTTGTTTTCTTTGTTATCAGAGTCTCTTTCAGCCCAAAATTGTAATCAATTTTCTTGAATGCATTCCGCCTTCCAGTTCCACTCCACAAAGGATTGAAATCATGTTTATTTTTGTGGTCTTTCATAACCTTTTTGGTTTCTTCCCAATAATGCTCTATGATACCTTATTATTTACCACTGTGCTGCTCAAAATGTGTGTACTAGATAGAAAGCATTTCAGTCCTGCATTCAAAGTCAATTTCTGAGAAACTCCAATAAGGATAAAGTTTCTTACATCCATACACATTGATTTATTGTGCAAGAAAATCTACCAATATGTTACAGGGATTTGGAATCAGTTTGCAATGTATTTTATTTGTGGCAGCTCATTGTTATGAATTGCCTTGAAGCTCTGAATAACAGACATAGTCTCAGAATAATGAGCTAAAATTTGAATGGAGGCCATTTTATGGAGATAAGCCCATCTTGCCTTAACGACAAGCAATTTTTAACAGGATTGCCAAACAGACTTGCTAAATGGTCAAATAAACAACTATGGGTGCCTTCTTTTTATTTCATCAGCATCATCAGAAACATAGCATTCTTTCTCAGTGAAAGACTCCTTTTGCAACACCATTCTATTTCTTTCTGCCTTTCACCAATTTTCTTTCCTCATCAGCTGTATGGTTAACACCACTTTATTGAATATGCAGAGCCAGGTTTGCTTGGATCTTTCAGTAGGCTGCTTCTTTTTATGAGCTCTCTTGCTGGTGCTTCCTCTGGGAAATTGGAAATATATGTCCAGCTCCAGGGGGTAACTTGAGTTTTCTCATACAAATTTTCATTTGATATTATCTTTGGACATCTTATATTTAATGCGCTTCTCAGTTATTTTTTATTAAAGCTGTCTATCTTGTCTTGCTGCTTCTTGGTAAATGTCCAGATGTCTCAGTTTCAGCTGAAGATGCTGGTGGTGCATACAGCTAAGATCCTCAGTTTTACTTTCAAGCTGATTGTCTTGATTTTAAAAATAAGCTTCACTTTTTTTAGAGTTGTTTGAGCCATTTATTTCTATTTCAGAAGTCTGTTTTTGTGCCAAAGTTACTTCAAGGATATTTGCATTCCTTCAAGTTGTCACTTCCCTCTCAATGTGTGTCACCTCTAGATAAATATGACTCTCTAACAAGAGCCTTCTTTTTTATGAAAGAAAAAGCCATTGGTGCTCTTATGATGAAAAGTCATTCACTATGTTTAATACTTTTCTTTATTGTCCCCTATTTCTTAAATTTTTGCTTAAATATGGTGATAAAAATCCTGGGGAATATATTGTGGATGCAAGGGTGCTAGTTGGCAGGTAGATCATTTATCAAATCAGTGCTTGTCAGATGCTTCGTTGATAATGGACGAAGCCTTTTAATGTTCCATAAGGGCTCCATGGTAATTGCTCACAGCCGCCATCACCTGTGGCTCAAGCTCTTTCTAACTCCACTTGTGGGAATCACAGGGTGTGTTCCCTTTGAGAGGAAGGAGCAGGGTGCTATGATAAGCATCCTTTCCCTTAATCTACGGTCAAAGGTAAGATGAAAAGCACAAAAAATCATTTTAATGCAAATATGTGGTAAGTGATGATGGCGAATAGGTTTTGATATGGACTTTGCTCATGCTTCTGTCAGTAGCAGTTGAAAGCACCATGCATTGCCAACTGATACATTGTAACAGTTGGTTTTAGGTCCGTTGTAATCAAATGTTATTGTGATAGAATTATCAACAATGTTTATATGAAAATAATCATACTTTTTAGGTGAAAATCGTGCCAAGTCGTAATCGCAATATGAGGCCTTTGTTAGAAAGATTTTATAGTTTTCAAAATATGACATAATTAATTATAATTTCGTTTCATAGGGCTTTAATTTGAAAGGCAAGAAATTGTTTTATCGGTCGCATTCACGAGTAATTTTATTCATCACAGTGCTTGATCTATACATTTCTCACTAAGTTTTCTTCTGCCGCTCTTTTTTTATTTTCGATAAGAGCTTCTGAATTCTGGAAGGCAGACTGGATTATTTTCAATAAATCTAGCTTTGTGTCCACCCACAGAACAACTTTAAACGTTGTCGTGTTTATATAAACACTGTTTGCTTTGTGTTTTGTATGCGGAAATATCGCCACAATGGCCAGTAGAACAGAGGATGAAAGTTTAACCACATGCTCATCATTTGTGCTGCCAAGATTTTCTATCGCGTTTCATGAGTACATAAACCATCTGCGTTGTCACCTTCCGCACCATTTCTATTCAGTCAGCCGGTGATAGGACGCAGCGTGTTTGTCGCAGAGAGTAAAAGGATATGTTAGTTCGCACACGATGGTGCCCTTGGAACTCGCCTCGCTTAACCACATTGTGTTAATATGATTTTACGGTGCCTTCTAGCAGGATGACTGGCCTTACAATTTATGCCATCAAATTAAGTTGATTTGATTTGAGTGTTTCAAACTCATTTGATGTCATTTGATTTCAGTTATTTCTCTGCTTTCACTTTTAATCTTATTTCCCAAAAAAGGGCTTCCCTAGCGGTTTCTTTCCTCCTTTCTATAAGCCGTGCATTTTGCCCTCTATCGCACCAGCTTCGTTTATTTCCTCCTTCACCGCGTCCATTTGATTTCAATTAATTGTGGTTCTCGTATCATCTGATATTATATTAATTCTAATTGGTTTGCTTTGGTATTGACCCAATATTCATACTGTTTGGGTATTGTAGATAGGCCCCTTATTGGCTGCCTCTAAGTGTAGTTTTTACACCTATCATAACACATTGTCTTCATAGTGAAGAATGTATGTTGCAGGTGGCCTTTTCCTCTATGCTTTTTACCTGGCCTCCGAAACTATAGTCTAGGACATTGGTAAGCGATGCTCACCGAGCAATGACCTGCTCTTTTCTTTCGGTGTGGCTGCACCCTGTTATCCCTACTCCTGGGATTACTGGAACCTTGCATCTGGAACCTTGCATGTTTAAAGGAAGATGTGTGCTAGTTTCCAGGGCGAAGGAGATGTACCAATAGTATAGGATGGCGGAAATAGTTTGTTAGAGTGGGGGCAGTTCTGGAGCACATAATTTAAGAATTATAGCTTGAATTCTATCCGGGCCCTTAGATTTAGAGGTGTTGAGCTGGAGAAGGGGTTGGCGGACTTTTCATGTGGAGATTTAATGGGTGACCTAGTGAATTTTGAAGGGGGGAAGGGATGTGGTTGGAACCCTTGGTCGTCCAGGTTGGAGTTGGAAGCAAATACTGATGCAAAAAGATTGACCTTGGATGAAGGAGTGGTGGAACAAGAGTCAGAGCTGGTTTTTTAGTGGAGAGAAAAATGTTTGGCAAAAAGTTTGGGAGACAACTTTTACCTTAGACCAAAATGAGCGAGAGCCAGCCTGGCAGTTAATGCGTTGGACTTTTGCTGTTAATGCGTTGGAAAAAGTATGGTTTGGCATTTTTGATGATTTTGGAGCAGGTGTTGCGTGATTGGATGAAGAAGCTCGTTCTTTTTGAGTTTGAAGTCGCGTCCATTCCTTGAAGGGGTGGTTTTTGTCATTCACAGCCTTGGCGCACTGGGAATTGCACCACTTGTAAGAAGAGGGAAGTAGTTAAGAAATGGGGACTCTCGCGCACTTTTTTCGTATTATACATTTTTTGGATTCAACCGGTTTTTTCCACTTTTCGACCCGACCATTCCACACACGAGTAGAGCAAAACCATTTTTTCCACAACACAATTTATTTAATTTTCATTTAAAGTTTTAAATTTACTACTGTATATAAGAGTTACAAAGTTTACTAGCAGAGTAAAAAATTAGTGTAACAATGACTGAAACTATTCCAAGATGTAACTGGCTAATGTTAGGTCAAGAAGAAACTTGTTGTAGGGTAGCAAGGTGCGATGGATATTGTGATTATCACGCCAAACAAAAAGTAAAATCCTTCCCTTGTATCACCTGTGGCAAAGGAACTAGATCAAAATATAAGACATGCTATAAAAAAGGTTGTGCTTATGAAAAACTAAGACATATAAGTAAAATGGCACAGAAAAATAAGGAAAGGGATGATCGTATAATAAACAATCATTATAAAAAGAAAATGCACGCAGAATTGCTTAAGAAAGTAGAAACAGTATATTAAATAATTAGCCAAATTTTTTTTTCTTTACTTATTTATATACGAATAATTATTTATTTTAGTATTAGACATTTGATTTGTCATATTATGTAAAGGTATAAAACCTCCTAGAGTAATATTACAACATGGCGCAACTAAAAATTGTGCTAAAAGAAACTGCTCTGAACGATGTATTTAAAACTTTCGAAGTCAACGGACTAGATGACGTTGATTTAAAAACCTATCTAGAAATGGCTGCCCCACTTGTGGAAAAACAAATAAAAGAAGAATTAGAAAAAGAAAAATCTTTGAAGATTGAATTGGCAGTAGTAGTCAACATGGCAAGAAGGTCTGATGATAAAATTATTAAAGCAAGGCCATTCTTTAACTCAGGATTGCAATACTTTTACATCTCAACAAACATACTTGAAACTTATGAAAAAATGAAACAAAAAGCAATCGAATCTTTTGCAACATACACCAGCGGTGGTAGTGGTTGGGTATTTCAAAGTATTGAAAATTTGCTTCTTAATGTTGATAAATATAATCCACTAAAAGGAGAAGGTTATATCGACTTACCCGCAGCCATTTAAGCTAAAAAAGCAGTTATAAACGTAAAAAACAAAGACAACAGATGTTTTGAATATGCAATTTTGTCTGCGCAACATCACAGTGAAATAAAGGTTGATCATGAAAGGCCATCAAAATATAAAGCACACTTGGGCAAACTTAATTTTACTGGTATTGAATTCCCAGTTTCACTAAAAGATATTGACAAATTTGAAAAAAATAATCCTGAAATAGAAGTTAACGTGTTTGGATATGAGAAAAGCGTACACATATTAAGGATAAATAAAACTGACCCACAAAATGCAATTGATTTATTATTTATCATCAACGAAGGAAAACAACATTATTGTTGGATAAAAAACTTTTCAAGGTTACTCTCAGCCCAAGTCTCCAAGCATAATGGGGCTGTTTATTTCTGCAAAGATGCTTGAACAAATTTGCTTCTCCAGAAAAGTTGAATGAACATATTGAGATTTGTAAAGAAAACTCTGCTTGTAAAATTGAAGTGCCAAAACCAGGTGAAACCATTGAATTTAAAAACTTCAAAAAATCAATGAGAGTTCCTTTTGTAATCTACACTGACTTCGAGGGAATTACAGAAAAAATAGATTCAGCCACACTAAATCCAGAAAAATCGTATACCGAAAAATATCAAAAACATACTCCATCAGGATTTTGTTATTATGTAAAAAAAGAAGGTGAAGAAAACTATGCTGAACCAGTTGTCTACAGAGGCGAAGATTGTGTGGAGAAATTTTGTACAATGATTGAAGAAGAAGTAAAAGAAATTGCTGAAATTTACAAAAATATAATTCCTCTTGAAATGACAGCAGAAGATAATGAAAAATTTCAGTCAGCAGTGGATTGTCATATTTGTAGCAAAAAATGGTGTAACAACAAGACAATTCCTTTCAAGAAAGAACCAATTCATCAATCTTGTTTACCAGACAAATATAAAGGTGACACAGGATTTAGTTTAAATGGTGTAATGGACAATGATGATTGGTGCAACTACTATAAAAAATATAATTGTGCAATTTGTAAAGACCCCTTGACAAGTGAAACAGTTAGAGATCATGATCATTTAACAGGAGAGTTTAGAGGTGCTGCACACAACCAATGTAATTTGCTATATCAGTTACCAAAATTTGTACCTGTAATATTTCACAACTTGTCAGGTTACGATTCACATTTGTTCATAAAACAATTGGGTAAAACACAAGGAAACATCAACTACATACCAAACAATGAAGAAAAATACATCAGCTTTAGTAAACAATTGAGCTGGATGATGACGACGATGATAAAAAGAAAAATAAAATTGAAATAAGATACATTGACAGCTTTAAATTTATGGCATCATCAATTGACAGTCTTAGCAAAAATCTTTTGCGGGAACAGTTTAGGGAAATGAACAAAGTTTTCGAAGGTGATACAGACTTGTTGATCAGAAAAGGAGTTTACCCATACGATTATATGGATAGTTTTGATAAATTTAATGAGACTGTGTTTCCTCCTGTAAATGAGTTTTATTCGCAACTAAACGATTCAAATGTGGATGTAAAAGATTATGAACATGCACAAAAGGCACGGAACTACTTTGACATAAAAAATATGGGTGAATACCATGACTTGTACTTGAAAACTAATGTAATCTTGTTGGCTGATACATTTGAAAACTTTAGAGATGTTTGCTTGAAACATTACAAACTGGATCCGGCTTGGTATTATACATCGCCTTGACTTAGCTGGGATGCGTTGTTAAAGAAAACTGAAATAAAGTTGGATTTACTAAGTGACATAAACATGATTTTGTTCATTGAAGCTGGAATAAGAGGTGGAGTTAGCATGATTTCAAACAGATATGGAAAAGCAAACAACAAATACATGGAAAACTACAACCCCAACGAAGAATCAAAGTTTATAACATATTTGGATGCAAACAACTTGTATGGATGGGGGATGAGTCAAAAGCTACCATACAAGAACTTTAGGTGGGTAAATGAAAAGAAGTTAGTTGACTTAGATCCCACTCTACTAGGAACAGAAGACGAAACTGGTTATATTTTACAAGTAGATCTGGAATATCCAAAAGAGTTGCACAACGCACATAATGATTACCCTCTTGCACCAGAAAACATTACTATTAATAAAATAGATAATTTAACACCAAACTTGAAAAAAAAACCAAGTACATTTTACATCTAAAAAATCTTCAGCTTTACCTTAACTTGGGACTAAAGTTAACAAAAATTCATAAAGTGCTAGCCTTTGATCAGAAAGATTGGATGAGACCTTACATTGACTTGAACACAAGTCTTAGAACTGCTAGCAAAAATGATTTTGAAAAGGATTTCTTCAAGTTGATGAATAATTCTGTCTTTGGAAAGACTATGGAAAACATAAGAAACCGAGTTGATATAAGACTTGTCAATGAAGAAAAACAAGCTGAAAAGTTGGCATCAAAGCCAGCATTTGAAGGAAGAACAATATTTTGCAAAAATTTAGCAGCAGTTAACATGAAAAGAGTACAAATAAGATTCAACAAACCAATTTATGTAGGATTTTGCATTTTAGATTTAAGTAAAACGCTCATGTACGACTTTCATTACAACTACATTGTTAAAAAGTATGGAAAAAGGCAAAAGTTGTTATTTACAGATACTGACTCTTTGGCTTATGAAATAAAAGCAGAAGACTTTTATCAAGACATCAGTAACGATGTAGAGGAAAAATTTGATACAAGCAACTCTGCAAAAAATCATCCATCAGGAATTAAAACTGGATGCAACAAAAAAGTAATTGGAATGATGAAAGATGAATGTGGCGGTGAGCAGATCTTGGAATTTGTGGGGTTGAGAGCAAAAATGTATTCATACAAGGTCAATGAAAAGGAATAGAAAAAGGCAAAGGGTATTAAAAAGAATGTAATAAAAAAAGAGATAGCTTCAGCGACTACTATAATTGTTTAGTTGAAAGAGTAAGTCCGAAATATAGAAAAATGAATTTAATCAGAAGTCAAAAACATGAGATTTATTCAGAAACTGTAAACAAAGTAGCTTTATCAGCCGATGATGATAAAAGAGTTATTGGCGCAGACGGCATTTCAACATTAGCATATGGCCACCACATGTTATAAGAAGTAAATGATTAAAAAAAATAGTTTTTTTTTAGAATTTTTTTAATTTTTTTTAACATCATTTAGTGGAATCCAACTATTAAATTCTTTAGGATAACCCTTCCATGATACTAGCGCTAATTTTTTCTTATAATCTTTCTTGATTACTTTATCAATTCTATAAAAATCTTGATCAGTTTTTTGTAACTCATTTTCATAAAAACTTCCTTCGATAATTTCATTGTTATAATCTTTAATTATATATGTAGTAGGATTGGTATGTTGTATTCCTACTATAACAAAAACTTCTTCACTCCAGTTTGGTGTATAACCTTTATCAAACAAAGTTCTTTTGTACTTACTAATCCTTACTCTGTCTCCCACCATAAACTTAGATTTATATATGGTTTTATCATGGATTGAATATACATCATTTTGAATAACTTTTTCATTATATTTCATGCTAGCTTCTGTTGGAGTCATTTTTATTGTAGAGTGTTTGTGGTTGTTATATTCATTAATTAAATCTGATAATATATCGACATATTTATATGTATTATTAGCAGTAAAATATTTATTCATTTTATCTTTTAATGTACGATTAAATCTTTCAATGACAACGGCCTTACCTTCATTAAATGTACTATACATTTTAATTTCATTCTCAACCAACCATTTTTTAAATACGTTGTTATAAAATTCCGATCCATTATCAACCCACAATTTGTTAGGTTTCCTCTTGCTAGTTTTAACAATAGATTGAAATGTATTGGCAATTGTTTTACCTGTTTTATCTTTTATAGGAACACTCCATACAAATTTTGAAAATACATCAATAACATTTAAAATATACCTAAATCCATGGTTGTAGCTTTTAAGTTGTTGCATATCAACCAAGTCAGCACTCCAAATATCATCAATACTACCGACAATAACTTTTCTCTTTTTAAACTTTCTTATAATTGGTTTGTGTAACTCATCTGCTAACTGTTCATTCCAATTTTTTGAACTTTTTTTTTAAAACACCCAGTTCAAGTTTTTGTTTGGTGTTGATAACTTTTCTAGCAAACATACCCATTTTTGGCAGCTCACCATAAGGAATCTTATCCAATTCAGCAACAGTTTTTCTATCACATTCGTTTTTATCAACCCCTCTTGAATAACATACATCATGGTGTGCTGAAATTTCATCAACTTTGTTAAAAGGAGGAACTATCCATTTAGTAATTTCACCAGTTTCTGGATCAAATTCTAATTGTTTATCTAATGGATTAAATGGTCCCATGTATTTATAATCAATAGGAGTCCAACCAGCTTAAGGTTGTGGTAATTTGCCGATAAAAGAATGAATATCGAGTTTTCCACCGGCTTTACTTTTAGTAAAACAACCTTTTGTTGTACCACATATTTTACACTCACCTTTTACCACAGATCTATTATTTTTTGTGGTCGTGTGCCTTATATTCAAAGACGGAGTTTTTCTTTTACATTTGACACAAAAAATTTCCATGATTAAAGCCTTTACTATATACATATACAGGAATACAAATTTTCAAATTATCTTAAATTATTTTAATTAATTCATCGAAATTTTTAAACAATTCTCTATTGTTTTGATTTATAAATAGAAAATTGTGTTTATCAAGACCCTCAAATTTGCACTTGTCAAATCTACATTCTTTTGAAATTTTGCTTTTTCACCACCTGTTGGAGGATCATAAATAATAATTTTGGAGCAATTTGTTCTTATACCTTTTGGTATTGTGAAATACGATTGACTCAAGTAGACCGGACAAATCTTGTGATGTCTACCATCAGTAAAATGGTTTGCAATCTTTCCTTGTATTTTTTTATCATCGTCCATTAGATCATCAAATACGACAAGCTTTACACAATCATCAGATTCATATTCATCTGTATTTAATATATCTTCTTGTCCACATAATAACAAGACTTGATGACCTACCAGCTGAGAAACTTGAGCAAACTTATTTTTTAGTGAGACCAACTTGTCTTGATCTTTATTAGGAGTATATATGATAATCTGATCATAATAACATAACGGTTTTTTTATGATATGCATCAAAGTATTTGTTTTTCCACAACCAGAACTTCCACAAAGAAGCATTCTAAAATTGTTACCCAACAATGATTTATGCTTTGTTTTGTCAGCAACCAACTCACTATCATAATTTGGAATCTTCATTTTGATGTACCCTTTATAGTCTATATAGCTTGTAAATTTATAATTTTAGATTATAAAATATTTAAGTAAGTGTAAGCAAGTTAAAAAAGGGTGTCATTTTTTAGGGTAGATAAGTAACTGACAGTTAGTTAAGTCCAAAGATAAGTACTATATAGTTACTTAAATAGGGGTGTCATTTTTTAGGGTAGATAAGTAACTGTATGTTAGTTAAGTCCAAAAATAAGTAACTGTATGTTAGTTAAATATTTGAATATTTTGAATTATATAAATTATATAAGTATATAAGTATATAAGTATACGAAAATCAAAAAGTATGGATCTGAACAAATTGAAAAGTATAATTAAAAAGGAAGCTGTAGCAGCAGATATTGTTTACCAAGTTAAAGATGATGTAAGGGTATATAAAATTTTACAACTTGAAATCATTGAAGAAAGAGAAAAGGCTGCAGAGTTGACAAGAGAACCTGGTAAAGTTGGGCAACAAATAACTGATATAGATAAAAGACAAGACGAAATGCTAGGCCAACTGAGAGAAAACCAAAATGCGATGATACAGTATCTACCACAACTAGCAATTGAGTCACCAGAACCACCACCAGCGCTTGAGACACCAAAGCGACCAACGCAGCCAAAGCAACCAATAACACTTAATTTTGATAAAAGATTTGATACAAAATTTCAAAGTGATTATGATTTACCAAGTACTAATGAATTTCCAAATATTACAAGATAAATTAGAAACGATAACCCAAAAAGTGACAAAAGCACAAAAATCTGTTGGCGGACGTAAAAGTGCGGCCAAAAGCACTGAGAAAAGGGATAAACTTGATGGAGATTTAGCCAAATTAAAAGAATATAAAAAAATATCAGTTGTAACAATGTCTACAAACTTATCAGAAATAATTGGAAATGGGTTTGGTCATCAAAGAAAAAGAAATGCTTACAAGTTGTCAAAAGGTGGATCCTCTGGTCATGTATATATTGATCCAGCTAAACTCAGAATGAAAAGACTTAGTGTTAAAGATATGGCTGGAAACAGTGTAATGGATTATGTTGTTGATAGTTCTCTTATAGATCTGTTAACAAAAGGATACAACCCAAAAGTTGAGTACACATCAGAAGCAAAAGATATTTTCAAAGATTTGACTCGCTTTTCTGGTTTAAAAAAAGTAAAAGATCAGGCAAAAAAAAACTACTAGGCGGAACTGTTACTTTGATACCAGACACCCCAAAAGATATTTTGGTGAGGTTGACCCTTTTACTTGGCACACGACGTGCTGGTAACAATAGTTTAGATATAAGAAATGAAATAGTTCAACTAATTGATATTGCAGCAGCAAAAAATGTAATTACAAGTGAAGATAAAAAAAGGTTAACAGTAAAAAATAATTTAAATTAAATTAATTTAAAAAATTAAAAATACATACAATATATACAATATACATAAAACACCAACAAAAATGAAAGAGTTGGAAAGACCGTTTGTTTTCAGTTCAACTGATGGAATCGCTGGATCAAAACCAGGTGATTTTACAATAAAACATATTCCAAATCTTATTTTGGATAAAAATAAAGAACATTATATTACACTTGATAAGTTTAATGGTCATTATTCGTGGTATAACATCAATTCAACATACAATAATAATAAGATTAGCTATTCACATGATGCTGGAAAAACCAACACCATAATTACTTTTCCAGATGGAGTTTATGATTATAATGATATAAATAATCACATTAAAAGTTCTTTGGTAGCAAATGGCCATACAGCAGATAAAAATACTCCTGGTATCAAATTAATATTCAGTACTTCTAGATTTAGAGTATATGTGTTGCTGTCGACAGGATATAGTGTTGATCTTAGAGGTACAGATAGAAACTTTAATGATCTTATTGGGTTTACAAAATTTAATATAACAACATCTCAGTTTGGACAAGCATTACCCAACATTACAAATTCTGTTGATAATATAAAAATTAAAACATCGCTAACAAATGATTCTTTGGACGGTGGAGTGTCAACATATGTTTTATATTCGTTTTACGCGTCAGATATTTCACGTGCTTTTCCTTTTAGAATAGAACCAAGAAGAAGATTATATAATAAATTAAATACAAATATAATATCCTGCGTAAGGATATATATGACAGACGCAATAAATAGACCAATCGATTTCAACGAAGTACCAGTTTGTTTAACAGTTGTAATAAAATCAGTAGACAAGGAATGAACCAAACAAAAAAATATGATAGAATAAAATATGTTGCTCCACAAAATCAAGTTCATGGTGAAGGCGTGTTTGACATTTTAGGTAAAAAAATTACATCACTTGCAACTTCAAGATTTTCTAAAGAAGCCGCCAAAAAAGCTGCTACAGCAGGTGTTCAAAAGTTTGTAGTGTCTGGTGCGGAGGCTCTTGGCAAAAGTGCTGCAGACAAAGTTGTAAATAAATTATCTGCTCCAAGTATTGTTAAAGAAAACAAGCGATCCCCAAATAGTTGCACCAAAATTGTAGACAGCTTAAAAAAAGTAGACTCTGCCCATTCAATCATCAGAAATTGAAAACCTAAAACAACAGTTGGCACAATTTATGTAGAGGACAACACTCAATTAATTATTTTTTTTTTAAATTATTTTATTTGGACACTATTTATATATATGCTATACAATTAACAAAGTCAAAGTCGAAGTAATGGAATACAAACAAGGTGATTTTCTAGAAAGGTATGAGGAGGTTGTATATGACCTTCAAAATCCAATTAAACTTCCAGCAAATGGAGCAACTCAAAACAAAAATTCATACAAGTTTTATGTAGATTCAACTGGTGAAATAACTGCTCCCAATGATTGGTATAATTCTTATCTTGAAATTGATGTAGAAGTTAACAAGAAAGCAGATGGTACAACTTATGCCGCCGCTGATAATATCACTTTTGCATCAGATGCCTATTCAATCATTAGAGAATTAAATGTAAAGTATGGAGGTGTTCAGGTTATTGATACACCAAATGTAAATGAAAGTGTTGCGATTAGAAGTAAAGCAGAATATTCAAGCGCTTATCTTGCTCAAGCAACGAGTTCATTGTTTTATCCTGATAGTGGAACTGGCACTGCTAGTCGTACTGCAAATACTGGTTGTGCTAGTCGAGCTGCACTTACTAATGCTGCCGGTGGTGTTAATCTCATCGTGCCATTAAATAAGTATAGTTTCTTTGCTGCGTCACAAGATGTGGTTTATCCAACTGGTAAAATGGAGCTAAACATTACTCTTGAAAGAGATGAAAATGTCTTATACAAAGATGGTCCTGCTGCTGAAGGTAGATATGTTGTTACAAAAATGAGACTCTGGGTTCCAAAGATGGAGTTGAATTCAGCTGGTATGAATAAATTTGGTGCAGAATTGACTGAAAAAAGAACGTGGGATATTTGGCTGATAGAGTTGAAACATCGCCAGTGTCTACGCTGCAAACTGGTACATTTGATATCTCAAGCAGTATTGAAAAACCAAGATTTGTTATGTTGTATGCAGTTGATTCAACAAAAGATGGTGATGTAACAAAAAATAGCTTTCATTATGACACATATAATATTCCCGGTGGAAGACAAGTGACAAGAGCACAGTTGGAGCTAGGAAATGGTGTTTATTATCCACGGGTTGAACTTAATCCAAAAAATGAATTAACAAGAGTATACAAACGATTTATTGAATATCAGAGATTTATAAACGATGGTACGTCTGAAGGTAGTTTCATTGATAGAACGTTGTTTAAAGATCTTCATTCAGCATTGTTCTTCGATTTAAAAGATCAGAGAAATGATATGATTGAAGGAGCACATAAATTAAAGTTTTCATACACTCTTGATGGAGCTCCAACAGCTTATGTGTGGAAAGCAGTAGTTTTGTATGAACGAAAAATAACGTCTGATCCTATTTCTGGCTCAGTTAAATTGACATTTTAAGAAGAAAAACAAAAAAACTAACTAACAAAATAATTTTTACAAAAAAAAATTTTTTTTTTATTTTTTCTTTATTTTTTTTTACTTTTAATTTTTTTACATTGGTTCCTGCGTAATAGCATATTTATCAAGCAGATGTTTCTGAATTCCTTTTATTGTTGATGCATTATTTAATTCGTCTTCTTGTTTAAATATTATCAATTCTGCAATATCTCCAGATAATGGAGCGATAGACGCATCTGCACTAACACTGCCTAACGCAAAATTTGTAGCACCAACGTTTTCTTTAGCAGTAAAGTTTCTGAGCTTTTGTCCGTTGCACCACACCTAATTGGGGTGACCATGTAGCTGTTACAACAATCCACTTATTTAGCACAGTTGGATCTGCGTTTGTTGGAAATGTTGAAATTGTTATATTATCACCACCATTATATGATGTAGATTCTTTTTTTTTTTTTTGCATTACTTACAATAAAGTTTTTATTATCATTCAGAGAAATAAAATGATCCCATCCTGTATTATCATGACCAATAATGGCATTTTTTAACCCGACACCGGTGCTATAGGCAGTCATTCTATAAACAATAGTTATTGACAACGTTTTATCTCCGCTTGTTATATTCAAATTCATATTACATTTCATTCTATCATTAACACCATCAAAGGTAACATAGTTGTATCTGCCGTTAATTAATCCTGCTCCTGAAGTTGGTCTTTCTGCGTTTGAATATTTTACAATGTCCACCCTTTCACCAAAACCTTGATACAGTAATGATTCAACATTTGTTCCTGATAAAACACCATATTTTGCAACTTTCGAGCTCAACGGACTATGGTCAGAGATTAACCAATGTCCGGAAGCATTATTTTTTATAAATTCTTTTTACCACCTATGATAATTCCCATCCATCATACTAAGACTTCTAACAACAGCATCAACTAGCTTTATTTTGCCAGCACTGTCTCTTTCAACTCCTCCTATGGGTAAAACCGGAGCTATTAATTTGTGTGCAGTTGCAACATTTATTTTTAATTTTCCTGCTCCATCTCTTTCTATTCCACCATTTGCTAAAACGGGTGCTATCAAAGTTTTTGCTTCTGGTACATTAAGTTGCAGTTTACCAGTCACATCTTTGTTAATTCCACCATTTAGTGCAACGTCAACGGACATGCTTCCTGAAGCGTCTTTGATGATGCTTCCATTTAGTAAAACAGGTGCTACCAATCTTTGTGCTTGCGGCACGTTGAGTTCAAATTGGTTTGTTGCATCTTTCTTTATTCCACCAAATCTACTTATTTTTGTTGCATTCATAATGCCTAGGTCAACATAATTTGTTGTTGTTGCGTCAGCATATGCTGTTGGCTCACCTTATGAACATATCCTTTTGGTTTGCATGTGGTAGTC
The DNA here is from genome assembly GCA_964026355.1 of Pseudorhiza aurosa. Taxonomy (NCBI): domain Eukaryota; kingdom Metazoa; phylum Cnidaria; class Scyphozoa; order Rhizostomeae; family Lychnorhizidae; genus Pseudorhiza; species Pseudorhiza aurosa. The sequence goes on along the minus strand of OZ032114.1, from coordinate 798,023 downwards.
GCTCGAAATATCTCCATAAACTATTCTTGGTAAATAGAGATTTAAGAATCCATAGCTTACTACATCACGGTCGGCGGATGGGGTTAATGCCAAATTTATTATATTTTTATTTTCAGCATCTATGTTTCCTGAACCATCTTTTTTAATCCATGATTCTACATATCCTTTGTTTGCTATATGATTTGATGCTGCTGGTGTTGGTACATTATGGACTACAAAATTATTTCAATCAAAATTTCTATCCACTTTTACTCCCGTACTATCAAAGGGTAAGCTGTTTAGTTTGGTTTCAACAACTCCAACATCAACTTCAATTTCGTTTACTCTTTGTGTTACTATTGAGTTTGCTTCTGCTGTGCCACCTCTAGAAATATTGTTTATAAAACCCATATTTTTTTACTCAAAATAGTTTATTATGTACCTTTCGTTCTTCGTATAGTTATTACGGGCAAACTTTTTTACTACATTAAAATAATTATTTCTCCCGAACTCTTTTAAGAAATACAAGCAATAATATCCACATAAAACGCTGCTCAAATCTTGAAACTGGTTTGACTCATATTTATATAACTTATTAAATGTATAACATAAGTTTACCAATTCTTGTGGTGGTTGCATTCCGAAACTATCGAAATAATTGACAAAGTCTGCGGTTATTTTTACGACTACCCAATGTGTTCCTGGTCCTTCGGTGTCATCCAAATTTATGATAAAACATTGGCCTGGTATATTTTTTACTTTTGTTGGAATCTCATCTCGTGATATAACTCTTTTAAAATTTTTGATTTTCAAGTATTCAACCCAATTCATTATTTCAAAATTAGATATTGGATGATTTATAGATTCTGGTTTACTTACAACAGAGCCCCCAACAAAGGTATTTGACTGAATGGGCTGTTTGGCCCTAAAAGAAGACCCGATCCTTTTTTTTATTACCACTTAATAAATATTTCAAAGCTGGTATAACTGTACCGCCTCTAGTTGGTTGTGATCTAATTATTAAACCATTTCCTGATTGGGTTACATCTATTTCGCCTTGATCTATCAGTGGCAGCAGTGATTCAAACATTCTTAACCTATCATCTTCACCATCTCCATGGCATCCTCCAAACAGCTTTGCAATTAATGGAATTCGAATTCCCGCCAACAAAGTGCCAAGAAAGCCACCTTTTTGTCCGCGTCCTGTTTTTAAAACCAACCCGCTTCCACTTTTATATGATTTTACTAGTTTCTTTTGTTGTGCTACAGGTAATAGTTGTTTGATTTGTTCCCTAATTTCTGGTGTATCTACTACCATTTTAACATGTTCTGGTGATAATTGATATGATCCGCCGACTGCTTTTTTAATGGCGGTCTCTCCTAAACCAGAAACTGCACCTGTTGCAAGTGGAGCCAAGATTTTTGGTAATATTTTTCTAGCAACACCGCTTACTATTTTAAACAAATTCATAATGCTTCCCCCGCTTGTTGCAAATTTTCTGAGTTGAGCTTTACTAATTTTAATATCAGTTCCTACACCTTTATATTTTGCTTTTTCAAGCTTATTAATTTGAGATTGAGTAAGATTTACTGTTTCATCGCCTCTCATAAGATTGTTATATGTTAATCTAAGAGTTAATGGCGTTTTATGTTTCATTGCTTTTGCAACTGATTCAGCTTGTCCAGCCGTCAAATTTACTCTATATGGGTGATAGATTGTAGACATTTTAGCAATTTTTATTTTCAAGCGAATGTATATTAGTATCTTGTATTTTATTTTTTAAAATAAATAAATTAAATTTTGACAATAGTATATACATTAGTATAGTTGATAACAAAATGTCAAATCTTGGTGAAATAAGAGAAATTAAAAAATACGTGGACTTCTTTTACGAAACCACAAAGTCTGATTTTGATGACAACGTTAATCCTGTTATTATCAAATCAGCATTAATTTATCAATATTTACTTGTAAAATATACGGGTAAAAAAGATAGTGTAAAGTATATAATAAATTCGTATAATGGCGAAATTGGTTTAATTGGACCTGGTAATGGTAGAATAACATGTTGTTTAGAGGCATTATTTTCTCGATACTCATTTTGTCATGTTCACAGCTCATTTCATGATGCTTATGGCCGATTTTACAATAGATATGGTTATGGTAGTGGTTATTGTTATTTATTTCACAATTTACCAAAATTTTGTAAAAAAAATTCATTGTTTGGAAGTATTATTGGTTTGTTATGTTCATTTTGTAAACAATTGGTTTAATTGTCATAAGTATATTTATATTGATATACCTTTACTTTCTTATCCGTAGTTGTAAACCCGTTGTATTCTATTTTTTCATGATAGATTTTTTTGTTTATTTTTCTGGTTAATTTAATATCTTGTTTGAGTGATTTTGCTAAATATATACGAACTGTTTCTTTAGTTTCATCATCTTTTAATCTTGCAATGCCGCTTTCACCATATTTTGTGTCAAAGTAAAATACATCTCTTACGGCATAAGTATGGCCTACTTTTAGTGCAGCGTCAATCTTTTTTGCTAATGCTAAATCGTCTTCCATTATATCGAAATCTGCAACATAAGGAAAACCGGAGTGAAAACTATTGCTGTCTGATTTGAGATATAATGTTTTTATTGTTTTCTTTCCATTAACTTTTCCCTTTGAAACAATAAATTCATCAATTTCTGAATCTTCAGATATCTTTTCTTTCAAAATTTGGTGCGTTTGTTTTTATTATAACATCAGATGTATAATTTTGGTTGGCTGGACTTTGTTCTAAATATAAGACAAGTTTTTCGCCATAATATTCAGCTGTTTTTTCTTTATCAAGAATCTTAAAGACGGCGTCAACGTCAAGCTTTGAGAATGGTACATATGATTGATGCATCTTTGAGTTTGGTGTGACTTTTTGTTTTTACTCTGCTAGTAAACTTTGTAACTCTTATATACAGTAGTAAATTTAAAACTCTAAAAGAAAAATTAAATAAATTGTGTTGTGGGGAAAAATGGTTTTGCTCTACTCGCGTGTGGCATGGTCGGGTCGAAAAGTGGAAAAAACCGGCTGAATCCAAAAAATGTCTAATACGAAAAAGTGCAGACGCTCTCTCATTTCCTAACTACTGAGGGAATGAAAAGATTCATGCCAAGAAGTATTGTATTGGTGATGAAAGAAGCAAAAGAGGAAGGATCATTTGAGAAGCCTGAAGACCAATGGTAAGAATAGTAAAAAGTGCGAAGGGAGTCCCAGTCAGTCTTGTTGTGATGGAAGACTCTTTGCGGAGCAAAGGGCCTATCCAGGGGAGGGAGGAAGTTATGCCGTAAGGTTATGAGACAGAGACCAAGAGAGAGCTAACGGTAGGAGGGAAGTATATGCTACGGTTTGATGTGAGAAAAAGATCAGGTGTGTTTGCTTTGTCTCATGCACGATCATGAATGCATGTAGGCCATGATTTTAGCAGTGTGCAAAGATGATTGGCAAACGTTTTGGGAGACAACTTTGGCCATAGACCAAAAGGAGCGAGAGCCAGTCTGGCAATAAGGGATTTTGTTGTTGATGCGTTGGAAAAAGGATGATTTGGCATTTTTGATGGTTTTGGAGCAAATGTTACTTGCGTGGGTGAAAGAAGTTCTTGAATGTTGGGTTTGAAGTCGCTTCCATTCCTTGAAGTAGTGGTTTTTATTATTCACAGCTTTGGCGCACTGTGAATTGAACCACTTAGGGGAATTTCTTTTACCAGGCTTGTAAGAAGAAGGAATAAAAAGATCCATGCCAAGAAGTATTGCGTCGGTGATGAAAGAAGCAAGAGAGGAAGGATGATTTGAAAAGCCTGAAGACCAAGGGTAAGAAGAGTAAAAAGTGCGAAGGAAGTCCCAGTCAGCCTTGTTGTAGTGAAAGACTCTTTTGCGGAGGGCCTATCCAGGTGAGGCAGGAAGTCATGCCGTAAGGTTATGAGGCAATGATCAGAGTTACCAAGAGGAGAGCTAACGGTGGGAGGAGAGAAAATTCTAGGATTGGATGTGAGGAGGAGATCGAGAGTATTTGCTTTGTCTCCTGCACGAACATGAATGCATGTAGGCCATGATTTTAGCTGTGTCAAGTCATTGACAATGGCAAAGGCATCAGCATCCCGACCAGCAGGGTTGGTGATATTTGAAGAACAGGCGAACCATTAAGAGTCGTGGATGGTGCAGGCACCAAGGCTTGAGAGCATGGAGACTGTAGGGTGATGGTTTCGGTTGATTTTGAAAGATGATCAAATAGAAAGAAGTTCATGGTTATTGCGTCAGGCGAGATGCGCAGAATGTGAAATGTACTTTGAAGTATGTGGAAGAGAAACTTTTGACCAGATGAGATGAAAGCCAGGATAAGAGAGTAGTTTGATGTGTGCATCGGAGCGGATAACTGCACGTACCTCATCATTTGAGAAGAAAGAAGAAAATAGCTCATAACCAGATGGTTAGAGATGCGGAGATATAATTATATTGTTTTTAGGACTAGGGTTTGACTCCCAAAATAGTCTCTCGCAGTCCGTGATCGCAGTGACCCAACAGCCACGAGCGCCGTCATAGCCGTCAACTGACTATGTCATTTTCAGCTTTGAAATAGAGAGGCCTTAGAGCTGAAAATGACACGACATAGTCACTGAAGGCACCAAAAGGTAGGGTGGTGGTACTACTCCCAGGCGATGAGTAAACCTCATCTACCACCTCATGAATGCTATCTAACCCTCTCTGCATGGCAGTACTGATAATTGAAAGTCGTTGTAGGATTTTTAATTGTCGTAGATCGTTAAAATTGTTTTTAAAAGCATTTTGTACGACTGATCGATTGCTCGTTCTCGTGAAAGCATTCAATTTTTCGTTTCAGAAAATACCGTTTGGAATCAGTTCTCAATGTAGAGGAAAATATCGACCCAGGGAAAGGCGTCAGATACCTTATAGAGTTGGAACTGAGACATATTTCGGAAGGTAGGACTGTCAGGTTCTCGGAGTATGTTTACTTGCCAAAGGGATCATTGTCGCTTTGCTACCCTGAAGATTTCAGATGGAACAGATCAGCTGTTGTAAACATCATCCTCACTGTTGGCGGTCAAGGCCGATGGGCGAAATACTTTGTCGACTCCATTGAAGAGGTCTACAATGCGTCAAAGGATGAAAATATCAACTTGATAATAGTTGATTTTAACAATCAAGACGTCAACTTGAAAGACGAGTTAGAAGCTAGTTCAATTCCAAGATTTGCTTTACTCCAACGATACGGAGGCTTTTTCAAGAGCGAGGCTATCCAGCAAGCAGCAAATACAATCCTGGATCCGAACAGCATAATTTTGTTGATGGATCTTCACCTCCTCATTCCTCATAATTTCATCGATATTGTACGAAAGGTATGTTAAGTATAGCTACATGCGCTTATTCATGAATGACATGCAATTTAAACGGGGTTTTTCTTGAAGCTTTTATCGTTTGTAGAAGGGTTTCTCATGCTATCGAGTCAAGTTGGAGCTAAACTAGGCAGGGTCAAATTGCATAAGTTGTGTCAGTATGGAATTCTAGCTGGCGTTTGTTTAAGTGACCCTATTCGAATCCTGAACCACTGAAGTCACTGTTATGAAGGCTGAAGCTTCGTTAATATGGACACTGCAGATCTAGGGACGGAAGCTTGGAGAAATACATTATGTTGAGAATGACAGAAGGGAGCAGGAGGAGGGCCGCCAGAGGAAACTGTGGTTGGGCACAGTGGCGGAGGACTGTCAACTCAGCATCGCATCAGCTAATAAAGTGTGCAGAGACCGAGCAGCTTAGCAATATCATATATAGGCAGTCAACAGAGGTCGAATGCGACCTGATGGTCGCTAGATTACGAGTCTGATACTTTTGTGACCTTCTGTTTTCCTATTTTGATTCATGGTATTCCTACACCCGTGTATAAAAGCTTCTATTTCTCTAAGTCCAATTCAGTGTAAGTATACGCTATTACTTATTGATTTGCTTGGTATTTTTTTGTAATGATTTGTTGCCGCCTTGTTAGTTTGAATGACGACCACATGAATGATAATTGGACTGAATAGAGCTCGCTGCAGCTTTTTCAAGCATGGCGAAATAAGATTTCTACCTGTTCTCGTTATTATGGTGACGATAGCCTGTTTGACTGCAAGTGATTGGTGCGATGTGTTTACCTGAAAAGTAGAGCTGTCATAGTTTCCTTTATTGTTACTGGGATATTTGGAGCGTATGGGCGGTCCCATGGGAAATGAATGGACACCTTGATGCGTATTTCTTGATTGATGGATTGGTGGAAATTTTCAACTGAACTTCAAAATAATCAAACTTAAGCTGTTGTCTCAAAAGGGAGTTTTTGGTTGATAGTTTGTCGGTGTATCGTTACTTTAATTCTTGGATGGCATACTTAAAAGAAAAGCCTCAATGATATGATTTCGCAATGATCACTCTTCCCTACTGCGGGGAAAATAATACTATTATTGGCGTTTATTAGCATATTCATCAACTCACTTTAAGAGTCGGCTTGCTTCACAGAGCAAAGCAGTGCAATTCTTTATGCTTAGTTTTAATGCCTTTTTTCATTTCTATTTCCAAATATCAAACCACCATCATGTCACTTTCTTGGGGGTCTTCCGTCTGCGAAGCTGTTAAGAACTACCTTTAAAGGAGTTAAATTTGATTTAATAGAAGAATTTTGGGGATCGCTGCCTTTGAATGTTTTTGTGAAATCTCGGTGTCGTAAAGCAATGATCGGGGATACTTAGTGTTAGAATAATGATGCAGAGGTACGTGATTGTATATATCGTTGGCGTCCATGCATCAACGCTGTCCACAATGTAAAGCTATTGAATCGTGTCGTAAAATTATGTTTGCTAGCAATTTGTTTCATTAACCCATGTCTCATACCTAGAATTCATTGATAACGTCATTATTTTCCATGCTGTAAGGTGTTGTTGTTGCGATGTTGTATCAATTTTTTTTAACTGAAGAAAGCTGACTTTGAAGAGGCCATGCAGTGACATCTTGATTAATGTTTGTTGCCATTTCCCTAGCATTGTGTGCAAGGAAAGATGGCGTTCAACCCGATTCTCGCAAGGCTGAACTGTGCGGCTAATCGTGTAAGCCCGGAAGGATTTTGGGAAAATGTTGGATACGGTATCTTCGCAGCATATAAATCGGACTGGGATAGATTTGGTGGAATGAACTATGCTGCCTTCAAAGATCATTGGGGTGGCGAAGACTGGGAAATGCTTGATCGTGTCCTTATGTCGCAATACGAGGTAGAACGTTTAAAAGTTAAACAGTTATTCCATGTTTTCCACACGAAGAAGGGAATGTGGCACAATTTTGGTACATAACGCTACAGATAGTAAATTAGACGATTTTTTAATGCCTTTGATTTCAAAGGACCAGTGAAATTTGGCAATCAAGCTAAATGAAGTGTTGGTAGACAGCACCGTTGGGTGAGTTCCAACGTTCGATGAATATCTATACGTTTATCTATGTATGTGATGCTATGGACTTTGGCCGAGTAGGAAGTTGTTCCCTTCTTGATCGTATTGCCTCAACCACCTAAGGCCAAGTCTGTAGCAGTAGCAGTCATTTTGCGTTTTTTGATCCATTTCTGTACACACAGCAACGAAACACTTGTTAAATAATTTAAGAAGAGCGATCTTACATTGAGAAATTTTTGAACCACTCGTTAAATTTAACATGAAAGTAATGCACTGGATTCTAATGTAGAAACCCCGCAAGAGGAAAGCAATTGATGGTTCGGACTTATCATACACAAACGGAAAACTTTTGGTTTAGAGGCCAACTGTCTGGTTGCATTTTCTGTTGCGCGTTAGCCTCTAGTCGCACATCATGGCCCAATTTCATTAGCTTGCAGAGCGACATCTTTCATAATGTAATCACGAAGGCCGACGCAGAGATAACAATAGTTTATCACTCAAAATCTTTTCAAACTTCTTAGACTATTTGAATTGACATTATCGGCAAACTTATTAGCTTTTGCTATATATGTATAAGTATATATATATATATATAAATGTATATATATATATATATATAAATGTATATATATATGTATTTATATATATATATATATATAAATGTATATATATATGTATTTATATATATATATATATATACACGCATATTACTTGTAGTGTCTCATGATCGTTTTATTCATTAATTTTTGAAATGGGTTGTCGTCAGAAATGAAGGGAAATGGCCTATGGACCTCTCATTATTGTATCTATATGCAGTATGAATCCAGTTTTTATAATGTCACCTCTATTTAAATGCTCATTGTGAAAACTCATACTTCTGTCCGAGATGTTTATTGGGTTAGGAAGACCTAGTTGAAGAATACGATCTTTACCTTGAAGGTACTGCCTATTCGGCAGTAAAGAGCCATCAGTCAAACCATGCTTTGGTATGAGGTATGCCATCTTTGTAATATTTCAACTAAGCTCCACGGCAAGAGTCTGCTTTTGATATCGCCGCAAAGTGTTCAGGAAAATTCAATCGTAGTGTTCCCATGCTTTGCAAACAATGATTGACTCCAGCCATTTCAACTCCTGAGCAGCCTTCCCAAGATGCCTGGACACGTTTGAGGGCATTGGCGAATGTAAATTATGTCCGTTAAAATGAGTTAAGAAGTTGCAGTTGAGTCCCATGCGTGGAACAATCATTCGGAGCACCTTGCTAGGATGATACCACACTGGGCCACGTCATTCTCAGATTGGGGTGAGCAGTCCCTTGTCTTGACTCACTTATACCATCTTTTGTGACAGGTGCCTATACCAACTACTAGGTGGACAGATAAGTGGCATTGAGAAACTTGAGTGAGTAGTCCTTAAACCAGGCCCCTTCAGCGCAACGGACGTGTAATGTGCCAACTAACTCCCCCCGCTTTCCCCCTCTCTCCTCCTTATACAACCAGTAGCATTGTGGAATGACTTATTATCAAAATGGCATCACAACGTCCATCCAATATTTTCTGCTCATCAGTTATTCGAAGAAGTAAAGGGAGGCTGGTAATTTCTTCAAGAGGAGCTATAACTAAGCTCGAATTTTTCTAAAAGACATTTATCTAGCTCCACATATTATTCCTTCACCCTTTGCATTTCCCATGCTGCTGTATAAGGTCTTTCGTTACTACTTTTTTGTGGTAACCTCATTACTAATATATCCGAACTGCCTTGCATCTCCTAAAATTTTCCCTACGAAGCGGTTACCTGCTATATTGATTTAGAATTATTAGAACATATTTCTTTTGATCCACGCATATTCTTCTAATTCTTTATTTAGAAATAAGTCAGTTGTTTCTATGCCTGGCTTTTAGCAAGGGCCTTGGGTACTTTGGAAACGCAAATCAGACTGGTTTCTCCATTTGACCTTGGACCACGCAGCGTTCCCTCATCCCCGTTGATGTTGAATTATCATTAAAATAATGTTTGCCGCTAGTCCTTTTTTCTATACTCAAGTAATTTTCTATGAATTAGCTTACTTAGCGTTCAGGGTTCAATGCGGTGACTCTAGAGATGTTGTTCATTGCGCATAGGGTTAGAGAAGGCAACCCTCTGTGTGACCTTTCAACTTCCACCTTTCAAAGTGATATGCTGCAATCAACGTTGCGCCGGAATTTTCATTATTTGCCTCCAATTTTACGCAGGGTCCTAGGCCATGCACATTGTTTAATTTCAGAAATTTTCATGTCCTTTTTTATTAGTATCGTAATGAATTCATAAGCTCGCTAGTTATCAACTACTGTCACCAATAAATTATGAATAGAAATATTGAATATGCCGAAATTCCAATTGGCGTCTGTTTCTTCCAGAGCTCTGTTTGTATCATCATCATAATCACAATTATCACAATCATCATCATTATCATCATCATCATAATCACAATTATCACAATCATCATCACTATCATCATCATCATCATCATAATCACAACTATAATCATTATCATCATCATCATAATCACCATTATCATCACTATTTCCATCATCATCATCACCATTTTCTCCATCATCATCATCATCATAATCACCATTATCATCATCATGTAACGAGGCAGTCTGTAGGCTTCAGCTGCCATTGTCCTCCTCATTTCATGTCTCCAGTTGAGTTCGTTTGTTGTTTTTATTTCGGTTCCATAACTACAATTGAAAATGAGGATACAATTGAATTTAAAAGGAGAATAGCAATTGCAGGAGAAAAATGTAATTCGCTCATAACTTTGTGAAAAGATGAATTCGCTAGCAAAGAATGACTACTAAATTGCCGGAACTTCTTGTGTCCCTGATAGAGACACTCGATTGCGAAGGTTGGGTATTTAGAACAATGGCAGAAGGCGTGTACAATAAGGGAGACCAATTTAGGATGCAATTACAGCAAAGGACGCCGTTCAAATTGCACCCTCGATTGGTCTACCAGAGAGATTTTCAATCCACCGCGCCCTCCCTTCCCAATAACATCTCCAATCAAACAGCCATTGTCTAGTGAATCAAACCTTCCTTCAATACAGCCCAAACGTAACAGCTTTCTTTTATTTACACCAGACAGCAAACAGAATTCGCCACCAATTTCACCCTTCATCCATGCATTTGCTTTTTGATTCCAGCTAACATATTGCTATCGATCGGCTTTACCTATCCCCTCGCATGCTAGCACCTGAGCCTTAAAGCGAATTTTTCTAATTTCCCAGAAGAATGAAGACGGATTTTTATTGCTTGGTAACTGGATACCTCCAGAACTGTTGCCGTACAATTGGGTCTGAGATACCTTGCAAGTAATGTATTGAAGGAGCAATGAACTTTAGAAATAATAAGCTCATAATGAATTATTTTACAAGAAGTGAAATATTTCGACATTTGATTTTTGGTGACGATTTTATTAATTTCTTACTTATCATTTGATGATATAGATCCCTGCGCCTTTTATTCTGAAATGTTGTGTTGGTAATTCATCCTCAAAGCTGTCATGTATATGCAATAGTTCTCTCTCACCTGACATAATTCTGGTTGCACGTGCACCGTTGGTATCAAAATACAGTTACCTGCAAAGTTATAAGTGAGGGAGGCGTCTGTAACAACGGGTTTATCCGAAAGGAGCTCTAGTGACAAGCGGTGCAATTTTCCCGCATTAATCGATTGCGACTGCACGAATGTACTTGAGGACCAAGTGGTGAAAATACGTCTTTCAGGAGTCTACAGGACCATTGATGATTTGATTGCGCAGAAATATGATGCTGGAAGCCGCTGTTGAATTCTGTTGATATGTTGTCCCTCTGCCTGTAGCCGTGAGGAGCCACCTTTATACTTTGGGAGACTATCAATGCATGACATCATCAGGAGCCTTCAATTGAAAGTACATTAATCGCGACCAATGGAAACTGTGAAAGCATTATCTGGAGGGAGAGGAAAGTCCAATACGAAAGCCTTGAGCATCTGTGGGGGTTGCAGCCATTTTCATCATCGTCAGTCGGGCGCACCCGAATCGACATAATTTATCCATGACTCTGTCTGACATGGCTGTGCGGAGTTCTTCGTTAGTAAGGCCAGTATCTTGCGTGAGGAGGGTGATATAGTCAAGTTCAGGTCTACCGGGTCTCCTGTAACCATGTTTCGGTTTCCATAGCATTAGGTTTGCTACAGATTCGTCACTTCGATAGCAGTGGCTGGCTAGACGTAATCGTCGTTGCTGTATAACTGAGGAGATCTTAGGAAGATCACCATATAAGTTTTCATTTGTTACGTGTTGTCTCCAGTTGATGTTAAGAGCATGGTGAAGTAGGCGAGTGCATGTGCCGTCGATTTCACAATTTAATGTTTTGGTCATGGTCCATGTTTCAGCGCCGTATAGCAAGATACTTTCTACTGTTGAGCGAAAGAAATTGATTTTAGTTTGCGCGGTAGATCGGATTTCCATGTTTTCAAGCTTTCTTATTGCTGCCCAAGCTCGTGTGCTTTTCTCGTCTTCTTGTCTTTTTCTGAAATTGTCCACCCAAGAGCACAAATATTTGAAGTACTTCATTTTTCATTAGCAGGAATGGTATCATTTCTCAGAATCGGAGTGTTGTAAGACATGTACTCTGTCTCATCCTAATTTACGCTGAGACCGACCCTTAGGCTGTTTTAATCACCAAAGAAAGCAAACATTATGCGTCTTCAATGCTGTCGGAAAGAAGGGCGATGTCGTCTGCGAAATTAGTATCCTTAAAAACTGGGTAAATATACGTACTTATAATAAATTTTAAGAATGAAGCTTGAAGAATGAAAATGATGAATCAGCTCATTGCAAAAAAACTACCAAAAAGGGAAATCTTTTGCTGCTAAAGTATCGAACTTCAAGTTATAGAGCGAACACAACAAAGGAAACACGCTGCCTAACTGCTATGGAATTGAGATGGGTCATCGTCATTCTTTTTGCCACATATCTCCCTATCTCTTCTTTAAAAACAATCCTCCGCACTCTTTTGTGTGGTTGCGTGATTCATTCGTGCTACCTATTGTATTCAGGTTGCCTAAGAAACAGGTTATTGCGTAGACGTAGATTAGCTTACTGGTCTTATTCAGCAGGTGACACGGAAATCCCGCTAGAGAACACATCATAAGAAAGATCTCAATTTAGCGATGGATGCAATTGTTGGAAGCCTTCGTAAGATTAATCAGCACATAAAAACAAATGTTTTGCCTCCACATCGCAGTGTCTCTTGCTTTAATAGAGGCCAATCCCAAATAGAGGCAACTTGGTTGGCTAAAACTTGCCATTGCTTTGAAGCATGGTGGGCTGGGCAGTAGATTCTTTTCTATTACCGAATCATATTAGACTTGATTGATTTGATCTGATTGCTCTAGGTTAGCCCGGCATACAATATGGAGCAAACCTAAGTGTTTAATAGTGAAAGTTATTTATATGTATTTTTTAACAGTTTTTTGTTACATATTATTCGTGTTAATGGCCACGGAGTTTTCATGTTATCTTGCACTCTGTGGTATCGTTCTTGTAATATAGTTAAGTTAATTGTATGTATTATAGTAAGTAATGTGTAATTTTAGAAATTTTATATTGAATGGAAAAAAAGAGAAAAATATTAGACTTGCTCTGGGAGTTTTCGGGTCTTTGCAAAGCTACTTTGCAGAACGTCCGGGGTTCAATGCCTCACTCCTGCCCGTTTCCCTCGGTCTGTCCACCCAGCAGTACATATGGATACCAGGAATAAAAGGTAAGGACTGACCATGCCATTGCCGTTCCTCAGAATGATGCCTCTAACAAGGTACTTCCGAAGCTCCTTTGGAGCTTGGTACTGAACTCCACTCCAATGCTTTAGGCGACTTGTCAATTGGCTTTCCCACTGAAACCCGAGGGAACATGCTGATATATTCTATCCATTAGCCATTGCTTAGTGTTTCTGACACGTTAGCTTCACATCTACATGAAAATTCATAAACAAATTTTTTTTATCAACTAGTATACAGTCTCACTGGGCAGATGGCAGTTTTGTGGTAGCATAGACCAAGAGCCTTCAAAGCAGAAGCAGTTGGTTATATCTGTTCTCAAACTTAAATACCAGATTCCCTACCCATAGTACTTTGCAGAAATCAAGACAAGTTTCAGAGGCATTTTGTTACTGCAGAAAAGAAGCAACTTCCTTCCAAAAACAGTCCAATTTAATCGTTTTATGGAATCCCTTTCTTAGCCAAGGAGTTCTTATCTTCTACAGTTCATAACTATGCCTGGTTTTGGAACAAATTATCAGTGCCCTAAACTGCACTGTGTTTCCACATTGCTGTGCAACATTGAGGTTTTGAAGATCAAAATATTATTAATTCTAACCTACTGCTTCCTTCTTGAAGCAGAGAATGCCTCTTTAATTTACATGCAACACTGCTCCCCCTGGTAGAAATCGTCAGTGAAATACTGTCTACCATGGGTGCTTCTATGAATTGCAAATCTTTTACACTCATTTCTCAGTAACCAACATTTACATTTTTCCGTGCAGCGTAAATGGGACCCTCTAGCGATACAGCTGGTCTTTGTTCTGCCAGGTAGCGAAACAAAGGAAAAGATACTGCACCAATCCTCCCAATTCCCAAGGTAGGATAATTGAGAGTTGTGGAGGAAAGGCATCCTTTTTGCCAAATGTAGCATAAATCCATTAACTAATTATCCATGATTGATAGATATAAAATTACTGAAATTTGACACTTAACAAGAGTTCCTTCAAAAATTTAGCTTTTTCTACTGTGATTCTATTTGTCTAAGGAGGGAATGAATAACTCAAAATTAGTGCAGATATATGATTTGCAATCACTCTTTGACGGTTACAAGCCTACCATTGCTCTCAGGATCTAGTTAGCAGTGAGAGGGATAGGGTGTTGATGCAAAGGAAATAAGGCATGATATTGGTATCTGGACATGAGAAATAACTGTGTGATGGTACTAAAGCATCAGCCTAATACATTTAATTACTTCATCAAGGATAACATCTACTCTCATCAAGGCATAGGTTGGTCTTCTTTGAATTTCTTCAGCACAATACAAGCTGCGAGAGCAACTATATCAAACTTTGTTGAATGCTACCAAAAAAATTCTTTGTTGTTAAATCAAGAAAAAATTATCATGCTCCTGCTGGCAAGCTAGGGTGGATAAGGGGCGATTTTGAGGCAATCGTTTCAGATGAGAGATAGGCTATGGAGATTATTTCCTCCTTAAAACAGCTCCCACTTAATATAACTTTATCTTCAGACAGAGACAGCAATTTCTGGCAAAATTCTGGTGCCATGTAGGAAAAGACTGTTGGAATGATACTTGTCAAAAGTTATATTAATTTTTGCAAAGTACTACAATCTCAATTAAATGCTGCTATCATCAACATTTGAATGCCTGACTATATCTGTTTTAGTAAAACTGCATGGCAGCTGGGATTTAACTAATAGCAATAACTATTGAAATAAGCATGCAAGGAAGACAAGTCCTCATAATGGAGAGACAAAGCTACCATCTCTACAAAGAAGGAAATCAACATAGACTCCAAGCATCTTTTGCAATGTCAGACATCTTTGCTTCTTCAAGCTAACAAGGGCATCAATTTCTACTTTATGTTTCTTTCCTTCATGCACAACAATGGTTGTGGACATGTTGCGAGAGGATGAATTCACCATGTTTAAGAAACAAAATTTGATGTTTTTAAGAATGATAAGCATCTATCTTCACATTCTCTTGGCAATGACCAAGGGCATAATTTGTTTCACTGAAAATCAGAATAAATTTGCATACGTTTGGATGAAAACTTTTGCTCTAAATTCAAGATTTTTGTAGTACCAGTAGACAGTCCCTTCATAACTAAAAATAACAATAAGCCACTCTAAAATGGTCTTGGATGACTATGGTACCAAGTACCAAAATTTCAAATTTATGAATAAAAGCTATAATAATCATAATCATATACATGATGGATTGCATTTGCAGAACATAATTATAAAGTTGATAGAAATTTGACGACAGCTTCGTACGTGACAAACATGATGACTGTGTTTGGTACTTGTCTTAGGAGATGAGCTCCCATTCCACCATAGAGGCCAGGTCGGCCTTCGTCCTTGTAGACCTTTTTCAACGTTTGAAAAAACCCCGTGTACAAGTCTCGCCCGTCTGGATGATACAACTGCTGCCTCATCCGGGTCCTAGCAACCTCGTGGGGGTAGACGCTAGCTGTTGCAAAAAACTTCGATACTCCTGCACCAATTACATGATCAAACGAATTCAGTTCATCAGTGTTACTATTCTTAAATTTTGCTAATGTCTCCTTTGCTTGTTCGTACGCTACGAAGTACAGCACTGTTTCTGACGCGCCGGCATATGACGCAGTAAGACCGCGATAAAAACCGCGGATGCCGTCGCGTTTATAAACTTCTTTTACCAGGCACCCAATCTTCTTCCTAACTCCAGTTGATCTGAAATCTAGCTGCAGTCGGGTTTTCACAAACCAGATTGGATTAGTTAACGTGGAAGTCGAGAAGCTTGCCGTCATCGCTGACAGCATATGGACGACTGGGCTTGAAGTGGAGAGTGGGCCGAGCATCCCTAGAAAGTTCTTCGTCTTCGAATAAACCGTAAAATATATTGCTCTCGATGGAGCAACGCCAACTAAATTTGGTGCTAAGCCTTTATAAAGGGCAGATAACCCTTCACTTTTTACAATGAATCGCATATATGACATAATACCTCCACTAAATGGTTGAGAAGCGACATTCACGTTCATGCTTCCATTGGCTAGGCCCAGACCAGCAAGACTTGAATGAGTGCGACGAATTTTAACTGTAGTCGATTGCAATCGAGTTTGAACAACATCTAAGGGACAAGTTGCAACCACGCCAGCAGTTCCACCGATTCCACCAGCTATCAGTTGAATATGAGTGAAATGTCGACGGGCCTTTATCGCCTCTGCCTCTTTGCTCATGTTGCGTTTTCTGGTGTATGATGAAACGAAACGGCCTAAGCGATCAGCGCCAATTGTGCATTATGTAATACTAGCCTTTCTTCATTCGATAAAAACATCCCACCTGCTTCGATAAATGAATAAAATACTCAAAATAGTAAAACATACAGTTTTGAACGATACGAATTCTATTGACGAGGCACAGCCTTCTCGGGTGCCTTCCTCCTTGTTCGCGAAGATTACTTTCCTTCTTTCGATCGGTGCTGCGAGAGCCTTGTCCACACCGAAAGTCCTCCAATCATAGCTGAGTATGTCGATCATATGATCGACAAGGCTTTACGTCACAGCTCCCGTGACGTTGCACCTGGGGGTGTGTTGTAGTACGACTTTCATCAAACATTCATAACTTTCACGTGCTATTTCATGTTAATTTCAGTTTTCATCAACTGGAAATTTGTTACAGAAGCATGAATTCAAATAAAATTTAGCTCGATAAGCAAATTATCAATGCGTTGGGAAGTGAATGACACAAGATTTTACCATGTTGGGAATTACTGTACAATAGGGAGGTTTAGATCCAGTGCGAGTTCGAGTGCGAGTTCGAGTGCGAGTTCGAGGGACCCCCAGCGTAGCTCAAAACTCGCACTCGAAGTCGCACTAGATTTACGATCTCGATGTAAACAAAGTTTCGCTTGCCCCCTAAATTTATTTGTAGAAATGGAACGACGGCTTTGCATATGAAGGATTGTGTATGCTTTTGCGGCGGCTTGCCTTCCCATGTCGGTATAGCGAGAGGATCCCTAGATTTGGCAGAAGCAAACCTGAAATTTGATTAATTGTACACAGTGCTGAGGTACATATGCACACAATTTGAGCACATCCGGTCCAGTTTTCAGCAAAATGGTTGCACCTGGATAATTCAACCGAATATGCAGCGGCAGTTCATAATAAATGCCATGCTCTTGATAACTGTTGGGGATTCATCGACGGAACAGTTAGGCCAATCTGTAGGCCAGGTGAGGGTGAGAATCAGCGGGTTGTGTACCATGGTCACAAGCGTGTTCATGCCCTTAAATATCAATCGATAATAAATTGCTCCCTTTGCGAAGTTATTGCTTTCTCTGAAATTTTGACGATGCTTAGGTTGTTCGAAGTTAAAAATATCTGGCTTCAAAAAACTCGTCCTACTCAGTACGAGATTTGGTTGAAAACTCGAACTGGACGAGTGTGTTTAGTGCGACTTTCCAAGGTGATTCCCGTCGAAAATGCGCAGATCGCTTGCGCAGTTTGAAACTCGAACTCGAACTCGCACTGGATGTAAACCTCCCTAATATGTTGTAATGGACTATCTGTCGTAACCTCGTTTTAATGCTGTCTCTATACACAGTAGTTGTTCATGTGATGGCCGAACGATACAGTAATCGCATTAGTGAACGGAGATGCTGGTGATGATAGATTTCACATAGGTAGACAAATTGATCGAGACAATGTTGAGGATGACGTAAATCTGTAAGCAACAATTCATGAAGTAAACGACGTTTATTTTAGGCAATCTCTCTCTAAAGACCGTCAGGTCGCGTGTGACCTCTGGCGACTCTATTCGCGTAGTTCCTCCACCCAGCCCTGTCCCTGCAACGGGCACTAGTCTCTCTCAGGGTCCCTTCACCGGTCACACCATCCAACCATCTTCTTGGCGGTCTGACTCTCTTTCTCCTCCTGCCGTTAAGCCCATCATCAAATCTTTTTCCAAACTTCCGTCCTTCCTGTTGCAGTGTCCGTAGTACTTCAGCCTTAGTCTGACCATGGTGGACTCAAGTGACTCAGGGTTACCAACCTGCTGCAGGACCCACTCATTCCTTCTGAGTGCTGTCCACGGCACCCTGAGGAGTCTCATCCAACACCAGAGTTCGAATAAGTTGATCTTCTTGTCGTCAGATTTCTTCGTCGTCCAACTTTCAAACCCGTGTAGAACCACACTGAATACCAGAGCACGTACTAATCTGACCTTGGTTTCTACAGTTATGCTCTTATCCCGCCAGACACATTTCAGATTGTCCATCGATGCTCTGCCCAGTGCTAGGCGTCTTCGGACTTCTTGACTACAGTCATTGGTTCTATGTATCATTGATCCCAGCAGATTGAATTGTTCCACAACTTCAATTTTTTCGTTGCCGATAGTGAACTCATTTAGTTCTTCGGTGCTCATGACTTTCGTCTTCTTGATGTTCAGTGCAAGACCAGACTTCAGACTCTCCACTTTTACTCATTCCAATAGCTCCTTTAGGTCTGGCGCTGTCTCCGCAAGCAGCGTGGTGTCGTCAGCATATCTCAAATTGTTTGCATTCCTGCCACCTACTTTTACTCCTTCTGTCATATCTTTAAACCTGCGTTCCTCATGATCTTTTCGCTGTATAGGTTGAACAAAGGCGGATACAATATACAGCCTTGACGAACTCCCTTCTGCACATCAAATTGTTCGCAGCAACCTTGCTCAGTTCTTACTGTTGCCTTCTGACCCTCGTACAAGTTGTGCAGAAGCATCACAAGATGTTCCGGTACTCCCATTTCTCTCAGATACCTCCACATCAGATCGTGATCCACGCAATCGAAAGCCTTACTGTAGTCTATAAAACACATTTATATTGATTTTGAAAATTCTTTACATGTCTCCATGATCCACCTCATGTTTGCAATTTGGTCTCTGCACCCTCTATCTCTCCGGAACCCTGCTTGTTCGTCTGGTAGCTCTCGTTCAACATATGGTTCCAGACGTTTCTGGATGATCTTTAGAAGAACCTTGCTACACTGGGAGATGAGAGAGATTATCCGGTAGTTGCTGCATTCTGCCAAATCTCCTTTTTTGGGGAGAGGCACATACACCGAGTATTTCCACTCAATTGGCCATTCTTTCGTTGCCCAAATTTTTTGACATATACCCGTTATAGCCTTAACTGTCTTTTCTCCTCCGTTCTTGACCAGCTCAATTGGTATATTGTCTGAACCCGGTGATTTATTGTCCGAAATGACTTTTAGTGCCCATCTCACTTCACTTTCCAGAATCTGAGGTTCGTCCTCATATTCCTGTTCCTCAAAAGTTTCTGTGATGTTCTGATCTCTCAGGTATAACTCAGCAGTATATTCCTTCCATCGACACTTCACTTCTTTGGCCTCATTCAAGATGATAACCCTTGGATGTAGTTATTTTTGTCC
The DNA here is from genome assembly GCA_964026355.1 of Pseudorhiza aurosa. Taxonomy (NCBI): domain Eukaryota; kingdom Metazoa; phylum Cnidaria; class Scyphozoa; order Rhizostomeae; family Lychnorhizidae; genus Pseudorhiza; species Pseudorhiza aurosa. The sequence goes on along the minus strand of OZ032114.1, from coordinate 778,365 downwards.
GTTCTAGCTGCTTTTTGAAATTCAGCACACCATCTCTTGTAATTGTCCGATTTCACTGCCTTAGTTTTACGTCGCTTTTCAGCAATCTTTACGGTATTTTCTGTTAACCAATGTGCTTTCTTGGCTCTTTTCTGTTTAGGCACGTGTTTCACCGCTTTTGTGGTGATGATTTCCTTTAATTTAACCCATTCTTCGTTAACATCCATGTCGCTGGTGTCGAGCATTGCAAACCTGTTTTCCACGGCTATGGTATACTCATATGGCATTTCGTTTGTGTCGAATTTTGCTTCAACCTTGACCTTTTCCCTTTTCCTTAGCTTCACCCTGACCTTGGCAACGAGTAATTCGTGATCGCTGCCGCAGTCCGCACCAGGTAGAGTCTTCACGTTCATGACGCTGCTGCGCCATCTGTTCATGCAGAGGATGTAGTCAATTTGGTTTCGGTATTTCTGATTCGGTGATGTCCAAGCGTACAGCCTCCGTTTAGGCTGATCGAACATTGTGTTGGCCGCAGATAGGTTGCGTTCCTTGCAGAAATCTAGAAGTCTCTGCCCTCTCTCGTTTCTTCCTCCTAAACCCCACATTCCGATCGTTCCAGCTTCCTTCTTGCATCCAACTTTGGCGTTAAAGTCTCCGACCACGTGCAGAACATCCGACTTTGGTGTCCGTTCAATTTCGTCTTCAAGTCTTCCATAGAACTGTTCGATTTCGTCTTCCGTGGCTGCACTCGTTGGTGCGTACACTTGGATTATAGTCACGTTCAATGGTTTTCCTTGGATTCGTATGGACATTAACCTATCATTTATCGCATTGTATCCCATGAAACATTGTGCAATCCTTTTGTTGCACGAGAAGGCTACTCCGTTTTTTCGAGAATCTTCGTGTCCAGAGTAGTATAGCATCTTGTCTCCCGATTGTAGATGACCTTTCCCTGTCCATCTCAACTCACTGATTCCCATAATGTCCGTTTTTGTCCTGTCACTTTCTTTCTTTACGATTTCTAGTTTGCCCAGATTCATGGAACGAACGTTCCATGTTCCAATGGTCATAACTTGTTTGCTAATTTGAAGAGGTTTTACCCAGGGATTCTTTGCACCCTCCGTCTTGTGACTGCTGGGGACTGAGGGCCATTGTTTTCAGTTGTACATTTCATAGAGTTTTCGTGGGAGATACAGTCCTTAGTATCCAGAAGAGGTAGTTACCCGTTGCTTTCCTCCACCGCGATGTCCTCATTTCCAAGGATGAGTCTGCCAGATGTACATATGCCAGGTCGACATGAAGCTGCAGAAGTGCACAGTGTGTGCAACAACACCCCCACGCCATACAGTTGCCTCGGCTGCCGACAACCGAGTCCGTTTTGGAGTCAGACCAGGACCTGCTGGTTCGCGCCGCTACAGCCAGACCATGATGGCTGTTAGATCATCTCCACCCGCCGGTATTGCCGCTTCCAGTCTTCATGCACTTTGAGGAAGAAGTCCTCATGCCAGTGTCCGCCCGAGGGCAGACACCCCCTCACTAACTTTAGCACGTCAGTCGAGACGAGATCCCGGGTGATGCCCGATGGTGTGCACAACCATCTACTTGGAGCAGAAGTGAGAGTTGGATGCCTGTAATGGGAGACCGAGGACCCCACCCACACCCAATTTGACTTAGGTGCGCGACTGGTGAGGGAACCAGGGTGCTACTCCTGCAATAGATGATTGTAAAAAAGAAAAGAACCGACCAGGGAATATTGCTACTCTTCATTTATGTGCTTTACTCATCAGCTGAAAGCAAATTCTATGACACTGAGAAGCTATGCTTACCAAGTTGTCTCGTTGCTTCCATCTTTATGTGACCAAGCCTGTGGGTTCCCTTAATCCTTGCATTACAGAAAGCTGGAGGCGCCGTCTCCATTTTGCCAGTTTCAAAACTGGTAATTGCTTACGACTTCTGAAGCATTGCAACATTTTTAGCTTAAATGCACACTTCTTGCAATCTTGGGCTCTTGGGAAGACTCATTCGATTTCAGCCATCCTTTTGTTAGAAAGTTCAGAAAAAGGAAATTTCAATGTTTACCTGAAATTTGTCAGCAACGCTAAAGCGGAAACGTAGTGGGTAAAATCAACCAAAAAATGAAGGAGGCAAAGGGACTTTTAATGTAAAACATAAGCCCCGTTTAGAAATAAATTTAGCTTCGCTTCTTCTTCGTGTGATCCTTAAACTGAAGGTATGATGTAAAATTACAATGGTACTATGAAGCTTAGGGATGTTGCCTTCCATTCATACAAAAAGTTTTCGAAAAGGTGTTGTTTCTTCTGAGCCATATACCATTTAGTCAAAATTCTGCTATCAGTAATCCAATATGCATCCATCAAAGGTCTAGCTGTTGCTTCACTTGCTAGGGGCTATCAATTAAAGCCGTGAGCGTCTTCCATTCCTAATATTATTAGACGACAGAATGAATTGACTGCGCATTTCCTCCGCAGTGGGTATATTAACAATATCTCTCTAAACATGTATATTATTAAGAAAGAGGTGAATGAGTTATACATATATTTATATATATATATATATATATATATATATATATCACATATATATCGCTCCTGCATTGTTGAGCACTGTTTGTCAGACACCAACACATCAAGATGGAACTGATCAGATTCAACTATTCCATGAAAAACATTCCAATACCGCCAAGAAATACTTACTTAAAGAAGCTCATAGAAAAAACCGAAAGCTTGATCAAACGCATGAGATGGAAAGCATTTTTTTACGAAAGAAAAGAGGACCATACCAGCACACCCGACGACAAAAATTCGTTTAGATTCAAGTCAAGAAAATGCCCGCCACGAAATGAAGACCTAGAATGCTTCGAAACTGACCTTCTCAAAATCATCAAAGAGATTGAATTCAAGAAAAAATATAACACCTTCCAAAACGAACTCGGGAACGGCACAATTAAAATCAATAACTCCACCAAAGCATTTATACCAGCCGATAAAACCACCAACTACTACGGGCTTGATAAAAAGACGCACGACAGGCTCCTGATGAACAGCATAACATCCACCTACGAGAAAGCCGACGGCAACACCATCAGCATCATTAACAACGTAGCCCGTAACATTGCAACCGACCTTAACATACAAAACAGAGTAGAACGCATGGCAGAACAACAGGCCTTCATAACCCTAAAAGACCATAAAGACAACTTCGAGAATAAACCCACCTGCAGACTCATCAACCCAGCAAAAAGTGAGATAGGCCGCATTAGCAACAAGATCCTCACCAACATCAACACCACCATTCGAACCGAAACTTCACTCAACCAATGGAAAAACTCCCTCTCCGTCATAGACTGGTTTTCCAACATCCCAGAT